>JASEVX010000005.1:59476884-60119479 GCA_031761405.1 Serripes groenlandicus | reverse complement strand
GAAAGCAACATATTGGATGATGAAAATGTGAAACTCAGCCTACAATACCTCTGTCCTGGCGTTGATATTTGTAACAAGTACGAATCGGACCCGAAAGCAAATCATAAAGAGATTGATGAAAGAGGTTATATGTCGTGCTGTCAAGGTAAGTGAGGTTAAGTTTATTTACAAACTAAATACAAATTTGAGAAAGAGATAGAGAGGAAGAGAGAGATAGAGAGAGAGAGAGAGAGAGAGAGAGAGAGAGAGAGAGAGAGAGAGAGAGAGAGAGAGAGAGAGAGAGAGAGAGAGGAGAGAGAGAACGAGAGAGAGAGAGAGAGAGAGAGAGAGAGAGAGAGAGAGAGAGTGAGAGAAGAGAGAGAGAGAGAGAGAGAGAGAGAGAGAGAGAGAGATGGGAGGGAGAAAGGGAGACAGCCCTTAAATAAGAGAGAGAGAGAGAGAGAGAGAGAGAGAGAGAGAGAGAGAGAGAGAGAGAGAGAGAGAGAGAGAGAGAGAGAGAGAGAGAGAGAGAGAGAGAGAGAGAGAGAGAGAGAGATGGGAGGGAGAAAAGGGAGACAGCCCTTAAATAACACAAACCAGCCGGAGATTTTATTTAAACATTAATTTATGTTTGTTCGGTTCTAATCTTTTGTGGAACAGTTCAATATGCAAGGACCTTAAACAAACAGTTCGCATTCCTTCTCTTGAATACCCCTTACACACAGAACCGAAGTTGACTGAAAATGTGTATTTTCCAGGTTTCCAACCAAAGAAGCGCAAACAAGGCACCTCGCGAAACATCTAAAATTGATAAGTAACAAACGCTTTGCCTCATCGTAATTATTATGATGTTCAAAGATGTCGAAAATGAATAATAATAAAATGTGATAATACGGTTTTTGTTTCACTTTTCAGGCTGTTCTTGCAATAAAAAATGTCATATAAGCATGAACTGCTGCTTTCCTGGTATCATTGAAGAATTATCGAACAGTAATACATCGCTTACTTTTGAAAATGGAAATGAACCTATTGAACAAGGAAATTCGTCTTTAACGAGAGATCGAAACAGTTCGCCCGTAGGCACAAATGAAACACGAGACGAAAGTACGGATATAAGTAGAGAAACCATGACTATGAATGAAGAACGCATAACTGTTGAAAAAGAGAATGATTCGATCGACATAGATCTGGCCGCCAAGCAGTGTATATACACACAAACTGGTACCCCAAATGAGAACTGGGTAGGACGGGTACCGGCCTATCGTATTGTAACATCACCACCGCCAGGGGCCTGCAAATCAAATATCGTCTGTCCAGCATTAACACAAGAAAACAACCAAGCGACTTGTAATTCCGAAGACGTTTTTCCATGGGGCGACTTATTTCCCGTGTACAACGCTGAGTATAAACTGATTTTTAAAAATGAGTTATGCGCGTGCTGCTATGGGGTAATAGACTATAAACCCTGGATGCTCTTTTTAGAGTGTAATGAATACGATGTTAACAACGGACGAGACATCCCTTTCTCTGAACATTTAAGATTTTTGCAAAAATCAAACTCGTTTTCAAATCACTGTATGGTAGCTTTCCATGACCAAGACACGCGAGTATTGTTAGATAATCAGTGCTATATTAACACTATTCGAAAGTGCCCGCTTTCAGCGGACGTGTCCTTTCCATTGCCAGAGGGAGTCAATTTAACCCGTTCAGAGATCGTTAAGGCATGTTACAGTGGGCCGGACGCACCCTTCCCATCGGGAAAATTTAATCGAGTTTATAAAAATGTGTTCTGTGCGATGTGCAGTACATATGTTAATTTGCAATGCTTTGCTGGTGACGTTGTCCAGATAAAAAAACAGTTTTCGAATGACAAGTTCAGCCATTTACTCGATACAACGTCCATTAAGAAGCTTATCCAAGGAGGAAAGACGGATCAAGTGTCGCCATATCCAATGGCATGTTTGAAGAATAACGGCGTATTGGTGAGTGTTCTTACTTTCGTAGCATGAGTTCATGATCTTTTAAGATGCTACATTTATGAGATAACAATCTACTAATAGCAATTGTAAAAGGGATGAAAGACAATAGTACTATATTTTGACTCATTTTAATGTTCACCAAGAAAGCTTTACCAAGCCGCTTAGATAAATAAAGTGTCCAAATGTGATGGCTGAGCGATTGAAGAAGCGATCTTGCAAGCATAACATATGTATATTATTAAGAGAATGTCTGTAAAAGTACTCATGGGTCTATAAACATGTTTGTGTTTACATAAATAAATGGTGTAAAGATATAAAAACAAGCAAAGTAACACTATTACATATTTATCAGATATTACCAGTATATGTAGTTCTGGTTCACATTAAATCGGAAAGTGATGAATTTGGAGGATTGGTAAGTGCGGGTAAATATTTTCACATTTTTTTTTTTTTTATAGATCGAGGATAGCTGCCGGATCATACTCTGTCCTTCTGGTCGTACACGAATTGGCGGCGAGTGTATATTTCCAAGTAAAAGGTGGATTAAGGACGGCTTCAAGGTGACTGTCAAATTAGAATACATAACTAGCAATACGTCTGTTCTAAAAATGCTAAACAAAGAAGAAGTCTTGAACGATGAAATTGTTAATGCCATTCGAAAGACGAATCCATGGCCGTCTGACTGGATTATCGAGAACATATTGCACACAACTGAAGATTATCAGTACAGTCCTCATATGGCAGTCTTCTTATTTACTAAAACATCACGACCCAAAATGCTGACGGCCCATATTGAGGCATCAATGAGACGCCAATGGAATATTGTACTTAATGGTATCGGCATAGCTTTTGAACAATCCTTCCTACAGTATAATATGCTACCAGGCTTAAAATATGAACCAGATTGGTCAAGATATAGAGCCGAGTTTGAGACGGATATCAATATTCCTGATAATGCTATTACGTCTTGGGGAGTTATATGGCGAGACATTACCTTCAAGGGTGATGTTCTAACGTTGAACAAACTACTGATATGCGAACAAATTTCGCTTTTGAAAAACGAGTACACCGTTATGACAGGAGGTAAGTTACTAATAAACAGACTAACAAACGAGACCTTGTTTAGTATGGAATTTGAGCTCGTTGAAGATGATGATGGCGAACTTGCTCCACGTATATGTTTATCAGATTCCCCATTTATCTTGCAGAGAGAGAACAACGGAGCTCCAACTTTGTCGATTATACTCCTGAATCTTGTCTGGGTCATACATCTTTTGCAACTTTCTTGCGCTGACAACATTTTCAGATATCGTTGAGCACGAAATTATCCTTATATCCTTATGCGTCATTAGAAAGTATTTTTATACGACGGCGTAAAATCAAGTTGTAAGCTGTTATATTTTGAACAAAACTGTTGTTTCACAGTAATTGTTATTTCTGTTGAACATATAAATAAATGGCTTGCTGACCTTTGTCGATACAGTCGCGTGTACGTGTATGAGTTAAAATGTCATGTAAGCGTATCATTGTTTCAGGATTGACTGTAACATGAACAACGACTTGTTCCTTTTATGAGACCTCCCAATATTTCGGATCAGTGTGGAAATATATCAGCGCTGTCATACTTTATGATTGGTATTGTAATATAACATAACATACCTTATTGGATGGACAAAAAACATTGTATTATAATATAACATGATACACCTGATTGGATTGAAAAGCATTGTATTGTAATATTACATAATACACATTTTTGGATGACAGCACTCTAGGATGCTGCTTTAATGTATGATTGGTATTGTAATATAACAATACATAACACATCTTATTGAATGAAAAACAAAAACATTGTATTTTAATTATAACATGATACACCTTATTTTATGTAAAAAAAACCATTGTATTATGACATGATATACCTTATTTGATGGGAAAAAACATTGTATCGTAATATAACATAATATACCTTATTGGATGGAAAAAACCATTGCATTGTAATAGAAACATAATACACCTTATTGTTTGGATAAAGACATTGTGTTTTGGGTGACTACACTCTAGGATGCTGTTTCACTAGGAGTTGACTATTGACTTTAGGAATTATGTTTTCAAAATATTCATACCAATGTTTATATATCATTTATGCTGATTAGTCTGATATAATCAAAGCACAGAAAGTACTGGTGGGACGATTGTGTTGGTATTCGTAACTTTAGGTCTGGAAGGCAGTTGTATATGTATGTACACACGATATGTGTGTTAAATACGAATGCTTTCACTCAACAATGAGATAAGTTATTCCAATTTCATTTTAATCTGCCCATGGGATTTTTAATTGTCTGTGACAACAACATCATGACCAGATACAACATTAACAGGTTATCTAATTAAGGTTTGCAAATTCCACTTAATATCTGATTAACTAGATAAGATTCGTGTTACCCAAATAAATGACACACTGTAATGTTGTAATCACATAAGCACTATTCTATGAGTTGCTGGTACATGTATGTTGCTGGTGTATAAGTCAATCCAAATGGCATCTTAACATATTCGTAAACACCGAGATTTGATACAGATAACTCCTATTTATTTCCTTTTGAGCTTCTTCAACTTCAACCTGACGATAACCGGATTTCATTTCAATCGTATTGGTTTCTTCCATTTTAGGCAGATCACACGCATCTTTGACACTTCGATTGTCAATATTCTATAGTCGACACATTTCTTTTTCTGACTAATACAACATCAGCTGACTATGGTAACTTTGACATCAGAATTACCCCTGTAGAAAGTTAGTTTTGTAAATGGTGTCTTACTTCCGTTATCATTGCTGGAGGTTTGCGTCTAGTATTCTGTTGGAAAGGAATTTCGTCTACTAGATATATCCTTTTTTGTTATTAGATCACAAAATATAATGTATGTTTCTCCTGTTGAACATAAATGTTCATGTTTGTTTATCCTAAAGTTGTTTGGGTTTCAGTTTGTCGTTAGTGTTTATATTCATGAACTTTACTTAGGATACTTCCAGTGGTGTTCCTAATGTCATCACATTCCTCTACATTCTCACCAATGACTGGTTAAATTTGCAATATATGACTCTTGGTGATTACAACACAGTTAGATGTGATATTGGAGATGGTAACACCAAACTCTCTTGTCTTGCTATATTCATAAATAAATACAGCAGTGGCGATGTCATTAAAGTCGGGTAATGAAGATTCTTCTGATTTGTGTATTATATCACACGTATTGCTACAACCTATTTGTCTGTACGACATTTTGTTATTCTTCCTTAATTAGGTCCTACTATTATTTTATTTACTTGAGCCGATCTTATAACATCTATTATGTGTTTTTATTAAACAACACACATTTACCTTTTTGTACAAAATAGTACAGTCAATCAAATGTTGTTTTAATACATAGACTTTTCAAATGTTTAAAACATGTAGATCCTTATCCCGCTTTGTCAAGTATTTACCGGACATTATGTAGAAACTGTTCTGTCAAATTAGGACGGAGACGTTAATTTTTGTTGGTGGATAGAATACATGTATTTTGAATAACCTTGTTGAATGGTTTAAATGAACCAAAAACGGAAAGTATTCCTTTCGAGTTACCCATGTATCAATATTGTGTTATTTTATATAGTTCTCATATCGACTCTTCCCTCATGAGGATTTTAAGAACTATCCTAAAAGAAACATTTGATGAACCACATCAGATAATGTATACCTCACATAGCCTCATACACATTCTAAACTACCGGGTATTTAAGGGAATTGGATTATTTGAATAACAATTTGAAAACTCGTTCAATTTAACTTGTAATTTCAATCGGCTTTGTACTTTCACAAAAATCTCGATTTATTTTTTCAGCATTCATATTAAACATCAAAAGTGGAAAATAATATTTATATTAACACTTATGTACTTTAAAAATGTTTTACATTGACACAAATTGTAAACTATTAATAGAAAGCAGCTATAGCGATAATCAGTTATCAGAATTAACGATGAAGATCGGTGTCGGTGAGTATATGTATACTCTTTGATCCTGATTTTCACCGGTAACATTTTATTACAATAACACTGCTACAAAACATGAATAGTGTGTTGTAAGGAGTGAAAAAGTCAAAGTGTTAAGTATTATATAACAAAATGCATGTATCTAGTGTAAATAGTTCATAGTCCATCCTCATCACTTTTCTATCTCCTCGTCATCTTAACCTCCAAATTGAAATTTCTCTTCATGAATCTATATACTTATCTACTGCAACTTCGCTACTCTTCTTTCTCCCGAACTGTGATTGGTTTTATTATTTATAACAAATTTGATCATAAATGTTATGAATACATTTATATGTACTTTTAATGTTAAAACCAAAAGAAAACCCACTCGCAACTGTTTAAATGGTTAGAAGAAAGTAATTTCTCTGTTTGCTTTATACAAGAAACACACATAGCATACCCCTTAAATAAAAACTTTAAAATGGATTGGGATGGGCCTTATTTGTTATGTTAGTGGTAGTAAAACAAAAAAAGAAAGAGTAGCAATACTTATTAATAAAAATTCATGAATTAATTAAAACAACTTTACAGAAATTATAAATGGTAGATTGATAAGCTTAGATTTAACGATACAAGATAACGAAATTATATTTATAAATATATATATGGACCAAACTATGATTAAGACAAACATGTATTTGACACACTTGTTATCAAAATATAGACCAAATTATCATTATAGGCGGAGACTTTTATACAGTCTTAAAAATGCTGATCTAGATAAATTAAAAAACACGGCAAAACCGATACAAATAAGGGATGTAGACAGATAATAAAAGATGTTCTTATAGATATTTGGAGATTCTTAAATCCAACACTCAAACAATTTACATGGCATTCAAACACTAAAGCCAATATATTTAGTAGGCTAGATTAGTTTTTATCCTCTGAGTATTGGATAACATAGTAGCAAGTTGTAAATTCAAACCGGGATATAAATCAGACCATTCAATATTCATGTTACATATTAACTTAAACAAATCTAAAAAAGGTTTGTTTGTTTGGAGTTTAACGCCGCTTTCAACAGCTTTGGTCATATCACGGCGGTCAGTGCACCTACCCATGTTTTCCTGGCTTTCTCTAAAAAAGGTCCAGGTTATTTTAAAATAAACAATTCCTTATTACTTGACAACATTTACACAAAGAACATTAGTTGGTGTATAAATGAATCAATAAACAATATGTTTGCAACCCCAATACAATGTGGGAAAAATCATTCTATTAAGTATGCAACACATCAAAAAATAAAAAATGGTTTCATTCTGAAAGCTAAGCCACTCATATAGAAAACAATGAAACAAGTTCTTATAAGTATTTCGCTAAATTAGAAAAGTGACACTACGAACAAAAGATTATTCACAAGTAACAATACATAATAAGGAAGTAACAGATGCAAATGAAATATTACACGAACAAAAATAATTTTATGAAAAGCTGTATAGGAAATGAAAAACATCTGACACTTATCTTGATTTCTTAGATGGTAACTTATCAACACTTAATGGTGAAGATGAAAATTAGTGTGAAGGGCTTTTTGACTGAACAAGAATGTAAAGAAGCATTATTTGATATGAAAAGTGAAAAAAAACAAACATGCTCAAATGGCTTAATTGTAGATTTCTATAAAAACATTTTGGGATATATTAAAACGACACTTTATTAAATAAATCAATTACTCATTTGAATATGGTTCTCTTACTATATAACAACGACAATGTCTTGTAATTTTGATACCTAAATCAGGATATAACTTAGATGTTCTTTCAAATTGGCATCCATTAAGCTTATTAAATATTGACTACAAAATAGCATCAAAGACAATATCAAACGGAATAAAACAAGTTTTACCAACAATTATAAACCCATGTCAGACAGGTTTTATCAAAGGACGTTATTTTGTGGGAAATATTAGGTTGATTCAAGAATATCTAAACAATACCAATACACAAGGATTACATTTCTTCGCAGACTTTGAAAAAGCTTTCCATAGTATAACTCATGATTTCATGTTCAAATGTTTAGAAAAGATTAATTTTGGACATTCTTTCATACATTGGGTTAAGCTGTTTTACCTTGATATAAATAGCAAAATTATTAACAATGGTAATCTTTCGGAAAGTTTTACAGTAGAACGAGTTGTAAGGCAGGGCTATCCCATGTCTTCTTATCTATTCCTTTGTTGTATTGAAATACTTTCCAATTACATAACAAAGCACACAGATATACAAGGAATAATAGATGAAAACAAGAAGTAAAACAGAGCATGTCTGCAGATGACGCAACATATCTTACCGATGGGTCTGAAAATTCGTTCAAGTCACTAAAGAAAACACTAACAAAGTTTGGCGGTATATCAGGACTTAAACTTTATACTGCAAAATCAACCATATTGAGAGTAAGGAGTCTAAAACAGAGCGATTTAGAATACAACAAATGTAAAAGATTTATTTGGACATCAAAATCAGCAAAACATTAGGCATCACATTTTCTAATGACATCACAATACATTTAGAGAATAACATACGACCAAAACTTCAAGAATTTAAAAATATTTAAAATAGTGGCATCAAAGAAAATTAACACTACCTGGGAAAGTAACAGTTATAAAAACCTTTGCATTCCCAGAACTTATTTACTCGCTTTCGGTTCTAGAAAATCCATAATATTACATTATATAAATAAAACCATTTTTGGATATTTGTGACATAACAAACCAGACAAAATAAAAAGAAAAAATTTAAAACTGTCAATCGAAAATGGTGGCATGACTACTCCAAATGTATATTTCCTAATACATTCTTTAAAAGCTGGATGGGTAAAGCGTTTCTTAGATGACAAAAATAAAGGATTATGGAAAATATTTTACAAAAGAATCCTGCAGAAATATGGCGATCACTTATTCTTTGAATGTAAAACTAACTAATGCAGATATACACAAATTGTATATAGAGAACATATATCTGAAAGATATCCCTTTTTCATGGCAAAAGATTCAAATTGGTCTACTTAAAAAAGGAAATCATCTAGAAAAACTCTGGAAAAAAATGCAACGCCGAAACTTTTTTTACAAGGATTGGTATGAAATAGGCATAACGCTTTTAGATTTTTTTTTCGATTTTCGAATAAACAATTATTACGATTTTGTAACATTTAGATATATATTTTATGTAATATCAAATTGTTTTTTTGAAATATAACAACATAATCGAAAATATACCGTTCATTATGGAAAATGCAATAAAATCTGAAACTTCAATAAATGTTGAAAACGAACAATTAATAAACAAGATTGAAGAAATAAAGAAAGGAAATAATTTTTTGTATAAAATCCAAATACAACATAAAACATTTTTTAAAAAAATATGAAGAAAAATGGGAAAACTCTTTGAATGTAAAAATATATTGGAAAAGCCATTATGTTATACCGTTTAAATCAACAACTAAAACAAAGTTTCCATAATAAAGTTTTAACTCAGATCTTACCTACAAACACAAATTTGCATAATTATAGATATAAGCCATCAAGTTTGTTTGACTTCAGCTCAAGTTACGTTGAAACTATCGAACATTTGTTCTGGGAATGCAGATATGTACAGATCAATTGGAATGAATTAATAGCATTTCTTACCAAGAACATTAACATAACTATCAATTTAATAGACGTTTGTCTTGGAACTTTTAAACGTGTTGTCGATAACATTACTGTGAATTATATCATCATTCTTATGAAACATTATATATTTAGAACAAAACAAACAAACAACATCCCTGCTTTCAACTCCTTTATTAATCATTTGAACAGCAAGATCAAGGTAGAACAAGAAATCGCTCTATTAAAAGACCAATCAGAACTTCACAACAGGAAGTGGATAAAGTTAAAAACCTTTAATAAAAACAACACATTTTGTCATACCAATTAAATCACAGTCCGACCCCTATTAAATCACATACTTTTTCTATTGTGTACACTTCATCTTTCTACTTCTCCTCCCTCATCATTATGATGATCTCATCCTTCTAATTTCTTCTTTGTAGCATAGTAATCATGGCAAGAATATCGAATTGCATGTTACATAACTTTTTCGAAATAGAAGAAACATATTCTACAGATTTAATTGTTTTTTTGTATTGTAAAATGTACTTATGTATATCTTGTGTGAAATAAATAATAAAAGAATAAAAAAAAACGTTAAATTTACTACTTGTCATAATGTCTCTTCATTGTTTCATACCAGTACAAATGGGCAACTTGGATAGGGAATTGTCTTTGCTACAGATCTGCCCAGGTTCATTAGATTCTACACTTTCACACCGATGGACCCATCAATTAATCACGTATAATTGATCAGCTGATTCATCGGTTAAATGAATACAATTTGTTATTAACTTAATATGAAGAAATCACATCTTTATCTATAATGAAATAACAATAACACGATCTAAACCATCCCTAGGATGTCTACCTCAAGGCGACGCAAGATTACAACATGTATGAACATAGCATACCATTAGTGGTTCTACTTATCGGAGAAGCAGATGAACGAAAGAAGATACATACTGTTCACAACTTCACATTTGACTATTAGTGCGTTAAACATTGGGTACGAAACGGAATACTAGTTTAGTTTTAGGCATTTATTAGCATTGAACATGGAAAGAATATTGCAAGGTGCTTAACAACTATTTATATACTCATATGCTTGTGAGGATGCAGCTCAAATTCAAATTATGGCTCGGCAAAACACTCCGAGTCTGCACATTTTGGCATGTCAAACATACACGGTAACTCTAACCTTAACAGGGAAATTGCAAATAAATCGAATGTTTCGGCCCAATATGGTTTCGTGACACTCACTGCCTGGTATGCAATACCACTATATTATCTAATTAAAAACATGTACCTGGCAATTTGGCAATAGCAAATTCAATAATCCTAATTAGACATCAATCTGTCTGTAAACAGTAAATATTGTTACATATCAATTAGTACCTATCATTTTGATTTAAACAAACTAAAAACAAGAAGAATTTTGATGCAAAGCATCAAAGACGCCGCGCAACCTTTTGAAGCATGACTTAAAGCAGGGTCCCTGCTTAAAGGAAGCAGATGCAGTTCAGTACATTTAAATAACCTGTGCAAGCAGACGGGATGTAAATATTTCGAACAAGAAGGCCAAATGTCCCTTTATTTTAAACAAGAAGGCCAAGATGTGCCTATATTGCTCACCTGGCTATCATAGCCTATATAAAAAAGGTTACCAAGAGCAGAAAGGGTCAATACGTAGGGATTAAACGTCTTATATGCTACGATCTATGTGATATTCAGCATGTGAAGTTTAGTCGTGAAATGACAAGTTTAGTCCTGAAACAATTTGGTTTACGGTTTTCTTAACACTGCAACTATAATGTGCCATACAAGCTGAAGTTTCTCAAGTAGTTTCTTTTACCAATAAACTGTTTTAAATCCTCTAACTAGATCCATTAGATAAAAAACAAATATACGTGCTTAAATATTAACATATATTAAGGTTTATTGCCTCTAGTTATAAGTTAAGTGTGACACAAGCTTTGGAAGGAGAGGGGGAAGTCATTTCTCTTTCCAGTTTAGCAGAAGAATGATAGCAAAAACGGGAGTATATAAACAAAAGATACGAAGTAATTAAAAAAAAAAGAAGATATTTATGATCAAGATTGAGCATTATGAAAGTTCACATGTATAGTCAAGAATTAATAAGTCTGTTTTGTTTGTTTGTAATGTCACTTTAATCGTTTTGAACATGCCAGTAGAAAACTGAAAAATAAACAAAGAAAATGGTCAAGTCAGTTCCCCAAGAGCAAAGATCGAAAACCAGTTGGTATGAAACGTTCATCTCGAACGAAACATGAAAAACCGGGTACGAATCCAATGAATTTTACAAATCGGATGAAATCGTGAAAACAGCGAAGTATTCATAACGGAAGGAAGCAGAGACAACTTAATTACCCTATGGGAACCGATGACACATTGTCGTCTATTCAATAAGAATGACCAAAATCGCCAAGCGATGACATGCTGCATTTACAAATAGAACGGGTCACGTTACGGCCATGCCAATTGCATAGTTGGGTTAACGTTGTTTATACCGTTTCTAGAATTATACTGTAATATGTAGTAATAAAAATGAATCATCATTGATATTTTAAAGATTACCCATTTATTTAAAAATCTCAATATTGTAAATAGGCAAAAACATCGCCAGAAACTTTTTTCTGAGCTTTGATGAATCGGGTCGTAAACCAAACTATAAAAAAAAGCGTAGCCTAGGGAGTTAGGGGAAAGTTATTAAATACGCATTAGATATGTCTAAAGTTTTGTAATAACGGTAGAAGACATGCCTATTTTGTATCTTTTTGTGTCTTAAATCATTTAATACAATTTATTAATTCATAAAGGTTTTTTTTTTTTCAAACAAACAACAGAGGTTTTTTTTAACAATAATAACATTGGTTTCTCCCTTTTTGACTACGTCACCCATGGTACAAAATTAAAACCTATCCCATACTGACGCCGCGCTTCCACGCGGCGTCAATAATATTTGTTCTATGAACTTGCAACAAGAGTACTTAAAAAATCGTTTTATGGAGATACTAACACGATAGGGTGTAAATGAGTGACAACCGAGATATTGTAGAGCTCAGACCAGCAACTGCATCCTATCTTCTAGGCATCTTCCACTCGATCCACTCCATCGTTTCAGCTGTAGGCAGTTGATCCCAATATATTGTCTCTTGAATAAGGTCCCGTATGAGTACTTTTCCATGGTTTATAACTGGTGTGACAAAACCAAAGGGAACATACAATGAGTTCACAGTTGAGAGAAAGTGGCTTTTCTTCCTTTAACAATGAGTAAGTGAAACAATCTGTATTAAGTTACCAATTCATACCTAGTCTTCTTTGAGTTGGAAGTGCCTTAGCCAAGTCTTCTCTGGGAAAGGCTTTCATAACTTCTTTGTCATTTGAAGCAGTCTTATGTAGACGTAGATTGCCTCCTTGCACTAAGGCCTTGAGTACGGGTGAGAACATATATAGCAGTGGAAGAGTCTGGAAAAGAGGAAAGGCCGTCATCCACATAAAAATCTTTCTGAACAAATTCTCTCACGTCATGGCCATAACTTGGCTCCATTTCTTCAACTATCTTTTTTAGTCCATATGAGATGGGGATGGCAAGTTCCCAAAAACATGAGAACACAATCTGAATTCCATCAAATCAGAGTTTAAATCGTTATCTTTATACCATATGAAGTATAGGAAGTTTCTGTGTTTCTCTTTAACACCAAACTGGAAGAACATTTTCTGTATATCTGCCATTACAGCTACTGGTTCCCTTCTGAATCGCATCAAAAAACCGAAAAGGCTATTCATAAAGTCAGGCCCCTGCAAGAGTACTGAATTGAGCGATACTCCTTGATGCTGTGCTGATAAGTAAAAAAACCACTCGGATTTGTCCTTTTTTCTTTGAGTGATATACACCGAAAATGTGTAGTTAGCAGCATTCTGAATTCCCTTGAGGTGGAGGTGCTGGCTCAGCTTAACCATTCTGAAAAAGTATACTCATGAAATAAACAAAAGCTTGCTGCTTTTGCGGATTTTTCTTCAGCGATACCTATAAAAAGTACGTTCTTCTCATAGCTTGGTTTCTGTTATTGGGTAGTCGTTGTCTCGGACTGCGAAATGATAGCGGTGCAGCCCATTTTCCCTATGGAGACCTGGTGTACTCATTGTTCATTATACCAAGAAACTCTTTATCTTCTATGGACAAACCCTTTTCTGCCATGTCAGGGAAGTCCTTTATGAAGAGTTTGTAATCAAATTATGAACATATGTGTTGTAAACACTGACTGTATGACATGGTTCACCAATGAAACAATGAAATCATACCAATCCTAGACTGTATTATCTAGCGAATGGGTGTCCTTTAGGTTCGAGTCTCTGTTTTATGACGTGATGGGCTTCTGTGAGATCTCTACCAATGAGCAATAGCTAAGGAGCTTTGTCATCAAACTCTGGAATACTATCGGCAAGGTCATACAGATGGGAATAGGCTCGGGAGACTTCAGGGGATGGTATTTCATCCCTTATGTCAGGAATTTCAGTAAACTCTGTTAGAGGTGGAAGTTCATGTGATCCGATACCATGTACGTTTTCAACAATAAAGTCTGTCACTCGCCGACCACGTGTATCGATCTTACCTGCACATTAAGAGAGACAATAACTATCTTCTTCAAACTTTCCATTGAAAATGTCAAAGAATTCTGGTTTAACCAGTGACCTATTACTTTGGTCATCTAACAATGGGTTAACTTTTACTTTGGGATCTGGGTCAGTTTTAGGATAGATGTTAACACAGACTATTTTTGCACATGATCTTCCTCCTTTTATATTCCCACAAATTTTGGCACAGGCAGTATGAATGTTCTTTGAATTCTTGTCCAAATTATTGGTAAACGCTTAATTCTCCCCACAATTCGCCGACGAAGTTGAATGCAAATTAACATGTAAGGCAGTCGCATGTGGGCGTTTACATAGGGTACAGGTCATCTTAATAGTACACGTTTTGGCCTTATGATCGGACTGCTGACAACATTTAAAACATATGTCTTTGTCCCTTATGAATTTCTTTCTAAGCTGAAAGGGCTTATTCCTTAATGTTCTCCACGAATTCAGTGTATGTCCATACACGTTATGGAACTGACATAATAGACTTACACTACTATCGTTATCTCTTGTCATGTTGATAGAACAATAATCTCTTTGTAAAAAAATTGTTTTCATGGTAGACATTTTTTGGGGGTTGTGTATTCTAAAAACTGTTTGTCTTTACTTCATATATCAATCCAGGGCCATTCTTAACCTTACATATTTCACTAATAAATTCAGTGAATATTAAAAATGGGGGAAACTGCATGGGATTTCTTATATCTGGATGCATGATTTGTCCATTTTTCCTGAATGTTATAGGGCAGTTTATTAACAATTGGAATGATTCCAAGTGAGGAATTATACTAAGACAATAGATCTTTGTAGTTTTGATTGTCCATGTTATTTTGATTTTCATCCAAAATGTCAACTCATTCGAACAGTTTCTTTGGATCTATTGCACCTAAGTTTGGGAAATGTTCAATCTTTTTCCACAGTGACAATTCTGCATTTTATGGTGATCCAAATCTTTCGTCGAGCCCGTCCCATCATTTTCGAACACCATTGTCTGGATTTGAAGAGCTTGAGGCTCTCAAACTTATGGCGTGTTTCACTAAGTCCACGTCTAGCCACTTTACTAACAAGGTTAGTTCCTCTCTGATGCTCACCCCTCTTTCAAAAACAACACTCTGGAAGAAAGGTTTCAAAGCAGTTTCATGTGCTTTGTTAAGGGTAAAGACTAAACATATTCCCTTGTTCTTTGTTGGGTTTCTTGAGCATCATGTGGAACGATCATTGCCTTCTTATCACAGTTTATACTAAGTTCGTCAAAGTTACTTTTCTACTAGGAAAATAATATTTAACTCATGCACATAAACTTCTTCCTCTGCATTTACTTCTTGGTAAATTTGCTCTTCTTTCAATGTTGTTAGATCTCCTTCTATGTCAATTTGTTTTTTCTTAAATTCTTACTCTTTTTCAATGATAGTCATTCTGATCATTGCTGTTTTTTCTTTAGCTTTTGCCTGTATAGCATATGATGAGATCCTTGAGCTACTTCTGCTACTTATCGATGATGACCTAGTTTCTGTTTAAATGTTCTGAATCTTAATGTCTAACTGTTTTAACATATCGTTTACAGACTCATCATAAGTTTTGTCCACTGATAAATGTTCCTCTAACAAACGAAAACCGTCTTCTGCGCGTGTATGCTCCAAGAACGATATGTAATTTTATTCAGTATTCTATTTATACCATAAATTAAACAAATAGTTATTTACAGCTGTCTCAATGAGTCAACATAATTGCAGGTTTCCAGCTTATTGATTTCAGATTGTACCTGGCTCCTTTGATATGTGATCTTTCTATTATAGTTTGTTACTTCTTCTTCAAAGTTTTGTTGAGTCTTACTTGTCAAACTGCGTATTCTTTTTGGTTGGCCATCATCTTTGGCGGCGTCATCAACTTCAATGTTTGTAGCCATCTTGCTGCGTAGTCTTTATCAATCGAAATATTTTTACTTTGGAAGTGATGTCAACCAAATCTTTTTGCACAGGTTTATCAAGATATACAAAATTCACATAAAACTTACATCTGTAATTATTTATAAGCTTGTTAGAAACTTCTGTCAAATCGTGTATTTTCTGATAAGACAGTAGATATGGCCAGGCTGATCTGAACCTACACTGTTCAGAAATGCCAACCATTGTATTGTTTAATGGATGGGCTCATATACACTATGAACTGGATTGCAAAATATTATTCTACATCTTTCTTTGAATTGTTCAAGCTTACGTCATACACTACACGTATTATTTAGTTATAGATTTATATGTAATGCAGTGGACGTTCGTTTTACGTAGGTCGCAAACTGAGCGTCCACTACAACATTAAATATGTACAAAATATTAATAAATGTTTAGCTAGTTTGTATACCTGTTGTGATTTGATTAAAATGAATTCAGCAAAATGTTACTGTAAGTTGGTCTATGGATTGAATAACATTATAATGGTTTCTAGTGCTTTTTATAACACTTTTTAGTTTCTGGTTTTATAACAAATACAATCAAGAGATGATCATGGCACTTTTTCAGTCCCGTAAATAGAACCAGGAACGTAAATAAAAGCGATAAGCAACTCCCTTTGTATACCTGTTATCTGATTAAAATATCACGCAAAGATAGGAAATTTTCCAAAATTCCAAATTTTGTAGCAATTTTTTTTTTTAATTTATATATGGTACATGTACAAAAATATGCATATTATGAAAGCTTAATATGTCAACTATTGTAACAGATAAATTTAAAATCTGAAATTTTATTTAGTTTGAATAAGGACGGTTTAGACAAGAAATATCTTCAAAAAACATGAACGGCGATCAATATGAGATAACACTAAGACATGGAACATGCGCATATTATTTGACTTGAATATCAGAAAGGTTCTATGTGTTTACCAAACTCCATCCAGCTTCAGTTTCTATAAATAGATTATCAAGGCCGAGAATACGCCACATGACTGGAGATTACGCAAGGCTCCCAAGAGGGTTCATTCCCGATTGTCCCACATTTTGATTTTTGGGCTAAAATTCGATGTAGGACAATGGGGGAAAAATACAGGTAAGGTGTCGGATAATCCCTGCCCGGGGCATAGATATCACTACAGTTCGGTTCATTTAAAATTCCAATATCTTCGTAACTTTTATTAATGAAACAGTATATTACGCATTTTCTTAACTTTTCTTTGTTTTTCATCAGATAATAAACTCTGTTTGGTCTTCTTTTATATAATAACATAGGAATAATGAAAAAATCAAACTTATTTAGAAAATAATAATTTTATTCAAATTTAGTAATTGTACGTTTAATAGCAAGTTGTCTATTGTATATAATATATGTATCACATTCAAACAACAAATACCCTATTCAGTATAACTCGTCAATCTCGTTTTGCACTTTTATCAAAGTTTTTGAATATTATTAACAGAATTAACATGTGTTTTTACATTGTTTACGACTTCGTCAATGAAACTTTTACAAGTGTAGACAATATGTGGCTCCGTCCGCATACTCAATTGCACTAATGAACCCTTCACGAAGGCGTTACTTTAGGGATGCTAGTCGCGTGTCGATGTTCTGGTACTTCCTTTTCTTGATCTGTCTTTTACCTCCTGTAGCATGATTCACTACCTTGATACAGGAGATGGCTTCAACTTCCTGGATTGTTCTAAGGATTGAATGAATAAATGTTAGGATGCGAATGCTGAACAGCTTTCTTTAGCATGCTATGCCAGCCTTCTACATGGTTCGTCGTCCTTGGACCTTGGGTGTTGAGGTGATTCCAAGTCCTCAGTACTCAGCAGTACTGAGTTAAATCGTCCTTGGACCTTTGGTGTTGAGGTGATTCCAAGTCCTCAGTACTCAGCAGTACTCAGTTAAATAGTCTGTGAAGGTTTCAACGGCTGCTGGTAGGTCTAGAGTAGCAATGTCATTGAGTGCTTCGAACCACACATCTTCAACTGTGTTGACTGGTACAAGAGGTAAAACTGCTGCAGGCGGTGAATGTCTTCATTAGTTCTGTATTCGTTGGTCAAACTCGTAGATTGTACCTTCCTCCAGATACACTGTGCGTAGTGGAAGAAGCAAGCCTTCACGTCTGTCGTCTGAAAGACTCGTCTAGCAGCTTTTCTTGGAGCGAGTTCATGGTCCATGAAAAGGATGTCTGGTTTCAACTCGAGCCCAAATCGGGTACATTATCTTTGTTATTCACATGACAGTGGATTGAACCTTAGGATGCCCGTGTTTTCCAAATTTCCAATTCGATAAATGCACTAACAGTTTTTTTTTTTTAGAAAAAACCGAAGTCAAATAACTTTAATTTTAATTGAATGTTTGTGCAAACAGTAATAAATAAAAGCATTTCTAAGAATAAAAGGATTTTAGGTGAAAATACCAAAGTCAAATTATTAAATTTCTTTAATTATAATTTGTGCAAACAGTAAGAAATAAAAGCATATTTAGGTGAAAATACCGAAGTTTGTGCAAACAGTAAAGAAACCGCAGTCGGAAAAAACATGAAATAAATATTGTGAAAACAGTCAAATAATTGTGCATAGATAGGTAAATAATAGAATAGGCAAAATAACAGAACTGTATTCTCACCTTTCCCTTACCGCTCTTGATCACTCCGCACTAAGGGTAAATAACAAAATCAAAATGTGGGACAATCGAGAAGACACCCCCAAGAGGTGTATAAGTTTCAATTGACGATAAATAACTGAAAACTTATCACGTTTCAAAAATTATTAATATTTTGCTCTTAAATATTATATTTCATACGTTTTCACTGATTTGTTTCACTGAATGAAATATATTTCTTAAAGAAAAGAATTAAAAGTTAGTATGCAGAAGATTTCATTTTAAAACTTCATCTTATTAGTGCCTCTCGTAGGATCGCCAACCTAACTATGAATCAATCAAAACGTTTCATTTCCTTTATTTCTTCGACATTATTCATTAAATACAACATTTGATTGGTCTACAATCTAGATCATGTGCTTAGCATCTAGGTCAAAACTGAGGTTAAACAGCTATCGCCGAAAAATACAGCTATTGTGATTTGGAAGCTTTAACAATATAATCCAAATAATTAATAGACAGACTTTATTTAGTCTTTAATATTGTCATAACTGTTATAGTAATTGAGTTTTACTTGCTACCAATGTTGCGACGGGTGATATTTTCGGAAACAATTTAGTTACTTATCCCTCTTATCTACGTCCCTGATAGAACTGAGCCAATTTTCCTAGTTTGTATGTGGCCACTTTGTAATTAATTACATGTATTTATTTCATTACATTGATTTAAAAATGATTAGATGCATATTACCTGAAATGCAAATTTAGTCCGAAGAATGTCAAGTCTTGACTGATGAAACAACCATCAATAAATCATTGGTCAGAAATTACCTTTACATTCCGAAGATGAAATGGATAATGTTTAGCTTATTTTCTTTTCATCTATTGTGAAACAAGATTGCAGCTTATTTTAATCGCGATAGATGCAACGAACTACGGCATAAACATGTGTTGGTGATATCGTACTGCAGGACAGTGAAACGGACACGCTAAAAACAATGATGAGAAGTATTGACTCTAAATCAATCGCTAACTACCTTATCGAATCATACGAAGAGCAAAATAATGATAAATCGTAGACATTAAGTTGTGATGAAACAGACTATAATTGATATTTAATGTTTCATAAATGCCATAAGGAGAATACATTCTCAATA
This sequence comes from Serripes groenlandicus, assembly GCA_031761405.1. Lineage (NCBI taxonomy): Eukaryota > Metazoa > Mollusca > Bivalvia > Cardiida > Cardiidae > Serripes > Serripes groenlandicus. The sequence continues at coordinate 60,099,475 of JASEVX010000005.1, read as the reverse complement.
CTTGCATAAAAGAAACTAATACGATTAACTACTTTATATAATAACTGTATTAATTTACTTTCACTGACAGACTAAACGTAACTATAACTTGACTTTCATAAACATTGGCATATAAATGTAAACTTTTCATGAATTCATATATTATTGAATTGTATTATATTGTGTTGTATGTATAGGTTGCACTTTAAATAATAAAATATCTATCTAAATTCGTCAAGGAGACTTCACCGGAATTCGTACAATCCGCTCATCACGGGATTCGAACCCGGGACCATTAGTGCGAGAGACAGACGATCTACCATTGCACCACAGTTTTCCAAATGGATCGATTGAAATGATTTGTTGATTGTTTGGTGTTTTAGGCTGCTTTCAAAAGAAAAATCAGTTATATCACGGCGTTTCCTGGGTAATTCACCAGTACTACTGGACCACATATCCTGACACCAGCCAGTCAGTCGTAATGCTAACCCCACAACCCTGAGCGCCAAGGAACGCAGCCTTTACTACCAGTTTTAAAGTCCTTTTATCCTGTCACGTCTAGCAATTTCGACCCGATAACAGGGTGCCGTATATTTCTTTTGATCTACGTCAGTTGGTCACGTGTTAAGCTGGCGGGCACCTGCTAGCCGGGACTACTTTTTTTAGCAAGCGTCGCTGTAAATTCCAACTTCAATCGATAAAAACAGCAAATAAATAGACAGCGATTTCAGTTGTTTACATAAATAAATATTTAATTTAACATAATTTAGGATAAATAGAATAATAGGTTGGTGCCGTGGATTGAGAAAGTTTATCTGGCTCGGCACCGTAATTTGTCGGATTCGCCTTCGGCTCACCCGATAAATTACTCCGCCTTGCCAGATAAACTTTCTCAATCTACGTCACCAACCTATTATTCTCTATGTTATGACCGGGGATCGAACCAGCGACTGCCCGCACTCGAGGCGGATGCTCTACACTGCACAACCGAGGCGGTGATTTAAAAGTATACCAGATGTGCACATTTCAAATAGTGTCTTCTTAGTGTTTGTCTTTTTTGTAAAGACATCGAAACAAAAGATTAAATGACAACTGGAAATATGCAAATGCAGACTTCTACTTCAAGTATGACCGGTGATTTGTTTTGCTTTCAACAGTATTTAAGTAATATCATCAACACAATTATCTTGATACCGTTGAATGAATCAATCGTAATGCTATCCCCACAATTCCGAGCAGCAATGAGTAAATACCATTAGCTCCATTGTAAAGTCTCTACCGGGGAGAACGAACCCTGATAACATGGGAAAAGGATACATTGACCGTTGATTGTATTGTCCCGGGCCAATGCGCCATAACACAATACACATTCTCGGTTTTCAATCACGGGGTACAACTCCAGTTCTTTGACAGAAGTTACATTTGGTTCTGAACTACACATGCAAAACGGGTCTTTAGTGTACGCGGGTGCAACAGGATTCGAAATCGCTAGATACGGTTCATATGTAGGCCTATCCGGTATAAGTTATTTAAAGGCGATGCTACAGTTATTTATCAAAATATTTCCCAATCATAGAACTTCTTTATTCTTTGTATTTTGTTAGTACATGCAATAACTGGTTGAAATAAGAATATATATATATATGTTATGGATTAAAAAATATATATATTGGCCTGTCAATGACATGACCAATTTCATCCAAGGCACACATATAGGCATTTTTGCCGAAAACCGAAAACTCAAAAGAAGAAAAAATGAAAACAACAAATCATATTAAAGTTCATATATAACTTTATTTATATAGTTTAAATCAATATGAAAAGAGAATTTGTGAGTGAAATATGAAAAAATATATATTAAGCTGTTTTTCAAGGTAGAAATGTTACTTTCTACATAATAGAATTTTCTGTAATTATCCATAAACACTGAACATCATTCAATTTAATAAAAAATGCAAAAAAAAAAGATATGTCCTTCTCTGGTAAATCGACTTTTTCCTTTAAGCAATGCCTGTTTTTTAAGCAAAACTGCTGTATTTCTAAGATAATGCAAGAAACACAACGAAAAAGTCCCTTTACTCTAAAAGGAGTACGGTGACCTATCTTTTTTTTATTGAAGTGAACGATGTTTAGTGCTAATGGATAATTACAGAAAATTCTATTTTGTAGAATGGAAAATATTTGGGATTTTAACTTTTTCGGGGGTAAAATGTGACACCATTTATACCAATTCAATTTCAATTCAATACTTTATTGACTGTTTTTCGGCAAAGCATTTTGCCTTTGGCCATTTACAAATTATATAAATATGGCAAACATATATACATAGAAAAACATATAACATTTATACATATAACATTTATACATATAACATTTATACATATAACATATAACATATATACATATAACATAAAATAAAGTGTTTTTTACAAACGTTACATATGTATAGAACAAAGAATACCTACATTCAAACATATTGTATATATCATGTACATTAGTTTTGCATAACAGACAATTCTTCATTTCTTAGGCTCATTGCGTTCTTTAAGTATTTCATATATACATATAACATAAAATAAAGTGTTTTTTACAAACGTTACATATGTATAGAACAAAGAATACCTACATTCAAACATATTGTATATATCATGTACATTAGTTTTGCATAACAGACAATTCTTCATTTCTTAGGCTCATTGCGTTCTTTAAGTATTTCATTAAATAAATAAGTTTCCCTTTATTCTTTGTTTTCATAATATAATTAAATTTTTCTAAACTGGGCCATGCTTGATATAGATTAAACCTTTTACGTAAAGCAGTATATTTGGGACAGCATGATATGAAGTGATATTCGCTTTCTACAGCTTTAGAGTTACATAATTTGCACAATCTTTCTTCTCTAATAATACCATTATGTCTCCCCTTTTCGATTTCCAGATGATGAGAGGATAGCCTAAATCTTGATAATTGCTTTTGTAGACATTCGTTTGTTGTAATAAGTAGATAGTTTTCTAGTTGGAATTCAGTTTTAAACATTCTATAATAAAATAATTTATTCGATTCATTTAGTTTTGCATGCCATACTTGTATATAATTGTCTCGTATACGTTGTTTTAACATGCGTTTGTAATTAAATTGTGTATCGTAGTTTTGTAAAAGATAGTTGTAACCTAAGTTATTAAGTGTTATTTTTTAATTTAGAGCTCCAGCTCTTATTAAAGTTATACTCTACTTGTTTAGAAAAAGCTTTATGACTTAAGGAATCATGTTTTTTCATAATCTTAAGCCAGTACATAATTGATCTTTCTTTACTTAATATAGATAACGGGTAACGTCCAAGCTCGCCATACACGGCCGCGTTTGGTGTTTGCTTAGATACTCCGAGCAATTGCTTATAGAACTTAATTTGTAGCTTATCTACCTCTTTGTATTCATATATTCCCCAAACCTCGGCCCCGTACAGCAAGATTGGAGTCACCATTGTTTCGAAAATGGTTAGTTTTGTTTTAATATCAAGATGTAATCTTTCAAAAAGTGAAAGGATATTGTGATATGCTTTGTTGGCTCTCTCGATTAGATTCTTAACTGAAAATTACATATTACCAGTATAATGAAAAGTTATACCAAGATAGCAAAATGCCGGTACTATTTCAATCTGCTGGTTATCAATTGTCCAATTAAAGTCATGCTTTGATTTCCTTTTCTCAAAAATACATATTTTTGTTTTATTGATATTTATTTTCATTGACGAGATTTTTGAGTATTCGTTGATATTGTTTAACTGTTGTTGTAAACTTTCTGGGCTAGTGGTAAAAAGTGCTATATCGTCTGCAAAAATTAACATAAATAAAGAGAGTAAATCTAAATTTGAATCCGTCAAATGTTCAGTATCTATTACATCGCTTACATCATTGATAAAAAGTAGAAACAAAATCGTGGATAAGGGATCACCTTGTTTTAAACCCACCGATACGTCGAAAAAGTCAGAGAAAGTGCTAATTCCGTCTATTTTTATACAAGATTTTACGTTGCTATAAATAGATTTCAATATATTCACCATCTTACAGCTAATTATACCTTGAAAATCAGCTTAATATCTTTTTTTCCCTTTTTTTTCTCACAAATTTCTTTTTCATATTGATCAACATTCTATATATAAAGTTATATATGAACTTTTATATGATTTGTAGTTTTCATTTTAAATTTGTTTGTGTTTTAGGTTTTCGGCCAAAATGCCTATATTTGTGCCTTTGATGAAGTTGGTCATGTCATTGACGGGCCAATATTTGTTTTTAGATCGAGGACTTTTTTTTTTCTTTTTCTTATTTCAACAATTTATTGTATGTACTAACAAAATACAAAGAATAAAGAAATTCTATGATTGGGAAATTGTTTGTCAAATACTGTACATACATGATATCATAACTTTACCCTATTAGAGCACACATTTTTGTTCTTCTTGACGTCAAAATACAATTTATACTAGCATGGAGCTGATTCACTTCGAATGTCGGGGAAAAATCACGGACAAAGATAATTTGCACACAGGAAAGGTATAAGATTATCAGATTCTTACACGTATCTTTACCGTAACAGACAGTCTTGACCAAAACAACTTTTTATATTATTACATAATTACCATTAAAATGATCCGCTTATTAATAAAACATCGAAGTAAATTCTCTATAGCAATAGAAATTATTAAAATAGTCTTTATATGAAATTATCGGAAATATCAAAATTTAGGATCAGAAGTCTTAGCCGTAAAACCATGTTTTACCATAATAGTTTGTAGTGTTACAGTAAGGATGGTTGTGTTAAGGTAGTTCCACACCTTTGGCGAGAAAATATTAAAGTTATCCAATATCTTTCCAACATGGTATACAATACCACTGACATCTAGTCTGTCAAACGGCAAGATGCATATCGAATGAATACACGCGTTCTTAAGTCAAGTTATATATACGGGTCCTGTTCTTACAACGGGTATATGTCCGAATTGTGAATACCGATTTTCATGATATAACTTTCCTTTATTAGGTGAAATATTGTCCTTATTTTCAATCATATTTTCCAATCATGTAATTCACACAATGCGTTGGGATTTAACGATATAGCCATTTTCCATTTCTATAACGTCGTATATTTTCAACTTCAACGGTTCAATTTTTGACGTTTTTCTCAAAAAGTAGTTCGATTACCCTATCTGAATTTTTGATACGTTACACTCGAAACGTTTAGACGTAGATTTATCGGGGGGAAAAAGATATGTGGTCGAACTAGATTTTTTTTTATATATAACTGATATAACAAATGAAATAAAGTATGGACCTGCATCCTACTTTGAGGTGAAATGTCGTCAGTGTCTTTCAAACAGGACCATATCGACGGGGAAAAGCACGTAGTTCCACAAGGCGAAAGATCACGATATTTCGACATCAACACAAAGATGGCAGCAGGTAAATATGATTATTATTAAATCAAAGCATTGATTGTATTATGAACGACAAGCCATATGCCGAATGATAGAAAAAAGGCAATTCTCATTTTCTCGTAATGTTTTCAAGGTTTTAACAACATTCAATGTTCCAAGTTTTTTCTTACGATATTAAAAGCAGATGTCTTCTGAAATCATGAAATATTTTATATTCTAACATGTAAACAGTAACATTTTATCTCTAGCAAAGAGTTGCTACTGCACTCTCCCAACGTGACAATTCGTTCAGTTACGCTGAACGTAAATTTCAAGAAACACAATTAAGGTTATTTGTCGTTTAGGCGAATGGTGTCGGCTGCAGTGAGATCATTTGCAGACTAGATTGATTATGCAGTAATTGTATATTGAATAAGACCCAATTCGTATAAAGGTTGATATTTTATGAAATATTGTTTTCGGCAACATGACCTGTATAGACATCGGTTTCCATTGATCGACAAAGTTAATAACATAAATGTATGCTTGGAACTATTTAAGTTACAAACCTCTGATCAATTTATTATGTTGTAGCCATGTTGAATGCCGGAGTTAGCGAAACACAGATTGCAAAAATTCTTCTGAACTTAACATTCCGTCACCAAGTTCAACGACAATGAAAAAAGGAGAGAGCGAGATTGGTTGTACGATTGAAGAAGTTGAGTAGCAGTCGTGTTCGGAAGCTGTTGACCAAGAAAATAAGTCTATTGCAGAGTAAGTATGTTTATAAATCTGTATTCAAATCGTAAATTGCAATTGATTATAAAATATAGTTGCTTACTTACTGCCCATTTCGTTTACGTGAAATTGCAAAACTGAATCATCCCCACTCCTTCATAATTCATAACAATTATTAATAATAATAATAATAATAATAATATAAATAAACATCATCATCATCATCATCATAATCATAAACACATGTAAATCAAAGGTTGCTGTTAATTCAGAGATTGAATGGTGGAATGCCATTGGGCAAGGCACATTTCCTAGCCTAGGACTGGTCTGTTTACCAATGAATCATGAATAATTAAACTGCCGCCGTGATATATAATTGAAAAAGTCTTGAAATCGGCATAAAACCCCAATAAAACAAGCACTATATCAACCAGCATATGATGATTTGTCGCATACGCTTTGTCTCATAAATGTATTCAATTAATCTCCGAACGGGGGAAACTCAAAATAATTAATGAATTGTGATTAGTATTATCAGGGGACACTATATTACATATTGTAATATAGTGTCCCTGGTATTATCATTAACATTATTATCATTTTTATTGATAAGTTCTAGTAGTGTTATCATTTTCTTCCGCAGTACACGTTATACAGGAGTGAAAGTTATTTTATCGATCGGGGTTGACAATAACGCTGTGGTGATATTCGACCTGGAAACAACCGGCTTCGGTATAATTCTTACTTTTGACAATACTTAAGCTAATCGCTGTGACTCAAATTACGTTTAAGTAATTTCTCCTTTTGCCACAATGTTCTCAAAATTCGTTTGTGCCTTTTTTGAGTCTGTTTAAGAGTATATTTAGTATGCATATTAACAAACTCATGCAGTCCGTGTTATTTATATATTTATTGTGATAACTACTTGACCGCGGACTGTGAATACATCCTTAGGGCCACTGCATTCAAAAAGTCGGTACCTTCAGCACATTAGTATAACCGCGTTCGTTTATATAAACCACCACATGAACATTTGAGCTCGGTGGTCAATTCATTTTCAAAATGCAATCATATGGTATTTTACATCCAAAAATTACAGTGGTTATTATAAAGAAAATATACACATGTGTGTGTGAATATTCGGTTGAATAACAGTTTAGTAGTGTAAACGACTTTTGACGCATGTGATTCAATCGATTCTGAAAGTATTACTTTAGAAGGAGCAATCAACCATGATCTTTCACCATTATGTTTTGATCTGTATCAAATTGCTACTTTACCGATATATCTTATTTTCTTAAACGTTCTTTATCAGATAAGTGTTAAATTCCACAATGGCTGATTATCAATTGAAACTTTTTACGATAAAATAGAGAAAAAAAAATATTATATATTTACAGACATGGATTCAGATTTTATAAAGCTAGCTGCAATGGAAGTATGATCGAAAGAGAAGTTTTTCCGGTACATTTATCCGACCAGTGGTAGGATACCCGCAAAGATATCAAGTCTGACAGGAATTATGCCTTGTAATAAAAATCTGTCACATCATGGAAAACTCGTCACGGGATGCGAACCTGCCGCGCAGCCTTTGATGAGTTTACACGCTTTCTGCAAAAGTATTCCCCTGTAGTGTTAGTGGCACATAATGTCCTGTTTTATGCAAAAATCCTTCTTCGATGTTTTCAAAAGCATAAAGTGGATTATACAAATGTTATAAAAGGATTCGGAGATACCCTAAAGTTGTTTTGAATCGAATTTCCTGACCGTAAAAGTAATGGATTGACATACAAGCAGGTTGATTTGGTGCATGATATTTTGGGGAAACAGTACAATGTCCACTGTGCAAATGAGGATGTAATGGTGATCTAGAGACAATTGATTCGTATAAGATAAGGTGCCTTTCTATTGTTGATAGAATTAAGCGAATAAGAAATTTGAAAATGTACATGCCTTCATTCACCGGAGTTGTGGAAAGTGGTGTCCTGTCTGCAGCAAGAAGTAAATCTTTTACCTCTGCCGGAATATCACTTTCCTATCTTGGTATCATGTGCAAACACTCTGGCGTTGCACACTTATTTTACATCCCTGTACACAGTTTGTAGAAGTATATCGTTACATCCCAACGCATTGTTTGAGTTACTTGATTTCACCTAATAAAGGGAAGTTAAATCATGAAAATCGGTATTCACAATTCGGACATATACCCGTTGTAAGGACAGGACCCGTATAATAACTTAACTTAAGGACGCCATTTTGACGCTCCTGTTCTTACAACGGGTATATGTCCGAATTGTGAATACCGTTTTTCATGACTTAACTTTCCTTTATTAGGTGAAATATTGTCCTTATTTTCAATCATATTTTCAAATCAAGTAATTCGAACAATGCGTTGGGATGTAACGATATAGCCATTTTCCATTTCTATAACGTCGTATATTTTCAACTTCAACGGTTCAATTTTTGACGTTTTTCTCAAAAAGTAGTTCGATTACCCTATCTGTATTTTGGATATGTTTACACTCGAAACGTTTAGACGTAGATTTATCGGAAAAAAACCGATATGTCGTCGAACTAGATTTCTTTTTAAATCGACGTTGAAAACAAAGTTGCCATTAACATTTTGTGTGAATAACGTCGATGTCATGTCATCTTCACGCAGTTACGCTTATTTTCTTTTGATGTTCATAATAGATTTGCGCTTCAACATTTTTATTGTATAGTTCAACAGAAAAAAGTTGTTTTGTAAGTTGTTGAATTATATCACATGTTTTATTAAAATATCCGAGCGACCTTATTAAAACGTATATATTCGATTTGATTATAGATGCTAAGCATTTAAATATGTTGTCTGGACACATATAAAGTAAGATAGAAGACATATTAGTTCGATATCATAAATTCACGTGTTATTTTTTTTTTTTTTTTTTTTTATACAGACTCATGACAATGAAAATATATTTTTAATTGTTGATACTCACACCAAACTGTGCAATGCAGTCCGAGCAGAGTACCACCTCTCTGCTTCAGACAACGATTCGATTCTATTTTGATTGCACTCATGGCAAACTAAGGTTTGGACAGACGTTTTGGTCTTCTCCTCAAAGTTTACAAAATATTTGAACACTTTAAAGCGACTGAAATCCAGATGGCACGAAAAAAAAAAAAAAAAAAAAAAATCGAATTCGCCCTAAATGTTATTCTTTATGTTATCCAAGTAAAACCAGGGTAGAAAATGTATCGTTTTTTATCAATAAAGTGAACTTGAGTCGTTTGCAATTGTCTCGATGAAGGGGTTTCCTATTTAAAAAATACTTACCCCGTTACTGACAGGGTAGAATTTGCGATGGAAAAAGTATCGAAAACAAGAAAATCTCACCGATTATAGGGGTATGTAATATGTCAGTTATCATATTTTAATGCCCCAAATACAAAAATAATACTTATTTTTTTAAAATTGGATTTTTTTTTTTTCGACAGTTGGGTATCTGGAGTTCAGTCGCTTTAAAAGGATAAACTTTCCGTTAATAGTAGTGTTTTACGCTGGATCGACGTCATATTACTGAAATACTGTTATAATTGACTAAAACACCATACAAAGCCAACAAAAACTGTGTACAGGGATGTAAAATAAGTGTGCAACGCCAGAGTGTAAGTAAGTTGTTTATAACCGTGACATGTGTTATATACATCAGTAAATGAAACATTAAAGAAAAAGAGAACACCCGGCCCCATGGGACTATATGTCACCATTATACAAAGTTAGCTACAAATGTACATATATAGTCACAATCAATTATACATAAATTAGTTGATACGATAATATGGCACTGTCATACAAAAATCTATCACATACTTCATGGTAAATGTTAAATAACTTGTTGCACTTTTACACATCACTATATAACCTGCTTCTCCTAAGGGCATAAGCTTTAAATAAGAATTTTGCAGTTTTCCTAGTGCACTCATTTAAAAGCTACTTTAATTTTTCAAGGGGCGTTTTTGAGCTAAATGTATTTTCACCTAATAAATTGAGGTAAATATCTCGTCTTAGTTCATCATAAAGTTTGCAGTCGAGGAGAAAGTGAATCTCAGACTCGATTTGTCTTTGTTTGCATATGATATCAAGATAGGAAAGTGATATTCCGGCAGAGGCAAGAGATTCACTTCTTGCTGCAGACAGGACACCACTTTCCACAACTCCGGTGAATGAAGGCATGTACATTTTCAAATTTCTTATTCGCTTAAATCTATCAGGATCTTTCAAATAGTACTCTAGGAATCCGCTGTGGTCGAGTGGTTAGCGTCGGGGATTTCGAAACCGGGTGTCCCGGGTTCGATCCCCAGTCGCGGCACTACGGTCATGGTGGAGTGCCCTTGGGCAAGGCACATTTTCTAGCCTAGTACTGGTTTGTTTACCCAGGGATCATGAATAATTAAATTTAATTGCGCGCTAAATGACCTTAGCTGTCGATGCGCCATAAAACAATATACATTCATTCATTCATTCAAATAGTACTATTTGAAAGACCCTGATTCTATCAACACTGTTTTTAGTACAATAGAAAGGCAACTTATCTTATACGAATCAATTGTCTCTAGATCACCATTACATCCTCATTTGCACAGTGGACTTTGTACTGTTTCCCCAAAATATCATGCACCAAATCAACCTGCTTGTATGTTAATCCATTACTTTTACGGTCAGGAAATTCGATTCAAAACAACTTTAGGGTATCTCCGAATCCTTTTATAACATTTGTATAATCCACTTTATGCTCTTGAAAACATCGAAGAAGGATTTTTGCATCAAACAGGACATTATGTGCCACTAACACTACAGGGGAATACTTTTGCAGAAAGCGTGTAAACTCATCAAAGGCTGCGCGGCAGGTTCGCATCCCGTGACGGGTTTTCCATGATGTGACAGATTTTTATTACAAGGCATAATTCCTGTCAGACTTGATATCTTTGCGGGTATCCTACCACTGGTCGAATAAATGTACCGGCAAAACTTCTCTTTCGATCGTACTTCCATTGCAGCTAGCTGTATAAAATCTGAATCCATGTCTGTAAATATACAATATTTTTTCTTTCTCTATTTTATCGTAAAAACTTTTAATTGATAATCAGCCATTGTGGAATTTAACACTTATCTGATAAAGAACGTTTAAGAAAATAAGATATATCGGTAAAGTAGCAATTTGATACAGATCAAATGGTGAAAGATCATGGTTGATTGCTCATTCTAAAGTAATACTTTCAGAATCGATTGAATCACATGCGTCAAAAGTCGTTTACACTACTAAATTGTTATTCAACTGAATATTCACACACATGTGTATATTTTCTTTATATTTTTCACAACATTCCACATACATATAACACTTTAGTTTTTAACAAAGTCAAATAGCGGACAAATGACATAAACACAATCTATAACATTTATTGAATTGCTTAATGAAATCCCGGTTCGCGGTAAATTAGTTTTCACAGCATATCTGTTGAAAAGCTGACAGTGACTGCTTGAGTACGTAGGTACGAACGTTTAATTATGTATTGAAAGATAATATGAATTGTAACATTTTGATTAATGAATTTCAGTCCGCGGTAAATTAGTTCTCACAGCATATCTGTCGAAAAACTAACAGTGCCTGCATGCATGCGTACGTAGGTACGAACGTTTAATTATGTATTGAAAGATAATATGAATTGTAACATTTTGATTAATGAATTTCAGTCCGCGGTAAATCAGTTCTCACAGCATATCTGTTGAAAAACTAACAGTGCCTGCATGCGTACGTAGGTACGAACGTTTAATTATGTATTGAAAGATAATTTGAATTGTAACACTTGGCTTAATGAATTCCCAGTTCGCAGTTAATTAGTTCTCACAGCATATCTGTTGAAAAACTAACCGTGACAGCATGCGTCCGTATGAAGTGTGTGAAGTTGGCAGAGCATTAGACGTTAGACATTAGTCATTCAAAAAAAAAAAATCGAATGTCTAATTAGACATTAGACATTCGATTAGACATTCAGAAAAATCGCAAATTTTAATCAAAGTACAAAGTACTGAAGGTAGAATTGCGATCGTTTAAGAAGAGATACAGAAGTGCATATATGAATATTTATTTTACCGGTTACCTTCAGGCAAAGTTTCAAGTGTGTAACCCTTTCCAGTGCTGATATTTTGCCTCAACCTGAAACTTTAACCAAAATGTTGACCAACAGACAGACGGAGAGACAGACATCGCCAATCTATAGACCGGAATTGCTAAAGCAATCCGGCCAAAAATAAAAAAAAATCATCAATTTTAGCAGTAAAATCCTGCCAAGAAGTAATGAATTGAGAAAAAAATGTGCCGAGAGGTCCATAATTTCAAACTTGCTAAGATTTGGTCTGTGCAATGAATGTACAAATTGAAAAATGTATTGTTGACATGTATTTTCTACACCATCATTGTAATGTTGTTTATCATAAATAAAATTATTCCTTTTTTTAAATAAACTTTTAATCAAAATGTGTGTCTCAGTGTTGTCTTCTTCAGCAGTTTGACAGAAACAAAGCCTAAATCTGAAATTGTGTCAATGTGTTATTTGTCAACTCTGTCCCATAAGTTTTGCTTGTGATTTGAACTCTCATAAAAAAAAGCACGGAAAGGGACATCTTTCCCAACTTTGATTAAATATGTTTTCAATTAAATTGTAAAAAATCTTTTTCTGTTTTTTGAAAGTTTTGTCATTATTATTTAAGACGGACATTATATACTAGAATAGCCAACTGACAATCATTTGTAAAAGTGTTTCTTATTTAAACCTTTCCCACTTGCATACGTAATTGCAGCCGACGACTTTTGAAAACATTGATGCAGAAGAAGAAATTGCTCATAACAAGCTTTCTCCTTTTGCAACAATGTTTTCAACTATATTCAATGATTACACTTCCAATAAATGTGATTTTCTGTATCTTTGTTCAGATTTTTTTTAATTCGTCTGCTGAGTTTTTATATTGTGGGGTGGGTTGTGATTTGTTAAAGGGCAAGCAGGATTGGGAATTGAGTGTTGCACTTATCCTAATGAAACACTCGCCTGCCTGTGCATGTTTTAGCTTAACTTAACTTGTTAATGTTCTTTCCATCATCAACTTAGTCATCTGTTAGTAATCAACTCTATGAACGAAATAATCGCGTCAAAATCTTGAATCGCGTCAAAATCATAACGAACAAACTGTCAAAATCTAATTTTGAACTGTGTAATACAAATTTAGAATAAAAGGATGAATCAGTTATGTTGTAACAACCAATATCCGCGGGTCATTTACCTGATTTTGGCCGAAAGAAATGATCGATTTCTTGCAAGATTTATTCGTTATTCGTTCTGCCTATTATAATCAAAGTATTTTAAACGCTTTATAAACAAGTGATTTAAAGCGCTCAAATCATTTGATGAAATTTGTTTCTTTAGACGCGGACCTTGTCGAAAGCACCTATCCAAAATGCAAATCGTTGTCGAAGGAATAGATGGACTGAGAGAAAGAGAAAGAAAAGGCTTAGCAATGCATACTATCTTTATGAATAAGGACATGAACGAATATGTATGGACTAGCGCCTAGAATTTCGTACTAGCCGATCCTTCATTCCACTCGCTTATGCTGGCGGGCGAGTGGATGTTTACATCTCTGCCGAGAGGGAAAAAAGGGTTACAATTTACAAAGGGTAATTGCGCGGTGCAGTGCTATATTGGCGTAGTGATATCTAAATAATTGTGTACACTTTAAATATGATATTTACACTTACAAGACTTGTTATTTTCTATTATAAGCTTGAATAATCGGATTTTTTTTCGTTACTCTGTTTGCTTTTGTGAGCATTCGTAAATTAGTCAAACCAAAAATTGCACTTAATTGTTGGTGGTGAAGGGCATATACATCACGTGACTTCAAACTCACTATGACTATGGCAGCCTCTGCGCATGCGCAAGTCTACCAAAAATCGAATGTCTAATTCGACATTAGACATTCGATTAGACATTCGCAAATTACAAGATCTATAACCCAAATTCGTCGGAGGTCATTGTACATTCAAAAAACGAATGTCTAATTGGTCTGTTAGACATTAGACATTCGATTAGACATTCGCAAATTAAGCGATTTAAGTACGAAATTCGTCCGAGGTCATTGTACATCCAAAACACGAATGTCTAATTGGTCAGTTAGACATTAGACATTCGATTAGACATTCGCAAATTAAGAGATTTAGGTACCAAATTCGTCAGAGATCAATGTACATTAAAACGACTAATGTCTAATTGGTCTGTTAGACATTAGACATTCGATTAGACATTCGCAAAGTAAGGGATTTAGGTACCAAATTCGTCGGAGGTCACTGTACATGCAAAAAACGAATGTCTAATTGGTCAGTAAGACATTAGACATTCGATTAGACATTCGCAAATTACTATAATTAGGTTCCAAATTCGTCAGAGATCATTGTACATTAAAACAACGAATGTCTAATTGGTCAGTTAGACATTAGACATTCGATTAGACATTCGCAAATTACCAAACTTCGTTTTCAAATTCCTCGGAGGTCATTGTACATTCGAAAAACGAATGTCTAATTGGTCACTTAGACATTAGACATTCGCAAATCACAAGATCTATAACCCAAATTCGTCGGAGGTCATTTGACATTCAAAAAACGAATGTCTAATTGGTCAATTAGACATTAGACATTCGAAAATTAAGAGATTTAAGTACGAAATTCGTCCGAGGTCATTGTACATTCAAAACACGAATGTCTAATTGGTCAGTTAGACATTAGACATTCGATTAGACATTCGCAAATTAAGAGATTTAGTCACCAAATTCGTCAAACATCAATTTACATTAAAAAAACGAATGTCTAATTGGTCAGTTAGACATTAGACATTCGATTAGACATTCGCAAATTAAGAGATTTAAGTACGAAATTCGTCGTAGGTCATTGTACATCCAAAACACGAATGTCTAATTGGTCAGTTAGACATTAGACATTCAATTAGACATTCGCAAATTAAGGGATTTATGTACCAAATTCATCAGAGATCAATGTACAATGTACATTAAAAAAACGAATGTCTAATTGGTCAGTTAGACTTTAGACATTCGATTAGACATTCGCAAATTAAGAGATTTAGGTACGAAATTCGTCGGTCATTGTCTGCACTATCTAGATAAAAAGAAAACAAATGTGCTGAAATATTTAATTATGGTTTAATGCCTCTAGTTATAAGTTAAGTGTGACACAAGCTTTGGAAGGAGAGGGGGAAGTCTATTCTTCTTCCAGTTTAGCAGAAGTATGATAACAAAGACGGGAGTATATAATAGTCAGGAGTCCATCAGAGGACATCTTACAACGGGTATATGTCCGAATTGTGAATACCGTTTTTCATGATTTAACTTTCCTTTATTAGGTGAAATATTGTCCTTATTTTCAATCATATTTTCAAATCAAGTAATTCGAACAATGCGTTGGGATGTAACGATATAGCCATTTTCCATTTCTATAACGTCGTATATTTTCAACTTCAACGGTTCAATTTTTGACGTTTTTCTCAAAAAGTAGTTCGATTACCCTATCTGTATTTTGGATATGTTTACACTCGAAACGTTTAGACGTAGATTTATTGGAAAAAAACCGATATGTCGTCGAACTAGATTTCTTTTTAAATCGACGTTGAAAACAAAGTTGCCATTAACATTTTGTGTGAATAACGTCGATGTCATGTCATCTTCACGCAGTTACGCTTATTTTCTTTTGATGTTCATAATAGATTTGCGCTTCAACATTTTTATTGTATAGTTCAACAGAAAAAAGTTGTTTTGTAAGTTGTTGAATTATATCACATGTTTTATTAAAATATCCGAGCGACCTTATTAAAACGTATATATTCGATTTGATTATAGATGCTAAGCATTTAAATATGTCGTCTGGACACATATAAAGTAAGATAGAAGACATATTAGTTCGATATCATAAATTCACGTGTTATTTTTTTTTTTTTTTTTTTTTATACAGACTCATGACAATGAAAATATATTTTTAATTGTTGATACTCACACCAAACTGTGCAATGCAGTCCGAGCAGAGTACCACCTCTCTGCTTCAGACAACGATTCGATTCTATTTTGATTGCACTCATGGCAAACTAAGGTTTGGACAGACGTTTTGGTCTTCTCCTCAAAGTTTACAAAATATTTGAACACTTTAAAGCGACTGAAATCCAGATGGCACGAAAAAAAAAAAAAAAAAAAAAAAAAATCGAATTCGCCCTAAATGTTATTCTTTATGTTATCCAAGTAAAACCAGGGTAGAAAATGTATCGTTTTTTATCAATAAAGTGAACTTGAGTCGTTTGCAATTGTCTCGATGAAGGGGTTTCCTATTTAAAAAATACTTACCCCGTTACTGACAGGGTAGAATTTGCGATGGAAAAAGTATCGAAAACAAGAAAATCTCACCGATTATAGGGGTATGTAATATGTCAGTTATCATATTTTAATGCCCCAAATACAAAAATAATACTTATTTTTTTAAAATTGGATTTTTTTTTTTTCGACAGTTGGGTATCTGGAGTTCAGTCGCTTTAAAAGGATAAACTTTCCGTTAATAGTAGTGTTTTACGCTGGATCGACGTCATATTACTGAAATACTGTTATAATTGACTAAAACACCATACAAAGCCAACAAAAACTGTGTACAGGGATGTAAAATAAGTGTGCAACGCCAGAGTGTAAGTAAGTTGTTTATAACCGTGACATGTGTTATATACATCAGTAAATGAAACATTAAAGAAAAAGAGAACACCCGGCCCCATGGGACTATATGTCACCATTATACAAAGTTAGCTACAAATGTACATATATAGTCACAATCAATTATACATAAATTAGTTGATACGATAATATGGCACTGTCATACAAAAATCTATCACATACTTCATGGTAAATGTTAAATAACTTGTTGCACTTTTACACATCACTATATAACCTGCTTCTCCTAAGGGCATAAGCTTTAAATAAGAATTTTGCAGTTTTCCTAGTGCACTCATTTAAAAGCTACTTTAATTTTTCAAGGGGCGTTTTTGAGCTAAATGTATTTTCACCTAATAAATTGAGGTAAATATCTCGTCTTAGTTCATCATAAAGTTTGCAGTCGAGGAGAAAGTGAATCTCAGACTCGATTTGTCTTTGTTTGCATATGATATCAAGATAGGAAAGTGATATTCCGGCAGAGGCAAGAGATTCACTTCTTGCTGCAGACAGGACACCACTTTCCACAACTCCGGTGAATGAAGGCATGTACATTTTCAAATTTCTTATTCGCTTAAATCTATCAGGATCTTTCAAATAGTACTCTAGGAATCCGCTGTGGTCGAGTGGTTAGCGTCGGGGATTTCGAAACCGGGTGTCCCGGGTTCGATCCCCAGTCGCGGCACTACGGTCATGGTGGAGTGCCCTTGGGCAAGGCACATTTTCTAGCCTAGTACTGGTTTGTTTACCCAGGGATCATGAATAATTAAATTTAATTGCGCGCTAAATGACCTTAGCTGTCGATGC
This sequence comes from Serripes groenlandicus, assembly GCA_031761405.1. NCBI lineage: Eukaryota > Metazoa > Mollusca > Bivalvia > Cardiida > Cardiidae > Serripes > Serripes groenlandicus. Next base: position 60,081,743 of record JASEVX010000005.1, on the reverse strand, counting down.
GCCATAAAACAATATACATTCATTCATTCATTCAAATAGTACTATTTGAAAGACCCTGATTCTATCAACACTGTTTTTAGTACAATAGAAAGGCAACTTATCTTATACGAATCAATTGTCTCTAGATCACCATTACATCCTCATTTGCACAGTGGACTTTGTACTGTTTCCCCAAAATATCATGCACCAAATCAACCTGCTTGTATGTTAATCCATTACTTTTACGGTCAGGAAATTCGATTCAAAACAACTTTAGGGTATCTCCGAATCCTTTTATAACATTTGTATAATCCACTTTATGCTCTTGAAAACATCGAAGAAGGATTTTTGCATCAAACAGGACATTATGTGCCACTAACACTACAGGGGAATACTTTTGCAGAAAGCGTGTAAACTCATCAAAGGCTGCGCGGCAGGTTCGCATCCCGTGACGGGTTTTCCATGATGTGACAGATTTTTATTACAAGGCATAATTCCTGTCAGACTTGATATCTTTGCGGGTATCCTACCACTGGTCGAATAAATGTACCGGCAAAACTTCTCTTTCGATCGTACTTCCATTGCAGCTAGCTGTATAAAATCTGAATCCATGTCTGTAAATATACAATATTTTTTCTTTCTCTATTTTATCGTAAAAACTTTTAATTGATAATCAGCCATTGTGGAATTTAACACTTATCTGATAAAGAACGTTTAAGAAAATAAGATATATCGGTAAAGTAGCAATTTGATACAGATCAAAACATAATGGTGAAAGATCATGGTTGATTGCTCCTTCTAAAGTAATACTTTCAGAATCGATTGAATCACATGCGTCAAAAGTCGTTTACACTACTAAATTGTTATTCAACTGAATATTCACACACATGTGTATATTTTCTTTATAATAACCACTGCAATTTTTGGATCTAAAATACCATAAGATTGCATTTTGAAAATGAATTGACCACTGAGCTCAAATGTTCATGTGTTGGTTTATATAAACGAACGCGGTTATACTAATGTCCTGAAGGTACCGACTTTTTGAATGCAGTGGCCCTAAGGATGTATTCACAGTCCGCGGTCAAGTAGTTATCACAATGAATATATAAATAACACGGACTGCATGAGTTTGTTAATATGCATACTAAATATATTCCTAAACAGACTCAAAAAAGGCACAAACGAATTTTGAGAACATTGTGGCAAAAGGAGAAATTACTTAAGCCTAAATTGAGTCACAGCGATTAGCTTAAGTATTGTCAAAAGTAAGAATTATACCGAAGCCGGTTGTTTCCAGGTCGAATATCACCACAGCGTTATTGTCAACCCCGATCGATAAAATAACTTTCACTCCTGTATAACGTGTACTGCGGAAGAAAATGATAACACTACTAGAACTTATCAATACAAATGATAATAATGTTAATGATAATACCAGGGACACTATATTACAATATGTAATATAGTGTCCCCTGATAATACTAATAACAATTCATTAATTATTTTGAGTTTCCCCCGTTCGGAGATTAATAGAATACATTTATGAGACAAATCGTATGCGACAAATAATCTTGATGATGATCATGATGTTTATTTATATTATTATTATTATATTTCATAATAATAATAATTGTTATGAATTATGAAGGAGCGGGGATGATTCAGTTTTGCAAGTTCACGTAAACGAAATGGGCAGTAAGTAAGCAACTATATTTTATAATCAATTGCAATTTACGATTTGAATACAGGTTTATAAACATGCTTATTCTGCAATAGCCTTATTTTCTTGGTCAACAACTTCCGAAAACGACTGCTGCTCAACTTCTTCAATCGTACAACCAATATCGCTCCTTCCTTTTTTCGTTGAACTTGGTGACGGAATGTTAAGTTCAGAAGAATTTTTGCAATCTGTGTTTCGCCAACTCCGACATTCAACATGGCTGCAACATAATAAATTGATCAGAGGTTTGTAACTTAAATAGTTTCAAGCATACATTTATGTTATTAACTTTGTCGGCCATTGGAAACCGATGTTTATACAGGTCATGTTGCCGAAAAAAATATTTTATAAAATATCAACCTTTATACGAATTGGGTCTTATTCAATATACAATTACTGCAGAATCAATCTAGTCTGCAAATGATCTCACTGCAGCCGACACCATTCGCTTAAACGACACATAACCTTAATTGTGTTTCTTGAAATTAACGTTCAGCGTATTAAAACACAATTAAGAGAACAGAACAGAATTATATTTGTTATAAGTACTTTTAGCAATTATAGAAGTTTACGATAGAGAGGCAACGCAGAACAAAACAATTTTAATATACCTTCAAGACAGAACTGGGAAATAGATTGAAGCAGATGTCAAAGTTCGTCCAAATCATAAAAAAATGTTATTCAAGTTAACAAGCCTATACCTATTTTGAATATAAATACCAAGTCCAGGGTAAATTATTTTTTATGGCAGATCTTTCGAAAAACTAATAGTGATTGCATGCATGAGTTCGTTTATAGATAGACAGAGAGATGTATTTTATTCAGGAAAAATGGCAAGTTTTCACAACATTCCACATACATATAACACTTTAGTTTTTAACAAAGTCAAATAGCGGACAAATGACATAAACACAATCTATAACATTTATTGAATTGCTTAATGAAATCCCGGTTCGCGGTAAATTAGTTTTCACAGCATATCTGTTGAAAAGCCGACAGTGACTGCTTGAGTACGTAGGTACGAACGTTTAATTATGTATTGAAAGATAATATGAATTGTAACATTTTGATTAATGAATTTCAGTCCGCGGTAAATTAGTTCTCACAGCATATCTGTCGAAAAACTAACAGTGCCTGCATGCATGCGTACGTAGGTACGAACGTTTAATTATGTATTGAAAGATAATATGAATTGTAACATTTTGATTAATGAATTTCAGTCCGCGGTAAATCAGTTCTCACAGCATATCTGTTGAAAAACTAACAGTGCCTGCATGCGTACGTAGGTACGAACGTTTAATTATGTATTGAAAGATAATTTGAATTGTAACACTTGGCTTAATGAATTCCCAGTTCGCAGTTAATTAGTTCTCACAGCATATCTGTTGAAAAACTAACCGTGACAGCATGCGTCTGTATGAAGTGTGTGAAGTTGGCAGAGCATTAGACGTTAGACATTAGTCATTCAAAAAAAAAAAAATCGAAATCGCAAATTTTAATCAAAGTACAAAGTACTGAAGGTAGAATTGCGATCGTTTAAGAAGAGATACAGAAGTGCATATATGAATATTTATTTTACCGGTTACCTTCAGGCAAAGTTTCAAGTGTGTAACCCTTTCCAGTGCTGATATTTTGCCTCAACCTGAAACTTTAACCAAAATGTTGACCAACAGACAGACGGAGAGACAGACATCGCCAATCTATAGACCGGAATTGCTAAAGCAATCCGGCCAAAAATAAAAAAAAAATCATCAATTTTAGCAGTAAAATCCTGCCAAGAAGTAATGAATTGAGAAAAAAATGTGCCGAGAGGTCCATAATTTCAAACTTGCTAAGATTTGGTCTGTGCAATGAATGTACAAATTGAAAAATGTATTGTTGACATGTATTTTCTACACCATCATTGTAATGTTGTTTATCATAAATAAAATTATTCCTTTTTTTAAATAAACTTTTAATCAAAATGTGTGTCTCAGTGTTGTCTTCTTCAGCAGTTTGACAGAAACAAAGCCTAAATCTGAAATTGTGTCAATGTGTTATTTGTCAACTCTGTCCCATAAGTTTTGCTTGTGATTTGAACTCTCATAAAAAAAAGCACGGAAAGGGACAACTTTCCCAACTTTGATTAAATATGTTTTCAATTAAATTGTAAAAAATCTTTTTCTGTTTTTTGAAAGCTTTGTCATTATTATTTAAGACGGACATTATATACTAGAATAGCCAACTGACAATCATTTGTAAAAGTGTTTCTTATTTAAACCTTTCCCACTTGCATACGTAATTGCAGCCGACGACTTTTGAAAACATTGATGCAGAAGAAGAAATTGCTCATAACAAGCTTTCTCCTTTTGCAACAATGTTTTCAACTATATTCAATGATTACACTTCCAATAAATGTGATTTTCTGTATCTTTGTTCAGATTTTTTTTAATTCGTCTGCTGAGTTTTTATATTGTGGGGTGGGTTGTGATTTGTTAAAGGGCAAGCAGGATTGGGAATTGAGTGTTGCACTTATCCTAATGAAACACTCGCCTGCCTGTGCATGTTTTAGCTTAACTTAACTTGTTAATGTTCTTTCCATCATCAACTTAGTCATCTGTTAGTAATCAACTCTATGAACGAAATAATCGCGTCAAAATCTTGAATCGCGTCAAAATCATAACGAACAAACTGTCAAAATCTAATTTTGAACTGTGTAATACAAATTTAGAATAAAAGGATGAATCAGTTATGTTGTAACAACCAATATCCGCGGGTCATTTACCTGATTTTGGCCGAAAGAAATGATCGATTTCTTGCAAGATTTATTCGTTATTCGTTCTGCCTATTATAATCAAAGTATTTTAAACGCTTTATAAACAAGTGATTTAAAGCGCTCAAATCATTTGATGAAATTTGTTTCTTTAGACGCGGACCTTGTCGAAAGCACCTATCCAAAATGCAAATCGTTGTCGAAGGAATAGATGGACTGAGAGAAAGAGAAAGAAAAGGCTTAGCAATGCATACTATCTTTATGAATAAGGACATGAACGAATATGTATGGACTAGCGCCTATAATTTCGTACTAGCCGATCCTTCATTCCACTCGCTTATGCTGGCGGGCGAGTGGATGTTTACATCTCTGCCGAGAGGGAAAAAAGGGTTACAATTTACAAAGGGTAATTGCGCGGTGCAGTGCTATATTGGCGTAGTGATATCTAAATAATTGTGTACACTTTAAATATGATATTTACACTTACAAGACTTGTTATTTTCTATTATAAGCTTGAATAATCGGATTTTTTTCCGTTACTCTGTTTGCTTTTGTGAGCATTCGTAAATTAGTCAAACCAAAAATTGCACTTAATTGTTGGTGGTGAAGGGCATATACATCACGTGACTTCAAACTCACTATGACTATGGCAGCCTCTGCGCATGCGCAAGTCTACCAAAAATCGAATGTCTAATTCGACATTAGACATTCGATTAGACATTCGCAAATTACAAGATCTATAACCCAAATTCGTCGGAGGTCATTGTACATTCAAAAAACGAATGTCTAATTGGTCTGTTAGACATTAGACATTCGATTAGACATTCGCAAATTAAGCGATTTAAGTACGAAATTCGTCCGAGGTCATTGTACATCCAAAACACGAATGTCTAATTGGTCAGTTAGACATTAGACATTCGATTAGACATTCGCAAATTAAGAGATTTAGGTACCAAATTCGTCAGAGATCAATGTACATTAAAACGACTAATGTCTAATTGGTCTGTTAGACATTAGACATTCGATTAGACATTCGCAAAGTAAGGGATTTAGGTACCAAATTCGTCGGAGGTCACTGTACATGCAAAAAACGAATGTCTAATTGGTCAGTAAGACATTAGACATTCGATTAGACATTCGCAAATTACTATAATTAGGTTCCAAATTCGTCAGAGATCATTGTACATTAAAACAACGAATGTCTAATTGGTCAGTTAGACATTAGACATTCGATTAGACATTCGCAAATTACCAAACTTCGTTTTCAAATTCCTCGGAGGTCATTGTACATTCGAAAAACGAATGTCTAATTGGTCACTTAGACATTAGACATTCGCAAATCACAAGATCTATAACCCAAATTCGTCGGAGGTCATTTGACATTCAAAAAACGAATGTCTAATTGGTCAATTAGACATTAGACATTCGAAAATTAAGAGATTTAAGTACGAAATTCGTCCGAGGTCATTGTACATTCAAAACACGAATGTCTAATTGGTCAGTTAGACATTAGACATTCGATTAGACATTCGCAAATTAAGAGATTTAGTCACCAAATTCGTCAAACATCAATTTACATTAAAAAAACGAATGTCTAATTGGTCAGTTAGACATTAGACATTCGATTATACATTCGCAAATTAAGAGATTTAAGTACGAAATTCGTCGTAGGTCATTGTACATCCAAAACACGAATGTCTAATTGGTCAGTTAGACATTAGACATTCAATTAGACATTCGCAAATTAAGGGATTTATGTACCAAATTCATCAGAGATCAATGTACAATGTACATTAAAAAAACGAATGTCTAATTGGTCAGTTAGACTTTAGACATTCGATTAGACATTCGCAAATTAAGAGATTTAGGTACGAAATTCGTCGGTCATTGTCTGCACTATCTAGATAAAAAGAAAACAAATGTGCTGAAATATTTAATTATGGTTTAATGCCTCTAGTTATAAGTTAAGTGTGACACAAGCTTTGGAAGGAGAGGGGGAAGTCTATTCTTCTTCCAGTTTAGCAGAAGTATGATAACAAAGACGGGAGTATATAATAGTCAGGAGTCCATCAGAGGAAAATATGACGAGCCATGGCATCGGAGAGTAGAAGTTGGCATGCATGCTATATGTTAACTTTGATATGTTAGTAATCTGAAACTGCCCCATGCCACCCGAGATTTTGCCCCATATGCTCAGAATTAGGTAAAGGTCAACTGAGTGCATTTTTCTTACATGACACTTGAAAAAACATTATATCTTTGTCCGTCTTGGGTTTAAAACAACCCAATTGGTATCAAAATGAAGCATAAGCATTGGCCTTTTATTGACACTTACTTTATGCAAATTAATTAATGTGCATACTCATGAATATTAATGAGAACGTCCAAAATATGGCGAAATTTTGTTAAATATTATTATTTATGGACGATAGTTTTGCCATATCTTCGTCATTTATTGTTATTTAAAGAACCACATGGTACTTAATTAAAGGTGAGACATTCAGCTATCAGTATACATATACTTTTTAATTTTCATATTATTATTTACGTGCACAATTACTGATAAAAGTGGGTGGGGTAAATTGACACCGAAATCTCAAAAAATCTAAATGCTGTTAAAATAAACAGTTCACACGTATTTACCTCCTATAACATATTGTTTTATCTTTTTTTTATTTCAAAAATTGTTTTTTTGACATGGATCGATTACAGTAAAGTAGGTCAAAGGTCATATAAGTGCAAAAATAAGTAACTTTAAGTTAATTTTAAATGAGTATATTAATGTAAGAAAATGATAAACATCATACATAATAGAACACTATCAGACATATGTATTATGTTGTTCGCTGTTGAACAAAACTTAAGTGAACAGTTTATATTGTGTTATCTAACAGTTAAATACAGCTTCTAATGTAGATATCTTCGAACTCCTTATATAAACGTTTATAGTTCATATAATCAATCGTCCATTGGATTAGCGCAATTGACGCCATCACAACCACATGCTGGTGTACATTTCAATAATGCTTTGAAGCATTTACACTTGGTTTTACATCCACAACTTGTAAGTTCAATGCAATCATCAGGTACAGTTGGTAACCGTTTCCAGACAATTTCTAATCCATCTTGCCATGCGTTTGTATCTACAAGCCTGACTTCTGTATCCATAATCGCTACATCAGCTCTGATCCATATGCCTGCTTAATAATTTGCTCTTGCAATGTGTAGTTCAAGTGCATCAGTTGTTGGCGAGAGCATTTCAAGCGTTTTCTTAGTAATAGTGAATATCTTGCATCATCAACGGGGTCTTCATGGATCCCATACAGCAAGCATACAAACTTATCTGACTGGCGGTTTCTTCCAACATCCGAAAGAAGGTCAGGGCATGTTTGGTTTTCTTGGAGGTCCCAGCCATCATCCATACTTCAATGTGTAAATGGCCAAGATGGTATATCAGTAGGAGCAGTACATCAGTATTTTGACATTTGATAACTATTCTGTCATAACCTTCTCTTGCAGCACCTAATACATGTAGAATGATCCTCGTACCTCACGTCTGTTGGAAATAGTTTCAACTATATTCTGGTAACCTTCTCCTGTGACAAGCTCTTGCTCTCTCGGTAGAGTTTCTCCCATTGTTTGCAAACTTTCGGAGAGGAATCTAGCGATATTAGTTTTGTTCTCACTCATTGTTAAGAAGTTATCCCATGATTGTGGCAGGGGTACATCTGGACCAGTAACAATTCTACGAATTGGTCGTCGTTTGCCAGATCGCTTGCTTATTGCACTTGCCTTTATTGGTGCTTTTCCTATGTATCTGTCGAATGCTACATCGATTCTTCGTGTAAATGTGTTGAAATATTTCAATACACACTGGACAAACACGTTTGCATACTCTCCAAATGTAACTCAGCCATCTGGTTTACCTAATGCTTAAATCAATGCATGACCATCAATCACTATAGCCGTTGTCAAAGTAGCCACTGGAAGCTCTTCCTGGACACGACCTGCTTTGTCTGTAGTAAGAACTACAAGCAGATCAAATTTGACTGTTGGGTTCATAATTCCGCCAACTTTTGCAAGCGACAGAGTCACAGTGGTACGGGAGACAGCTCATGATTTAAAGCTGTTGCTATTTCGACAGTTCTCCCAGCATTCGCAGCGTTGAAGAGTCGTTGCATCAATTTTCTGTCAGCCCTTATTACCTTTGTGGTTTGCTTTGTTTTTACTGGCACTTGGTACAGCGTGGCGAATGTTTTCAATTTCAACTTTTTCATAGGGTCAAAGAAATTTATTTTCTCCGAATCTAGTCTCACATCAACATTTTGTAGTACACGTGCTGTACCATGATCTCTTGCTCCTACAAGATCATTGCTTATTTCGGTCGTTGCTACATCTTTGGTTGCAATAGTGACCAATTTTGAACACTCACTAACTGCAAGCTGAACACTGGTATCTGCAATATCTGTATCATTGTCTACCTTTTGTAAGTAAGCGAAGTCCTTTACAACATCTTCTGTGATATGTTGGAGCGAAACGCCAAAGTTATGCAGAACTTGTCTCTTGCGTGTCATTTCGTGTTATTCCTATGATTCCATTGTTCAGCTTGCATAGTTTATTAATCCACTCTGTGGCTTGGTCCGTTGGAATCTGGCTGAAGTGATTGTTACTTCTCTTGACAACGAAATTTCCATCCATGAACTCACTGTAAACTTCTGGGGCTTTGTTCTCCAAATCTTTCATCTCAGCTAAATACACTAGGACCCATCGTGCATAGTTTAAGTGGTCATACGCTGTCATCCAAGGCAACATGGTCGCGAATGCTTCAAGGTGAAGCTTCCAGTTCCCTTCTCTTTCCGCGCGGATAAACAGAAGCAGAATCTCAACCATAGCCATATGTGCTTTGGAAAACATGTTTGTTGCCAAGGAACAGCGAGTCGAATTCTTCCATCTGACCGATCAAATTAACATTCTGAATAGCTTCATGTAACTTCGCAGCCTGATCCATTACGTTTCGGTCATATCCAGTTATCTTTGACGTTTTGAAGACATTAACCAGCTCCGCAGACGATGCTTCTATCTGTTCAACATCAGTACTAGTACCACCGTCCTTTTGATGCAACCAGGATCTAAACAGGGTCCACCTTAGCCGCCACAAAGCCTCATACGTTGTGCACGTACTGTTCTGTAGTATGACTTCCCTTCCAGCATATTTGCAGTTACGTTTGGAGGATGCACTCCAGCATCAACCCACACATCATCAAGACTGGCTGATTCAATGTGTTGACCAATGGCTTTCAAAAAGTTGAAACAGATATGGAGGCCACCAAGTCGGAATTTTAATAAGAGGAGTAACTTTCAAGATGCATTATACTTGTTTGAATGTACATGTACCTTTCACAAACACACATGTACCGAAAAATAAGACTTTTGTCAGCATAATAGCGAACATTTATACGACTTAGAGATTTCAATGAATTGTGCAAGTGCATGATCTCTATCCTAGTTTACTTGGTTACCATGGCAACATCCACAATTGCATTTATCGAGCCTCTCTAATAGACCAAAGTTTATATATTAAACGTCTTTACCATGTCTTTTGTAATCATTCCAAACGTAAGCAATGTTAAATTAAAACATAGTTTAAATGCTATATTTTTTCGGGTAATTTTCCGTGTTTGACCTTGAAAATACATTGACCTTGACCTTAAATGACCTTAGTGTTCAGTTTTATCGAAAGCTCCACATTCATAGATATGATTTATTACACATGAAAGAATATATTTGTTATTATTTAACAGTTAAAAGAAATGCAAAATAGTTGTCATGAAATCAGCTAACTGGAGCCATTGTGTGTGTTGTCTTGGTTACCATGGTAACCAACATAAATTTAAGTGCCCAATTTTGCTAAAAACAGAGCTTATACATGTGGTTGTTTTGTAATAACTTAACAAACCAATATGAACATGGAAAATGCTAAATAAAAAGAAAAACCTTCATCAATTCTGAAATGTTCAGGTATTTTTCACTTTTTGACCTTAAAATGACCTTGACCCTAACTTAAAGTGACATTGATGGTCAGTTTGCTATAAAGCTCTATATTCATAGATCATATATATTAAACATTTAAGTCGATATATATTAGCGTTTTATAGTTATACTCAATACAGTAAGATGGTTTGAGTTTCAATAAATTCTGCACTTACTTGACCTTTGACCTACTTTCTGACCTTCACAGACGGTGTTGCCGGTGGCATGTGGCAGAACCATAGACAACTGGTATTGGGCAACACAATTATGGTATTCAAACAATTCTACTCTCTCATGCCATGGACCGTCATAAATAAGCGACTTTTTCCCTGATGGACTCCCGACTATAAACAAAAAATACAAAGTAATTTTAACAAGTTTAAAGATAACTTTCGCTCCTGTATAAAGTGTACTGCGGAAGAAAATGATAACACTACTAGAACTTATCAATAAAAATGATAATAATTCTAATGACAATACTAATAACAATTCATTAATTATTTTGAGTTTCCCCCGTTCGGAGATTAATTGAATACATTTATGCGATAAAGCGTATGCGACAAATAATCATACGCTGGTTGATCTAGTGCTTGTTTTTTATTGGGGTTTTATGCCGATTTCAACACTATTTCAATTATATATCACGGCGGCAGTTTAATTATTCATGATTCATTGGTAAACAGACCAGTCCTAGGCTAGGAAATGTGCCTTGCCCAATGGCATTCCACCATTCAATCTCTGAATTAACAGCAACTTTTGATTTACATGTGTTTATGACTATGATGATGATGTTTATTTATATTATTATTATTATTATTATTAATAATAATAATTATGAATTATGAAGGAGTGGGGATGATTCAGTTTTGCAATTTCACATAAACAAAATGGGCAGTAAGTAAGCAACTATATGTTATAATCAATTGCAATTTACGATTTGAATACAGATTTATAAACATACTTATTCTGCAATAGCCTTATTTTCTTGGTCAACAACTTCCGAACACGACTGCTGCTCAACTTCTTCAATCGTACAACCAATCTCGCTCTTTCCTTTTTTCATTGTCATTGAACTTGGTGACGGAATGTTAAGTTCAGAAGAATGTTTGCAATCTGTGTTTCGCTAACTCCGGCATTCAACATGGCTACAACATAATACATTGATCAGAGGTTTGTAACTTAAATAGTTCCAAGCATACATTTATGTTATTAACTTTGTCGGTCATTGGAAACCGATGTTTATACAGGTCATGTTGCCGAAAACAATATTTCATAAAATATCAACCTTTATACGAATGGGGTCTTATTCAATATAAAATTACGGCAGAATCAATCTAGGCTGCAAATGATCTCACTGCAGCCGACACCATTCGCCTAAACGACAAATAACCTTAATTGTGTTTCTTGAAATTTACGTTCAGCTAAACTGAACGAATTGTCACGTTGGGAGAGTGCAGTAGGAACTCTTTGCTAGAGATAAAATGTTACTGTTTATATGTTAGAATATGTCATGATTTCAGAAGACATCTGCTTTTAATCTCGTAAGAACAAACTTGGAACATTGAATGTTGCTAAAACCTTGAAAACATTGCGAGAAAATGAGAATTGCCTTTTTTTCTATCGTTCGGCATATGACTTGTTGTACATAATACAATCAATGCTTTGTTTTAATAATAATATTTACCTGCTGCCATCTTTGTGTTGATGTCGAAACATCGTGATCTTTCGCCTTGTGGAACTACGTGCTTTCCCCCGTCGATATGGTCCTGTTTGAAAGACACTGACGAACACTGACGACATTTCACCTCAAAGTAGGACGCATGCAGGTTCATACTTTATTTCATTCGTTATATCAGCTAAAATCAACAGTGAATCACATTTTTCACAAATCATCTGATCGGATCAATGACCAACTTCTACTATTCGTCTACCAGTTCTCCACGAAGGATGTCCTTTGCAATCACCTGTTCCATATACCATATCATTTTCTGCTGCAATCAAATTCAAACTTCTAATTTAGTTCGCGCCCGAACAAAAACGTTTTTTTTTCCGAAAAAACGCCATTGTTATTGTTGATGTTTCTTCCGTAACACTAAATGGCGTCGGTGTAACAGTTTAATACACATTGGCGTTTTTTGGGGGGGCAAAAAACGCATTTTCTTTAACGTATGCATATGCAACATATACAAACTGCAATACAATCTCACGTATGACGTCGACGTTATTCACACAAAATATTAATTTCAACGTCGATTTAAAAAAAAATCTAGTTCGACATATTTTTTTCCCCCCGATAAATCTACGTCTAAACGTTTCGAGTGTAACATATCCAAAATTCAGATAGGGTAATCGAACTACCTTTTGAGAAAAACGTCAAACATTGAATCGTTGAAGTTGAAAATATACGACGTTATAGAAATGGAAAATGGCTATATCGTTACATCCCAGCGCATTGTTTGAATAACAAGATTGGAAAATATGATTGAAAATAAGGACAATATTTCACCTAATAAAGGAAAGTTATATCATGAAAATCGGTATTCACAATTCGGACATATACCCAAGAACGCCAATTTGACGCCATTCGACGCCATTTGACGTCAAGATCACGTGTATTCATTCGATATGCATCTTGCCGTCTGACAGACTAGATGCCAGTGGTATTGTATGCCAAGTTTGAAAGATATTGGATAACTTTAATATTTTCTCGCCAAAGGTGTGGAATTATTAAGGAATTATTTAAGGTTAAGAGGTGATCAAATAAAAATTTCATCCTCGTCTAGTTTGCAAAATGACAAGATCTAAAAAGAAAAGAGAATTAAAATATATGGCTGATTATGTAAAAGAAATATTCATTTTGACTTGTAATTATGGCTGTTACAGTAAAGACACCGAACACATTACTGTATGGAGTTAACTAACCTAAATGGTGCTTCTTCAGATTTCTTCAGTCACAACTTCACAAAACACATGTTTACTGGTGGAATAGTAAATACAGAGAATCCGCTTTAGTAGCAAGAGGGAACAACTATTATTTTTTAAAACAGTGATACTTGTTACGGTATGGACATAGACCTTATAGACATCACAAGATAAATCTGTGTGTCTGAAATTCACATAGACAGTAAATTAAATGGTCACCTATTTATGGAATACTGAACAAAAATCATAGACAGGCAAGAAATTACTGAATTTTGAGTTCAAACATAATAAATATGTGTAAGGGACAAGCAAAATGGTTACAATTTACAAATAAAACGACCATTTTAGTGGTTGATCTTTCGGACAACAAGTTCATGTGTCATACAGATGTTTTAGAATTTATTACATTCAACATTTAAGAAAATATTCAAAGGACAAGCATTTCTGCGAATATAATGTTATTGTGAAACTTAAAGATATTGTACAAAACTATAGGCCTGATTTAAAAATAATTTTGCACAAATGTTCATTGGTTGACCCTCTACCTAGATTTTTGAAATTAGTACGATCCATTGATAAATATGACCACAAGGGGGCGTTGCTTGTTTTCCTTGTATGCATATTAATACTTATTGTAAAGAGCATTGGAAGCTGTGATTTCTACTAAATCAGGTGAGCGATTTAGGACCACCATGGTCTTCTTGTTTATTCGTATGTCCAATTTCAACTGTATGGTGTCTTAACCTGTTATTAGGGTCTGTTCTAGTGGGTTGTTTTGTTCTATTTGCATTTAAGGCCTGTTGCGGTTTCGGGTCATCTACATAGGCCTATATTTGGTCTTAGGTTGAGCCAGGAATTTTGGATTTCTGGTCTCAATATATCGCCGTTATATATCGAAAAATATAAGATCGCATTCCTAGTATAGAAACCGTGACTAGGCGACAAGGGGATCTGACGTGGGATCATATTGTTGCTTGATGTTCAGTTTTCCACGTTGGAAGGCTTTCACATATATGGTTCCTGTATATAATGGTTGAACTGTCTAATAGTTTAACTGTCCTCGGCTGTACATACCAACTGCTGGCTGTTGCATGGAAAAAGTTATCCCCCTTGTTCACAAACTCGCCATTTACACCCGAAAACAATGCTCCGCCAAAATTGGTTATACAGTATAATGTAAAGAGTAAAGTATATGATTGCAGGTAAACACATTGGTTGTTTGAAATAATTTAAAAACAAAAGAAGAAACGAAAATAAATAGATGACAATAAAGGATGACAACGTTCACATTTATAAACACAACAATCAAGTCACTGGACCACTTTTTGACGTTTTTCACATGTTCAGTACTGGTACAAACAAATCAAACTGGTTAGATTTTGTATAGCTATTTACCTAAATTATGATGAGAGTTCTTCACAAATATTAAAAGCAGATGGGAATTTTTTAAAGTTATACACCATAGTCCATTTACAACCGTTTGAGCCCAGTAACGCATCATGGCGATCAACATAAACAAGTTCTGTTCGTCCAACAATGTTATCAAATCTGCATCAAAACTATGATTAGTGTTTCAAGATGTTAAATTTCTATTTCACTCAGGTAAATCAGAGACATATATGTTTATATGTCCCTGAGGAAATGCAATTTCACACCCCATGACACAGAAAATATCATAATGTAAATGGTTAAATTATTGATTCTAGTTGTAACTTGTAGGACCATTCTAGTGGGTAATCTGGCAAGGTTTAACCCTTTCACACAGACAACACATTTGCAGCAGACGACCCAGAAAACAGAATTAATGAAGTGACCTTAGTATTTCTTTAGAATTGATGGAACTACAGGGTGCTATACCTGAATATCCTGTGGTTGGTACTCTCTATTTATTCGTTGTGTTGAGGTACATCTTATCTTTTACAACGGCTGGTAGAGAGAGTGAGCTCCTTGATCAGCTGGTTCCCTATATACATATTTAGCGCCACTATGGGTTCGAGGCTATGTGCACGCGTCACAACATTCACCCCGACTTTATCTGAAAGGCCTTGAACCAAGGCCTTGAATCTGTCCATAGTGGTGTCCTCTTGTCCAGCTACATCTGAGTTCATTCTCCTGAAGGCTAAAAGCCATCCAGTTAGCTTAACAGTCAAATTAAAGCTAAAAGCCATTATGTGTGCTTTATCTGTATAGAGCTAAAGCTCATGTTATCCAGACATAAGGCTAAAAGCCATTATGTTTGCTTCAGCTGTTTAGAGCTAAAAGCTCACTTTAAGTTCCAATGTAGCGTTTAACTAAGACATCTAAAAGATCGTCCATGCATAAACTCCTTTATGGCAGAGAATCTAAAAGATCTCTGTACTTTATTGTTACTCAAGTAACTTGAGGCATTCTCTATTATGCTTCCCGAGATTAATTACCACTGACCCTGGTTTACTGTCCCCTACATCTGGTTCACTTTTGGTACGCCTTATGCAGATCTGCAGGTTGAATACCAGCTATGTATTCTGAACACGGACTTAAAGGATCTGGAATCATTGAAAGTGCCTCCGCATTACCGTGTTTAGCTCTTGCTTGATGCTTTATTCCCAGCCATCGAGCGAGCTGGTCCTGAGGTTCTTGAAACCTCAACAACCAGGTCAATCTGGAGTGGTCTGTCCTTACCGTAATATTTTAAACAACACATGATACCTAAATTGTTGAGTAAACGTTACGATGGCAAGTAGCTCTTTGCAGGTGGTGCAGTAATTCTTCTGCTTTGGAATTAAGGAGAAACTACTAAAAGCGATGACCCTTTCTTATCCATCCTGCATTTAAATAACTTTTTTGCACCTACAGCTACTTGTGAAGCGTCTATAACCGAAATAATGCAGAATTTGCTGCTTCAAAAGCTTGCTGTTCACTTTTCCCCATTTGAAGGGATTATTATTTTGATTTACAAAGCAAATGCTGAATATTAGTCATTTAACTCTGTATCTCAAATGCACCCTTACAACTCAGTTAGGTGGGACCACTTTTTTAGGGAAACTCAAGCAATTACAGGTTTTCTATATCCATTTTCCCCCGACCTTCAAATTAATGAAAGGAGAACCCAATGAACCTAAGTGTTTTCAATTTGCAGATGGACTGTTCCTGTGAGCATACTTGTGCTGTTGAAAGACTAAAAGCCTGTATAACAGAGTCATGCTTTTCTACAGTATTGACACTAAAAGTGTTCAGCTGCATTTGACCCCTACTGTTTGTTGTTTCCTTAACCTCAGACTGGGATACGTGGCCCCTAATCTGAGTATTTAACTGCTGCCCCCTGATTCTCTTTCTCTCTGCAATCCCGTTTAAAATGTCCTTTGCTCTTGCAAAAGAAGCATTCAACTCCGTTTCTAGTTTTTACCGGACTCTTTTCACCATCAGAGCATTTGGAGTTTATGACATCCACAACCAACTTCTTGACATCCTCAAGGGTGATTTGGTTGACAACTATGTCATTATTGCAGTAGCCACGGGTTTTCTGGCAATCCACAGCCTGTGAGATGTATTGGTGGTGTTTTACTGCGTTAAGGGCTTCCTGAATATTGCGGGGATGCTTAAAACAAGCATGTTTTGCGGCATCTTTATCAACACAGCCATGGCAAAACTTTGAAACAGCCTCCTGAACTCCGTGGCTTTCCGGGAGATCTTTATAGGCTGATGTTGCCAAGGTCATAACCCGGTCCGCCCAGTCTTCCAGAGACTGTTCCGCTTTTTGCATTGCCTGCTGAAAGTTGACACTAGCCATTTCCGTCAACTCAAGCCATTTCCGTCAACTCACTGGAGCTGTATCTCATTTCAAGTTTCCTTATTATATTTTTGAAGGAACAATGCTCGCCCATTTTGGTTGAGATCGTGAACAAATCAAGAGCTTTTCCTTCAAGGATCCATGTCAGATAGTCCCGGCACTCCTGCTCCCCCCAAGTCAAAACAGACATGTAACTCTCAAAAATTCGCTTAAATGAAAGCCAGCTAGTTTTTCCGTTATATCGGCGATTCTTTGGCAATCTCCTTGGATCTCCGTGTCTTTCATTGGAGTGATGTCTAAACGACACATCACGCTTCGTTGAAGAATGACTACTCTTTCTTTGACGATTTGGGTAATGTTTTGAATGTCTGTTGGGCGAACATGACCGAGAACTCGACCGTGATCTTGATGAGTCAGGGTAATCATTTCTATGTAGAAACACATTTTCAGATGGAATATTAGTCCAATTGATCTCGACCTTGAAACCTGAGATAGAACCGGGCTCACATGAACACATGCATCAGACTGTTGATTAACCAACCTTTCACCAGCATGACCCAAGTCCCGTCTAAAAGAGTGTTGACCTGCGGCCATTTTATTTTCAGACTTGAATCTAAAAGACTCCCTGATTGCAAGCTGTATTTGCTGCTGTTCTTCTAACATGAGTTGCAATAAATTAATTTGATGTTGTGTGTTTTGTTGCAACTGTTCTAAATATGCTAAGTCATGTTGAAAAGTGGCAGGCTTAGATTTAACTATCTTGGGGGTTTCCATTTCTGGACTTATTAATTTAGGCCTTTCATTTTGCCTCTGTGCTTTTGGTGCTTTGACTTTAGGGATACTGCCTGATACATGCATACTTAATGGATGATAAGAAGGCGTTGTAGCCAATTTGGAAATTAAACTTCCTAAATCCGACTTTTTTGGTTTACTGTATGACAGTAAACGCTGAATTTACTTCTTCGTATCTGCAATTTCAGCCTCTAAATCAACTATAGAAGGGTCTATTGAAGAACTGGTATATCCTTGACTTATAGGAGTCATACATGCCGCACTTTTAGACTTTGGCACACTTAAGTCCAACATATCCGAGATTGTATCGGGAACCTCTCCCATAAGCATTAGCGAAAATGCTTGCTTTGTCACTTGGCCATACTGTTCCCTGTGCTTAATGAGAGCATTGGCCTTCTTTGGGCCTATTCCTGGGATAAGTTGAAGTTCCTCAGCCAGCGCAGAATTTATATTGACATTAGCCATAGCTTTGAAAAACTAAATACTTAAAAAGTATACCTGACAATATTCTGTTTCTTGTTGGATGCAAAACCTTGTGTTTAAAAAACAACGAAAATGCAAATACCGTATTGTTGCCTTCTAAAAAGTAACGTGCTTAAAAAGCAGTCTTTGTACTTTGATTCTTGATCTGTAAAGTAATGTTTGCTTAAAAAGCAGTCTTAAGTACTTTTAAATTTATTCTGGAAAATAACAAGTGCTTAAAAAGCAGACTAATTACCTTGACTATTGTTTTCCAAATACTCTGGAAGGAATGTTTTCCATTAACTGACAGAGTACTTCTGACATTTATAAGACAAAAAGAATTTATCCTCTATATCATGGAACTCTCCCGATTTAAACACTAAAAGTACGTTACTAATGGGCGAGTGCTGGTAACCACATCTGTAATTCAAAAGAATAACTTCTGCATTTTGGGTCTAAGTTGAAAACTGACGTAGAGCCACGAAAATCAACGACACTACGGACAAAGACTCAAAACTGCAAAACACTGGCCAAATTAAATATCCTCGTCGCCAATGAAGTGACCTTAGTATTTCTTTAGAATTGATGGAACTACAGGGTGCTATACCTGAATATCCTGTGGTTGGTACTCTCTATTTATTTGTTGTGTTGAGGTACATCTATCTTTTACAACCTCTGGTAGAGAGAGTGAGCTTCTTGATCAGCTGGTTCCCTATGTACATAATTCACGCCACTATGAGTTCGAGGCTATGTGTACGCGTCACAACATTAACATACCCTAAGATAAATTGGAAACCCCTTTAAATGAAAGTACAATACTAAAATAGAGTTGTAAACATGGTGAAAAAGGAGAAATTGCTTGTTTTGAGCAATTTCTTCTTTTGTCGCCATGTTCTCAAAAAGCTGTCTGCTGCACAGTCGTCAAAAAGCGTCTTTATGCGGGAAAGGGTTAAACAATTAATTAAATTTCAAGCTTTACCATAAACAGACAATTTCTGATGCATCTGCAACTGATGACTTTTGAAAACACCGTGTCAAAAGGAGAAATTGCTCAAAAACATGCAATTTATCCAATTATTTGCCAAATTGTTTTCAACTGTTTTCAATAATTGTATCTTCACATTATTATATATATAAATTTATAGTAAAAAAGGAAATAAAAGACACTTAATTGGTTTTAAATGTGTCAACCAGTTTTGTTTATTTGTTTATTTACTTGTTGGAGTAAACCATGTAAAAATACACGTTTAAAACCTATGTCATCTGCTGTAGATCTGTAACTTGTATGGGGGAAAGGGTTAACTACATGTATACTGTTTTGTTTTGGATTTTACACCGCTTTCAACAGCTAAAGTCATTTCACGGCGGACAGTAAAAATTATATTGGTCCCACACCTTATACATTAACATCAAGATAAAAAATATATATAAGGTATAAAACAATACCACTCCACCTGCTGGGGCTCAAGAGTTGCATTGACTCCAATTGTTCAGACCCATTTAGCCGGCACTTACGGTTTAATAAAGGGTCAGACTGTGGTTGCCATTCTTATTGAGCATCCTCCAGCCACAGGAGCAAACTGTGTACTGCATTTTCTACAAAGGGATTAGGGATTATATTGAACCTCATCATGCAACTTAAAAATGATTCACTACCCATATGTTAGGTATATACAGTCAAACCAGTGTTAATCCTTTCACACATGCAACAAATCTGCAGCAGACAACTTTGAAAACATACCCAAACATTTTGGAAACTCCCTTTAAATGAAAGTTAAATAATTTAATAGGGTTGAAAACATGGTGACAAAAGGAGAAATTGCTTCCTTTGTCGACATGTTTTCAAAAAGCTGTCTGCTGCAGAGGCGTCAGAAAGTGTCTATATGAGGGAAAGGGTTAAAGACCATTTGGAATTGCAATGTCCTGTCTATAGCAATCGCACTTTTAGTTTCCAAATCACTAATTTTCTGCATAAATGGCCTTGCAGATAAAGACCACCTGTGAACAAAGACCAGATTGTTGTCTTCACATGAGTGTACTTTATACACAGGTTCCTTTGTTTATGTTTACATACATGTACTCATGAATGGCATCTGAGATCTAAATGGAGTTGGAATAATTTAGCTAAGACCTTGGAAGTGAATTATACCTCTCATATCAATGTAGCTAAGACCTTGGACCTGAATTATACCTCTCATATCAATGTAGCTAAGACCTTGGACCTGAATTATACCTCTCATA
This sequence comes from Serripes groenlandicus, assembly GCA_031761405.1. NCBI lineage: Eukaryota > Metazoa > Mollusca > Bivalvia > Cardiida > Cardiidae > Serripes > Serripes groenlandicus. The sequence goes on along the minus strand of JASEVX010000005.1, from coordinate 60,061,073 downwards.
TCAATGTAGCTAAGACATTGGAACTGAATTTATACCTCTCATATCAATGTAGCTAAGACCTTGGAACTGAATTATACCTCTCATATCAATGTAGCTAAGACCTTGGAACTGAATTATGCCTCCCATATCAATGTAGCTAAGACCTTGGAACTGAATTATACCTCTCATATCAAATGTAGCAAAGACCTTGGAACTGAATTATACCTCTCATATAAAATGTAGCTAAGACGTTGGAACTGAATTATACCTCTCATATCAATGTAGCTAAGACCTTGGAACTGAATTATACCTCTTTTTTTTTACAATTTCCAGATTACCTGTGAGTCCAAACAAGTGATTCACAAACAATGAGTACCATAAAGAAGAACAGGTTATCACTTACCAAAAAGCGACAACAAAACAACCATGAATTGGGATCTACACCAACCATATTGTCTATGTTCAAAAAACAAAAAGAGAAACAAAATGTTTCTTGCAAACCAACTGATATACATGCCAGTGATTCTGGTAGCGAGTCAGATGTTGTTATTACAAAAGTGGTTCAATCCAAATCTTTGTCTGCAACAGTAAACTTGGGAGGTGAAAATGAAGTTTCTTCTGATGAAAAGGCTAAGGAGAGTACAGAGCATTCAGGACAAAGTAGTGGTTTACCTGGCAGGCGAAGTAAATTAAAGAAAAGTAGAACAGGAGCGAGTAAGAAAACAGTGGATGAAGATCAAATGAAAGTTACTAACCCAAAGCCACATCAAGGAGTTGTTAATGGTGGTCAGCATGAAGAAGTGACAACTAATACTGTTACTCACGATACTGATTTAAGTCTGGAAAATCAATTAGAAGATGATGAAATGACTGTCAAACCAAGTGGAAAAGGAAGAACTAGATCTAGTAGATTAAAGGCTAAAAGTAGGTCTCTAGAGGATGATGTGGTAATAGTTGAAGTTGATGCACCAAGGTCATCCAGAAAGAGGAAATTAACACTGAAAAGGTCAAAAACTGATTCTGAAGTTGATAGCGAAAGGTCAAAAACAGATTCTGAAGTTGATAGCAAAAGGTCAAAAACAGATTCTGAAGTTGATAGAAAAAGGTCAAAAACAGATTCTAAAGTCGATAGGAAAAGGTCAAAATTAGATTCTAAAGTCAATAGGAAAAAGTCAAAAACTGATCAAGAGGGCAAAATAAAGTCAAACTTAGTTACAGAAGCAAATAATGTAGAAGCCATGACACTGAGTGATGAATCTGATGCAAGATCTGAAGTAAACGCTGAAAATCAGATAAAAACAGATAATCTGAAATATGAAACCAAGATGTCTACTGATGAAACATTAAGTGGCAATGAACTGAAAACTGAATCAGATGTAACTGCCAAACTAGCTGACAAAGTTAAGGGAACCAGCCACAGGAGAAGAAAGGAATTAAAAATGTCGACAGAAGATGGAGACAAAGATACCTCTGATTCTAAATCAATATCTGCTAAAAGGGACACTACTCAAGATAAAAGAAGTGATTTGAATATTGATGTAAATGTTGTGCATGCTTCTAGTTCTAAGGCTGTTAAGATGGGCGATGATCTTGGCATCATGTCAAAGCTGCCTGAAGATGGTTCCAAGACTGTAAGGGTGGGCAATGATGTTGGCACCATGTCAAAGGTGCCTGAAGATGGTAGGTACGAAGGTGAAGGTGACCTTGAGGAAGAGCCAGTTTATAAAGTGCCATATTATCTTGAAAACTTTCACACCATCCTAGACAGTGTACTCAATGATAAGGAGTATGTGAGACTCTTTGATTCTAGCGATATGGAATACATTTCTTCATTTAGAAACATGTCAGGTGAGAGTTTTATGTTTAACCCTTTCGGAAAGTTTCCCTCATATAGACGCTTTCTGACGCCTCCCTCTGCAGCAGACGTATTTTTGAAAACATAGTGACAAAAGAAGAAATTGCTCAAAACCACTCATAGGTTAGTCATTTGTTTATAAATTAATTAACCCTTTTCCTCATATAGACGCTTTCGGACGCCTCTGCAGCAGAAGGCTTTTTGAAATCATAGTGACAAAAGAAGAAATTGCTCAAAATGAACAATTTCTCCTTTTGCCACAATGTTTTCCACTTTTAGTCATAGGTTATCCATTCAATTATAGAGATTTTCTACTTTCTGACAATATATGTTCAAGGTCGTCTGATGCAGAATTGTCGTATGAGGGAAAGGGTTGAACAGAATTGTTGGTAAAAGGAGGGGGTGGGTGATTATTTGTTCTAATTTCCTTATTTGACCACTAAACATTATGTTGCGGATACTCAAAAGAATTGTCTCAGTAAATAAAATGTTTTGTGTACCCACAACATAGGGTTTGGTTGTGTAATAAGAGAGAAAGGACTGTGTGAGGAAAAAATTCACATGTTTACTTCCCTTTATCTAGATCCCTGTGTTAAATTTCATTTGTTTAAATTAAAGAGACATTGTATCCAAATGCAAAAAGAAACCGCCCTTGATAACAGATTTGTTTTCCTCTCACAATAATTCTTTATTTTTGCACAATGTTTTTTAACTTTTTATCAAAATTATAATTGTAATATTTACCCAGGTAATTTCAAAGCAGAACAATTATATAAAGAAAATGTTTGTTGATGTTTCCAGAACCATGTCAGAAACTGTTTGTGAGGATATTTGGAAGAAAGTTGTCATGGTTACCTATGGTGAGGTTAAAATATCCGGAGATAAGTGATGATATACCAGGATTAGTGGAAGAACTAACACTGGTTGGTTTTCTGAAGTCAGGTAAGGCATGTCTTATCATTATTCTACATTGTATAAAGCGCTTCATAGCCATTTCAAATATACAGCAAATGTGCAGCAGGAGAAATAGAACATTATCTAGGCAAAATATGGAAATTCCCTATAAATGAAAATATCTTTTTACTAAGTTTTTGGTGAGACATGGTTGAGTGTCTGGCATGACCTTTAGATCAATCTGTAGGTCGTCTATAGAATTAGAGACAGGGTTGGCTCTGACTTTCCCTTATCTCAAAAACTGACCCGGAGGTAGAGTTATGAGTATGATTCTGATGGGAGCGGAACACTTATTGAGCAGTGTCCAATCTAGGATTTGAAAACAAGGAATTACTTTTAACCACTCCTACATACAAGAAATTGACAGCAGACTACTTTGAAAACATCTAGGCAAATATTTGGAATAAATCTATAAAATTAAATGTAGTAAAATTATTGAATGGAGTTTAAAACATGGTTGCAAAAGGAGAAATTGCTCATTTTGAGCAATTTCTCCTTTAGCAACCATGTTTTAAAAAGGTGTCTGCTCTGAATGGGTCAAAATGCGTCTGCAAGTTGGAAAGGGTTAGTTTAAACTTATATATTTTTCATGCGAAACAAGCTTTCAGCTTACATTAATCACACTCGATGTCTTCATCCCCGAGACTTGACCAGTACACGCGCCGTTAAACTGCAACCTTCTTTCTATAGGTGTTTGAGGTTGGATTGGAGCTGACTGTCCATAGCTATAAAATATGAAATTCTACATGTTTTCTGATTTTTATAGGAGAGGAGCTGACAGAGTTACCAGTTGTGTTGAAGTTACTCGCTGCACCAGATCTGAAGGCATTGGCCAAATCTTTTCACCTCAATACAGCGAATACAACCAAACCGAAGCTAGTGGTATTGTTATTGAAGAAAAGTCAACAGAGTTCTATTGGGTCGATGTTTGCCGGAAGCAAGACAGCTAGTACATTCGATGCTATGTTGAAAAGGCAGAACAGCGTTTAGTCATTTACCCTTTCCTTCATGGATGCACATTTTGACTTCTCTGCAGCAGATGACTTCTGAAGACATTGCGGCGAAAGGAAAATTTGCTCATTAATTAATAGAGATCTTCCATATTTTTGCTTAAATGTTTTTTAACGTTTTCCCACATACAACAAATCAGCAGCAGTCTACTTTGAAAAGATATTAGCAAATACCTGAAAACTCTCCATAAATGACAGTTTTATCATTAATAAGAGTTGAAAACATTGTGGCAGAAAGAGAAATCGCTCATCATTAGCAACAATGTTTTAAAAGGTTGCCTGCAGTAGCGTGTGTTGACAGAAAGGGATAAGGCTGCTGCTGCATTATTTTTTGTATATGGGAAAAAGGTTAATGTATAATTAGTTTACACATCTCACCTTTTTTAGCACTGTTTGAAGGATCTTAATATATTCGACAATCAGAAAATGGGATGTATAATTTTCTAACAGAAGAAATTTCTTATTATAAGTAAATTTATCCACAATGTTATGTTATGCTTTTGAATGTTTCTGCAAGTGTTAAAGGGTTAAGAAAACTTATATCTATGCATCAGGTAGATTTCACCGTTTCCAAAGGTGCTTTATGGGATAAAATGTTAATCTGATTTATAAGAAAGTTTGATGTATAATTTTCTAACAGAAGAAATTGCTTATTTTGAGTAAATTTCTTCTTTTACCACAACGTTTTTCGAAAGTTGACTGGTGCAGAGGCTTGTTTATAAGAAAGTTTGATGGCTTCTGAAAGGCATTTGCTATATTGTTATATTATTGTGTGTGTTTTAACTTTTAGGGCCAAAGGTCACCTGGGTAAAGTGACCCACTTACAGGAGGATGTAAGGGCTGTGTTTATAAGGTTGTTGATGCTCTTCTGTCTCTATAATACAAACTTTGATGAGGACAATGGAAGTGTGGGACAAAATCAATTGTAAGTTATGTTTTCTTAACCCGTTCCAGAGCTCTAGATAAGGGGAGTTCTGCATGTTCTTAAATCCTTATTTGACCCTCTAACCCTATGTTGTGAGTACTCAAAAGAATCGTCTCAGTGAGACGATTCTTTTGAGTACCCACAACATAGGGTTTGCTTTAATTATAAGATAGAAATTGTGGGAAAAAGAGCTGAATACCCTTCCTTATCTGGACCTCTGCCTATTCCACATGCAGATGCATTTTGACATATATGAAGCAGACAATTTTAAAAACACTTTAGCAAAAGGAAGGAAAGGAAAATTTGCTCACAATAAGCAATTTCTCTTTTTGCCACAATGTGTTCAACTCTATTAAAAAGGTATGCTTCCATAACTGTTCTCCTTATTAATCCAAGGTGTTTGGTGTTGGGAATTATAAGTCAAATATAAAGGTCACTTATGCTTAGTTGTCTTTTCCAGAATGCAAGTCTGCCAACTTTATTCATTTTCCATATAAAGTGGCACAGATGCTTACATTGATGAGATGGTGAATTCTTAAAATGATCAATCTCTTCTTAATCAATAATATTTTCAACTGTAAATATAATCTATACTTCCAATCTTTTATATGTATCATATTTTTAGCTCACCTATGCACAAAGTGCAAGGTGAGCTATTGTGATCACATTTTGTCCGGCGTCCGGCCGTCGTGCGTCGTCCGTCGTGCATCGTCAACATTTCAGCTTGTTAACACTCTACAGGCTACATTTTGCATCCAATCTTCATTAAAGTTAATCAGAACATTCATCTCCATCAAATCTTGGACAAGTTCGAAACTGGGCCATATGAGGGCAAACATGAGGTCACTAGGTCAAATTGAAGGGAAATCTTGTTAACACTCTGGAGGCCACATTTTCAACTTGAGCATGTTGAAACTTTATCAGAATGTTTGTCTTGACGATATGTAGGTCAAGTTCGAACATGGGTCATGTCGAGTCAAAAAGAAGGTCACTAGGTCAAATTGAAGGAAAATCTTGTTAACACTCCAGAGGCCGCAATTTTTGCTTCAGCAGTTTGAAATTTGTCAGAATGTTTGTCTTAAAAATATCTAGGTCAAGTTCGAATATGGGTCATATTGGGTCAGAAACTCGGTCAATAGGCCAAATTGAAGGGAAATCTTGTTAACACTGTAGAAGCCGCATTTTCAACTTGATCATGTTGACATTTTGTCAGAATGTTTGTCTTAAAGATATCTAGATCAAGTTTAAATATGGCTCATATTGGGTCAGAAACTAGGTCACTAGGCCAAATTGAGGGGAAATCTTGTTAACTCTGTAGAAGTCGCATGTTTTGCTTCAGCAGCTTGAAATTTGGTCAGAATGTTGGTCTAAATGATATCTAGGCCAAGTTCGAATATGGGTCATGTCGGATTAAAAACTAGGTCACTAGGCCAAATTGAAGGGTAATCTTGTTAACACTCTTGATGCTGCATTTTTAACTTGAGCATGATGAAACTTTATCTGAATGCTTTTCTTGATGATATGTACCGGTAAGTCAAGTTCGATCATGGGTCATGTTGGGTCAAAAAATAGGTCACTAGGTCAAATTGAAGGAAAATCTTGTTAACACTCTAGAGGATTTGGTCAGAATGTTGGTCTGAATTATATCTAGGTCAAGTTCGAATATGGGTCATATTGGGTCAGAAACAAGGTCAATAAAGGAAAATATTGTTCAAACTCTGGAGGCCGCATTTTTACTTTGAGCAAGTTGAAAATTTGTCAGAATGTTGTCTTGATGATATCTAGTCCATTTTGGAATATGGGTCATATAAGGTAAAAAAATATAGATTACTAGGCCAAATGAAGGAAAATCTTGTTAACACTGTGGAGGTTGCATTCAGAATAATTGTCTTGATGTGTTTTACATTGCAGTACATTGTATACTTAAGGTCAGCGATCCAGGGCCATCATGGCCCTCTTGTTTCTTCTGATCTTTTCAAATAAAACTATTCTAAATCTTTTGTTGTTGTTTCTTTCCCAGATTTCAAATGCTGATGGTAAACATTGGTAAAGTGACATATCCAAAGTATACAGTGAATAAAAAGCAACCTATTTTCAAAGACAGGGAGGCTGTCGTTAGGTAAGCTTTACTTCTGTCATATTGTTTAATTTGAATTTTTGCTGTTTTCAACCATATTTCAGTTTTCCCCCACCCACCTGCCATATCTGCAGCAGACGACATTCAAAAACATTATGGCTAAAGGAGAAATTGCTGATAATGAGCAATTTACTCCTTTTGCAGTAATGTTTTCAAAACTATTCAATAATTAACTTTTCATTTATAGAGGCTTTTCCATATTGTTTACAAGATGCTTTCAAAGCAGTCTGCTGCAGGATTACTTAATGTGGGTAAGGGTTATATCATGACAACAGTTCACTTATCAATTATCCCTGGGTGACGAACCCCAGTACAATGCTAGGAAATATGCCTTGTAAAAGGGAACTCTAGCATGCAAGAAATCAACCTGGGATGGCTAGTCTCAAATCCCCTAAGCTAACGACTTGGCCACAGAGGAGACCGCCTCGGTGATGTAGTGGTAGAGCTTCAGCCTCGGGTGGGGGTGAGGGGGTTGTGGGTTTGATTTCCAGCCAGGCCAGCCTAAAGAAATGGTAGTAATAGCTGCCCTCCTTGGCGCTCAGGGGTGTGGGATTATCATTACGACTGACTGGCTGGTGTCAGGATTAATGGACCAGTAGTACTGGTACTACTGGTAACTTACAAAGGAAACGTCGTAATATAACTGAAAACTATAGGGTGGCGTAAAACTTCAAACAATCAATTAATCCGCCACAAAGGAAGAATAGAAGTAAACTGCAGGTCACAAAACTATAAAACTAAAAATGTTCTCTGTACTCAGAAATGGACTCGATACTCCAAATAAGACTTCTCATTGGTCAATTTCTAGAATTAAATGGCTTCTGACCAGTCAGACAGTAAACTTTTATCATTTTGGAGTTAGGTTTCAATCAATAGATTTTGTATAATTTCTTTTAAGGTAGTAAAATGAATTGTAAAACTTTGATGATAAAGGCATAGGGGGCATTTTGTGCATGTTGCCACTGCAATTGTTACTATACACATTCCTGTATGCCAATCTGCAAATCATAAGACTTTATTATTTGTTTAGAGAAAATGTTAGACTTTTCCTTGGTGAAGATAAAATTAGTTTTGTTGAAATCAGAGAACCTTTGATTTTTTTTGGAAAAAGCAGGCAACTTAAAAGGATATCATCAGGTAACTGCTTCGCTGATGACCCTTTTTTCGAACACAGTTGAAAACATTGTTCAATAAGGAGAAATTGCTCAATGTTTTTAAATGTTGGCTGTGATGGAGGTGTGAAAAGCAATCTGTATAAGGTAAATACTTACAAAAGCCCTATAGTAGTAGTGGGTTTACTTTTTGGCGCTTAGATTTGCAGGATGTATTACAACTATAGCATTAGTACTGGTAACTTACCCAGAAAATGCGGTGATATAACTAAAATACTGTTGAATGTGGTGGCTTAAAATGTCATTTAACGCTTTCCCACCTGCAGATGCATTTTGACACAATAGCAGCAGAGGACTTCTGCAAACATTGTGGCCAAAGTTGAAATTGCTCTTGATGAGCAATTTCCCATTTGGCCACAATGTTGTCAACTTATTATACCCCCCGGCAAACAAAGTTTGGGGGGGTATATAGGAATCACCCTGTCTGTCCGTCCGTCTGTCTGTCTGTCCGTCTGTCTGTCTGTCCGTATGTCCACATTTCTTGTAAGCACTACTCCTCCTAAACGGCTCAATGGATTTGGTTCAAACTTTACATGAAGGTTACACATCATATGTAGATATGCATGAAGGAAGATCACACGCCTCGGACTCTTCCAAGGGGAGATAATTTAACTTAGAGGTTATCTGCGAGGGACTCCTGTGCACATACCTCCACATTTCTTGTAAGCACTACTCCTCCTAAACGGCTCAATGGATTTGGTTCAAATTTTACATGAAGGTTACACATCATATGTAGATATGCATGAAGGAAGATCATACGCCTCAGACTCTTCCAAGGGGAGATAATTCAACTTAGAGGTTATCTGCGAGGGACTCCTGTGCACATACCTCCACATTTCTTGTAAGCACTACTCCTCCTAAACGGCTCAATGGATTTGGTTCAAACTTTACATGAAGGTTACACATCATATGTAGATATGCATGAAGGAAGATCACACGCCTCGGACTCTTCCAAGAGGAGATAATTTAACTTAGAGGTTATCTGCGAGGGACTCCTGTGCACATACCTCCACATTTCTTGTAAGCACTACTCCTCCTAAACGGCTCAATGGATTTGGTTCAAATTTTACATGAAGGTTACACATCATATGTAGATATGCATGAAGGAAGATCATACGCCTCAGACTCTTCCAAGGGGAGATAATTCAACTTAGAGGTTATCTGCGAGGGACTCCTGTGCACATACCTCCACATTTCTTGTAAGCACTACTCCTCCTAAACGGCTCAATGGATTTGGTTCAAACTTTACATGAAGGTTACACATCATATGTAGATATGCATGAAGGAAGATCACACGCCTCGGACTCTTCCAAGGGGAGATAATTTAACTTAGAGGTTATCTGTTAAACACAAATGGTAAACAAACATGGAGCGGGGGGTATTCTTCAGTGAGCTTTGCTCACAGTATTTCTAGTTTAAACAATTAAGCCATCTTTTATGGAGATTTTTCAGGACTTCGCTACTATGTTTTTAAAGTTGTCTGCTGCAGATTTGTTGTATGTGGGAAAGGGTTAAACAAATGTAACAGACAAGTCCTGTTGTATGTTTGTGCCACAGGTTTGAGACAGCCCTACAATTGGAGATGGATTTGTTACATCTTGTAGAGAGAAACAAGTGGGATGATGCCTTTGTAGTGTATGAACAGGCCAGGGCCGTGGGGGTGGGGATATTGAAGAATAAGCGATATAGAAAGTATGTATTCTGTTTTTATACCCCCAAAAAACAAAGTTTTGGGGGGGTATATAGGAGTCACTGTGTCGGTCGGTCGGTCGGTCGGTATGTCGGTCGGTCGGTCGGAAGCCATATTTTGTCCGGACCATATCTTAACAATGCAACATAGGATTTGAACGAAACTTCATAGGAGGATACAACACATTGAGAGGAAGTGCGGTGTACAGGAACCATAACTCTATTTTATCTAAATACAAAGTTATTGCCCTTTGTTACTTTTTCTTATTCGTAGAGTCTTGTCCGGAGCATAACTTTAAAACTAATTGTTGGAATTTAATAAAACTTCATAGGATGATACAACACATTGAGAGGAAGTGCAGTGTATAGGAACCATAACTCTATTTAATCTAAATAAAGAGTTATTGCCCTTTGTTACTTTTCCTTGTCCGGAGAATTACTTAATAACTAACAGATGGAATCTAATAAAACTGCATACAATGGTAGAGCATAATCAGAGGAAGTGCAGTGTACAAGAATCATAACTCTAATTTACATAATTACAGAGTTATTGCCCTTTGTTACTTTTTCTTATTCGTAGTCTTATCCAGAGCATAACTTTAAAACTGATTCTTTGAATTAATCAAAACTTCATAGGATGATACCACACATTGAGAGGAAGTGCAGTGTACAGGAACCATAACTCTATTTAATCTAAATACCGAGTTATTGCCCTTTGTTACTTTTTCTTGTCCGGAGAATTACTTAATAACTAACAGATGGAATCTAATAAAACTGCATACAATGGTAGAGCATAATCAGAGGAAGTGCAGTGTACAAGAACCATAACTCTAATTTACATAATTACAGAGTTATTGCCCTTTGTTACTTTTTCTTATTCGTAGAGTCTTGTCCAGAGCATAACTTTAAAACAAATTGTTGGAATTTAATTAAACTTCATAGGATGATACAACACATTGAGAGGAAGTGCGGTGTACAGGAACCATAACTCTATTTTATCTAAATACAGAGTTATTGCCCTTTGTTACTTTTTCTTGTCCGTAGAATTACTTAATAACTAATAGATGGAATCTAATAAAACTACATATAATGGTAGAGCATAATCAGAGGAAGTGCAGTGTACAAGAAACATAACTCTACTTTACATAATGACAGAGTTATTGCCGTTTGTTACTTTTTCATATTCGTAGAGTCTTGTCCGGAGCATAACTTTAAAACTAACAGATGGAATCTAATAAAACTGCATACAATGGTAGAGCATAATCAGAGGAAGTGCAGTGTACAAGAACCATAACTCTAATTTACATAATTACAGAGTTATTGCCCTTTGTTACTTTTTCTTATTCGTAGAGTCTTGTCCAGAGCATAACTTTAAAACAAATTGTTGGAATTTAATTAAACTTCATAGGATGATACAACACATTGAGAGGAAGTGCGGTGTACAGGAACCATAACTCTATTTTATCTAAATACAGAGTTATTGCCCTTTGTTACTTTTTCTTGTCCGTAGAATTACTTAATAACTAATAGATGGAATCTAATAAAACTACATATAACGGTAGAGCATAATCAGAGGAAGTGCAGTGTACAAGAAACATAACTCTACTTTACATAATGACAGAGTTATTGCCGTTTGTTACTTTTTCATATTCGTAGAGTCTTGTCCGGAGCATAACTTTAAAACTAATTGTTGGAATTTAATAAAACTTCATAGGATGATACAACACATTGAGAGAAAGTGCAGTGTACAGAAACCATAACTCTATTTAATCTAAATACAGAGTTATTGCCCTTTGTTACTTTTTCTTGTTTACAGAGTTATGGCCCTTTTGTTGGTCGGTCGTAAACCATATTTTGAGTCAAGGTGCTGTTTTGGGGGTATTTATCATCTTCAGTGATATTTCTAGTTTCATTTAACTTTTTTCTATATTCCTGTCATCAATTTTCAAATGCAAAAATGAGCCGTCCCGCGAGAGAAAACCAACATTATGGTCTCTGTAAAGTATCGACCCTGATCAGCCTAAGCATGCAGCGCAGGCTTACCCGGATAGACACTTTTCGCCTCCTGTGGATTTTCTGTTTCATTATCATTACTTTATACCTCTATCCCCCTGATAATGTGTCATCCCTGATCAATCTATGCCAACTGCACAGGCTGATCTGGATAGATACATTACGCAGAGGCCATAATGTTGGTTTTCTCGCGGGACAGCTCAAATATTGATAGTCTCTTATGTGAACAGCGTCACATAAAAGTAAATCTACGAAACCTTGGGGACTGTAAATGTTTGAATCGGCTAACACCTCTGTGCAATATGATAAGTAAATTTCTTGTTTGCAATTTAGATGTTCATTGACAAGCTCATCTATTTTCTAGTTGAGATCTTTAAGTATAAATGTGTTTTATGAGACTTTCATATATATGATATACTAACAAAATTGAAACTAACAACATTAATGCAAGCTTTGGAGAAGGATGGCCATGACCTTCAACCCAAAATAAAATAAAATAGAATATAAAAGTACAGTCACACTTGTACTAGCGGCAACCTCTGTCAAGCAGCCCCTTGAAGATTGACCAAAACAACATTTTCTTTTATATTTGACCTGTATTTAGCAGCCACCTGTATTCAGCAGCCACCTTTTGACCCTCCCATGTGTGGCTGCTTAAGACACATTTGTATGTACATCTGAGCAGCATGAAGGGATTATGTGTTTTGTTGCCTGTGCAAACAATGAAGATTCTGGTGAGCCATTGCATCCCCACAGTCACAAAGCCTTCACTGTCTGTCTACATGTAATAACTTTAGTCCTTAATCTTAATTTTGACAATACAGAATTGAAGCCCCACTACTTCTATGCCAATGTAACTTTATATGTTGCCAAAACTAGAAATACATTTAAACCAAAAATCGCTAGATATGATTTTGTAAAGAGTTGTTACTTTTGTCAACAATACTCATTCCCTGTTACAGATGACATTTGAAGCCTATGTAGCAGACAATTTCTGAAAACATTGTAGAAAAAAAGTCATTACTCAAAATGCATGTTTTCTCCTTAATTCTTTCCCATTTACAAAAATCTGCAGCAGATGCGTCAAAAATGCGTCTGCTGGTGGGAAAGGGGGGAATTAAAGTACCGTTGAAAAATGCATTAATCCCCAAGTAAACTACAAACCTTCAACATCTCCAGATGGGACACTAATTTACCGGAGTTTCTCCGACTATATACCGCTGGAAGTATCTACATACGTATAGCAAATCAGGGTGTAGAAATCTTACAAAGAAAGAAGAAATACACAGAGGCTGTAGGATTATTGGAGGAGATGCTGTCCCAGAAGTTATATTGTAACCAGTACAGGGGTCACTGGTATGAGCGACTGGCACTTAATCTTGATGCTCATCTCAAGAAACCTGCACAGGTGGGTCTGTTTTATTTGTCAACCTATTTAATTTCTCATATACAGTCAAACTTGTATTAAGAGACCACCCAAGGGAAATGCTATAAGTGGTCTCTTAAGACAGGTGGTCTCTTATTGAGGTACAAATGTATTTTTTTTGGGGGGGGGGGGGGGGGGGTCTTATGTATACTACATTATACATGTACATGTATTGGTATTAAAGAATAAATAACAATAAACATTTTGTTGTTCTTCTAATTTTATATTTTATTTCAATATTAATAATATTTATTTGCAAAAGTGTAAGTTGATAAAAATAAAACATATATAAATTTAATCACAAACTTGATTGTTATTTATTATTTGATGTTTTTGTTTAACTATAACATGAAAAGGATATGTTCATGTATGTTCAGTAGAAGAATAGAGCACTACTTGTTACTAAAAAAGTCACTGATCGTGTTCTGTTTCAAAGACTGTCCATCTAAAAACAAATTATTTAAGGAGTCATTTAAAGACATTGTCAGGTTTAAAATCTTTGAGTGTCCACAGATTTGCTAATTAAATCTAATAAAAGAGCCGATTAAATAAACGTGCTATCACCATTAGAAAGCAAAAAACAAACACAGATCCAATTAAAGAGATCAAAAAGTCGGACCAAAATTGTCATAATTAATCCACAAACAATCCCAAAACTATCCACAGGGTGATTTAACACGGTCAATAATTGACGTTAAAGTGTATTAAGTACAAACTGATAAACATGCAATTATAGGCTTTTACCACTGGGATACATCTGCAGTATTTGAGAGTCGTAACAAAGACAATAACTGTAGCTAAAGTGTATTAAATACAAACTGCTAACAAGGCAATTATCGGTTTTTACCCACTCTAATACACGTCTGCAGAATTTGACCTCGGGTAATTTTACATGTAACACCTTTAGCTTGATGATAATTTAAACCTGTGTGGTTTACACGCGACAGTTGTGTTAGAATTATTTGACTGTTAGATTTAAGGTCGCTGAACCGTGGATTTTTATTAAAAAGGGAATGGTTTTAGTGTCCGTTGGTCGCAGACAGCAGGATCTCGCTTATTGCAGGTTAATTTATGACTAAAAAACATCGGGGGAGTTGAATGTGGTCGCTTAAACCAGGGGGTCGGTTATACCAGGTGGTCGGTAGTACAGGTTTGACTGTACATTGTTTGTTTTTATGGTGTTTTTCATACATTTTCCAACAATTTTTAACCAGGTTTTCCGAAGGAAAAATCTGGTTATTAGTTTGGCGAAGTCGGCGGGCGGGCATCAACTTTCCTTGTCCAGACCATAACTGTGTCATGCATAGAGATATTTTCAAATAACTTGGCACAAATATGAACTATATCAATATGATGTGTCACATGCAAAACTTTTGTCTGTAGCTTCAAGGTCAAGGTCACAGTGACAACAAATAGACATCAGTTGAACTGATTCCCTGTTACTTGCATTACTAGCTTTGATTAACTATTAACAGAAAGATTTGACAGATCTGTTAATTCTTAATCAAACACCTTCCATTATAGAAAACCTGGTTTCATGGAATTTCCATGTCTTGTTCAGTAATATTGCAATGTTTCCCCCGTAAATTACCAGTACTACTGGGCCATTTATCCTGATGCCAACAAGTCAGTCATAATGCTTATTATCACATAAATACCCTTATTTTCAAGTTGAGAACAAATCACGGAACAACGTTATCATACACATGTGATAACAAAAACACGTCATACACGCGACTACTGATGACGTCATTTTGACCTTTATCTTTATTATGTTTATTGTTAAGTTGTTAAATTTTACACATTGAAAAACGTTATTTTGAATAAATAACGAGTCTTAATTGTTTAAAACATTGTTGTTTTTTTTCTTCTTATTGAAAAATGATGAGGACTACTTTTTTATGCGGTGAATCACAAGTTCTTATGAAGAATATGTTATTCGGTCTTTGTTTTGATGTTGTCAATATTTTTCATTAAAACACACTGTTTAGGTGATAAAAAGAATCCATCACTCGTTTTTCTTTGGAGAAGATTTCTTAAATTCGTCTCGAAAAAGAGAGTTATTAACCTCGCCAAGAGGCTCGGTTAATAACCGTCTTTTTCTAGACTCATTTAAGAAATCTTGATCTCCAAAGAAAACTCATGATGGATCCTATATGTCTACCATTTTTAAAGTCTTGGGTATGATCTTGCAAGGGAAAGGGTTAACACATCTTGTGTTATATGTAAGAAAGGGTTAAAACATGTTGTGTTTCATGTGGTAAAGTGTTAAAACTTGCTGTGTTGTATTTTGGAAAGAGTTTGTTAACACCTCTTGTATTGGTTGTATGTTGGAAGGGGTTAATTAATTAACTCTTTCCCTCATACGACAATTCTGCAGCAGACGACTTTAAACGTATTTTGTCAAACAATAGAAAATCTCCATAATTGAATGGATAACCTATGACAAAAAGTGGAAAACATTGTGGCAAAAGGAGAAATTGCACGTTTTGTGCAATTTCTTCTTTTGTCACTATGTTTTCAAAACGCCGTCTGCTTTAACCCTTTCCCTCATACGACAATTCTGCAGCAGACGACTTTAAACGTATTTTGTCAAACAATAGAAAATCTCCATAATTGAATGGATAACCTATGACAAAAAGTGGAAAACATTGTGGCAAAAGGAGAAATTGCACGTTTTGTGCAATTTCTTCTTTTGTCACTATGTTTTCAAAAAGCCGTCTGCTGCAGAGACGTCAGAAAGCGTCTATATGAGGGAAAGGGTTAACACATGTGTATTTTTTACAGAGCCTTGATGTAATAAAGAGGGGACTCTCCGATGACCACGTTAAATCGGGTCGGAAACTTGCCATCTATGAAAGGGCTAAGAAAATATGTGATGCCCCCAAATCCAAGTTTTCGGACAGAATAGAAGAATTCATACATGAACCCGTGTCACTTCCACCAGAGGTACAGAAATGAAAACCTTTAACCCTTTTCCACATAAAGACGCTTTCTGACGCCTCTGCAGCAAACAACTTCTGAAAACTTTGTGGTAAAAGAAGAAATTGCTCATAATGACCAATTTCTCCTTTTGACACAATGTTTTCAACTCTATTCAATGATAAAACCATTATAGAGGTTTACCATATTTTGAACCAGATGTTCAAAGTCGTCGGCTGCAGATTTGTTTGATGTGGGAAATATATAACAAAATGAAAGATTTAAGCTAGAAGACTTTGAAGTCATCAAAGCAATTGTTTGAAAGCATTGTGACAAAAGGGGTTCATTCAGGTTAGGGTTCAACTCCATATCAAAATCTTCATTCTGAGTTTCCTGACAGTGTTGAAATATAAAATTGATAATTATTTATTCCGATCATTCTGTGGGTCTGATAAAATAATTTGTACATCACATTTTCCTAACCTAGTACTGGTTGATGGATAAGCGCACTTTTGCTGTGATTTAACCCTTTCCCTCATACAACAAATCTGCAGCAAACGACTGAAAGTATCTAGGTAAAAATATAGTAAATCTTTATAAATGAAAGTATTATCAATGAAAAAAGTTGAAAAAATGTCACAAAAGGAGCAACTGCTCACCTTTAGAAATTTCTTCTTTTGTTGCAATGTTATCAAATGTCTGCTGGTGAGAAAGGGATTATAACCAAAATACTGTTAACAAGGTCTAAATCGCAAATAAATTTAATTATTTAGACAACTATAGAAGGAATGGTGATATCCGATGCTACATCAATTGGGATGAAATATCAGTTTGTGATGCAGGGCGACTCCGACTCGGTGACATTTTGTGCTGTGGAAGAGCTGGTGCTGGATCATTATAGCAACCATGGCTACCCTGATGGTATACTTTGTAGATGAACTTATTAACCCTTTCCCACCTATAGACACATTTTGATGCATAAGCAGCAGACGACTTTTGAAAACATTATGACTAAAGGAGAAATTGCTCAAAACAAGCAATTTCTCCTTTTGACACAATGTTTTCAACTTTTTTTCAATATCTGGATTAGAAGTTTTCAGTGTCGTCTGCTGGGGATGTGTTGTATGTGGGAGAGGGTTAATTGACATACATTTACCCTTTCCAACAAACACCACCACATCTGCAGCAGACAATATTTACTCTATCTACTTTCATTTATAGAGATTTTTGCTAACAAGTTACTTGCTACGAATTTGTTGTATGTGGGAAAGGTTTAACAACTGATATTAATCCAAGATGTAACATATATAGAACATCTCTATCAATGAAAAATAACCTATTGAATAGAGTTGAAAACAGTGTGTCAAAATTGCTCATCATCAGCAATTTCCTTTTTTGCCACACTGTTTTTCAAAATTTTCTGCAGCAGATATGGTGGTGTATGTGGGAAAGGGTTAATCTTTTCTCATTTGGTGGCATCTGCAGCAGATGACTTTTTGAAAACATTTGGGGAAAATGTGGCAAAATGAGCTCTGTCTCTATTTACCACAATGTTTTCAACTCTGTTCAATAATAATACTTTCATTCATAGCGATTTTCAAAATGTTTGCTAACAAGTTACTTGCTACCAATTTGTTGTATGTGGGAAAGGTTTAAACACTGATATTAATCCAAGTTGTAAAGGAACAGTTTGTCTAATTTAATACGTTACCTGATATGATATTAAATTATTAATCAATAGTTTACTATGAAAATAACTGAACAAACAGTGTTCAACCTAGAAATGTAGGAATCTGACGTGGCCGAGTGGTTAGCAACGGGAATTTGTGACCGGGCATCCCAGGTTCGGTCCACAGTTGCGTCATAACAGTGATATGCGGAGAACCCTTGGGCAAGGCACATTTCCTAGCCCAATACTGGTTTGTTTACCCAAGGATCACGAATAAGTGAATTGTCACATTTTTTTCCCAGCTCACCTGAGTGCTCAAGATGAGCTTTTATGATCATCACATGTCCACTGTACTTTCTGTGAGCAACATCTCTTTTGATGTTCTTCTTCAAAAACTGTTGTAGAAATCCTGCTTATTCATCATCAGAAAGGGGATTTAATGACAACACTTCTGATACTGCTTGTCAGAATTGAAATAAATTTGCATAAATGTTCCAGAGCTGAACCTCTAAAGAATTGTTCAAGCCATATTGCTTGGTTGAAAAACATGGGCTCTAATTGGAATCTGGAATCAAAAAGGGGGTGGATGACAAATAAAATCAATTCAGATAGTGCAGGTCTGATTTCAAAACAATCTTGCAGAATTGTTTCTTATTTGACCCTCTAATGGAATTGTTCAAACCATATCAGTTTGATGATAAGCATGGGTGCTATTCAGCATCAGAGACGATTTTTAGCTCCACTGGCTAAAACCAAGTCAAGCTTATACTTGTAGCATGGTGAATTGTCCGTCATGCATGCAATAACGTTTGGCTTCAAATGACTTTTACTAGAGGTAAACAATGGGCCAATTTGGATAAAACTTCATAATTCATAAGCAGCAACCTCACTATTATGAAAACCCTCGACCTCCCAAGCTGGTTGGCAATTTTCAAATATTTGGGAAGAAATGTTCCGGGGGGGGGGGGGGCTATCTTTCCTTATACAGCTGTAGTGATTTATTTTTTGACAAATGGTAGTAAAGTGATACTGGCCTGCATGGGCCTCTTGTTTTGAATACACACAACATCAGGCTTTGAAGTTAAATACGTTGTTTAGAACATGAAATTTGTCTCAAATATTTCAAGCCTTGAATGCAAGTTTTCCATGTCCTTTCTTCCTGCCAGGTTTACATGCAGAAGGTTCCATCATTGCTAACCTGTTCACTCTGTACTTCTGGGAGATTCTGTACATGGATATAGAGGATGTGTTTCAAGGGCAATTCCAGTCTTGTCCACTGGATCTGTACACTCAAGAGTTTTATAAACACAGACAGAATGCTGTGGATAAAAGGCTGGACTGGATAAGGAAAGCGACTGAAGAGGTCTGTTATACGTACTTTGTATTTCACATTATATTTTTATACCTTTCTCACATACAACAAATAACTTTAAAAATGTACTGTCAAAAATATTGAAAATATCCATACATTAAAGTATATTTATTGAATAGAGTTGAAAAAAGTGTGGCAAAAAAGGAGAAATTGCTCACTTTAAGCAATAACTCCTCTGCAACAATATTTTCAAAAACCTTCTACTAAAGAGGCGTTATAAAGCGTCTATGTGGGAAAGGGTCAACCCTTGCAGACAAATTGTTATTGATTATAATTGATCTGATGAGATTAATCGAAACCATTTGACAATTTATTAAATGTAATATATATTTTTTTATGTATGTGGTAAAGATACCATTGCGAAAAGTAAGACATTTTGTTTCATATCACTTTCATTTTGAAAAACAACTAAGATTTTTAACTCTTTCCTACAAAACCTGCAGCAGACGTCTTTGAAACCATATTGATGAAAAAATGAGGAAATCCTCTACAAATGAAAGTATAATTATTGAATAAGACTTAAAAACATTGGAGCAAATGGAGAACTTGTTCATTATGAGGAATATTTGCTTTTGCCACATTGTTTTTAAACATTCATGCATGTTGTCTGCTGCAGATACATCAAAATGTGTCTGCATGTGGGAATTGATTAACCAACTGTTATTGATTGTTTTTAGGAGCTTTTGGATGAGATAAAGAAGATCTGGGAGGAGCATTCAGGTGAAATGTGTATAGGAATGAGCTGGGACAAATTTACTGGACCTAAGACTCATCTGGTAGGCTTAACCCTTTAACATATACATGTTCAACAATTCTGCAGCAGACAGCTTTGAAAACATCTAGGTAAACTTATGGGAAAATCTCTATAAATGAAAGAACAATTATTGAATAAAGTTGAGAAAATTGTGGCTAAAGGAGAAATTGCTCATCGTGAGCTATTTCTTGTTTTGTCACAATATTTTTATATAATTTGTCTGTGTCAGAGGCATCAAAATGTGTCTATATGTGGGAAAAGGTTAAAAATGAAATCTTTCTCACATACAATTAATCTGAGGCCGACAGATTTGAAAACATCAATGAAAGAAAATGTGGAAAGTCTCTATAAATATAAGCATAACTTTCTAAATAGAGAAATTGCATATTATGAGAAATTTCTTCTTTTGAAACAATGTTTTCAAAAGATGTCTGCTGTAGACCTGGTAGCTCAGTCAGTAGCGACGCGGGCTGTCAATCCAGGGGTTGTTAGTTTGAACCCCAGCTTGGCCAACATTCTTTCCGACGTTTGACAAAAGTCACTGTGACCAGCGTCGTTTGTCTTCCACCAATGGGCTAACAGTCTGTTGAGAAGCAGCCACTTGCTTGGAAGGTATCGAGGGCTTGGCGTGAAAGGGTTGTAACTTAAAACCTATTTTGAAAACCCTGGTATAGGGGCAATTTTGACCCTTTTGTAAACAATGCAAATTTAGGTGCCATTGCTCAGAATGAGCAATGACACCTAAATTTACATTGTTTACCAAGAAAAGTGATTTAACACTTATAAAGACTTTATGGCAAGGTGATTAACCTTGGTAAAAAAATACCAATTTTAGATACAACTGTTTCACGCCAAGCCCTCGGTATGTTGTGTGGAGTACTGGTGTGAGAAAGCCTGGTAACATATGAGTAGGTGAACTGGCCGCCTTGGTATGACTGAAATATTGTTGTAAACGGCGTTAAACTTTAATCAACTGCTGTAGATGGATCTGCATGTATGAATTTGTTAACTGCTATCATATGCTTATAGACCCTTCCTTATTGAAAGAATCCTATGAGAATAGAGAATTTGTACTTAAAAAAAATTGATATCAATTCTTTGCATATAGAAATGAAAGTATAAAATTCCTTGAGATGTGACCAAAGGAGTTTTCAAGATTTTCACAGAAATGTAAAAAAATAACTTGTTTGTATTCAAAGAAAGGTGTAAAATTGGTTATTGAATAGCATGGTTTCATGGTATAAATTAACAGAACCACGTGTCAAAATTTAAGTTAGAAAAAATATGGAAATACATATATACATAGCTCAAAATAAGGCCTTCTAAGCATAGTCACCTCTTGCTGACTAGCAAAGGAAGGCTAATGCGCCACAATATAATCTTGACTGACTTTCAGCCATATGAGTGATGTCTTCTTTAGCCACAATAATTTCAACTTTTTAAATTATTATTCTTTCATTTTTAGAGATTTTTCATAGTTTTGCGGAGATGTTTTCAAAGTTGCATAGTTGTTGTATGTTGGAAAGGGTTTAGAGTTTCTCATTGAACAAGCATGGGATCTGTAAATGTCAAACCAATTTTTTCTGCATGTTAATGTACTTTATTAACAGGGGTTGGTAAGCTGTATGAATGGTGCTATGATAGCTGGTATATTGGAGCGCTACGTGAAAGCCCCGCGACACACAAGAAGTGGGTTTCCAGACTTGACCTTGTGGAACACAGAAACTAAGACTCTAAAGGTATCCTACAAATATTCCTGTCATGTGAAATGTGGTCTTTTTGCATATACAGTCCAACCTGTGTTTAAAGACCACCCATGGGAAGAGAACAATCTGGTATTTATTCACAGGTGGTCTTTAAACCTTTCCCTCATACGACAATTCTGCAAGGAAACACATGAGTAGGTGAACTTGCCGACGTGGTATGACTGAAAGATTGTTGAAAACGCCGTTAAACGCCAATCAATCAATCACTTAATCAATCAATCAAACAATAATTTTTCTAACTTGAACAATGTGTGAAGATCTGTGGAAATAGCCCTTTGTCAACTAATAGAAAATCTCTATAATTGAATGGATAACCTATGACTAAAAGTGGAAGACATTGTGGCAAAAGGAGAAATTGCTCGTTTTGAGCAATTTCTTCTTTTGTCACTATGTTCTCAAAAAGTCGTCCGCTGCAGAGGCGTCAGAAAGTGTCTATAGGATGGAAAGGATTAATTTATGCAGAAAATGAGTAATTGGGAAATTAAATGTGTGGTTGCTATTGACAGGGAATTGCTAAACAAAGGTGGTCTTAAGCTCAGGTTTTACTGTACTTATCCACAGAGACTTGTGCGAGTCTAGGTATATGAATGATATGGCTAGAGACTCTCACATGACCCTCTACATGTGGAGATGCAACCAGTACTGGAAGTCAGGAAACACATGATTAGGTTATCTCGCTGCCAAGATATAACTGAATTACTGTTGAAAATGACATTAAGCACAAGCCATGATGTAATTTAAGCAAAAAGTAATTTGGTCATACTGGTTTCTCTTCCATGTATCTTTTACATGAAACAAACATAGAGATGCTGGACCCTTTTTGACTCACCCTTTCCCATATACAAAAAAAGTAAATTATATTCTGCTTTCATTTATAGAGAATAACTCTCCCTCTCCCACATAGAGCAAAACTGCAGCAGGTGACTTTAACAATATTTTGGCAAAAACATACTCTATAAATGAAGGTATAATTACTGAAAAACCCTGAAAACATTTTGAAAAACGGAGAAATTGCTCCTTTTGAGCAATTTCTTCTTTTGTCACAATGTTTCCAAAAGTTATCTGCTGCAAAAGCGTCTGTATGTGGGAAAGGGTTAATTAGCAAAAGTATACCAATGAGGCACACAATAAAGAGCGACTACACAGTTGCTCTAAAACATAATATGAATTGATCCGCATACAGACGCTTTCTGACGCCTTTGCAGCAGACAGCTCAGAAAGCAGATATTTTAAGCAATTACTCATTTTGCCACAATATTTTCAACACTATTCAATAATTACACTTTCATATATAGATTTTTCATGTTTTTGCTTGGATGTGTTCAAAGCTGTCTGCTGCAGATTTGTTGTATGTGCCATAATGTTAACTAATTTGAAATGATATTTATAATTTTGGTGGATTAATTGATGGTTTCTGATTTTGCTCTTTTGTAGATATCTGAGGTAAAAGGGCCAAATGATCGACTATCCTATAAACAAATACTTTGGATTGATCACCTTTTAAAACTTGGAATAGATGCTGAAGTTTGTTATGTGAAAGGTATGGACAATATACATTTTCCTAGTTATACCTTCATCTTCATAGAAATTTGTTGGACATTTTTTTTCTTTATTTGTTTGTTCATGCATGCATAATGATGTGGTTGCCAAGTCAATATTGTTAAGTAATAGACCCTGTGAAGGCAGACGATAGAAAAGTGATCCGTAATTTCACATTGCCAAGGTGGCATAAAATTCAATAAGTTCTCATTGCACTGACTTTATCTATTAACCCTTTTTCAGATAGAACAAAGTTGCAGCAGACGACTTTGAAAATTTCTTGTTGAAAATATGGAAATCTCTAGAACTGACAGTTAACCCTTTTCACATACAGACGCATTTGCAGCAGACAACTTTTGAAAACATTGTGACAAAAGGAGAAATTGCTCATAATGAGCAATTTCTCCTTTTGCAACAATATTTTCAACTCTGTTCAATGTTTAAACTTTTATTTATAGAGGTTTACCATATTTCTTACCAGAGGATTGCAAAGTCGTCTGCTGCATATTGGTTGTTTGTGGGAAAAGGTTAAATTTAAAGATAGTGTGACAAGAAGAATTTGGTTATTATGAGCAATTGCTCTTTTTCCCAGTGCTTCAAAAGTTAGTCATCTGCTGCAGGCAAAGAGGGTTCATTAAAGCTAACATTATGGTGTCATTGTAAGTTCGTAACAAGGCAATCTGCTAAATGGTATACTTATCAAACGTCTATTCAGTAGTTATCTAAAGAACACATTTATGAACCCTTTCCCACATGCAGATGAATTTTAACTATTTTATTAAGTTTATTTCATTGAAGTAATTGAATAGTTATACCTTCAATTATAGAGATTATCCATATTTTTATCTTGATGTTTTTAGTCCCCTACCGGCGTGCCGAAGGGGACTTTTAGGTTTGCACTCCGTCCATCTGTCAGTCAGTCCATCTGTCAGTCCATCTGTCAGTCAGTCCGACAAATCAGTTTTCCGCACTTTTTTTCTACATGCATTGAGATATTGACCTGAAATTTTGTATATGGCTTTGTAATCATGTGTCGCAGATCAAGTTCGCGTTTCATGGGATTTCGTCAATTTTTTTATGAGTTATGCCCCTTTTTGGACTTAGAATATTAATAAATCAGTTTTCCACACTTTTTTTCTACATGCATTGAGATATTGAGCTGAAATTTTGTATATGGCTTTGTAATCATGTGTCACAGATCAAGTTCGCGTTTCATGGGATTTCGTCATTTTATTATGAGTTAAAGCATGCTTTATTGTCTTGATAACCTTAAATATTGAGTTGCTATGACAACAGAAACCAAGTCAAAACGTGCAAACCGGTAGGGGATTATGGTATTGCTTGCAATCCTACAGTTACTTGTTTTTTCAATGAAATCTGCTGCATATTTGTTGTAGGTGGGAGAGGATTTTAAATTAAGTAGGAAAAGGAGAAAATGTTCATTATATATAAATCTATTGATATTATATTTTCAGCTGTTGGATCAAAGAAATTAAAGCCAAAATCAGGAAAATGAAACACCTGTGATGACCACCATTCTCTACTTACAACAGAAGTTGTTAACCTTTTCTCATGCCTCTGCAGCAGATGACTTTTGTAAACATTGTGGTAAAGGGAGATAATGTAATTTTCACTTATACCACAATATTTTCAATTCTATTAAAATATTGTCCTTTCATTTTTCCCAAAATATTTTCAATGTATTTATTGTATGTGGGAAAGGGTTAAAATGGCCTAACCTGATATGATATTTTAAGAGTTGTTTTCTCCTTTTCCCATAATGTTTTCCAAAAGATGTCTACTGCAGAGATGTCAACTGTTATCTGCATCAGTAAAAAGGGTTTTAACATTTTGTTTCATTTTAGTGCCATGAAAATGCAGAGCAGTAAAACAGCTGTATTTAATTTGTTCAAAGCTTGAAGCTGCTGTATTACAGGCATTTACTGTTTGTTGTTAGATGCATTTGTTGCGATTGAGAAGTTTCAATCTTGTTATATAATGGACACCATTTAATTAAAAGTTTTAATTGATGAGGACTTACTTAGTTCTGAATAAATCCCTTTTCCTCTTAATTTGATTGATTGGAGTTGATAACCAACAGTATTTTAGTTATATCACAGTGGCCAGCTCTTGCAGTGGCCAGTACAACTAATCATGCTTCCTAGCTCTCTCGCAGTAGCCAGTACAACTAATCACACTTCCTAGCTCTCTCGCAGTGGCCAGTACAATTAATCACGCTTCCTAGCTCTCTCGCAGCAGTACTCCACACACACAGGCTACCATCTCACATTCTCACCCATGTCTCATATTTGTTGAAAAATGACGATGATATCTATTAATTTGAACATGAAGATCTTTCTCACACTATTATATATACATAAAGGAAAACCAAGATATAATTTTTTCCTTTTATTTTTAAATTCAAATCAGTGTTTGCCAGGACAAAAGTAGTACAGTTAGAAATTAAAAGAGCAATGCAACTGTGAAAAATCTTCAAACCGAAACGTGTTCATAATATGCACATCTCTTGTTAGTAAAAACTTCCCACTAATTAAGTATCATTGAATTCCAACAGTCAGTTGCTGAGAAATAGCCTGGACATAAATTATCCTGTCATATTATATGAAAGGGCAGTAACTCTGTGAAAACCGTCAAACCAGAATGTCGTGATAATATGCACACTCCTCTTGTTAGTGAAGCTACCCATCAAGTATTGAATTAAAGTCAGTGGTTGCTGAGAAATGGTCCAGACAAGATCGATACAGATTGAAACTAAAAGGGCAATAGCTCTGTGAAATATCATCGAACCGGAAAGTGCTGATAATATGCACATCTCTCAATGTTGAGCTCGCTTGCGATGAGCTTGACATAGCTGGCGGTTTCGCAGTATGCATAATAAAACAAGAGGGCCATGATGGCCCTGGATCGCTCACCTGATTTTTTTAGCCCCGCCCCCTGGCGGCCAGTTTCCGACCAATCAACTTGGCTTGAACAACACCCTATGAAGATTTCTACAAAATTATTTGAAAATCGGCCTGACACTTTTGGAGGAGAAGATTTTTTAAGTTTTCACTATAGAGATATAATGCAAAATAGCCCTGCCCACTGGCGGCCATGATTTTTGACCAATGAACATGGCTTGAAGGAATCTGAAAGTGGGTCACTTAAGGAACATTTCTACAAAATTATTTGAAAATCGGCCCGACACTTTCGGAGAAGAAGATTTTTTAAGTTTTCACTATAGCCATATACGGCAAAATAGCCCCATCCCCTGGCGGCCATGTTTTTTCGACCAATCAACATGGCTTGAAGGAATCTGATAGGGGGTCACCCTAGGAACATTTCTACAAAATTATTTTAAAATCTGCCAACCAGTTTGGGAGAAGAAGATTTTTTAAGTTTTCACTATAGCTATATAAGGCAAAATAGCCCTGCCCATGGCGGCCATGTTTTTCGACCAATCAACATGGCTTGAAGGAATCTGATAGTGGGTCACTTAAGGAACATTTCTACAAAATTATTTGAAAATCGGCCGGACACTTTCATCGGAGAAGATATTTTAAGTTTTCACTATAGCCATATAAGGCAAAATAGCCACGCCGCTCTAGCGGCCATGTCTTTCGACCAATCATAATGGCTTGAAGGAATCTGATAGAGGGTCATCCAAGGAACATTTTTACAAAATTATTTGAAAATCGGCCTGACACTTTCGTCGGAGAAGATTTTTTAAGTTTTCACTATAGCCATATACGGCAAAATAGCCCGGCCCCCCCTGGCGGCCAGGTTTTTCGACCAATCAGCATGGCTTGAAGGAATCTGATAGAGGGTCATCCAAGGAACATTTCTACAAAATTATTTGAAAATCTGCCAACCAGTTTGGGAGAAGAAGAATTTTGAAGGTTTTTTCATTTCGTTGCCATGGAAACCAGAATTCTGCATGGATTCCAAAAATTTGAAGGAAACCTGGTGAGGTCATTGAGAGGATGCTTTCTGTAAAGTTTCATCCCAATTGACCCACTGGTTACAGAGGAAAAGAAGTTGCCGGACGCCGGACAAAAGGAGATCACAATAACTCACCTTGAGCAAAGCTTAATTTATGCGTGTGTCTGTCCGAACCTTGTCCAGTTCGCATCTTAACCATGCATCACAGGATTTCCAAGAAACTTGGCACAAACCATCACCATGATGAGGCGGCGTGTCACACACAAGACCCAGGCCTGTACCTCAAATGTCAAGGTCACACTTAAAGTTCAAAAATTAAAATGAGCACTGTTTAATAGGACTTTACCTTGTCCGGCCAGCATCTTGACCATGCATCATAGGATTTCCAAGAAACTTGGTACAAACGTTCGCAATGATGAGGCGGCGTGTCGCACACAAGACCCAGGCCTGTACCTTTACGGTCAAGGTCACACTTAGAGGTCAAAGGTCAAAATCATAGGATTCCCAACTTACTGGGCACACATGTTAACCATGATGGCAGCAGAAGTGAAAACAAATTTTGCAAAAATGGAGACTGTTCCCTTTTAACCCTTTCCCACTTGTAGAAGCGTTTTGACACAATTTTTGTCATTACTGTTCTAAAGTTGGATGCCGTGTCCGCTACATCTAAACAAAAACTCACTTTCCTATGGTTTCTTATGTTTTTGTCCACTACTGACAACACTTCTCTTCATAATGTATGTCCACATTCCAAAAGTTGGATTGAAGTACCAAAATGAAAAATATTCCATTATTGAAAAGATATTCAGTTTAAGGATTTATTATTTAATGAGGGGTAAGTACATGTGTCTTTCAATACATGTATTAGTGTGTAACATTATTCCTATGTTAAATATGCATGAACATTTCATACTAAAAATCAGCCAACCAATTTGGGAGAAGAAGAATTTTAAAGTTTTTTCCGATTGGTTACCATGGAAACCAGAATTCTGCATGGATTCCAAACATTTGAAGAAATTCTGGTGAAATCATTGAGAGGATGCTTTCTGTGAAGTTCCATCCCAATTGACCCACTGGTTATTGAGGAGAAGATGTTGACGGACTACGCATATCGCACACGGACAAAAGGCGAGCACAATAAAAACTAGAATTGTTTTGACAAAAACATATGTCTCCCCCTCAAATATCTGTCAAAATCTCTCAAAACATTCCAACCTATAAAGCAGACAAACAAAAATTTGACCAAGTTGGACAGTACTCAATTTTTAATTACTAATGTTTTGTCTTGACCTGGTACAAAGTGGACATGATTTCAAATGGTTTACAGAAACACATATTTTTACTGCAGCTGTAACATTCAAGACTGAAGTATTCTTCAAAACAGTTAACAACTGTTGCTAAACATAAGCAAGCCGTCTTGGAGATATTGAGTGGACAGGAAATAAAGCCTAAAACCTTTGAGCTTCAAGCCTTGAACCGGTATGGTCGAGACGCGGGTTCTGCACGTCGCCTTGATGAGGTGAACATGTGACCCAAGTTTCATGAAAATTCTTTAAGCTGTTTTGGAGATATGGAGCGGCACAAAATAAAGCCTCAAACCTTTGACCTTCAAGCGTGACCTTGACCTTGACCCAGTATGTTCGAGACGCGGGTTCTGCACGTCGCCTTGATGAGGTGAACATGTGACCATATTTTCATGAAAATCCTTCAAGCCGTCTTGGAGATATTGACTGGACACGAAATAAAGCCTAAAACCTTTGACCTTCAAGCGTGACCTTGACCTTTAACCGGTATGGTGGAGACGCGGGTTCTGCACGTCGCCTTGATGAGGTGAACATGTGACCCAAGTTTCATGAAAATCCTTTAAGGAGATATGGAGCGGACACAAAATAAAGCCTCAAACATTTGACCTTCAAGCGTGACCTTGACCTTGACCCAGTATGGTCGAGATGCGGGTTCTGCACGTCGCCTTGACGAGGTGAACATCTGACCCAAGTTTCATGAAAATCCTTCAAGCCGTCTTGGAGATATTGAGTGGACACGAAATAAAGCCTAAAACCTTTGACCTTCAAGCGTGACCTTGACCTTGAACCGGTATGGTCGAGACGCGGGTTCTGCATGGCGCCTTGATAAGGTGAACATGTGACCCACGTATCATGAAAATCCTTTAAGGAGATATGGAGTGGACACAAAATAAAGCCTCAAACCTTTGACCTTCAAGCGTGACCTTGACCCAGTATGGTCGAGACGCGGGTTCTGCACGTCGCCTTGATGAGGTGAACATCTGACCCAAGTTTCATGAAAATACTTCAAACCGTCTTGGAGATATGGAGTTGACACAAAATAAAGCCTCAAACCTTTGACCTTCAAACGTGACCTTGACCTTGACCCGGTATGGTCGAGACGCGGGTTATGCACATCGCCTTGATGAGGTGAACATGTGACCCAAGTTTCATGAAAATCTTTCAAGCCGTCTTGGAGATATGGAGCGGACACGAAATAAAGCCTCAAACCTTTGACCTTCAAGCGTGACCTTGACCTTGACCCTATATTGTCGAGACACGGGTTCTGCACGTCGCCTTGATGAGGTGAACATGTGACCAAAGTTTCATTAAAATCCTTCAAGCCGTCTGGGAGATATGGAGCGGACACAAAATAAAGCCTCAAACCTTTGACCTTCAAGCGTGACCTTGACATTGACCCTATATTGTCGAGACGCAAGTTCTGCTCGTCACCTTGATGAGGTGAACATGTGACCCAAGTTTCATGAAAATCCTTCAAGCCGTCTGGGAGATATGGAGCGGACACGAAATAAAGCCTCAAACCTTTGACCTTCAAGCGTGACCTTGACATTGACCCTATATTGTCGAGACGCGGGTTCTGCACGTCGCCTTGATGAGGTGAACATGTGACCCAAGTTTCATGAAAATCCTTCAAGCCGTCTCGGAGATATGGAGCGGACACGAAATAAAGCCTCAAACCTTTGACCTTCAAGCATGACCTTGACCTTGACCCTATATTGTCGAGACGCAGGTTCTGCACGTCGCCTTGATGAGGTGAACATGTGACCCAAGTTTCATGAAAATCCTTCAAGCCGTCTCGGAGATATGGAGCGGACACGAAATAAAGCCTCAAACCTTTGACCTTCAAGCGTGACCTTGACCCTATATTGTCGAGACGCGGGTTCTGCACGTCGCCTTGATGAGGTGAACATGTGACCCAAGTTTCATGAAAATCCTTCAAGCCGTCTGGGAGATATGGAGCGGACACGAAATAAAGCCTCAAACCTTTGACCTTCAAGCGTGACCTTGACCTTGACCCTATATTGTCGAGACGCGGGTTCTGCACGTCGCCTTGATGAGGTGAACATGTGACCCAAGTTTCATGAAAATCCTTCAAGCCGTCTGGGAGATATGGATATACAGACATCAAGGACAAAAACAATATATCTCCCCTGTATACAGGGGGAGACATAATTAAATAACAAGAGGCCCATGAGGGCCTATGCTCTACTGGCATTGATCTGGCTTGTTTCAAAAGGAACCAATATGTCATCAATATTCAAATACCATCTTAGTTTGGTGAAGATCAGATAGTAAATGGAAGCTCTATTGTGTTCACAAGCTGTATTGATATAAGATATGGAGCGGACACGAAATAAAGCCTCAAACCTTTGACATTCAAGCGTGACCTTGACCTTGACCCTATATTGTCGAGACGCAGGTTCTGCACGTCGCCTTGATGAGGTGAACATGTGACCCAAGTTTCATGAAAATCCTTCAAGCCGTCTCGGAGATATGGAGCGGACATGAAATAAAGCCTCAAACCTTTGACCTTCAAGTGTGACCTTGACCCTATATTGTCGAGACGCGGGTTCTGCACGTCGCCTTGATGAGGTGAACATGTGACCCAAGTTTCATGAAAATCCTTCAAGCCGTCTGGGAGATATGGAGCGGACACGAAATAAAGCCTCAAACCTTTGACCTTCAAGCGTGACCTTGACCTTGACCCTATATTGTCGAGACGCGGGTTCT
The DNA here is from genome assembly GCA_031761405.1 of Serripes groenlandicus. Lineage (NCBI taxonomy): Eukaryota > Metazoa > Mollusca > Bivalvia > Cardiida > Cardiidae > Serripes > Serripes groenlandicus. The sequence goes on along the minus strand of JASEVX010000005.1, from coordinate 60,029,915 downwards.
GCACGTCGCCTTGATGAGGTGAACATGTGAGCCAAGTTTCATGAAAATCCTTCAAGCCGTCTTGGAGATATGGAGCGGACACGATTTCGGACAGACGGACAGACAGACAGACGCCCAGGACAAAAACAATATATCTCCCCTGTATACAGGGGGAGACATAATAAGGACTGTATCATGTTAACAAGCCCTATTATAGCAATTTTGACAATTTCAAGGGCCATAATTCAGTCATGCATGGGGCGGATCTGGCTTGTTTTCGAAAGGAATCAAGCTCTCATGGATATCTAACTACTGTAAAATTTTGGTTGAGATACAATAAAAAAAAGACTATCGTATTAACAAACTCTATTATAGCAATTTTGACCATTTCAAGGGCCATAATCCAGTCATGCATGGGCAGATCTGCCTAGTTTTCGAAAGGAACCGAGCTCTCATGGATATCTAACTACTGTATAAGTTTGGTTGAGATACAATCAAAAGTGAAGACTGTATCGTGTTAACAAGCTCTTTTATAGCAATTTTGACCATTTCAAGGGCCATAATCCAGTCATGCATGGGCGGATCTGTGGCTGGTTTTCGGAAGGAACCGAGCTCTCATGGATATCTAACTACTGTATAAGTTTGCATCAGATACAATCAAAAGTGAAGACTATCGTGTTAACAAGCTCTTTTATAGCAATTTTGACCATTTCAAGGGCCATAATCCAGTCATGCATGGGCGGATCTGGCTGGTTTTCGAAAGGAATTGAGCTCTCATGGATATCTAACTACTGTATAAGTTTGGTTGAGATACAATCAAAAGTGAAGGCTGTATCGTGTTAACAAGAAATTGTTTACGGACGGACGGACGCACAGACGAATTGCCACGACATAAGCCCTTCTGGCCTTTGGCCAGTAGAGCTAAAAATGTTGTAATTTTGACATTTTACAACCATTTTGGTATCGCAAAAGGCCCTTAATTAACTGCAATCATGTCAGTCTGTGTTGCAATTGCATGAAAGAGCACTATGTCTTGTGTCAAAACCTTTGGAGCAGGCTCGACATGTTGCCTGTTGGCATCTAGTTAGTGAAGCTTCCCATAAGGTTTCATTGCTTGAGTCAGTTGGGATGGACAAAAGACAAGGCGGCAACAACATGCTCCCCTGAATTTTAAATTCTGCAGCAGACGACTTTGAACATATTTTGTCAAAAAATGGAAAATCTCTTTAATTGAATGAATAACCTATGACTATAAGTGGAAAACATTGTAGCAAAAGGAGAAATTGCTCGTTTTGAGCAATTTCTTCTTTTGTCACTATGTTTTCAAAAAGCCGTCTGCTGCAGAGGCGGCAGAAAGCGTCTATATGAGGGAAAGGGTTAACTGGCATTGCAAATATTACGAAGTTGGAGAGTAAAGGGTTGCTTTCAATCATTTTATTCAGTAAAATTAACAACAGTATATTTGCAATAGTTTTTCAATCCTGCCTTTCCCTTCCCTTCTCAATCTTGTATTCAAACATGTGAAGTCGGATTGATTAAACCCTTTTTGACCATTTAATCTTTAATCCCTTTGCAGCAGGTAACTTCTGAAAACAGTGAATGTAATGGGAGTTTCTCCATATGAGCAAATGTTTTGACTGTCACAGATACTCTTCCTAATTTCCACAAGTTACTGCCCTATTTTTTACCTCCCTGTCCTACATAAAAACAATATTCAGCTGACGAATGAATACGTCAAGTCAAAAATATGGCAAATATCTACAAATGAAAGTTTAATTATTCAATTATGTTGAAAACCTTTTGGCAAATGGAGAAATTGCTCCTTTTGCCACATTGTTTTCAAATATCGTCTACATGTGGGAACAGGTTAAGCCATAGCCTTAGTAACACTTTTTTTGTTTAAAGATCTACAGTTTTAAACACAGCTAGTTTTATAGCTTATTTCTTTAAAAAATAATTGTTTCATGGAATAGATCATTTCATGTCTAATTGTTTGTGAAATGTTCAATCATTATCTAGCTCATATTAAATTCTTCATATTTCTTTTTCTTTTCATGCTTAGACGGTTTAGACGGTTTAAAAGGTCTCTTTTTCTCGTCTATCTTTCTCTTCTTGGCATCTCTCTTTGTCAAATGTTTCCTAATTTTTCTTCTAGCTGCTACATCCGGATCACTTATAGCCTGAAAGTATACATTCATGTGAGGTGAAACAAAAAATACAACTAAAAATTGATTAATGATTAACCCTTTCCCACATACAACACATCAAAATTAGACAACTTTTAGCATTTTGTAAAAAAAGTTTGTGACAAAAGGCTAATTTGCTCACTATTAGCAAATTCTCCTTTTGCCACAAAGCTTTCAGAAGTCATCTGCTGCAGGGGTGTCAGAAAGCATCTGTATGTGGTAAAGGGTTAAGATGATCAATAATTTGTTGATTTACTTTATTGAAGTTTAATGCCATTTATTCCCACAGTATTTCAATTATTTAACCCTTTCCCTCATATAGACACTTTCTGACGCCTCTGCAGCAGACGGCTTTTTAAAAACATAGTGACAAAAGAAGAAATTGCACAAAACGTGCAATTTCTCCTTTTGCCACAATGTTTTCCACTTTTTGTCATATGTTATCCATTCAATTGTGGAGATTTTCTATTTTTTGACAAAATACGTTCAAAGCTGTCTGCTGCAGTATTGCCGTATGAGGGAAAGAGTTAAAGGCATCCAGTTCACCTACCCATGTGTTTGCTGGCTTTCTCACGCTATCACCCAAAACAACTTTCTACTCAGGCAGTTAGCTGCCCTTCCACCAATTTGTGGCAGATGAATGATGATAGTTGTGATGACATGATATGAAAGAATAATGGTTCAGCCAGGTCTGGCCAAGGCGTCGGAATTTGTAGTTGCATAAAATAGATCTAAAAACAACAGTATTCAAAGAAACACCTGCCAAAATGTCAGTAATTAAAACAGAGAACTGATTCCTATGCCAGGTACAGCATGCAGCAGATGACTTTTGAAAATATTTTGGTAAATGGATAAATTGCTCATAATAAGCAATTTCTCCATTTGCCACAATGTTTTCAATCCCATTTAATAATTACACTTCCATTAATAGAAATTTTCCTCATTTATTTTGGAATGTTTTCAAATTTGACTGCTGCAGATATGTCATATGTTGGAAAAAGGTTTCACTGCCATTATAAGTTTTATGGCAACTAAAAAGTGAGATGCCCATGCTCTAAGTCACGTTCATAACTCACCTGAATGGTCCTTTTCCGTTTCCTGTCTTCTTTCCTATCCACCCTTCCCTTCTGCACATCCGCATAGATTTGTGTAAAATTCTCCCATCCAACAGTTTTCTTCAGTATTTTGACCACTTCCTGAGCTAATTCTTTTATTGCAGGGTCTGCATTGATAAATAATAAAGTCATATAAGATTAAACTTGAATCTCCAGGAATTAAAGTACCTACTCTCCTGCTGATACATATTACTTCTACCTTAATAATGTACCGAAAGGTAAATTGAATTGTAGCACTTTTTGTGCAATTTCTCCTTTTGTCACTATATTTTCAAAAAGCTGTCTGCTGCAGAGGCATCAGAAAGCGTCTATATAAGGGAAAGGGTTAAGCAGCAGAAGAATTTAGAAAGCATTGCGAAAAAGTGAAGATTGCTCAAATAAAAAAATATCTCCTTTTTCTACAATGTTAACAACTCTATATCACAACATACTTCAAATTTTCAGAATTGGTTCTTTTTCTCATATATATTTGAAAATATCTTAGTAAATACATATTGAAATATTGAAAATCTCAAAATGAAAGTATCATTATTTCGTTGAGTTCCCCTTTTTGCCACAATAATTTAAAATTATTTGCTGCAGATGTGTAACAAGAGGGCCATGGTGGCCCTATATCGCTCACCTGAGTAAGTGTTTTAGGGTCCTAATTTAATTGCTCTACAAAAATAGATAACAATTTTGGTTTTCGAAAGGAACCGAGCTCTCATGGATATCTAGCTACTGAATAAGTTTGGTAAACATCTGATAATAAATGATGACTTTAACTTGTTCACAAGGTCAATTATAGCAATTTTGCCAATTTTAAAGGGCCATCATCCCGTCATGCATGAACGAATCTTGCTGGTTTTCGAAAGGAACCTAGCTCTTATGGATATCTAGCTACTGAATAAGTTTGGTAAACATGGGATAATAAATGAGGACTTGATCGTGTTCACAAGAAATTGTGCACGGACAAGGGGCGATCACAAAAGCTCACCTTGTCACTACGTGACAGTTGAGCTAAAAATGCAATCATCGGTAATTGATACTTAGAAACAAAAATTTACGTCCAAAGTACAGAAAGTCTATAAATTATTGTTTTGAAATTGAATATGCCACAATGATTTCAAAAGTCTTCAGAAAGCGTCTATATGTGGGAAAGGTTTAAATTGAGATATTCAGCCTGTAGCTTGCTTCCTCCTTTTGTCACAATGCTATCAAAAGACGTCTGCTGCAGCTGCGTCTACAAATGGGAAAGGGTTAAATACTTACTTTGAATAGAGGAATCATCATCGATCTCTCTCTGTAAAGGAGGCAACATTGCTCTCACTACAGATGTCAGTATCTCTTCTCCTAAATCGAGACTCACAGCTGCCATCCACTTAAATATACTAGATCGCTGCAAATAACAATTAAATCATATTAGGAATCATTAACTTTGAAAAACATTACAGTCAGGAAACACATTTGTCACCTGCCAATATGTCAGTAAATAAAAGTTTGGCAGAGGATTCCTGCAAAGTTATCCTTTGCCAAAGGCAAATAACACCTGCACAGTTTGAAATATATATTTCCTACAGAGTTGAAAATATTATGGTGAAAACTATTGTCTTGAGCAATATTTACTTTTGTGACAATGGTTTACAAAAGTAGTCTACTGCTAAGGTGTGTCTAAATCGTATGTATCAGGGAAATGATTAGAAATTTCTGCTTTTGCTGCAATACTTTCAACCTTGTACAATAATCAAAATTTCCATAAATTTTCCATAAATTTATATAAAACTAGAACTATCACTGAATGTGAATAATACCCCAAAACGTTACCCTGATAGGAAAGGTAGTGGAATATTAAGAAACCCCACCTTAAATTCCAACTTGTAGTTTTAAAGATAATCTCCGGACAAGAAAAAAGTAAGAAAGGGCGATGAAAATTATTCTACTAACAAGAAAATTTAACAAAAGGCAATAAATCTGTAATTAGCTAAAATAGAGTTACGGTTCTTGTTCACTGCACTTCCTCTCAATGTGTTGTATCATAATATGAAGTTTTATTATATTCCATCCAGTCGTTTTGAAATTATTCTACGCTCAACAAAAAAGTAACAAAGGGCAATAACTCTGTAATTATGTAAATTAGAGTTATGGTTCTTGTATACTGCACTTCCTCTTATTGTGCTCTACCAGTGTATGAAGTTTTATTAGATTTCATCCATTAGTTATTAAGTAATTCTCCGGACAAGAAAAAGTAACAAAGAGAAATAACTCTGTATTTAGGTAAAATGCACTTCCTCTCCATGTGGTATCATCGTAGGAAGTTTTATTACATTCCAACAATTAGTTTTAAAGTAATGCTCCGGACAAGGAAAATCGCAACGGACCAACCGACCGATCAACCAACCACAGGGAGACTCCAATATACCCCCTCTAAACTTCGTTTATCGGGGGTATAAAAAACCCGCATTTCTGCCTAGATGTTTTCAAAGAAGTCTGCTACCAATCTGGTTGTATGTGGAAAAGGGTTAAAGAAGAAAGAGTATATGACATTACCTTTATTATCTGCTTGTTATTATGTATGGCTTCGTGGTGGGCTTCCCGAGCCATTTTCCTTACCAACCAAGGCAAAGTGAAGATCTTAATACTGGGCTCCTCTTCCCCATCTTCTTCATCCTCTTCCTTTTGTTCGGAGTATGTGTACTTGGCACATTTACACAGGAAGACCATGTTCTTCACAACCTGGAATTATAGATGACAAAGCAACATGTAGAAGCATTGCGGGCAATATACAGTCACGTACTGTTTTGGTAATGAACTTGATGTATTTCACGTTGAAAAGCAAGTTTTTTAATTATCCCTTTCCCACATACAGCAAATCTGCGGCAGACATCTTGGCAAAAATGTGAAAAATCTCTTTAATTAATGGTATAATAATTTAATAAAGTTGAAAACACTGTGGCATTTGTCAGTGTTTTCAAAAGTCGTCTGCTGCAAAGGCGTCAGAAAGCGTCTATATATGGGAAAAGGTTAATGAAATATGTTTTTCATTGGCACCTTAGGGGATGGTTAACGCCAAACAGTTGTCCAATACTCATCCAGGACATTAACACATGATCATTGATTGCTCTACATAAGGGGCATGTTTCATGATCTTAAACCCTTTCCCACCTATAGACACATTTATGTGCCTCTGCAGCAGGTGTCTTTTGAAAACACTATGACAAAAGGAGAAATTACTCAAAACAAGCTATTTCTCCTATTGCCACAATGTTTTCAACTTTGGTCAGTAAGTTTACCTTTGTTTATAGTGATTTTCTTTGTTGTATTACATCCAAGCCTGACCCGCAGCAGACAGCTTTTTGAAAACATTGTGACAAAAGTAGAAATGGCTCAAAACAAGCAATTTCTCCTTTTGCCACAATGTTTGCAACTTTTAGTTATAGGTTATCCATTCAATTAAAGAGATTTTCTATTTTTTGACAAAATATGTTCAAAGTCATCTGCTGCAGAATTGTTGTATATGGGAAAGGGTTAATGGATTACAGAGACAATTCTTTTGAGTACCCACACCATAGGATTTTGTTAAGTAAATTGGCTTATATGTGATATGAGCAATTCCTCCCTTTACAATAATAATTTCAGAAACCATTTCTGATAAAATCGTTATAAGGCATTTTGTTGTTGGAAAATATAAATTAATTTTTATTTATTTGTCTTGCAAAATTTAAACAAGAGGGCCATGATGGCCCTGGATCGCTCACCTGATTTTTTTTTTTTAATTGAACTATATAAGCCCCGCCCCCTGGCGGCCATAGTTTCCAACCAATCAACTTGGCTTGAAGGAATCTGATAGAGGGTCACCCTAGGAACATTTCTACAAAATTATTTGAAAATCAGCCAGACACTTATGGAGGAGAAGATTTTTTAAGTTTTCACTATAGCCATATAAGGCAAAATAGCCCTGTCAACTGGCGGCTGTTTTTTGACCAATCAACATGGCTTGAAGGAATCTGAAAATGGGTCACTTAAGGAACATTTCTACAAAATTATTTGAAAATCGGCCTGACACTTTCGGAGAAGAAGATTTTTTAAGTTTTCACTATAGCCATATAAGGCAAAATAGCCCCGCCCCCCCCCTGGCGGCCATGTTTTTCGACCAATCAACATGGCTTGAAGGAATCTGATAGCGGGTCACACTAGGAACATTTCTACAAAATTATTTGAAAATCAGCCTGACACTTTCGGAGGAGAAGATTTTTTAAGTTTTCACTATAGCCATATAAAACAAAATAGCCCTGTCCCCCTGGTGGCCATGGTTTTTTACCAATCAACATGGCTTGAAGGAATCTGAAAGTGGGTCACTTAAGGAACATTTCTACAAAATTATTTGAAAATTGGCCTGACACTTTCGGAGAAGAAGATTTTTTAAGTTTTCACTATAGCCATATAAGGCAAAATAGCCCCCCCCCCCCCCTGGCGGCCATGTTTTTCAACCAATCAACATGGCTTGAAGGAATCTGATAGAGGGTCATCCAAGGAACATTTCTACAAAATTATTTGAAAATCGGTCTGACACTTTCGGAGGAGAAGATTTTTTAAGTTTTCACTATAGCCATATAAGGCAAAATAGCCCCGCCCCCCTGGCGGCCATGTTTTTTGACCAATCAACATGGCTTGAAGGAATCTGATAGAGGGTCATCCAAGGAACATTTCTACAAAATTATTTGAAAATCAGCCAGACACTTTCAGAGAAGAAGATTTTTTAAGTTTTCACTATAGCCATATAAGGCAAAATAGCCCCGCCCCCCCCAGCGGCCATGTTTTTTGACCAATCAACATGGCTTGAAGGAATCTTATAGAGGGTCATCCAAGGAACATTTCTACAAAATTATTTGAAAATCTGCCAACCAGTTTGGGAGAAGAAGAATTTTGAAGTTTTTTTCATTTCGTTGCCATGGAAACCAGAATTCTACATGGATCCCAAAAATTTGAAGGAAATCTGGTGAGGTCATTGAGAGGATGCTTTCTGTGAAGTTTCATCCCAATTGACCCACTGGTTACTGAGGAGAAGAAGTTGACGCACGACGGACGACGCACGACGGACGACGCACGACGCACGCCGGACGCCGGACAAAAGGCGATCACAATAACTCACCTTGAGCAAAGCTCAGGTGAGCTAAAAATAATCTGTCAAAAGTCCAGAGAAAAAAGTGTAAAATACCTGATCTGCCAAGTCTTCATTCAGTAATTCAGACTGAAGTTGGGTGGTAAAATCCATGGCTAATTTCTGAAACTGTAAACAGAAAATTCAAAATAACATTAAACAAGAGGACCATGATGGTCCTTAATCGCTCACCTGATTTAAAAGAAGTCCCAATACAATAAAAAAGAATGTATTGGTACAGGAAAAAAAAGAGCACAAAAATGTTATCATGAGCTTCTCAGACCGTCTTTTTTAAAACCTGTTTGAGTTTAATTTAATATTGAAAATATTGTGCCAAAACGAGAAATCAGACTTAACCCTTTCCTTCATATATACGCTTTCTGACGCCTCTGCAGCAGACAGTTCTTTGAAAACAAGCAATTTTTCCTTTTGCCACAATGTTTTCCACTTTTAGTCATAGGTTATCCTTCAATTATAGAGATTTTCTATTTTTTGACAAACTGTGTTCTGTCATCTGCTGCAGAATTGTCGTATGAGGGAAAGGATTAATGAACAACTTGTAAAATCTCTATATGTAAATGAAATAATACTAATTAAATACAGTTGAAAACATGGTGGCAATATTAGATATTGCTCTATAAGCGATTTCTCCTTTTTTCCCCACAAAGTCTTCAAAGGTTGTATTCTGCAGATGTGTCAAGTAGGTGGGAAAAGGTTAACCCTTTCCCTCCTACGACAATTCTGCAGCAGACGACTTTGAACATATTTTGTCAAAAAATAGAAAATCTCTATAATTGAATGGATAACATATGACTAAAATTGCAAAACATTGTGGCAAAAGGAGAAATTGCTTGTTTTGAGCAATTTCTTCTTTTGTCACTATGTTTTCAAAAAGCTGTCTGCTGCAGAGGCGTCAGAAAGCGTCTATATGAGGGAAAGGGTCAATACCTTTTTCAGACTGTCTGTCATTAAATAAGGTTGATCAGCGTCATCATTATCATCATCATCAGGTTTTTGTTGTGAAAATATCTGATCCGCTTGTGTGGCCCCAAACAAAACGCCAAACAACTGACAGGAGACGAGTTGGATCCATAGATGGGGATAGGTAAGGTAATGATTCACATAGTCTGTAATAGAAAATAAGTATTAAACCATTTTTCAGTTTCTTCTTTCCTTAAAATATTTTTGAAAACCGTTTCATAAAAAATATAACAAATATGCAGTATACAACTTTGAAAATATCATGGCAAAAATTAGAAAATCTCTATATACATGTGTATGAAATTTTAGTTTATAAAAAAGAGTTAAAAACATGGATATAAATTATGACATTGTGGCATAAGTTGAAATGGCTCATGATCATGATGAGCCATTTTAACTTTTGTCACAATGTTTCCAAATTTGAGTGCTGCATATACATAAAAATGTATCTGCAAGTGGGAAATTGTGAGTCATCACTTACGTTTCCTCATATTTTTGGTAGCAGATAATTTTCAAAGATCTTGACAATAAATGGAAATAATAAATTCATGAAAGAAAGAAATTGAATAGTGCTGGAAACATTGTGAGCAATTTTTCCTTTTGCCATACTACTTTAAAGAATATTTGCTGCAGATGCTTCAAAATGCTTCTGCATGTGGGAAAGTGTTTTACTTTTTTTATGCTTCTGGGTTTTGAGATGGGCCAAAAATGTACCTATATTCTCATACATAATAAGCAACATGCTGCATAAAACTTGTGCTACAAACACCTTACCCCATATAATGTTCATACTGCTGATCCATTTCTTGTCAGCGACTATCAAGTTACACTCGGTCAGGATTTTCAGAAGGGTGTTCAGCGTGTTGTAGATCATGTGATCTTGGTTATGTTCCGTTGCCTTTGATGATACCTACAATTTGTAGAAGTGGATTTTGTTAACCCTTTCCCACTTACAGATGCATTCTGACGCATCTGCAGCAGACGAATTTTGAAAAACAGTGTGGCAAAAGAACAAATTGCTAATAATGAGCTATTTCTTCTTTTGCCATACTGTTTTCAACTTTATTCATGAAAAATGTTTTAATTTTTTGAAGGTTTCCCTAGTTTTACCAACGTACTTTCAAAGTCGTCTGCTGCAGCATTGTTGTATGTGGGAAAGGGTTAAATAGAAGGTCTTGCTGCATCTCTTTGTAGACTAACAAGCCTACTATAATAGCTTTCATCACTCGAGTAAACATGATGTTTTGTTTTAAACCAAGATATTTAACAACGATTGCCATTCAAGCTTTCAGCTTGTTATATATCAGGCTCGATATTTGCTTCGTGGAGACTCAACCAGTCCTAGCGCAGCTCAACAGGGGATTCTATTACTGTACCACTGTCTTCCATGTTATGACTTATTGGGACGAGAGCCCACGACAAGAAATTTTCAGGTTAACTAAGGACTGAAGAAAATGGAAATACATCTCTTATTTAGAGCCCTGAATGAGGAAGATAAAAAGTTTCATACCGTTGAATATTTTCCTGGTTCTAACTGCTGCTCCAATATAGGGAGGAGACCACTTAGACGACCTTCAAACTTCTTACCTTCAACTTCAACAAACTGACCGCACAACTGGGAGGCAAGGGTACGGTTACGTAACTGAAGAATAACAGGGAATAATTAGGAACCGACGACCTTCCTACATATATAAAATATGCAACATTAAAACACCAAACCAAATATATTGAACATCTCTATAAATGAAAGTATATATTGATTGATTATTGTTTAACACCATTTTGACAGTAAATTTAGTTATATCAAAGTCGCCATCATTTCTGACTGAGCCATCACTGCACAATATATAATTATTGAAAATATTTGAAAACATTTAGGCGAAGAGAGAAATTGATTGTTATTAGCAATTCCTCCTTGCCACAATGGTTTAAAAAAGGTAAAACAGCATATGCGGCAAAATGTGTCTGTTTGGTAAAGGATCCAAGGAAAATTATTTAATTTCTGCAAAAATTAGAAGAATGACTTTAAATTGAGTTAACAATTTTAGCAGAGATGTTCTGTCTGTCCAGCAGTTTAAGTTATATACAAATAGACAAATAATCAGGTGACAGTCAAAGACACATGACCTAAGTCTGGTGATTTGGTTCTTGTTTCATCTACAAACAGTGAAAACTTGAGTGAGCTCGTTGGGATGTACATTCTCACGAGAGTATTCACTGTTTGTCTGAATGTTGCATAGACCCAACTTCTGGTAATAATATAGCTCTAGTGCAATGCATTCGACTACACTATCTCCTTATGTGATCCCATTATGGAATTGCAATAAGAACCCAAATCACCCGACCCTGCTCAAATCATTTACTTACTTGAGAGTGATTGAACCATTCCAGCACAAAACTAAATAAGTGGGTCCTGTTATTGTGGTCTATATTCGTCAGTAAAGACTTTATTGCCAGGGCCGTCAACTTCCGGCACTTGGCTGATTCATCATTGACTAGGTTAGCTGACATGGGGATGAAAAACAGGCTTGCATACTCTGCCAGTGTTTTCTGAAATTCAAAATGGGAGAAATTACGTTAAAGACTTTCCCCGATAATTATGTGGTCTGCTTTGAATTCTCCTGAATATATAACATTTTAAAAGTTGAAATAGTATAAACTATTTTCACCTGCAGACACATTTTGACGCAGCCTCAGCATACAACATTTGAAAACAATGTATCAAAAGGAGAAATTGCTCAAATTGAGCATTTCTCCTTTTATCACAATGTCTTAATTATTTACAGTGGAACCTGTGAATAAAGAACACCCATGCACAATTATGGTCTTTGTTCACAGATGGTCTTTAATTGCGGGGTCATTTATGCAGAAAATAAAAGTGTGGTTGCTATACACAGGGAATTGCTTACCAAAGGTGGTCTTTGGTACAGGTTTGACTGTACTTCTATTTATAAGAGATTTTCTATATGTCTGCCCAGATGTTTATGAAGTTCTCTGCTCTAATTGTCTAACAATATTTTCTACTCCATTCTAAAATTATTCACATAGGTTCCATAATAATGTTCTTGTCTGCTGTAGATATTGTCATTGTAGGAATGGCAAGATCCTGCTGGGTAAATGAAGTACAAAAAATATTTTCAGAAGTTTCTTCTGTGACTTATAGCAAAGAGTCCTTTTAAATTTATTTTGACTGTTTTACAATCCAAATAGCTGACAAAATATTAACTTCAATTTACCTTTTATTTTGCTATATGCAACTTATGATGATTTTTGCAATTAACATAAGACTAAAACCAAGAATGACCTGCAAACATGTTCAGTCTTATCTTAGTCTGCATTATTCATTGCTCTTTTACAATTATAATGCACAATGATCCAACATTTTATGGAAAAATCCAGATAATCTGCATGTTCTTTTAAATTTCAAAGACTTCCAATGGCCTTAACCCTTTCCTGATTGCAGACACTTTTATATGCATCAGATGGCTATTGGAACACATAACATCAAAAGGAGAAATTCCTCATGATGAGCAATTTCTTCTTTTGACACAATATTTTCAACTTCATTCAATAATTATTATACTTCCATATCTTTGCCTATATGTTTTCAAAATTATTTGCTACAGATTTAATGTACGTGGGAAAGGGTTAAAAGATGTCTTAAATTCCAGCATGTTTCCAAGGAAGAACGGGAACCCTGCACTACAGATACACTCACCTGTGGGAAGGATGTAAAGAAGGTAACCATTATTTCAAGTGCTGACTCCCTTCCGTTTTCCATTTCATAAGACAACTGAGAGATGTAAAATTCAATGTGTTTAGTGATCTTCTTTCCGAGTGGGTAATCCAGCAAGTAATGTATGACGACCTGGAAAAATTTAACAAGTGAAACATTTAAACTGATTAATACATTCTTAGTGCGTTATAACATATCAAAGTGCCATAATTGTGACGAAAATGTTTCACTCTGGACAACACATGGTAACATGCACATCTCCTGTTAGTTATGATACATACTGACAAACTGGCACCTACATGAAATTTAAACATTGATTTAATCAGATTTTCCATTCTTTTATTCGTCTGTTTTTAACCTTTTCTCTCATACATCAAATTTGCAGCAGACAACTATTAAAACATCTAGGTTAAAACATGCAACAACATCTCTAGAAATGAAAATGTATTATTTGAATAATGTTGAAAACATTGTGGCAATAAGAGAAATTGTTCATTTTGACACAAGATTTTAAAAAGTTGTCTGCAGCAGATGCGTCAAAATGTGTATGAATGTGGGAAACTTTAACCCTTTCCCTCATATAGACGCTTTCTGACGCCTCTGCAGCAGACAGCTTTTTGAAAACATAGTGACAAAAGAAGAAATTGCACAAAACGTGCAATTTCTCCTTCTGCCACAATGTTTTCCACTTTTTGTCATAGGTTATCCATTCAATTATGGAGATTTTCTATTTTTTGACAAAATACGTTCAAAGTCGTCTGCTGCAGAATTGCCGTATGAGGGAAAGGGTTAAGCCATCCCTATATATTTATGTTGTGTGTCTGTCTCTCAAAGGTAGTACTATTACATTACCTGTCTGCATTCTCTTCGGACATGAGGAGCATCAGCTGTGATAGACATTTCTTCCAGTTTCTTCACCATGTCATTTATTTGAGGAAGCTGTACTTTTCTTGAAATGATGGCCTACAAAGTGAACAAAAAGAAGAATTGTAGATGTGTGGGGATGGTTGTCATAGGTCAAGGTTATCAGACTATTACTCACTAATACTTTTAAAACGCTTTATGTATAAATACACAAACTTGAGAGTAACTAGAAATGTCACTGAAGGTGATGAATACCTCCAGCTGGTGCCTGACAATATACATATGTATGAGAAATTCAAGAGGCCATAACTCATTTAAAGTTCAACACACCGACAATATGCACAACTAGCCTTGGTATCAATCATTCTTGTGAAGTTATATTGAATTCTGACCAAGGGTTGCTGAGAAATAGTGTTCACAAGAAATGTCTACAGACCAACGGATCGACCGCCCGACAAGCGTGACTTCTATATAGCACCCATATACTATGTATCTGGGGGTATAATTAAGTTGTAATAGGCGACCGACGCATGGCAATGAATGATGGTAAAAACGAATCAGCAGCAGACGACTTTGATTAAAAACTAAACATTTGGAAAATCACTGTAAATGAATGAATATTTACAGAACAGAATAGTTAAACATTTATCAAAAGTAGAAACAGCTCATTATGATGAGTTTTTTGCATTTGCAACAATGTTTTTAAAAGTCATCTGCTACTATTGTGTCAAATTGCCTCTGCAAGTTTGTAAAGGGTTAAACTTTACCAATTCAGGAGAGTGGTGTAGTGTTAAAAACTTCTCATACCATACTAGAAAGGCTTCTCTCTTTTTGGATTATTCCACACAAGAGAGGCCAGTAACTGGTAAGGGCTCCATGAAGCATCCATCAAGCGTGATTAATATAAACTGAAAGCTTGTTTCACAAATATTGTAAAATAGAAAAGTATAACTAACCTTGAAGAGTGAGAAAGCTGTACTCTGTCTGTTATAATCATAGAGGTCTTCCTCGCAGAAAGTAAGCAGTACCTCTAACCTCTCTTGCTCGATCTTGTGATACTTTACATCTCGCACCAACACAGTCACTGCCTGTAATTACAATTTATACAATGTTTCACTCAATATTTATCTGATATACATAAGAGCTGTGGGATCTTATTGCATCTCTGTTACAGGTGGCACTACATTGTACCTTTTCCCACATTTTTGTGCATCTACAGAAACATTGTGGCAATAGAGAAATTACTATGATGAGCCAATTAAGCCACAATGTTTTCAACTCTTCTTAAATTTTTTAGCTTCATTTAAAAACATTTTTCATAGTTTTGATCCAAAGCTTTTAACGTCATCTGCGGCAGATTTATTGTATGTGGGGAACGGTTAAGAATATTTTTGCAGAAGATGCATCCGGATCTTTTCTAAATAGAAGTTGACAGTGAAGACTGTGCATATGCAGAGTCGATAGAATACCAAAATGCAATGTGGCTCATAACCTAAACAAGTCCGAGAAAACAAGCAAGAGCCTTCCAATAAACACATGACTGTTTTGCCTGCCAGATCACATGTCAGATAACATTTAAAAATTAAGTCAAAGTGTGATGGAATGACAGACAAGTTGCACAAAGGCATCTGATGAAAAGAAAAGAAAACCTTAAACCAACCTTAAACAACATGGTCAGTAACTCCTGATTATCTCCCTTGGCTGTCCCTGCCGAAGCATTTTCACGTAGAAGCGTAAATATTCCGTCTGCCATCTTCCTAAGGTTCTGCTTTAATGACGGCAAGTTAGTATTCATCATCCAGCAGAGATTTCTTAAGGTAAAAGAATTCACCTGTAAATAAACAAGAAAAGATTTGAAGACAATCCATAGTCCCTAATGGGTGGAGAGTGAGTTAGGGGGTGCTGATCCTGTGTCTAAAGGTCAATAAAATTGTAATTAACCCTTTCCCACATACAACAAATCTGCAGCAGATGAAAAACATACCCGAATATTTTTAAAGAAAACCCCCTTTAAATGAAAACACAATTTATATTGAATAGCTGAAAACATGGTGACAAAAGGAGAAATTGCTCGTTTTGAGCAATTTCGTCTTTTGTTGCCTTGTTTTTAAAAAGCCGTCTTCTGCAGAGGCATCAGAAAGTGTCTATATAAGGGTAAGGGTTAACAAATACTTCTACTACACAGCTCAACCTCATTCCAACAAGATGTATGTGCATACCAGAATTTGGTTGGAATGAAGTTTTACACTGTTTCCAATAGTAATTCAGTAATATCATGGCCTCTCCTGGATAATATACCAGTACAACTATAATGCTATCCCGGCAACCCCGAGTACAAACAAGGGAACCCATTACTACTTTTTTTAAAGTCTTTATGATCCGACTGGGCCAAAATGTGCCGATACTCTGACCACCAAACCAAGTAGAGGGTTTGGTATATGTAATGAATAGGAAACATGGTCTGCACAAAGTATTTTTATCAAGTGGGTAAAAAGGGTCACAGTGACATCATCTAGATAAGTTACACTTCCCTACCATGTAGCCTTAGATATAGCTGTGCATCAGTTTTTGTTATAGTGTAGGAGATAGAATTTATTTATTTTGTTATCAAGTGGGATAAAAAAAAAAATCACCATACCCATCCCATATTTTGGTTCACAACACCTCTTCTCGTGATGTATTTGCATTTGACAAAAGTCACTGTGACAAGCGTCATTCGTCTTTCACCAATGGGCTAAGAGTTTATGTGGAAAAGCAGCCAGTTGCTTGGAAAGTATGTTGTGTGGAAAACTGGTATGAGAAAACCAGGAAACATATGAGTAGGTGAACTGGCTGCTGAAAACAGCATTAAACCCCAATCAATCAAGCATCAGTGAATATATAGGCGCTATATGCAAGTGTTACATGATAAGAAACATGGTCATGGACAACTCAAACATGTTCAGGTGAACTAATAAGATATATTTCTTTTCACTGGTGACTTACCTTGGCATATTTAGAGTGGAGACAATCGGTGAGAAGAGGAACTAGAGGATCCAGCATCTCCAAGTGTTCATTGTTGTGAGTGTTGATCTTCTGTCTTTTCATACACGAGTTCAGCATCTGAAGTGCATTTACACGATAATCACATCCTACTATTCAAATATATCTACATCCAGGTGACGAAAGGATATGAGTAAGGTGGTCTTCTATCCACTTATTTTGTTATCATTCAATCAAACCCTAGGCTGTTGGTAGTCAAAATAATAGTCTCAAAGGCACTAATTCTTTTAAGTACATACCATACACCCAATTCTTTTTAGAACCAATAACATAGGGCTTAACCCTTTCCCACATACAATAAATTTGCGGCAGGAGACTTTGAAAACACCTCAGCAAAACTACACAAAATCTCTTCAATTGAAAGTAAAATATTGAATCGAGTTGAAAACATTGTGATAAAACATTATGAGCAATTTCTCCTTTTTCCACAATGTTTTAAAAAGTTGTCTGCAGCAGAGGCGTCAGAAAGTGTCTGTATGTGGGAAAGGGTTAAATGTAAAGTTAGGATTTAAGAACCTGAAATATGCATCTTATATAGAGCTCTGATATAGTCTTAGCCATTGCAAGTTTTGGGCAATAACGTTGTATGAAAACACAATTCTTTCCAAAGGTTTATATTTCAAAAGGCATTAGAAGTCATCTGTAATAGGAGAAGAGTACATTGTGACATAGTTCTGCTCTCCATTGAAGTTTAAAGTCTGTCAAGATAACGTTTTGTCAAACAATATATAAAGGGGGATTGAACACTGATATATACACAGACATGTATATGCATAGTTTTATTACTTAAAATTATTAAACCATTCCATTTAAAAAGATTGTAGAAAAAGAAGAATTTCATAGACCTACCTCTAATCCAAACTCTACCAGCACATGCAAGTTTGTTTTCTTGTTAACCTTTGGCTTAAGTCCTCCTCTTGGCAATTCATGTTGCAGCAACAACGCATGTTCAGCTTTCTTTTCTAAAAGGGTGGGTGCAACTGTCTTCTCTTCCTTTGCCACCTCCCTATTAAGGACAAACACATTAGCTCTGAGAAAAATCAGCTCTTTGTTGTTTTTTAGTGTGTAAGATCAAATAATATCTCACATGGTCAACACATTTCCACAAGTAGAAGAGCTATGAAAGGAATCAACAATTTTTGGTGGTTGCATAATTTAATATATATTGAAATTTCAACCAAGCAAATACTTCAATTTTGTTCATCCAGAAACAGCTAGTAAAGGATTCTTTTAATAATACCATGCTTTAAACTCTATTCTACAATAATACTTTCAATTTAACCTATTATCCTTATTTTAGTCTAGATTTTTTTCAAAATCATCTGCAGCAGGTTTGTCGGTAGCATGCATATTTACATAATATAATTGGTAACTTATTGGACTTACTTCTTTTCCAATAACATAGGTAATGTTTGAGACACAAGTCCATGAACGAATACCAGTAAGTGTTCTAAAGTAAGGTTTTTATTCTCAACAAGCCCAAGTACGATTGTTTTCAGTACTGCCTGTACTTTGTTTGCTACTTTACTGCTGTGAGTACCGTCTAGAATCTGTTAAAGTAAAAAGTCAACACTTCATCAACATGGCCATCCTTTATCTTTACACATACACATAAGCAACTTGATGAATATGCAGTAGGCGCTTCTTAAAAACATCATGGCAAACAGAGACATTGTTCATAGAGGGCAACTTCTCTTTTTACCAAATTTATTTTGAATAATCATACATTCATTTATGGAGATTTTATTTAGATTTTACATATTTGGATGTTTTCAAAGTTGTCTGCTGCTTGATTCTTGTATATAAGCCTTACACTGATACAGACACATTTTGAAACTATTTTTTGACACCTATGCAGCAGACGACTTTTGAAAACAATATGGCAAAAGAAGAAATTGCTCATCATGAGCAATTTCTCTTCCTGCCACAATATTTTCAACTCTATTCAATTATAATAATTTCATTTACAGAGATTTTCAAATTTTTCAAAGTTGTCTGCTGCAGATTTGTTGTATGTGGAAAAGGGTTAAATATTGTGAAACAATAGCTGTCACAGGACAGCATAACTCACTAGGTAGGAGTTTGACTGTCAATTTAAAACGTTAACCCTTTTCCACATCTGCTGCTGAAACCTCTGAAAGTGTCTATATGTGGGAAAAGATTAAACATGCCCCCAAGGTTGGTTTATCTGGAGGGCTGTCTCTTTGTTTAGAGCGGCTTTGTTATTATTAAGAACAATCCAATGTTCGATTGATTGAGCTTTAACGCTTTCCCACATATAGATGTTGGAAAGAATGAATGGCAGAGCTAGGATGCAAACTCACTACCACTTGATCAATAGCCCCTGTTGTTACAAACTGGTTGGCTGATTGATTGAATTTGGTTAAATGCCATATTCAACAATTTTACAGTCATATAACGGCAGCCAGTTCACCTACCCATGTATTTGCTGGATTTCTCACACCAGTACTCCACACAATAGTTTTTCCAAGCAAGCGACTGATTTTTCACATAGACTGTTAGCCCATTGGTGGAAGATGACCGAGGCCCGTCAAATGTCCGAAAGAATGTTGGCTAAGCTGGGTTTCAAACAGACAACCAGGACTGACAGCCCAAGTAGCTACAGAGGCTCGGCATTTCAAACTGAGCTATCACATCTTAACCTACTATTAAAATACATTACCAGTTTCAAAGGTTGCATGAGGTTCATCAGGGCCTGTTTGGTAATGTGGGATGCTATCAGTTTATAGGAGTCAAAACTTTTACTTGACTTGGCTTCCAAAAGTTTGAAAGTGATTCCTTTCACTTCTTTTTCGTCCGACATCTCTCCAAATATTTCTTCATTGAGGACCTGCAGTAAACATATGTGTGATTAATGTGAAACTTAAAGTTTCCCAAACACAATAAATCTTATGCATTTGGCATTGAAATACATGTTTACAAAGATATCAAAATTATATTTGAATTATTTCATAATTATATGATAGAGTTGGTAAACATTGTGGCAAAAGAAGTAGGAAAGGGTTAAACTCACATCTTCCAGTTTTTGTTTTTAACGCTTTCTTCGATACAGATGACGTTTCATTCATTTGCAGCAGTTAAATTTAAAAATATTGTAAGAAAAGAAGTAAATTATTTCAATATGAACAATTTCTCCTTTTCTTGTGATCCTTTCTCTACCTTTTTTTAAAAAAAAAAATCTATTTGAAAGTGTCAAAAGGTACCGAATCATGTAGTAGATTAAAGTTCCAGGCATGTATTGCCCTGATGTTTGAGGGTGAAGCTTGCTACTGATCTTTGAATATTTTCAGGTGGGTTCACAGGTTTTAACATATCATATCCACAATCATTTGTAATCATTCATCTGTTTCATTTTTGTAATAACTCCAACATCCACACATTATTACGAGCGATTAAAGCAAACTGTAAACCATATAAACCTGTCTAACCCAACAAGAGCGCCTCAAGAAAACCCTTGTCTGTTTTTTTCTAAGTCGAAAAAGGGGCATTACTGAAAAATTATTAAAGCCCCAAGTTATGTGACTTTGTATAGACATGCGTATTGTTCCTAGGAACATTCGAACCAAGTTTCATTTGTAAATTTTGAACCTTTTTTTTTAGTTATGAGGTAAGGTTAAAGTTTTGTGACGACACGCCAAGGGTATCCAAATACCCCAACTTTTTTCTTTTGAAAACAGACAATCTAACAAGAGGGCCAAGATGATCCTAAATCGATCACCTGATTGATAGTAAATTAGTAGAAATATCTGGGAAAAAGATCAAGGAGTGCAATTAGAACTTCAAGGAGTGAACACTTCTCAAGAAACAGCTTATAAGTAAAGGTCATTTATATCTTGAAATCTAACAAGAACTTCAATTAGAATTGAATTATAAAGTTTTTGTCATTTTGCACCTTTCTTGATCTGTTTTTAATATAAACCAATATGGCGTGAACAGTTTTTTTAGAGGGTCACTTAAGGAATCTTTCTACTGAATTATCTTGGAGTCTGACAAGCAGATTATGGAGGAAAAGAGTTTTAAAGTTTGGTCGTTTTACTCATGTTCTGATGCTGCAGCAACCAAAGTTTTACATAGAATGCAAGTCTTTGCACAATTTTGAAAGAGGATCAACAAAGGAACATTCATGTCCATGACAAATCATGTCATAATTGCTTGTTCACTTTCAATAACAATCCTTTATTTCCACCTTGCTGTTGAGACCAGAAATGTTGCGATTTTAACTTTCCACTTCCTGTTCAAGACAACCCTTGCATAATACTCTGCCAAGTGTTACCTCCCTTAGACCATCAATCTAATAACCATATGTCATTTGAAGCAAAAAATTAATTTTACTCCTTTTCTGATGCTGCTTGGTTGCTATGCCTTTCAACAAATCAATATGGCTTGACAAAGTATGTTGATGATCAATGAAAGAACATTTCTACAAAACTATCTTTAAATCAGACAAGCACTTTTATAAGGATGCTTTATTAAAGTATTGTCATTTTGCCCCTTTTTTGATGCCGCCTGACTGCCATGTTTTTCGACCAATCAGTATGGCTTGAACAATTTTTATAGAGGGTCACCCAAGGAACATTTCTACCAAATTATATTTGAATCTGACAGGCAGATTCGGAGGAGAAGATTTTTAAAGTTTTGACATTTTGTCCCCTTTCTGATGCCGCAGCAACCAAAGTTCTCAATGGAATTTAAATCTTTGAACAATTTTGAAAGAGGACCACCAAAGGAACATTCCTGTGATGTTTGGTGGAAATTGTTCTTGCGGTTCAGGAGGAGATGATGTTTCAAGCTAAAAGTTAACGACGGACGACGGACACAGAGTGATCAGAATAGCTCACCTTGAGCCTTTGGCTCTAGGTGATCTAAAAACAGATACACAAAAGACTGTATGAAGATTCAGTCCGACATGCCCAATAATCAGAACAATATAATACACAAACCTCTTGTAAGTTTTTCAAGCAGACATCTATATCACCTGGTTGTAGTGAGTCCGAGATTTGAACCAAGATCATATGTATCGTATAACACAGAATGTGACGCTGGTATCCATGTTGCAAAGTGCCACGCAGCTCCGACAACAAGAACGGAAAGTAACGAGTTCCGAGGGATTTCTGTATTTTGATCAGAGTATCACGAGCTGTGGTACGAATGTCGATTGACTTGGATCTCAAAAAATTACACACTTTCAATAAAACTCTGAAAAAAAGAATAAATGTTATTAATGCAATTCGTCCAATAGAAAATAAGAAGTAAATTCTTAAACATTGTTATCCCTTTCCCTCATACAACAATTCTGCAGCAGACAACTT
This sequence comes from Serripes groenlandicus, assembly GCA_031761405.1. Taxonomy (NCBI): domain Eukaryota; kingdom Metazoa; phylum Mollusca; class Bivalvia; order Cardiida; family Cardiidae; genus Serripes; species Serripes groenlandicus. The sequence continues at coordinate 60,007,545 of JASEVX010000005.1, read as the reverse complement.
TGAGCATATTTTGTCAACAAATAGAAAATCTCTATAATTGAATGGATAACCTATGACGAAAAGAGGAAAACATTGTGACAAAAGGAGAAATTGCACGTTTTGTGCAATTTCTCCTTTTGTCACAATGTTTTCAAAAAGCCTTCTGCTGCAGAGGCGTCAGAAAGCGTCTATATGAGGGAAAGGGTTAAATTTCATTTTCAATTTTTTTTCCATTTGTCACAATGTTTTCTAATGCTTTCTGCAGCAGATACTTAACAATGCCAAAAGTTAAATCTTTCTTCATATGTTTTTAAAGTAGATAAGGTACCATTCTGATTTAAGGTAACAAGATAATGGCAAAGGCGCCAGAAACTGTCTAAATGTCTGAAAGGGTTTAAGGTAAACATATAAATCAAACAGTTTCTTCTTTTCTTTATTAGTTATTATTATGATTTCTACTAATTCACCCTTTCCCACATACAACAAATCTGCAGCAGATGATTTTTAAAACATTTGATCAAAATCATGGAAATTTATAAACGAAAGTATAATTATTGAATAAAGTTGAAAATATTGTGGCAAATGGAGAAATTGCTTAATTTGCAATTTCTCCATTTGCCACAATGTTTTCAAAATTTGTCTGCTAAAAGGTGTCAGAAATAGCGTCTGTATGTTAGAAAGGGTTAAAGACATTCCAAATTAAAAATACTTCAAAATGTGCAACTCAGATTTATCCCAGTTCCAGAAGTATATGATTCTTCTGGACCAGGCAACATTTGAAAATGTTGTGGCTAAAGGCGAAATTGCTCTAGAAGAGCAATGGCTCTCTTTGTTAAAAGATTTTCAACTATTTAATAATTATTCTTGAATTTTAAATAGTTGTTCCATATTGTGCAAAGATGCGTTCAGAGCTGTCTGTTTTTGATTTGTAAACATGTAAAGCACTATAGAGTTGTAACCCATTATTACCCTGGGAGGAACCTTTCCAAGGCTCCTTTAGGTAAAAACTGGAGGAGTTTAACCATGGCCAGGGCTATTGGTACCCGCAATATCTCATCATCTTCAGCATACTTAGACTTATTAACCTTGTGCTGGTGATCTGTCTCTACCTGAAAGTTAAACCACAGTCAATGATGATTTGATTGCTTCAATAGGATTTTAATGCCCCTTGTCCACAATATTTTAGTTATATCATAGCGACAAGTTAACCTTTTCAAACATACATCAAATCTGCAGTAGACGACTTCACAATCAATGTATAACAAATTAGTTTAAAGACCATTTGTGAAAGACAAAATGACGTAAGTCACAATAACTATCGTAACTCACAGGGAAGAAATAACAGCAAACCAGAAGTTTGCTTGTGTATATATATAGCCTACTTCAATAGCTGAGGTAAATAACTTTTGAAAACATTGTGAGAAAGAGAAATTGCAAGTAATGAAATATTCTTCCATTTCTCACCATGTTTTAAATTCTCCATTAAATGATATTGACTCTTCTTTAGTAAAAGGTGTTAAAGAAAGAGCCAACCTCTCTTGAATCATAAGTTATCATTCTTTCTGTCGTAATCATGAAATCAAACAATTATTTCTATAGTTGATGGTATTATTCCCCAAATTTATAAAAAATGCTAGAAGTGTAACCCATTTTACCATAAACAACAGATATATTGGTTGTGTGAACAGCTTCAGACCCTTACGTGAAACTGGTAGCGGACTGGATGGTTTTACCCTGTTCTTCTACCACACGTCTACAGCAGACGGTTTGGAAAACAACTCGACAAAATATTAACTCTTTCCCTCATATAGACACTTTTTGACGCCTCTGCAGCACACAGCTTTATTAAAACATGGCGACAAAAGAAGAAATTGCTCAAAACAAGCAATTTCTCCTTTTGTCACCATGTTTTCAACTCTATTCAATTATTGTACCTTCATTTAAAGAGAGTTTCCAAAAATAAATAGGGTATGTTTCCAAAGTCGTCTGCTGCAGAGTTGTTGCATGTGGGAAAGGGTTAAAAAGCATACATATTGAATAGTGTTGACAGTGTTCTCACTAAGGCTATTTTTGCTTTTGCAACAATGCATTCAAAAGTATTCTGTAAGGAGGAGAGAGTTTATTACATGTATTAGTACATATTAGAAATTACCTTTTGAACTAGAATTTTCCTGAGCTGGAATATGAGCTTCTTTGAGATGATGAAATTAATTTTAGTAGCTACTTTCTCGGAGCAGGCTTGAACCCGTCTCTTACTCCACTGAGGTTTGTCTTCGTCTTCAAGTTTATTCAGTGTGGGTATCTCTTTGTCGACTTCGTCATCTGAATCTCCGGCTATCACCACTTCGGGTATGTCTTCTGTCACTTTAAGAAATATAACGGAAATAAACTATTTAGTCATATGAGTCTGCAGATATTTCATTGTCTTGATATCATCCACTGGTTTTACCCTTTATCCCATACAATACATCTGCTGTGGATGACTTTGAATACATCTATGCAAAAGTATGGAACATGTTTATAGAGTAAAGTAGGATTAGTAAGTAGGATTGAAAACATTGTGGCAATAAGGATGAATTGCTCATTTTAAGTATCAAATACATTTGATTTGTAGATGAGAGATGCTCTTGGAAAACCAACCTTAACCCTTTCCCTCATACGACAATTCTGCAGCAGACGACTTTGAACATATTTTGTCAAAACATAGAAAATCTCCATAATTGAATGGATAACCTATGACAAAAAGTGGAAAACATTGTGGCAAAAGGAGAAATTGCACGTTTTGTGCAATTTCTTCTTTTGTCACTATGTTTTCAAAAAGCTGTCTGCTGCAGAGGCGTCAGAAAGCGTCTATATGAGGGAAAGGGTTAAAGAATTGGTGGTGATCAGTGTAGATCCTGTTTAGCCTGGACTGTCCCAGCTTAAAAAAAAAAACCATCTGATAAAAATCTGGACATATGAATATTATAGTTGGGATATACAAACAGATCTTTACCCATGCATGTCATCAATTCAATTTAGTTAGTTTTGTATTTACCCTTTCCCTCATATAGACGCTTTCTGACGCCTCTGCAGCAGACGGCTATTTGAAAACATAGTGACACAAAACGTGCAATTTCTCCTTTTGCCACAATGTTTTCCACTTTTAGTCATATCCATTCAATTATAGAGATTTTCTATTTTTTGGCAAAATATGTTCAAAGTCGTCTGCTGCAGAATTGCCGTATGAGGGAAAGGGTTAAGCATTGCTCCTATCTGATTCTACATCTATCAACAACTAGTTTTGTAGTAAAAAGGAGGAAAACTATTATCATCAAACAAAAGTTTATTCTGTCACTGATTCATACAACTTGGCTAATTATGAAAATATTTATTATTAAATTAAATTAAAACTAAAACTATCACTGAAGATGATAAATACCCCCTAAACAGCACCTTGACCTACACCATAACTTAATCAGTAAAAGGGCCATAACTCTGTAAAATAACATGCAATTGTAAGAGACCATTAGGATATGCAATCTCCTCTTGGTATAGAAGCTTCATGTAAAATCTTATTGAATTCCACCCAGTGGTTTGTAAGAAATAGGCCGGACAAAATATGGCTTCCGGCCGACAGACAGACAGACAGCCCGACACAGTGACTCCTATATATCCCCTCTTCTTCAAAGGGGGTATAATTAAATAATTATAACAAGTAGTATATCAGTTGTTGTTTTCTGTCACTGATCCATACAACTTGGCTAATTTTGAAAATATTTCAGAAATCAAGATATTAAATTATTTTTCCCCAGACTTTTTGAAGCAAACAAGTTTAACCCTTTCTCTCATACGACAATTCTGCAGCAGACGACTTTGACCATATTTGATCAAAAGGTGGAAAATCTCCTAAATTGAATGGATAACCTATGACTAAAAGAGGAAAACATTGTGGCAAAATGAGAAATTGCTCATCTTGAGCAATTTTTTCTTTTGTCACTATGTTTTTAAAATGCCGTCTGCTGCAGAGGCATCAGAAAGCGTCTATATGAGGGAAAGGGTTAACAAGTAGTATATCAGGAGAATATTTATCCCTTTACCACATACAACAAGTCTGAAGAAAATGACTTTGAAAACAAGTAGGCAAAATTTGGAAAATATCTATAAATAGAAATTTTAATTTATAATTTGAATAGAGAGGAAAAGATAATGCCAAAAGGTGAAACTGCCTATTGTGGGCAATTTCTCCTCTTGCCACAATGTTTTCTTAGACGTCTGCTTGACACTAATCATAATGAGTCTGCATGTGGGACTAAGATTAACGATAATGCATTAGCAATACTCACCCATCTCTTTCCCAGAACTAGATTTTTTGTTATCATCCTCCTCTTTCTTGGAAAAAGGAGACAGCTTCATATCAAACGTGGAATTTGATAGATCAAAGTGAAACGCATTTAAAATGGATACAATCACTCTGAAAATATAAAATAAAATCTCAAAATATATAAAACTGAATTATTTTCCCTCATTTATTTCTTTAAAAAATAATGGTTTTCTTAAGTTATGCAAATAACCTTTTTTTTCTCCAGATTCATATTTGAAAATAATTACAAGGATAAATTGAAGTACAGTACAGTTTCTACAATATTTCAATAATATCACCACAGCACATTCATCTAACTCACTATTCTTTTAATCCTTTCTCACATACAACAATTCTGCAGCAGAGTTGAAAGCTATAAAGGATAGCTGAACTGTTAAATAAAGTTGAAAACATTGTGGCCAAAGGAGAAATTGCTCATCATGAGCAATTTCACCTTTGGCCACAATGTTTTCAAAAGTCGTCTGCTGCTATTGCGTCAAAATGCGTCTGCAGGTGGAGAAAGGGTTAACATACAAGGTTTTCCACAGAACATTAGACAACCAGATAACTACCCACATATACTATTTTAAGCCCGTTGGTTGAATATGAATGACGATAGTCACAATCATAGAGAAGAATAAAAGCCGAACAGGGGTTCTGACTGATGACCTTTTGATTTATATTCCTTGTGGTTACCAATTGAGCTATAACCTTTCAACTTTAGTGAAACTAAAAAATTACCATAGTGGCATAGACTTTTTTTTTTTTTTTTGTAACTTCTTTATGGTGGTCAGTTCACTTACTCATGTGTTTCCTAGCTTTCTCTCACCAGTACTCGACAAAACATACATTTCGAGCAACTGGCTGCTTTTTCACATAGACTGTTATAATTTTCAAGGAGCATGATATGATGTAGTCAAAACCCTACCTAACAATTAACCTCTGATTGTCTGTTCTTTTAGGGATAAGTTGTATATAATGATTTCGTCAAAAACCTCCCTAACAATTAACCTCTGATTGTCTGGTCTTTTAAGAATAAGTTGTTTATAATGATAACGTCAAAAACCTACCTAACAATCAACCTCTGATTGTCTGGTCTTTTAGGGATAAGTTGTATATAATGCTGTAGCTGAAAGTAGTAGTATTTCCATGGCAACTGTCGACAGATAACCCCAACAGCATCGACAGCAGTGTCCTGGAGAGCATTGTATTTCTTGTAGTGGTCAGTGAGAAAGGAGCTGACCAGTGGGAGGAAGTAGTTGAGCAGAGTGTTACTCTTGATCTCGTGTTTACCCAGATGTTTGATGAGTCTGGCCATTCCTCGTGATCTCTTGTGCATCTGAAACAGTCAACATGATATACATCATAACACTCTTGGAGATTGCCTCTGTTAACCCTTTCCCACATGCAACAACTATGCAGCAGACAAATTTTAACAAGAGCACCGCGTACGGCACAGATGCTCGACTGATAGGGAGAAAACAGAAAAAAAGCTGAGTTGAACAAAAAACCGTAACCACGCCGCCGCCAACAAAAAACCTTAACCGGACGACCACGCCGACAACGACCACGCCAGGGTCATGACAATAGCTCTCTTTTTTTCAAAAGTCAAGCTAAAAAACCATACCCGATTTTGTTTTGGAAACTCCCTTTAACCCTTTCCCTCATATGACAATTCTGCAGCAGACGACTTTGAACATATTTTGTCAAAAAATAGAAAATCTCTATAATTGAACGGATAACCTATGACTAAAAGCGGAAAACATTGTGGCAAAAGGAGAAAATTGCACGTTTTGAGCAATTTCTTCTTTTGTCAGTATGTTATCAAAATGCCGTCTGTTGCAGAGGAGTCAGAAAGCATCTATATGAGGGAAAGGGTTAAATGAAAGTAAAATATTTGAATATAGTTGAAAACATGGTGACAAAAGGAGAAATTGCTCGTTTTGAGCAATTTCTTCTTTTGTCACCATGATGCAGAAGCGTCAGAAAGTGTCTATATGAGGGAAAGGGTTAATTGTACAATGATAACAAAATGGCAGTAAGAAGAGATCCCCATGTGTCTCCCTCTCAAGTCAGGTAAAACAAAAAGATTCCGCTTACAGCATAAAGACCCTACTTTGTTCGCTTATATCTAACCCTTTCCCATATGCAGACAACTTTTGAAAACATGTTAAGACTAGTGATTGCAGCATATAATGCAGTTTTCAATAGTATCAGCTACATCACTGCTGGAAGTTCACCTAACAGGTGTTTCCTGGCTTTCTCTATATTCCACACAGCATTCCTTCCAGCTAACTGGGTACCTTCCCACATAAGACTATTTTGCCCATTGATGGAAGACGAATGACCCTCTAGTCACAATTACTTTTTTCATTCATCCGCCAGAAAGAAAGGCCGGGCTTCAAACATTTCTTTGTTCATGTTACACATCGTTACGAATAGTTACATGTATTTCAAACAACAAACCTGTATGTGTTTTATGTTTTCATAGAAGTCAGCTTCAGGGTCTGTAGTGTCTCTTAGCTCCTTTAATTCATCATATGGTTGAACCTCTTTAAACGTATCAACCAATGAGGCCAAAACAACAACATACTCATGTCTCACAACCTGCAACAATAAAACATTAATCAAACATTACAAAGCTCATCCTCCGTTCAGCTTAACCTTTTCCCACTTGAAGATGTATTTTGACTTATCTAGAGCAGACAACTTTTGAAAACATTAATGCAAAAGAAAACATTGCCAGGAACAATCTATTTCTCATATTGCTAAAATGTTTTCAAATGTTTTCAATAATTTTATGTTGGGCCGCGACAGCTCCGGCAGATCACTTTTGAAATCTCAGTGGCCAAAGGAAATAATGAGCAAATTTCACTTTTGTCACAATGTTTAAATAGTTATTTAACCCTTTCCCTCATACAACAATTCTGCAGCAGACGACTTTGAACATATTTTATAAAAAATTAGAAAATCTCTATAATTGAATGGATAACCTATGACCAAAAGAGGAAAACATTGTGGCAAAAGGAGAAATTACACGTTTTGTGCAATTTCTTCTTTTGTCACTATATTTTCAAAACGCAGTCTGCTGCAGAGGCATCAGAAAGCATCTATATGAGGGAAAGGGTTAATAAATATACTTTCATCTAAAGAGATTTCTCATATCTTTGCCAATAATATGGGAAAGGGTTAATTTCAGTTAATATACATGTTCATCACACTCACCATTTGAAACTAGACAGCAACCAAGCATCCATTGATGCGTCATAAGTGCAACTTTAACCCTTTCCCTCAAACAACAATTCTGCAGCAGACGACTTTGAATATATTTTGTCAAAAAATAGAAAATATCTATAATTGAATGGATAACCTATGACTAAAAGTGGAAAACATTGTGGCAAAAGGAGAAATTGCTTGTTTTGAGCAATTTCTTCTTGTGTCACTATGTTTTCAAAAAGCCATCTACTGCAGAGGCGTCTATATGAGGGAAAGGGTTAATCAATGCACTTGTTGGACTTTGTATTCATACCTTGTTGTTCTCTAAATTTTCTAGCAAACTAGTTGAGAACAGCCAATAGAGGGGACTTAATACATGGGCAAACTGTTTCGAGGGGATATAAATGATACTATACTTGGATTAGTACCCTAATAGAAAAAGTCTCATACTTCCACCAGATTATAGAAATCATATCAATATTAGGTTTCATTTCAAACCTTTGAAAATCGTAGTGGTTCAACTCTAGATATATATTTCAGTATACTTTTTTAAAAAATATATTTTGAGTTTCTTTTTCTTGCATCTCTCTACAGTGACAAATTAACCCTTTCCCTGATAGGACAATTCTGCATCAGACGACTTAGAACATATTTTGTTAAAAAAATAGAAAATATCTATAATTAAATGGATAACCTATGACAAAAAGTGAAAAACATTGTGGCGAAAGAAGAAATTGCTCGTTTTGAGCAATTTCTTCTTTTGTCACTATGTTTTCAAAAAGCCGTCTGCTGCAGAGGCTTCAGAAAGCGTCTTTATGAGGGAAAAGGTTAATCAATGCACTTGTTGGACTTTGTATTCATATCTTGTTGTTCTCTAAATGTTCTAGCAAACTAGTTAAGAACAGCCACTAGAGGAGACTTAATACATGGGCAAACTGTTTCGAGGGGATATAAATGATACTATATTTGGATTAGTACCCTAATAGAACTAGAATGGAGTGCTCCCCAGAGCACGTGTGTCACCTGCCGGCGCCTTGTCAGAAAATTTTAATTTTTGACAGAAAAGGGGCAATAACTCTGATATAAAAATATTTGGATTATCCCCCTTTTGTGAACCCATCACAAAGATTGATATAAACATTTGTCAAAAGTTTCAATCCAATCCTTTGAGTAGACAAAAGATATTTGAAAACGTGACGAAAAAGTGTGACGACAGACAGCGGACAGACAGACAGACAGACGCCGGACAAAAAGTAATCCCTAAGTGCCTACCATGCTATGCAGGTGACACAAAAAGTCTCATATTTCCACCAGATTATAGAAATCATATCAATATTAGGTTTCATTTCAAACCTTTGAAAATCGTAGTGGTTCAACTCTTGATATATATTCCAGTATACTTTTTTAAAAATATATTTGAGTTTTTTTTCCTTGCATCTCTCTACAGTGACAAATTAATCCTTTCCCTGATAGGACAATTCTGCAGCAGACGACTTTAAACATATTTTGTTAAAAAAAAGAAGAAAATCTCTATAATTGAATGGATAACCTATGACTAAAAGTGAAAAACATTGTGGTGAAAGAAGAAATTGCTTGTTTTGAGCAATTTCTTCTTTTGTCACTATGTTTTCAAAAAGCCGTCTGCTGCAGAGGGGTCAGAAAGCATCAATATGAGGGAAAGGGTTAAGGGTGTCTGGTTATACGCACAGTCACACTTGAGTTGACAAAAACATAGAAATGCAGATTCACTAGTGGTAGGCAGTATGACTTTAACCTTTCCCCTTACGCCTTTCGCCTTTTGTCGCATCTGCAGCAGACAACTTTTGTAAACATGTGGGGAAAAGAAGAAAATGCTTATGATGAGCAATTTCTTCTTTAGCAACAATGTATTTGTTAGCTGCTGCAGAGGTCTCAAAAGGTGTCTGTATGTGGGGAAGATTGATTGATTAGGGTTTAACGCCGTTTCCAACATTTTTTCAGTCATATCATAGGGAACCAGTTCACCTACTCATGCGTTTCCTGGTTTTCCCACACTAGTACACCACGCGACATTCTTTCAAAGCAACTGGCTGCTTTTCCACATAGACTGTTAAACAGACCGTTGGTGAAAGACGAATGTCACAGTGACTTTTGTCAAACGTCGGAAAGAATGTTGGCCAAGCAGGGATTCAAACTCACAACCTCTGGATTGACAGCCTGTGTCGCTACCGGAAGAGTAAGGTGATATAACTAAAATGATGTTTGATTGATTTCTTACCTCCAAGCGATTATGAAGACCTGTTTTAACTTCTTGTAATAGACAGTCTATTACTACAGTCCTATAGGCATAGTCATCGTAGTCTAGGTTACCAAACTGGGTTACTATGGTTACCAGACAGTTGGTTGATGCATCACGAAGGGACATATCTTCAGTCTAAAAAAGAAAGCAATCAATTGTATAGCATATTTTCTTGAAATGTTTTAAACGTTTGCAAATCCGAATTCTTTTAACATTTTCCAGTATACTACAATTTTGAATTTTGTCGGATAATCATAAATCTTGCTTGACAACATTTTGAAGAATTAGCAGTCAGCTGCAGAGCGGTTTGCATGTAAGAAAGAGTTAAAAGATACACTGAAGATGTTTAACAAAATATCTGTCATATGATCAATTATTGAAATTCTATAATAACATTCATTTTTTTTTTTACAAAGTGCATACAGCACAAAAATGAAAAGTGCATTATATGAAAATTCAAATTATTTTTGTTTCACATTTAAGGCTGAAAGGATGCAGTTTATGGATTAAGATAAATATGTATGTCAAAAACTTTTTATGACACACCACCTTAGACTTTGAAAGAATGGGGAGTATCGGTGTGAGAAACCTCAAGCAACCTCAAGAAAAGGTAAACAGCCTGATGGGATTTTACTGAAATGTTGTTGAAAACAGCATTATACTCCAATCGGTCAATTAAAATCTCCAAGGTGTGTATTTACAGATAATAAAATCCTTACTGGACCTCAAATCTTACGTTGTGGGGGCTCGAAATTGTCACAGTGAGATGATTGTTTCGAGTACCTTAAGCAAAGACGTGGTTTGGAATTAAAAAAGAGATATTGCAGGGACTTATCTAGACCTCTAAATCTTACAGTGTTAATGATGTGACAGCAGTTATTGACGAGGGCGACGCATATATTCTTGTCCATCTTGGTCATGGATTTAACCAGACTGTTGGCCCACTTGTAGCCCTGCAGTCTCTGTAGATAATCAGGCTCATCCACTCTCTTCATGTCAAAACTGTTCAGCTAGAGATAAGTAGTGTCATTTCAGATGAAATAGTAATCAATATGGAAACATTATACTATCTCAACCCTTTCCCACATACAACAATTCTGCAGCAGATGACTTTGGACGTATTTTGTCAAAAAATAGAAAATCTCCATAATTGAATGGATAATCTATGTCAAAAAGTGGATAACATTGTGGCAAAAGGAGAAATTGCATGTTTTGTGCAATTTCTTCTTTTGTCACCATGTTTTCAAAAAGCTGTCTGCTGCAGAGGCGTCAGAAAGCGTCTTTATGAGGAAAAGGGTTAAACAGATGACATTGAAAAAAAAGACAATTTCTATAAACGAGAGTATAACAAAAGCAATGCTGAGCGACCACCAACACTCGTCTGTTTATTTCTATTAAAGGATAAAAAGGGGCATTACTGAATAATTATTAAAGCCAGAGTTATGTGACATTGTATGTAAGTTTCATATGAAAATGTTGAACGGTTTTCGAGTTATTAGGTGAGGTAAAGGTTTTGTGATGTCGCAGATGACAACAAGGGTATCACAACAGGCAATATGAACAAAATTTCCTTATGTCACATTGTTTTCAAAAGTCGTCTTCTGCAGAGGCATGAAAATAAATTATGAGGGAAATGGTTAACTTTATAGCTTCATAACAAACAATGCAGATGGTTTAAATACCATAAAAACTATTTCCTTGAGGGTAGAATAATTTGTTACCTGTTGCACAATTTCAGCCAGATTTTGCAACTCATCATGTCCTTCACACATCATCTGTAAACATAAAACATTGATATTTAAATATTTGATCTTATTTCATATTAGAAAACATTTGCACTGCCTTAATTTGTAAGATGTTCTAGAATGGAATAAAATATTTCGGGATAGGTCTGTTATCTAGTTCAGCATGCTCCAGACTGACAGAACAACTAACAAATGCATCAATACATTCCCTTCTGCACTGTACTGGTGCGAGAAACCCAAGAAACAGGTGTTGATGACACATTTGGAAATTTACATATGGCATTAACAATTAAAAATCCTATTTTCACTCAACTTTCTCTTGTAGTTTTCAATTATGTCATACTAGTTCAACCAATATTGGCATCAGTGTCGTTTTTCCTGATAGCAAGACTCTAAGACATAAGTTGACAAACATGGCAGAAAAATTAATATTATATTCTTAAAATATTATATTGTGTAAAGTTAAATCAAGTCTCTTACCACAAACACGTTTGACAAAAGAACCCGGGAATTTTTGTGTATCAGAGTAGCAAACAGTCTACACATGATGGGGATAAAGACAGTCCTGTCTCCTATCAGTCGAAGAAGGTTCTGGATACTGTTTATGATGTCCTCCTCAGCTTTCTACAAAGTACAATACAAGGAGTTAAATTACCATTTGAATCTTTGAAATGGCAATTCCATCTCGAGTTATATCATGTGTGTGTATAAAGCAGGTCTGTTATTAAAGGGTAAAGCTTCGAAGAATAGATATCTTGCATCAAAAGCTCAGTGCAGAATAAAACATATAATTACATATTTGATTGATAAAAATTGATGTCTTTTCTTGTAAGTGATGGAATGTTTTGATGTACAGTAGCTGTATTTATGATGCTTTCATGACATGTTTATGTTTTGCAATGGAAGTGGGGACTTAGTACATGACTTCATGACATGTTTATGTTTCATAAAGGAAGTTGATTAACAAACAAAGCAAAAATCAAGTCGTCTGCTGTGGATGGGTCACATTGTGTCTACAAGGAGGAAAGGGCTTAGTTTTAGCTATGGTCAATGTGTTTTAAATTCACAGCTTAAACTATGACCTTTCCTAGATTCTTACGCATGACAAAACATCATTTGTGATTTGTCATTTCTACAAAAGAGAATTTAAATTGAACATTGATTTGAGCGAACTCATAGTCCCAAAACCTTGTGATTTTTACTTGTAAAGGACTGATAAAATTACATACCTGGGATTTTTTCTTGTGCAGGAAAGGAAGTAGAAGAGTGATCAGTTTTTTACACAGGCTGGCGTCTGTTACAAAACCGCTTATTCTTGTAAAGAGAAAAAAATAAATCATTACAGTGTTACCTTTCAGCTTTTCTCAAATTTAAACACATATTGATGCATCTGTAACAGGCAAATTTTTAAAGCATCGCTGCAAACAGAAAAATTAGTTGTGAAGAACGCTTTCTCCTTTCCAACAATGTTTTCAAAACTATGAAATTATCATATATCACATGTTTTGCTTAAAATTTCTAAATTCAAGTGCTGCAGATTTGTTGTGCGTGGGAAAGAGTTTATAATTCTAATCTAACTATCATTGTAAGTCTACTCACTTTGAGAGAATGTCTAATTCAATAAAGTTTTCCTGTTTCCTATTCTGTTTTGTGAACAATGTCTTGATCACTCTCTCCAAGAACAACAATATGGAGTTGATATGGGGTTTTAGTAGAGCAATTCCAATGTGGCTATCTGAAAGAGAAATAGGATTTACTACAACATCTCCCTACTGCATTATGTTCACAAAACAAGCTTTATAAACCAACTTCTTAAACTTTTGGGTATCATAGAATTCAGTTTTTATAGACAGACGGACAAACATACAAAGTAACAGATGGAAGAAGTGTTAAACCTATTGTCCACTATGGTGAAACTGGTAAAGGACTATAATTATAATCAAAGACAATGTCAGTCTGTAAGTGACGGCCTTCTTCACAGGCAGGCAAGACAAAAATACATGTGTGAATCAAAGACCAATTTACTAAATGTAATCCTAAAACTATCACTAACCGTAACGTAACCCTTTCCCTCATGTATAAGCTTTCTGACGCCTCTGAAGCAGATGATCTTTGGAATCATAGTGGAAAATGGAGAAATTGCTTCAATAATCATACTATCATTTATAAATATTTTTTGGACTTGATAATTTCAATGTCGTCTGCTGCAGATTTGTTGTAAGTGGGAAAGAGTTGATATGCCCCAAAAATGCTTTCATAGTTTAAAAACTGTCAGTTCAAGGGACGATGATAATAGATTCTAGAATAGCTGAATGAACTTCATCCAAAACTACATCTTGCACTCTACCAATTTATGGTTATGAGGAGTGCTAAATCTCATTAAATTATCTTCAGAATTGAAGCTGTTTGTTCTACAACGTTCATTGTGTCATACTGCAGATCTTTCAACAAACTGAGTGTCAAGTGATACAAATACCCCCAACCCCCTCAAACGTTGTTTGTGGAGTCATAACAACTATAGCTTCATTAGATCTCAAAAATTTGTTTTATCTTTATACCTTTGTCTAATTTCACCATATGGTTGACATGAACTGCAGGAACCTCTTCCTCCGATTCCTCTTGTTCAGACAGAGAGAGAAGGTTGTTGACCATCTCCAGGACAACGGTGGTCACGCTTTTCGTCACCCCTTTGCGTAACAATAGTTTCATAATATGGACGAGGGGTGTATAGGTTATATCCGACTCCTGGTGTATGGCAAGGAGAGAAAAATATCTGTAATACAGAAACAAAAGTGGTCACTGGAAATTTCACAAGAACTCTAGATGAGGTGTGTATCTCATGTTCTTAACCCATTCCAACATACAACAAATCTCTATTAGAGGACTTTGAAACATCTAGGCAAAAATATCAAATAATCTATATAAATGAAACAGTAATAACTAAAAAGAAATCTTTATTTTATGTGGGAAAGGTATTTACCCTTCTAAGATAAGCACTTGCTCCTTATATTATAAAGCTGTCATCTCTGTGCATACATTATTTTTTGCAATTTTTAGTCCACTATATTTTTTTCAACACAATTTGAATTTCAAAGTGTATGTTTAAGCATATTACTGATAGGTTATTTTGATCCTTCTGCTATTGTAAACATTGTTATTGTAAACATTGTCGAAAATATTTTTTCACTATATTAAAACAAGAAGGCCTAGATGGCCCTAAATCGGTCACCTGAGTGATAGTATAGTAGCAAATATATTACTGCAAATGTCTGGGAAAATTTGATCAGGAGTAAAAATGAAACTGCAAAAAGTGGACATTGTTAATAAAATAGCTCATCAGTAAAGGCCATTTGAAATAAGGCGTTAAATCTTTGAAAAATTTGAATGAAAATCCCCAAAGGAACATTTCCTGTTAAGTTTGGTTGATATCTGTTCATTGGTTTAAGAGGAAATGTTGATTGAAGCAAAAAGTTTATTTACCCCATTTCTGATGCCACCTACAGGTTATCTTTTTTAACCGAACAAATTATGTAAAGGGTCAGTTCAGGAATATTTGTGCTAAATTATCTTGAAATCTGACAAGAACTTTAAATTAGAATGGAATTATAAAGTGTTGTCATTTTGCCCTTTTTCCGATGTTTGTAGAGGGTCGCTCAAGGAACATTTCTACCGAATTACCTTGGAATCGACCAAATAATATTGGAATCGGACAAGCAGATTGAGAGAATAAGAATTTTGAAGATTGGCCCTTTCCCCCATTTCTGGTACCGCAGCAACCAAAACATAGAATTTAAATCTTTGAAGAATTTTGAAAGATGAACACCAAATGAACATTACAGTGAAGTTAGATTGAAATTGATCCAGTGGTTTAGGAGATGTTGTTTAAAGCTAAACGATGGACGACAGACAGAGCGTGATCAGATTTAAATCAACTTCAGCCGTCGGCTCAGGTGATCTAAAAATCCCTTTCATGCCTAGATATCTTCACAGTTGTCTGCTGAGGATAAAGTATTTATGGGAACGGTCTAAAATAATAGTTACCTGTGGTTTTTTGTCATCGCTAGAAAGAATTTAAGTAGCGGGCCCGGACTATCATACATGTCTGTGGACAGTTTCCCTAACTGAGGCCACACTAAGCCCTCAAAGATACCATCTATCTCCACTGTAGTCCACTCGTAGGTCTCATAATCTATAAATATCTGGTGAACAAAAGAAATGAACATCTAAAAGCCTGTCATTGACATATTTGAACTTTTCCTTTTAATAAGTTTGGAAGTATTCGTTTGTTTAACCCTTTCCCACATACAAAAAATCTTCAGCAGAAGACTTTGAACACATCTTTGCAAAAATATGAAAAATCTCCATAAATAAAAGTATAAATATATGAAAGTGTTGAAAACATTGTGGCAAAAGGAGAAATTGCTTGTTTCAAGCAACTTCTTCTGTTGTCACAATGTTTTTAAAAGACGTCTGCTGCAGAGGAGTTAGAAAGCGTCTTTATGTGGGAAATGGTTAAATCAAGTAAACGGTGTAGATCCAGTTGAACCTGTATAATTGCAGTCTGAATAAGCTGTACACTCTTCACCTATTTCTTCCATAATCTTGTTAGAAGGTTCATTCTGATAAGACTTATTCGCTGGACAAGGTGCTCAGGACTGCATAAGGGGGTGTAAACTGGTCTCCTCCCAACAATATCTCTCATATTACTCAACCGAACCCGATGTTGCGGGTACTCAAAAGAATCGTCTCACTGAAACGTCCAAATAATTGTTTTTTTTGGAAAAAATGAGTTGACCTTTTTGTGACAGATATAAAATGAGAAAAGAAGAAGACATTGATTGCTCTCTCATCCTGGGCAATTTCTCTTCTTCTCATAATATTTTCATAATACTGCTGAAGAACATCAAAATCATTCTGTATGAGGGAAAGGATTTTTGTTACAGAGAAGAAAGAATTGTGGTTTTAAATCCTTTTTTGAACTCCAAAACCTTTTTGTTAGGTACTCAAAACAATAATTTCTGAGTCAGAGGCAATTTTTTGAATACCAACAACATAAGTTTAAACCCTTTTCTGAATACACTAAATCTGCAGCAGAAGACTTAAAATATCTAGGCAAAAATGAAAAATAAATTGTCTCAAATGTATAATTATTGAAAAGAATCGAAAACATTGTAATAAAAGGAGAATTGTTCATTATGAACAAATTCAATTTTTTTCAAAATGTTTTCAAAAGTATTCTGCTGCATGTCTTTACCCTTTCCTGCATAGAGATGCTTTCCCAGCCCTCTGCTGCAGACGACTTTTCAAAACATTGTGTCAAAAGTAGAAATTACTCAAAACAAGCAATTTCTTCTTTTGCCACAATGTTTTAAACTCTTTTTAGTATTTATACCTACATTTATAGAGCTTTTCCGTGTTTTTGCCTAGTTGATTTCAAAGTCTTCTGCTGGAGATTTGTTGTATGTGGGAAAGGGTTAAGAAGAACAAAGGTTAAGCGTACCTGCGTGACCCTGGACAAAGCCATCTGTCTGATTCTCTTTAACGGGTTCAGGACAAAAGGGACGAGTTTATCCCTGCTCTCCAAACACACCGTACTGAGGGTCCCGAGTCCAACAATTATTTGTAACATGTGGGGGAGATAACTGTCGATCATGTGACCAAGTTTCTTCAGAATGATTTCCATGGAGCTCATCACTCTGTAAGAATAAAAAGAAATCTGCATCAGATGACTTGGAAACCATTTGGGTAAATTTTTTAGAAACTCTATAAATGAAAGAACGAACAATTATTGAATAAAGTTGAAAACATTGTGGCAAAAGGACAAATTGCTCATTATGAGCAATTTCTCCTTTTACCACAATTGTTTTCAAAAGTTGTAAGAGTCAGAAAATATCTGTATGTGGGAAAGGGTTAAATTGGGGTTTAACGCCGTTTTTAACAATTTCTCAGTTATATCACGGCGGCCAGTTCACCTACTCATGCATTTCCTGGTTTTCTCACACCAGTACTCCACACAACAATCTTCCCAAGCAACTGGCTGCTTTTCCACATAGACTTTGCCCATTGGTGAAAGACGAATGACGCATGTTGCAATGACTTTTGTCAATCGTCGGAAAGAAAGTTGGCAGAGCCGGGATAGATTTGTAAGGAAGGGGGGATTTTTCTTTACATAGACAAAGGAGGAAAAATGCCTCAATTTGTTCATAAAATCAATTTTACGATAACATTTCTCCCTTGTTTTGGAATCCTAGATTGGAAACTGAATAATGTACATGACATATTTTTTCCGGACTCCTCCAAAATGAGAAAATCTTCAGGGAAGCACAGATAGTCTGAATAAAGGACTGAGATTCTATCACGAGTGTTCAAAGGAACACAATCATATGCCTACATTTCAGTCGGTAAGTGAAAGCGCGACAAGCTGATGATGGAGAAGAGACCCCTATATGTCAGACTGCCAAGTCAGTCAGGCAACACAAAAGTTAGTAGAAATCATTGTTGGGGAAGTTGTATACATGCCCTAACAACTACATAGTAACCTTTCACCCTTTACCTCATACGACAATTCTGCAGCAGACAACTTTGAACATATTTTGTCAAAAAATAGAAAATCTCTATAATTAAATGAATAACCTATGACTAAAAGTGGAAAACATTGTGGCAAAAGAAGAAAATGCTCTTTTTGAGCAATTTCTTCTTTTGTCACTATGTTTTCTAAAAGCTGTCTGCTGCAGAGGCGTCAGAAAGCATCTATATGAGGGAAAGGAGTATGGATAACAAATAATAGGTAGAAAAGCTTTCTACAAACCCTTGTGACTTCTTGATGGAGATAACCTTGGACAAATCGATGTTCATTCTAATATCTTTTACTTTCTCAAATAAATTGTCTGTAAAAAAAAGTAATTTGCATAGATTTATTAATTATGTTTAATTATCTGTCTAGAAACCTGAAATGTATCCTTCTATTGAAGCAGCAGTCTTTAAAAACCGACCATAAAGCATGTTCAAACAGTGAAGATTCAGATCAGCCAGCACATATGCATGACAATCAATATTTATATACATATTTGTGCAACATAAGACTATTTAGAACCAACCCATTGAGGAAGATGATCAACGCTATTCACAATGATGAATGTTAAAACCATCAGAAAGAATACATGGCCGAGCACGGCTCCTGGATTAACCATTTCCCTCATATAGACGCTTTTTGACACCTCTGCAGCAGACGGCTTTTTGAAAATATAAGTGACAAAAGAAGAAATTGCTCAAAACAAGCAATTTCTTCTTTTGCCATAAAGTTCCACTTTTAGTCATAGGTTATCCATTCAAATACAGAGATCTTCTAATTTTTTGACAAAATATGTTCAAAGTCGTCTGCTGTAGAACTGTCGTATGAGGGAAAATGTCAATAGCCCATTTCATTACCAACTGAGCTATTGTGGCTGTACAATTCACAACATATAATTATATTTTAAGTCATATATATTTTGATATTTTTGCCTAAATACTTTATTCTGCTGTAGATTGGATGTACGTGGGCAAAAAGGGTTTAATTAACCCTTTCCCTCATACGACAATTCTGCAGCAGACGACTTTGAACATATTTTGCCAAAAAACAGAAAATCTCTATAATTGAATGGATAACCTATGACTAAAATTGGAAAACATTGTGGCAAAAGGAGAAATTGCTCGTTTTGAGCAATTTCTTCTTTTGTCACTATGTTTTCAAAAAGCCGTCTGCTGCAGAGGTGTCAGAAAGCGTCTATATGAGGTAAAGGGTTAATTAACACATTCATCAGATCAAAGGTGTACAACTGCATGATGATGATTGATATTCCTATATATTTTCATAAAAAAATAAAAATTAAAACGTATATATATTTTTACATGAGTAGCAGTATACATGATTTTGTGGTGAGCATTAGACAATCAGACCTTTATTGCAAAAACATTTACTGACAAATTTACCCTTTCCAAAATGTAACAAATATCCTGAAGATGACTTTGTAAGCATTTTGGCAAAAATACGAAAAAAACGTCTATAAATGGAAGTATATTAACAGCAAAGAGTTGAAAAACATTGTGACAATGTCCAAAAAGTGGCACAATTCATTCCAGAGTTATGGGACTTGACATACAAAGTCATCTAATGACCCTAAATAAGTGTGTGAAGTTTCAAAGCAACAGCATACACAGTGTCTGAGAAAAGGCCTTGCATGCAAAGGTTTGACCAAAATTCTAAGTCCAAAAAGGGGCACAATTCATTCCAGAGTTATGGGACTTGACATACAAAGTCATCTAATGACCCTAAATAAGTGTGTGAAGTTTCAAAGCAACAGCATACACAGTGTCTGAGAAAAGGCCTTGCACGCAAAGGTTTGACCAAAATTTTAAGTCCAAAAAGGGGCACAATTTAGTAAAAATCCATTCCACAGTTATGGGACTTGACATACAAGGTCATCTAATGACCCTGAATAAGTGTGTGAAGTTTCAAAGCAACAGCATACACAGTGTCTGAGAAAAGGACTTGCAAGCAAAGGTTTGACCAAGTTGGCAACGCCTACGCCGGGGTGATTACATAAGCTCCCCTATTTCTTCGAATAGGCGAGCTAAAAAGAGAAATATCTCATTTTGAGTGATTTTTCGTTTTGTTGCAATATTTTCAAGAGTTGTCTGCTGAAGATATGTCAAAAGAGAATTCACATGTGGGAAAGGATTAAATGAGTTTACCTGATGTGAATTCCAAGAATGGTTTGAAGGTAATATCTATAAATATCTTTAACTCTTCCTCCCTTGATCCATTCAGAAATCGTAGAATAATGGACTGTCTGGCGCCCATTCCTCGCCTATCAGCTGAACCCATCCCTGTCTTGGCGTGCATTTTACCATGAAGTATTCTACAGATTGAAAATGTACAAAAGTAATTGTAATTTACTTCCAAAAGACTTATTTTTTGTCTGTATATGTGTCATAACATTTAAAAACTCTAACCGATTCATAAAAAAGAGCATTATTCTCGAAGTAAAAATGTTTCAGAACAGTAAAAATTACAGGACCAATGATAAATCCATATGTAAAATTTGAAGACATAGCATATGAAGTTAATAAATTATGGCATGCTTCATACAATGAAAACAAATAAATTAGATCAAACTCACAAACTTAGCCAAAACAATATGCTAAACAAATATCTTTGAAGTTGTTTGCATCAACAATATATTACTGAGGAATTAAATAGATACATGTACATGGTTGCTTACAACACTAGAAAGGGCTTTATTTTGCAAGTTATAGTTATGGGATTTGGCTGGATATTATATAATGATTCCCATGAGACATGTGCAAAGTATTAAATCATTATTCCCAGTCAAATTCTGAAAACTTTGACCTTAATTGCAAGTTGAGAGTTATGGGATTTGGGTCAAATAATTCTCTCTTGATCCAAAACCCTGTGCAAAGTTTCAATTCAATATTCCAGGTGGTCAGAAAGAAAATTGGGATGCATACAAAACTTCAACTTGACGTTAGTTCTTTCAAGAGAAGTTTTTAACACAATTCTTCAACATACAACGCATTTAGTAAAAAATATGGAAACTCTCTATACATGAAAGAACAATTATTGAACTAGAACTATCACTGAAGATGATAAATACCCCCTAAACAGCACCTTGACCTACACCATAACTTAATAAGTAAAAGGGCCATAACTCTGTAAAATAACATGCAATTGTAAGACCTTTAGGATATGCACATCTCCTCTTGGTATAGAAGCTTCATGTACAATTTTATTAAATTCCACCAAGTGGTTTGTAAGAAATAGGCCGGACAAAATATGGCTTCCGACTGACCAACACAGTGACTATATGGCTTCCGACCGACTGACCGACACAGTGACTCCTATATACCCCCTCCTCTTCGAAAGGGTATAATAAGGTTGAAAACATTGAGGCAAAAGGAGAAATTGCTCATCATGAGCAATTTCTCCTTTTGTCACAATGTCTTCAAAAGTAGTCTGCTTCAGATGCGCCTGTATGTTGGAAAGGGTTAATAGCAGTTCACTCAAGAAACATCCCTTTTAGCTAAATTGTGTAAAGTGAGCACCAATCATACCTCATAAGAATAGGAAGAACCTCAGCTCTATGTGACGGCTCTATAGTACTATTAGCGTCGTCTATACTAAAACAAACCAACTCATTCTTGAATGTTGAATCATCCAGTAAACGGTTGAAATTCTCCCTGAAAAATATCACATGACTTGAAAGAAATGCATAACTATATACAAATACTACAAACCCAAAGAAGATTTGAAATTCTCCCTGAAAAACATCACATGACTTGAGAAAGAAATGCATAACTATACACATACTACAAACTCAAAGAAGATGTTTTAATGATTTTTTATCTAAAATGATATTCCCTCATACGACAATTCTGCAGCAGACGACTTTGAACGTATTTTGTCAAAACATAGAAAATCTCCATAATTGAATGGATAACCTATGACAAAAAGTGGAAAACATTGAGGCAAAAGGAGAAATTGCACATTTTGTGCAATTTCTTATTTTGTCACTATGTTTTCAAAAAGCCTTCTGCTGCAGATGCGTCAGAAAGTGTCTCCTGCAGAATTGTCGTATGAAGGAAAGGGTTAAGCTTATTTCATAAACACTGTGTTAAGCAATTAATCGTTAAATTCATATGATATGGATTTTTAGATCACTTAATAACAAATCTTCTCTACACTATCTGACATATAACAAGAGCTGTCGGAGGACAGCGCGCTCGACTATTCCACCGCTTATTTAATGAGATAATGGACTCTAATGTAGTTGCATGCAAAACATTAACCACAATTTCTTAGTGGGTGATAATTTGCATTATATGCTGGATAGTGTTATTTAACATGATTATTTTCATAGGTGTGATGGTTAGAAAGGGTTGTATAACCTTTCAATTGAATGCATCAAGTAGTTACTAAGATATTGACTCTTAATGTAGTTTAACGCAAACCTTTAACCATAATTTCTAAGTAAAAAAACGGCAACAATTTGCACCATATACAGGATAGAGTTATCTTAATTGGTTGTGTTTATAGTTGTGCAATTGGGAAAGGTTGTATAAAGTTTCAATGCAATTTTTCAAGTTGTAACTGAGATTACACTCTAAATGTAGTTGCAAAACTTTAACCAGAATTTCTAAGTCCAAAAAAGGTCCATAACTTGTATAAAATGCTGGATAGAGTAATCATACTTGATTGTTTACATAGATGTGATGGTTGGTAAGGGCTGTATAAAGTTTCAATGCAATGCATCAAGTAGTTACTAAGAGATGGTCTCTTTATGTAGTTGCATGCAAAACTTTAACCAGAATTTCTAAGTCCAAAAAGGCCATAACTTGCATAAAATGCAGGATAGAGTTATCATACTTGATAATCTACATAAGTGTGATAGTTGGGTAGGGTTGTAGAAAGTTTCAATGCAATGCATCAAGTATTTACTGAGACGTGGACTCTTAATTTAGTTGCACGCAAAACTTTAACCAGAATTTCTAAGAAAAAAAAGGACCATAATTTGCATAAAATGCAGAATAGAGTTATCATACTTGATAATCTACACAGGTGTAAGAGTTGGGTAGGGTTGTAGAAAGTTTCAATGCAATGCATCAAGTAAATACTGAGATATGGACTCTTAATTTAGTTGCACGCAAAACTTTAACCAGAATTTCTAAGTAAAAAAAGGGCCATAACTTGCATAAAATGCAGGATAGAGTTATCTAACTTGATAATCTACATAGGTGTGATAGTTGGGTAGGGTTGTTGTATAAAGGTTCAATGCAATGCATCAAGTATATACTGAGATATGGACTCTTAATTCAGTTGCACGCAAAACTTTAACCAGAATTTCTAAGTAAATAAAGGGCCATAACTTGCATAAAGTGCAGGATAGAGTTATCTTACTTGATAATCTACATAGGTGTGATAGTTGGGTAGAGTTGTAAAAAGTTTCAATGCAATGCATCAAGTAAATACTGAGATATGGACTCTTAATTTAGTTGCACGCAAAACTTTAACCAGAATTTCTAAGTAAAAAAAGGGCCATAACTTGCATAAAGTGCAGGATAGAGTTATCTTACTTGATAATCTACACAGGTGGGATAGTTGGGTAGGGTTGTAGACAGTTTCAATGCAATGCATCAAGTAAATACTGAGATATGGACTCTTACTTTAGTTGCACGCAAAACTTTAACCAGAATTTCTAAGTAAAAAAGGGCCATAACTTGCATAAAATGCAGGACAGAGTTATCTAACTTGATAATCTACATTGGTGTGATAGTTTGGTAGGGGTGTAGAAAGTTTCAATGCAATACATGTAGTATTTTAGAACTTGCATGCAAAACCTTAACCAAAGTGTGACGTGGACGCCGACGACGACGCCGACGCCGACGCCGACGCCAGGGTGAGTAGTATAGCTCTCATATTCTTCGAATAGTCGAGCTAAAAACTACAACATCACCAACATTTTTTATACCTCTGTATTATGCAATTTGTACTGAGATTGCAATTAAAATATGTTGTATTGTATTGTATACGGCCATCTCTAAAGCTTGAATGTTTTTCTTATTTGACTGCACAAAGTAGAAGGATGATCAATGACTCACATTTCAAATGAGTCTTGAAGGTTTGTTCTTCTACAGTTTGACTGACGAAACAAATGATTAAACAGAGGAAAAGATCGACAAGAGCACACAACCTTGCAGGCTTTATATTAACACTTTCGTTGATGCAGATGCCCATTTGAATATGAAAACTTGTATTTCCGCACTCAAAGTGTTTTGTAAGTGAATGGCACTTTTGATACTACATTAACCCTTTCTCACGTATAAACGCTTTTGGACGCCTCTGCAGCAGACGACTTTTGAAACCATTATGCCAAAAGGAGACATTGCTCAAAATGAGCAATTTCTCCTTTTGCCACAATGATTTCAACTTCAACTTCAATTATATTTAAACTCTCATTTATAGAGAATTTTCACATTTTTTCCAATATGTTTTCAAGTCGTCTGCTGCAGAATAGATGTATGTGGGAAAGGGTTAATTAACATACTTATATGGCATCAAGTATTTTTCCTTGTATCCAGCAAGGCAGGTAAAGGCAGCCCTTTGAACTCCGGGATTTCGATGCAACAATAACTGTAGGAATTAAAAATAAAGGCATGAAATTATACTTGTATTACCCATTTTCTGATTTATAAACTTTCCGAAATGTGACATTAACGCTTTCCCACATACAGCAAATCTTTAGCAGTCGACTTTGGAAACATGTGGACACAAATATTGAAAACCCCTATAAATAAGGGTATATTTACTGAAAAAAAGTTGAAAACATTGTAGCAAAAGAAGAAATTGCTTGTTGAGAGAAATTTCTTCTTTTGTCGCCTTTTTTCCCCAAAAAACGTCTGCAGAGGGATCTGACAGTGTCTATATGAGGGAAAGGTATAGAAACAAGCGGTGGTCGTCACATGACAGCATAGCACTTGATTGCGAATTGAAGACCAAATTTGAACCAGATCATTTTAAAACAAATTTGAACGTTAAACCATTACTAACTATAGAGTATCTAAGGTGACCTGGCTTGAAATCAAAGTTGGGCTAAATAGTATGTCCATTATAAATGTGACCAAGTTTGGGGATTATGAAATATAGTCAATTGTGCTACTACCATGTGGAGAATGACAAGTAAACTGCACACTTGGCCATAAACAATGTGACAAATTTGGCATCTATAAAATATTAACTCTTTCCCACATATAGAAGCTTTCTGACGCCTCTGAAGCAGACGTCTTTTGAAAACATTGTTACAAAAGAAGAATTGCTCAAAACGTTTAATGTGTCAGCAAGTGGGAAGGGATTAAACATTGCATCTGAAAAATAGTTCAAAAATGCAGTCAAACTACTTTAATGTCATCAAAGATATTATTCTGCCTGATCCTGCTCAGTAATAAATGAAGGGGGAAAAAAAGAAGATCCTTTTACCTCAAAGTATAGTTCTCTCAGTTCTGGTTCTCTATGAATGGACTTCTGGTTTTTAAACTTGGCAAACAGTTCAAGTTGTACAAGCAACGTTACAGTCACAGGTTTTTTCATTTTTCCTTTCCCAGACTTCCCCGATTTAAACATTTGAGATTCATCTAGTTCATCGTCGTCTTCCTCTGAATCATCACCTTCAACTAGTGGCTCAGCACTCTGGTTGTCTTCTACAGCATCTTCAATCTCAGCCTCTTCTTCATCCTCATCGCTTTCACTTTCCACTTCTTCTACTTTTTTAAGGCTTCTTGTAAAATGTCTTTGCTCTTTTTCTAGTAATTTATGTTTACTTTTGTTCTTCTGTGTTTTCCTACTAGAATTCAATTCATTGCTACTACCTGTACTCGTCTGTTGAGTATTGACACTCTCTTCATCATGGTCTACTTCCATGTTATCACTGTCTTCACACTTACTTGACTGTCTAGTCCTGTAACGCCGTTTAGGGACATTCTCAGAATCCATACCGACATTACTAACAGGTAAGATTGCATCCCCTGAAGTATTGCTTGTGTCTTTATTATTGGCAGTATCTGTACAAGTTGTTTCTTCTTGACTGATACTTGTTCTACCACTTGATTTTCTCTTTTTTCTTTTAACAGGAGTGGTACGTGTTTCATCTGAGGTCTTCTTTAAAATATCCTGAGTTTGGGCCAGTCCCATGTCTGTTGGGTTGTACTCTAGTCTGAAAATATCAATATCACAATCAAGAAAGTCATAAAGATAAAGTCACAACAGCTAGTATTTGTGTTACTTCAGAAGTTGGTATTAACCCTTTCCCACATATAACAAACAACTTTGAAAATATGTCACAAAGTGTTATTATTGAATCAAGTTGAAAACATTGTGACAAAAAGGTAAAATTGCTCAATATAAGCAATTTCTCGTTTTGCCAGAGTTTTCAAAAGTCGTCTGCTGCATATGCATCAAAATGCGTCTGGAAGTGGGGAAGGTTTAAAGAATGAAAGTCTGTCATGAAAGGGTCATAACTTTCGGTTAAATGAAAAAATACATCTCTTCTGTTTGACAACAATAAACCGGAGTAACATTATAAATTTCTTTCCAGTTTACCAGTAAGAATAGTTATAGATTTTATTACAGAATGGTATAACAATGAATTAACCATAGGTTGTTGTTAACCCTTTCCCACATACATCTGAAAACGTCTTGACAAAAAATATATAAAATCACCATAACTGAGAGCTTAAATATTGAATAGAGTTGAAAAGATTGTGACAAAAGGAAAAATTGATCTTCATGAGCAATTTCTCTTTTTGTCACAATGTTTTCAAAAGTCTTCTGCTGGGAAAGGGTCAAGATACTTCATGTTCACATAACTTGCGCATCTGGAATCCAAACTATGGTATATGTAATAGTATGTAATTTAAAAGTAACATATGTTTCCTTTATGGCATTACTTTTCTTCATATAGAATATTTTGATGACTCAGTATCTGTTGTCTGTAGCAATGATTTGAAATTTAACCCTTTCTCCACATACTACAAATCTAAAGCAGACATTTATGGAAACATCAAAGTAAATATATGGAAAATCTCATAATTCAATTAATTATTATATAACTGCACATTTTCATATATACAGATTGTCACCCATGAATACTACACAACAGAAGTCATATACAATACCAAATATGGTAATGGCACGTCACTGAAATACGAATATGCGTCATTCACAAATTTATTTCTTATGTAAATTGATATATTTCGTAATTGAAAATATAGAATTTTTTATGATTTTTCTTTAATCTGTCTTAAAAGTGTCTCCTTGGAGCTTGGAAAATTTATATCAACTTTTCCTGCAACTCGTAGTACAATACAAAGCCAGGTATCACTAGTGCAATACAATATTCCCAATGTATATCAACTTTAAATAAAGTTGAAAACATTGTTGCAAAACGATAAATTGCTCTTCCATCTACTGTAGATACGTCAAAGGATGTCTGCAAGTGGGAAAGGGCTAAATAAACATACTAACCGAAGGTAATCAAAGAAAACTGGTATAAACACTTTCGATTTGGGTTCACATTTCTCGGGGAATTTATGCATGCATTTCCACAGCTGTATTCTAAAATTGTTAAAGTCTGGTGTCTGAACACTGTATGTTGTTTCCTCCATACTGCTGGTGAACATTGACAGAAGATCATCAGTATCCTGTATGTCACTGTTGTCTAATACTGCATCGTTGGAGTCAGCTTTTCCTGGTAAAATAGTTATTTGTATATAATTAATTAATACCAGGACCTTCATTCACCAACCACTCTAAATTTCAAAGTAACACAATTTCTGATTGGTTAAACCAGTTGGTACAGCCAATCATAAATTGTGTTACTTTGTGAAATAAAATTTATATAATGGACAATAACAAGTGATAATTTTAGATATTCATGATACATATATTTGGGATGGATGGATGGAGGCAAACTAAATGCCACCCTCCAAAGATAGTGGAATGATCATTTCAAAGATTGAACAATATAATTTACAAGAGTAACTCTATGGCTATTAATGTATTGTCCTTATTTAGCATTGGCATGAAGTGTCAGCAAAATTGGTCCATTAGTTAACCCTTTCCCTCATACAACAATTCTGCAGCAGACGACTTTGAACATATTTTGCCAAAAAAAAGAAAATCTCTATAATTAAATGGATAACCTATGACTAAAAGTGGAAAACATTGTGGCAAAAGGAGAAATTGCTCGTTTTGAGCAATTTCTTCTTTTGTCACTATGTTTTCAAAAAGCTGTCTGCTGCAGAGGCGTCAGAAAGCTTCTATATGAGGGAAAGGGTTAAACAATTCCATCAAATTGTTGATAGACATTGTCCATGATAGATACTGTATGCTAGACATAGGGAGATACTTACGACAATTTTCTGCAGCCATTGTCAGATGTTTGCCTAAAACTTCCCAAAATGCATTCTTCTCCATTCCATAGGCATGACTTGATATCAACTCTAGGAGCGGTTTCCAAAGTAACTTGAAGTTTATGAAGAGACATCCTATCAAATATCTGAGGGGAACCTTAAAAAGAAACAAGAGGTCGATGATGGCCCTGGATCTCTCACCTGATTAATGCGATGTGATTTGTCATGCCATCGGACAGATACTTTTGGAGAGGAAGATCTTTAAAGTTTTCACTATAACTATGAAAGGCAAAACAGTCCCGACCCTTGGCAGCCATGTTTTTTTTACCAATCTTGAAGGAATCTGATAGAGGGTCACACAAGGTACATTTCTATAAAATCATTTAAAAATCGGCCATTCTGTGAAGTTTCATTATAATTGTACAACTGGTTACAGAGAAGAAGATGTTGACGCACGCCAGACAAAGGGCTATCACAATAATTCACCTTGAGCACCTGATTTGTTATCATCTCCAATACGAATATTAAACATCTGCTGTTAACAATCAAAGAAACCAACAAAATGAAATCTACAATTTAACCTTTAACAATATTTGCGAACAATGTAGACTAAGTTTAACATTAAGTGTTTCCTTTTGACTCACATGTAGTAAAACTAGAACTATCATTGAAGATGAAAAATACCCCCAAAACAGCACCTTGATTCAAAATATGGCTTCCGACCGACCAACAAAAGGGCCATATCGACAAAATATGACCAACAACTTAATAAGTAAAAGGGCCATAACTCTGTAAAATAACATGCAATTGTAAGACCTGTCTCCTCTTGGTATAGAAGCTTAATGTAAAATTTCATTGAATTCCACCCAGTGGTTTGTAAGAAATAGGTTGGACAAAATATGTCTTACTTAATAAGTAAAAGGGCCATAACTCTGTAAAACAAGAAAAAGTAACAAAGAGCAATAACTCTGTATTTAGATTAAATAGAGTTATGGTTTCTGTACACTGCACTTCCCC
Source organism: Serripes groenlandicus (assembly GCA_031761405.1). Lineage (NCBI taxonomy): Eukaryota > Metazoa > Mollusca > Bivalvia > Cardiida > Cardiidae > Serripes > Serripes groenlandicus. Next base: position 59,978,006 of record JASEVX010000005.1, on the reverse strand, counting down.
TCAATGTGTTGTATCATCCTATGAAGTTTTATTAAATTCCAACAATTAGTTTTAAAGTTAAGCTCCGGACAAGACTCTACGAATATGAAAAAGTAACAAAGGGCAATAACTCTGTAATTATGTAAAGTAGTTATGTTTCTTGTACACTGCACTTCCTCTGATTATGCTCTACCATTATATGTAGTTTTATTAGATTCCATCTATTAGTTATTAAGTAATTCTACAGACAAGAAAAAGTAACAAAGGGCAAAAACTCTGTATTTAAATAAAATAGAGTTATGGTTCCTGTACACCGCACTTCCTCTCAATGTGTTGTATCATCCTATGAAGTTTTATTAAATTCCAACAATTTGTTTTAAAGTTATGCTCTGGACAAGACTCTACGAATAAGAAAAAGTAACAAAGGGCAATAACTCTGTAATTATGTAAATTAGAGTTATGGTTCTTGTACACTGTAATTTCCTCTTTTGCCACAATGTTTTTAAAGTAGTCTGCTCCACATGTGTCAGAAAGTGTCTACATGTGGGAAAGGTTAAATGGTATATTTCCACTATCCCAGATTTGATATTCTTTTCCTTCAAAGTTTTCAAAGAAGAAGACTTTTATAAAAGCATATCAGGTAAATGGTTCCATAAGGAGACGGCATGGTGAATATACCTGCTGTAAAGTCTGATTTGGTATAGACTTTTGTACGTCAGCATGTTCCAGCTTCTGCAGATACCGTAGTTTGTCCCTGTATGTCTGCACCATGGCCGGGATTGTCTCCGCATACAAACAGATCTTTAATACATCCTGCACTTCATTTTTCTGTGTTAAATATTGTACAACCACAATTGTTATGATAATGCAATCAGGATAATATAAATTAACTGCTATTCATTTCCCCCATACGAAAAATCTGCCTAAAACGACTTTGCAATAATCTTGAAAAATACTTCGAAAATCTCTATTAATAAAAACATAACTATTGAATACTGTTTAGCAATTTCTCCTTTTGCAACAATGTTTTCAGAAATAGTCTGAAGTAGATTGGTCAAAATGCACCTGAAAAGCAGAAAGGATTAACCCTCTCCCTCATATAGACACTTTCTGACGCCTCTGCAGCAGATACCTTTTTGAAAACATAGTGACAAAAGAAGAAATTGCTCAAAACGAGCAATTTCTCCTTTTGCCACAATGTTTTCCACATTCAGTCATAGGTTATCCACTCAATTATGGAGATTTTCTACTTTTTGACAAAATATGTTCAAAGTCGTCTGCTGCAGAATTGTCGTATTAGGGAAAGGGTTAATCCCCTACACAGAAACTTTTGAGAACATTCATAATTAACATTTGAAAACAGTTATAGCTGTTTGTAGATTGTTTATCTGGAGTTTTTTCACCATATTTGGAAAATGAACACTTATTAATGATTCCTGGGTAACTTACCAATACAAGTCGAGGAAATGGGCCTTGCCAAAGGGCACTCAATCATGTGTGGGAATCCAACCCGGGATTACCAGTCTAAAATCCACCACAATAACCACTTTGCCAGTGTGAGGGGCTCATGGAGAAGCATGCATACAAGAAAATTCTAACCATACAAATTATGAACTTACTGATTCAGGAAGAGGAAGAGTGAAGTTAGTCAATATTCTTAGTGTCAAAAGTCGTATCTGGAATATAAAAACAGTGTTTGTGATCACCATAACTGCCAATTAGAGGTATACTTCAGGTTAACCCTTTCTCTCATATATACGCTTTCTGACGCCTCTGCAGCAGATGACTTTTTGAAAACATAGTGACAAAAGAAGAAATTGCTCAAAACGAGCAATTTCTCCTTTTTCCACTTTTAGTCCAATTATAGAGATTTTCTATTTTTTGATAAAATATGTTCAAAGTCGTCTGCTGCAGAATTGTCCTATGAGGGAAAGGGTTAAAGAATGCGCTCATTTAGACCTTTTTTTTTCAGTTTTATTAAAAATTATCTATGTCATTTATTTTTAAAATTATTTAGGCTCTTTTAACTCGTATAATCTATTGGGAACAAGAGGACCATGCTGGTCCTATAAACCTCACCTATAGACACATCTAAAGCAGACGACTTTTGAAAACATAATGACAATAATCTCAAAACGAGCAGTTTCTTCTTATGCCACAATTTTTTCAACTTTTTTTTAGGTAGTTTACCTTCATTTTTTCAGATTTACCAGATCTTGAGTAAATGTTTTCAAAGTTGTCTGCTATTTTTTATGAATGTGGGAAAGGGTTAAAAGGCTGCATTAGAAGATATATTATATATTACAAAAGGTAAGTAAACAACTTCGACTTACAAGAGAATTAGGTGAAGACAGGTTGTCCTGTAGAGCAGGGAATATTTGGTTAAACCTCTCTTCTGTTAACAAATCCTGGACATTCAATTCAACACCATATGCCATATAAATATCTGCAAATCTTAAATACTGCACATTCTCTGTTTGCTTCCTGAAAACAAGACATTAAATGCTTTCTCATATGCAGACACATATGAATATATATATACTATACAGCAGACAACTTTTAATAACATTTTGACCCCAACATTTTCAACTTTATTCAATACATGTAATTATAAGCAATTTCTGAATGAGCAACAATGTTTTCAATCATATAATATTCAATAACTTTCACTTATAGCCTATTTTAGCCTGCATTTTATGTTGTCTGCTGCAGATTTGTTTTATGATGGAAAGATTTAACCATTTCCTCATGTAGACGCTTTCTGACGCCTCTACAGCAGACAGCTTTTTGAAAACATAGTAACAAAAGTAGAAATTGCTAAAAACAACAATTTCTCCTTTTGCCACAATGTTTTCCACTTTTAGTCATAGGTTATCCATTCAATCGTAGAGATTTTCTATCTTTTGACAAAATATGTTCAAAGTTGTCTGCTGCAGATTTGTTTTATGTGGGAAATATTAATCCTTTCCATGCTGAATTATTTAAAATGAACTTGTCTAGCTTTGAATTTGGAGGAATTCAGAACCAATTTTAGGAATAACAAAATTGCTCATAAGATTAGTTCTAACAGTCATAAGGTTAACCCTTTCCCACATACAACAAATCTGCAGCAGACAACTTTAAACAAGAGGGCCATGATGGCCCTATATCGCTCACCTGATTTAATAGAACTTCAATAGTTTTCAAAGTTTTTACTCTTTTTAGGCCAATACTTTTGGACAAGAAGATTTTTAAAGTTTTAACAATGCACATATAAGGAAAACAAGCTCCGCCCCCTGGCGGCCATGTTTTTCAACGGATCAAAAATATTTGAACAATCTTCGAAAAGGGTGCCCAAAGGAACATTTGTGCAAAATAATTTTTAAATCAGGCCAGTACTTTTGGACAAGAAGATTTTTAAAGTTTTAACAATGCACATATAAGGAAAACAAGCTCCGCCCCCTGGCTGCCATGTTTTTCAACGGATTGGAAATATTTGTACAATCTTGGTAAAGGGTGGCCCAAGGAACATTTGTGCAAAATAATTTTTAAATCAGGCCAGTTCTTTTGGACAAGAAGATTTTTAAAGTTTTAACAATGCACATATAAGGAAAACTAGCTCCGCCCCCTGGCGGCCATGCTTTTCAATGGATCGGAAATATTTGAACAATCTTGGTAAAGGGTACCCTTAGGAACATTTGTGCAAAATAATTTTCAAATTGGGCCAGTACTTTTGGACAAGAAGATTTTTAAAGTTTTAACAATGCACATATAAGGAAAACAAGCTCCGCCTCCTGGCGGCCATGTTTTTCAACGGATCAAAAATATTTGAACAATCTTGGTAAAGGGTGCACCAAGGAACATTTGTGCAAAATTATTTTCAAATCGGGCCAGTACTTTTGGACAAGAAGATTTTTCAAAGTTTAAACAATGCACATATGAGGAAAACAGGCTCCGCCCCCTGGCGGCCATGTTTTTCAACGGATTGGAAATATTTGAACAATCTTGGTAAAGAGTGTCCCAAGGAACATTTGTGCAAAATAATTTTCAAATCGGGCCAGTACTTTTGGACAAGAAGATTTTTAAACTTTTAACAATGCACATATAAGGAAAAAAAGCTCCGCCCCCTGGCGGCCATGTTTTTTAACGGATCGGAAATATTTGAACAATCTTGGTAGAGGGTACCCCAAGGAACATTTGTGCAAAACAATTTTCAAATCGGGCCAGTACTTTTGGACAAGAAGATTTTTTAAGATTTGGCAATTTTCCCCTTTTCTGATGCCGCAGCAACCAAAGTTCTACTTGGAATTAATTTCTTTGAACAACTTTGAAAGAGGACTACCTGAGGACCATTCCTGTTTAGTTATTTTGAAATCTGTCCATTGGTTTAGTAGGAGAAGTCATTTGTAGGAAATTGTTAACAGACGCTGACGACGACGACGACGGACGCCGGACGATGAGTGATCACAAAAGCTTAGCTTGCACTTCGTGCTTAGGTGAGCTAAAAACATGGTGACACAAACCAGAAAAATCTCCATAAAAGATAGCTTAATTGTTAAATAAAGTTGAAAAGATTATGGACTACTAAAGGAAAAATTACTCATAATGAGCAATTTCACCTTTGGCCACAATTTTTTCAAAAGTTGTCTGCCGCTTTTGCGTCAAAATGTGTCTGCAGGTGGAAAAGGGGTTAAAGTATCAGCATATGGATATACATAAACTCATAATATAAATGCTACTTCTCCAACATTGCTGTGTGAAATTTGACTTGAAGTTTTCTAAGTGTTCTGTTTTTTGAATGCTATAAATTTGGAAATTTTTTATTCCCCTTTCCGATATACCGACAATTTCTAATGCCCCTGCATGCAGACGACTTTTTGAAAATATTGCGACAAAAGGAGAAATCACTCAAAATGAACAATTCCTCCTTTTTCAACAATGCTTTCAACCTTTATCAGTAAAAATACTTTTATCAATAAGAGATTTCCATATTTTAGCCTAGAAATTTTCAAAGTCGTCCGATGGGATTTGCTGTATGTTGGAAAGAGCCAAAAATCTAAAGGATTGTCAGAATCTGCACAAAGTTAACCTTTTCTTTCGTATAGACACTTTCTGACGCCATTGCAGCAGAAGACTTCTAAAAACATTGCGACAAAAGATTGATTGATTGATTTGGGTTTAACGCCGTTTTTAACAATTTCTCAGTTATATCACGGCGGCCAGTTCACCTACTCATGCAATTCCTGGTTTTCTCACACCAGTACTCCACACAACAATCTTCCCAAGCAACAGGCTGCTTTTCCACATAGAAGTAGCCCATTGGTGGAAGACGAATGACGCATGTCGCATTGACTTTCGTCGGAAAGAAAGTTGGCCGAGCCAAGATTCGAACTCACAACTTCTGGATTGACAGCCCGCGTCGTTACCGACTGAGCTACCGGGACTCGACTGTGACAAAAGAAGAAATTACTCATACCGAGTAATTTCTCCTTTTACCACAATGTTTTCAACTCATTTCAATATTCAACATTTCTTAAATAGAGAAACAGTATTTCACATTTTTGCCTGGAAATTTTCAGTCTTCTGCTGCAGATGAGCTGCATGTGGGAAAGGTTGAAAGAATTGTTAAAAAGAGTTGATAACTTACAGAAGACATTCCAGAACAAGGTCAGGTGAAATTGACGTATAGAGGTCAGTGGTATCCTCTCCAAGCAATACCATGGCGACGATTACTTGAGCCATTATAAAACACGTTTCACTATCTGGGATCTCAGAACTGGATAAATTTGACGCAATAAAGTCGGCCATAATCTTCATCAGTCCATCTGTTTTCAAAGGTCTAAAATACAAAATAAAATGTTTGTTTTTAACCCTTTCCCTCATATAGACTCTTTCTGACGCCTATGTAGCAGACGGCTTTTTGAAAACATAGTGACAAAAGAAGAAATTTCTCCTTTTGCCACAATGTTTTCCACTTTTAGTCATAGGTTATCCATTTAATTATAGAGATTTTGTATTTTCTGACAAAATATGTTCAAAGTCATCTGCTGCAGAATTGTCATATGAGGGAAAGGGTTAAAATAGTGTCATCCATTTTGAAAGGGCCAACCGGTTCTGACGTATAAGATATTTGAGCATATCATTGCCAGACGTACAGGATATTTGGAAGCATGAACTAGCTGGCGGTTCAGCAACTCATAATCGGTCTGAAATACTTGAAAATTGTTGGGACAAGAAATCTCGCTACTAATGAGTGCTTTCTCCTTTTGTTGTGTTGTTTTCAACTCTGTATCAAAAGCATTCTTCCAAATATCCAGATTTGATACCTTTTTCTCATATATTTTCAAAACATATTACTCTTAAAATTGTACATCATGTATGGTCATATAAACACTTTCCCATTTGCAGATTCATGCTGATGCATTCGCAGCAGATGACTTTTGTAAACATTGTGACAGTAGAATAAATTGCCTCATACTCGACAGCAATTTCCCCTTTTTGCAACAATGTTTCAACTCTATTGAATAAATGAAATTTTATCCTGAGTGACATTTACGTGTTTCATGAATAGTTTGTTATTACAGGGTAAAACCACGGGGGATAGAATTCCAGTTTCAAATGTTAAATGGCTAGTAAATGATATTATACAATACAACAAGAGAGCTGCAAGGGAACGCCAATCCTCGTCTGTTAAAGCCAGAGTTATGTGACTTGGTATAGACAAGTGTATTGATACTAAGAACCTGTCTGTGTACCAAGTTTCATATGAAAATAATGAGGGTTTTTCAATTATGAGGTAAGGTTTAAGTTTTGTGACGACACTGACAATAACAACAAGGTTATAACAATACCCAGACTTTTTTTCCTCAAAAAACAGGACTGTCAATAAATGAAAATTTATGTCATTTCTCTTAACTGAAATAATATTTTGATAAAAGTAGCAATTGCATAAATGCAAATATGTATAGCAATGTAAGTGGAGCTGATATACATTACCCGAGTTCATATCATTTGGGCTACTGATGGGAATTATTTATTAAAATATATAAAATTTTCTTAAACATTTCCTTCCTACAACAAATTTGCAGCCAACGACTTTGAAAACATTAAATCCAAAATATTGAAAATATATATATAAATGAAAGAGCTATATTTGAATATGTTGAAAACATTGTCGTAAAAGGAGAAATTGCTCATTATAAAACAATTCCACTTTTTGCCACAATGTTTTCCAAATGTTGTCTGCATGTGGGAAAGGGTAAAACATAAAACACCCACCTGACATGTTGCAGAGGAATCAGAAAGTGTCTGTATATGAAGGAAGGTTAAACCCTTATATATTTTTTATAAATATTTGTAATTTTATTCCCCCTTTCCCACACACAACAAAACTGTAGCAGACGACTTTGAAAACATTTTATCCAAAATGTGAAAAATCTCCATTAATGACAGATTAATTATTATTTAGAGTTGAATACATTGTAGCAAATGGTGAGCAATTTCACCTTTGCCACAATGTTTTTAAAAGTCGTCTGTGCAGAGGTGTCTGAAAGCATCAATATGTGAGAAACGGTTAAACATTAATTTGAGACTCAAGCCTACCTATGTGACACTTACCTGACATGAGGGGCACATACAAGAGCTATCCAACATTTGATCAATGAATTTCTGTCTCTGTTGTCTTGGATTCCCTTAATCATTGAACTTATGACTCCTGGAAACTTGGACCTTAAAATAAGCAAATAAATAGATGTTTCTAAAGTTGATTGCTGTATATATATTTTGTGTGGTAGAAAAAGTTAATGCTTTCTCCGCAAAGTCATAATGTGTTTAATTTGTTCAATTCGGAAAAGTTTACGAAGAGCATAGCTGGTATCTCCGATAGCGAGAAAACTGATCATACATTTAAGCGGAAATTTATTTCATTCAGATGTCTCTTTGTTCTCAAACCTTGAACCTGAAATTCATTTCAAAATAATTTAATATACTTTTGTGAAGACTTTTTAACATACAACAAAACTGCAACAGACAACTTTAAAAATATCTAAAAAAAATATTAAAGAACAAGAGGACCATGATGGTCCTTAATTGCTCACTTGATTTAATAGAAATCATGGTTTTCAATGTTTTTACGATATGCATACAACGAAAACAAGCAACACCCTCCTTGTTGTCATATCTATCAATAGTTTGTTACAATCTTGGTAGAGGGTCACCTAAGGAACATTTCTTATGGTGACAATTAATTGTCTTATTGGCCCAGACTTTTTGTACAAGAGGATTGTTTTTAGTTTTATCAATATATACATATAAAGAAAACAAGCCTGGAAACTTTTATGCCATTCCAATATTAATTATTTTAATTCTTCTTCTAAGTTTCCACTTAGAAAGCAGACAACTCTCAGGTCTCAGCAACTTACTTTGGACCAAAATCGAGCATATATGTATCCGCATTTGCCAAATCACTTCCATTTTGCAGCATTGGGGACCTCTGCATTAAAAGGTCTGTCACCAATAGTAACGTCTGGTCATGTGACGGCATATCCATGGCGATGTGATTATCGCAGTAGGGCAGTAGGTTTGGTAAAACATACATCTCAAATGTTGGTAACTTGAAGATCGATCTTACAAAGCTGTATACCACTTCTGGTTGGTAATTGGTTTTAAATACCTACAAATATATAAAAATGAATAATCAAGTGTCAGAGCAGATCTCTGTGAAAACAAACCTTAACCGTTTCCCACAAATCTGCAGCAGACGACTTTGAACACATCTCATATTAAATGTGGAAAGTAAGTATAAACAAAAGTATCATAATTCAAAAGAGTTGAAAACATTGAGTCAGCAGGCGGCTTTTTGAAAACATAGTGAAAAAAGAAAAATTGCTAAAAACAAGCAATTTCTCCTTTTGCCACAATATTTTCCACTTTGAGTCATGGGTTATCCATTCAATTATAGAGATTTTCTATATTTTAAGCCGCCTGCTGACTCAATGTTTTCAACTCTTTTGACAAAATATGTTCAAAGTCGTCTGCTGCACAATTGTTGTTGTAGGGAAAGGGTTAAGGATCCAAATAGAAACCGGTTTCAAATGCCGTGATGAGCGAGTTCTGCCTTTGGGATTTTTCTATACAAACGGCGCGAGCACTGGTTATTTCATCAGGAAGCAGACATCAAGCGTGATTAATACAAGCTTAAAGCTGGTTTCGCAATTGATGTAAAATAAATATTTAAACTAAATAGAAACTGCTTAACCATACCCATTCCCAAAAGGAGAAGAAATACTACAAAAATATCATACAAGGTATCAGGTTAAACTGATTGTGTGAAGCTTGTGCAGCCAGTATTGATTGATTAATTGTTTGGTGTTTAACCCCACTTTCAACAGCTTTTCAGTTATATCACTGCTTTTCCTGGGTAAGTTATCAGTACTACTGGACCATTTATCCCGACACCAGCTAGTCAGACGTAATGCTAACCCCTCGACCCTGAGCACCAAAGAGGGCAGCCATTACTACCATTTTTAAAATCTTTGGTATGACCCGACCGGGAATCAAACCCTCGACGTCCCGCATCCGAGGCGGATGATGAACCACTTCACCATCGAGGAGGTTGCCACCAGTATTGAGCAAGGCCAGACAGCATATCTGCAGTGTCTGACCAAGATGTAAACTGTTGGCTACCCACCTCAACATTTATTGTCTTGATTTTCTCTAAATATTTCTCAGTTATATCACGGCGGCCAGTTCATCTACTCATGCATTTCCTGGTTTTCTCACACCAGTACTCCACACAACAATCTTCCCAGGCAACTGGCTGCTTTTCCACATAGACTTAATCCATTGGTTGAAGACGAATGACGCATGTCACATTGACTTTTGTCAATCTTCGGAAAGAAAGTTGGCCGAGCCGGGATTCAAACTCACAACCCCTGGATAAAATAATCAGACTTGAAAGGTTTTAGAACCAAAGGATGTAAGAAGGATATACTTACTGATGCTATCAATCTCGATGTAACTTGGACTTCCATTTTAGAACTACACTTCAGCAATATAGAAGTCGAAATAGCCAGTAACGGTTCCCCAACATCCTCGGGTAAACTACGTTCTTGTATAAACTCTATAAGTGTCTGCAATAAAATCACAAAACATAGAGGAATCTGTTCGTCTTCTGTGTGAAACAATGGTCTATCACAGAAAATTTATAACACAAAAATATATTTTATTTGCATACTAACTTAACATGAAGAATGTTTTCTCCCAACCAACAATTTGAAAATTGGGGATCATACATGGGTTATTTTGAATCAGGTAATGATTGCCTGTTTGTTCGGTTAATTGGGGGGGTTTACGCGGATTTCAACATTATTTCAGTTATATAACGGTGACAGTTCACTTATCCATGATCCCTGGGTAAACAAACCAGTACTAGGCTAGAAAATGTGCCTTGCCTAAGGGCTCTCCTCAATGACCAGCATGACGCAACTAGGGATCAAACCCGGGACGCCCGATTTCAAATCCCCGTCGCTAACCACTCGATTATGGCGGATTCCTAGGAAATGATTGCCAGACAGCCTTTATGACACCTGAACTATTCTCTTTTAGTAACTGTTTTGTCTTCTGACAACTGTTTTCTGATCAAGACGATGTACAGTAAAAATTAGGAAAAAGTTTCTCCTGCTTACCTTTCCAAAACTGTCCGGTTTTGTGATGACGCTTGCACCCTTGAAGTCAACAATACATTTTCCAAGTCGTAAAAATCTAATCAAACTGTCGGATGCTGATGCTTTATTTTTCTTTCCCTTCACTGACAAACATTGCTGGAACTGGGCTTTCAAAGCATTCTGAAATTACATCAAAACAATTGTCTCAAATACATCAAGCACTTTACAAGAAAAATCACCTTCAGAAATTTGAAGTATGAGCAATTTCTCACTTTGCTATAATGTTTTTAACCTTTTCAATATTTATTCTTTAATACACACATTTTGATGCATTTAACAAAACATCATTGTGGCAAAAATAGAAATTACTTTTAAATAATAACACTTTCAATTATAGAGATTTTCCATATTATTACCTAGATGTTTTCAAAGTCATTTGCTGCAGATTTTTTGTAAGTGGGAAGATTTGCCATTCAATATTCAAGTTTAAATAATAATAACGCCTATCTAGAGATACCAGGTTTCTGTATAAGGAATGAAAGAATTCTTGACAAAACCATCAGAAGACAAGTCAGCTAAAGGAGATCTATATAAACAGTGTACAGTTCAAGAAATAAATAATTAAAGAGCTCCAAATAAGAGACCCTATTTCATGCTCTTAACACTTTTTCTCACATAGACACTTTCTGACGCCTCTGCAGCAGAAGGTTTTGTGAAAACATAGTGACTAAAGAAGAAATTGCTCAAAACAAGCAATTTCTCCTTTTGCCACAAAGTTTACCACTTTTAGTAATAGGTAATCCATTCAATTATAGAAATATTCTATTTTTTGACCAAATATGTTCAAAGACGTCTACTGCAGAACACTTTTTCTCACATACAGACAACTATTAAAAACATTGCACCAAAAAAGTTTCATTCATAGAGATTTTCTTTAGTTTCGCTTAGATGTTTTCATAGTCGTCCTTTGAAAATTTGGTGCATGTGGGAAAGGGTTAAATCATTATTTGACCTCAAAAAGCTATGTTACTTTTTTTTTGTTAGGGTACTCAAAAGAATTGCATAATGGTGATGGTTCTTTTGTGTACCCACTATGTAGAGTTAAATTACTTAATAACGTATAATATTTCATGGCAAAGACCCGTTTACTCCTTAACCCCTTTCCACATACAGACGCATTTTGACACCTCTGCAGCAGACTGTTAATAACATTGTGAGCCATTTTTCCTTTTGTCGCAATGTTTTCAACTCTAACCAATAATTTTACAGTAACTTGTAAAGGTTTTCCAATTTATTTTTCTTAGATATTTTGCAAGTTGTCTGCTGCGGATTTCTAGAATGCAGGAAATGGTTAACTCTTTCCCACATACAACAAATATGCAGCAGACGTCTTTAAAAATGTCTACTAGGGAAAACTCTATTATTGTAGGTTTAATTACTGAAATTTTTTAAAAACTTTGTGGCAGAAGAGAAAGTGGTCATTTTGAGCAATTTCTTCTTTTGTCAAAATGTTTTCAAAAGTCGTCTGCTGTAGATGCGTCTACAGGTGGGAAAGTATTAAATGAGTCCGGAGTTCCTACCAGAAACAGTTCAATCATCGGTACAATGTGTTCATTATCAGCGTGCTTCATCATCGATAGCAACAGTGTTCTAAAGGATGTTTCTACTTCTTCCCACGGCAAAGCCACATCGGACTTCTCTTTTAAACAGCCAAGTTTCGTAAGTAAGATTGGAAATATCTGAAAAATTATTAAACAAGAATAATCTGTGTTAAAAATTCTCATAACTTTTGATGCTTTTGCAATTACATTTTTTCAAAACATTGCTGGATAATATGATATTGTTCACAATTTGCATATTTCAAGTTTCTAAACCAAATCAAATTAATCTTCATATTACCCAGCTTTTACATTATCTTCAACTGCTGTTTTACATGCAGGTTTTTCCATTCTACATCAATGAAATGTGAATGTGACATCATAGTTTTGAAAGTTCACATGAAGTTGATTCAAAACTTTACCTTTACTTAAGTATGAATTGTTTCTTCGTTGTTATAGTAATAGTGCACTAAATTTAACTAGAACTATCACTGAAGATGATAAATACCCCCAAAACAGCACCTTGATCTACACCATAACTTAATAAGTAAAAGGGCCATAACATGCAATTGTAACTCCTTTAGGATATGTACATCTCCTTTTGGTATAGAAGGTTCATGTACAATTTTATTGAATTCCATCCAGTGGTTTGTAAGAAATAGGCCAGACAAAATATGGCTTCCGACCGACCGAGGCTTCGGACAAAATATGGCTTCTGACCGACCAACAGACACAGTGACTTCTATATACCTGCTCTTCTTCAAAGGGGGTATAATAACAATCTCTCATGCATGAATTTGATAATTTTTTCATGTGCACCGACATTTGCAACTTGGCATTCAAAAATGAGCCAATAAGTAGCATGTTATTAATTTAATATAATGAAAAACGATCAAAATATCAGGGAAAACATTATTTTAGCAAGATGGAAGCTTTTTTTACTTCACCTAAGTTTTAAAAGGTACTCTGCTGTATAATCATTGGACAAACTTATTCAACAATGTTAAAAACAGATGATTCCATTTTGATAAAGAGTTGAAAACATTGCAATAAAAAGTGAAATTGCTTGTTTTTGAGCAATTTCACCTATTATCGCAATCTTTGCGAAAGTCATTTTCAAAGGCAGGTGTCAATTGTTGTCTGTGTGAGGTAATGGGTAAGTAAAAATTACCTCATTAGTTCATGTTTTTTGGCGAAAACCCTGTCAATGAAACTCATTCAACATGTGACACTTCCGTGCGCAAAAAGAAGAAATTGAACTTAACCCTTTCCCACATAGAGATGCTTTCTGATGCCTCTGAAGTGGTCAACTTTTGAAAACATTGTGGCGAAAGATGAATTTGACACAATTTTTTCCACTTTAAGTCATTGATCAAATATAATATATAAATCAATAATATAAATAAATTATAGAGATTTTCCATTTTCTGACAAAATATGTTCAAAGTCGTCCGCTGCAGATTTCTTGTATGTGGGAAAGGGTTATTCAAATGTCTTTTATTCACTATGGAATAAGGAAGTTTATCTAATATCATGATTATATCTAGAATATTTCAATTTAGTCAAAAACATTATTTTAGCAAGATGGATGTTTTCTTTATTAACCCTTTCCCTCGTATAGACACTTTCTGACGCCTCTGTAGAAGACAGCTTTTTGAAACATAGTGGCAAAAAAAAGAACTTCTTTTGCCACAATGTTTTCCACTTTTAGTCAAGATTTTCTATTTTTTGACAAAAATATGTTCAAAGACGTCTGCTGCAGAATTTTTGTATGGGGGGAAAGGTTTAAATGGTTAATCATCAGTTACCATGGTTACTTACCTTGATAGAAGTACTGTGGAACTGGTGTGACACACCTTTCATCATTTCAAACAAGAGTCTGCCAAGTCCTTCACATTTCTACATGTTTAAAAAGATAAGGTAAAAACAATTAAAACCACTATATTGTTTCGAGACATGCATAACTTTGGCTGATACAGACGATATTAAACGCCTTTCAAATATTGTGAAAAAGGAAAAATTGCTCAAAACAAGCAATTTCTCCTTTTCAAACAAGATGTGTTTGTGAAACACTGATGCCCCCCGAATGGCAACATCTAGGTCAAAGGTCAAGGTCGCAAGGTCAAAAATTTTGGTACTGACAGAAAGGTCAGTCACAAGGAATACACATGTGAGATATGGTAGCCGTACCTGTTATGGTTCAAAAGAAGTGGTCAAGGTTAAAGTTTTTTTCGACAAACAGACAAAGAGACAGACAGGCCAAAAACTAGATGCCCAATGAAACGGTGATTCCGAGGGCATAAAAATGTTTCTAACTCTACTTCAAGTTTTGCATGTGCTTTATGTTTTTAAAACAGATGACACTAAAAATACTTATAGGGTGACGACGTCTCCTCATCACTTCTTGATCTCTTCGACACATAAATTGACTTTGAATTTCTATTGAATTTTTTAAATCTTGATAAAGGCCAAGTGGTCGAAAATTAAATCATTAAAGAATTTTAATGATATAAACTGTTTACAAATTGTTTTGTATGCAACAGAAAACTATACCTATTGAATAACGAGTATTCAAGATTCAAGATTCATATATCTTGAATGTTGAATAATAAGTTTTGTGTCCATAGAACATTGTCATGTTGTGGGTAGAGAATGAAATGACATGTTGTAATTTCCTATGTTGAAACAAGCTAATATAATTAAGTCATACCTCGGGTTGATCTCTCAGTGAGTCAAATAAGAAATCAAACAGTCCACTGTGATCTTTAACCTTTCTCATTAAAAATGCAAAGCACTCTGCTGCAAAGTTCCGTATATATTCTTTGTACTTTTTACTCAAAAGTGATGAAAAATATCTGAAATATAAATTATAATATATATACTTTACTAATCTTCCTTTAGAGAAGATACATTGCAAACTAACAATACAAACATAATCAACTTTTGACAGAATGTACATAAAATTGTAAAAGTAAGAGAATTAAATTCCATCCAGTAGTTTTTGAAATAATTCTATGCTCAACAAAATTTACAAAGGGCAATTACTCTGTATAGTAATAAAAAAGAGTTATGGTTCCTGTACACCGCACTTCCTTTCATTGTGTTGTATTATCGTATGAAGTTTTATTAAATTCCAACAATTAGTTTTAAAGTTATGCTCCCGACAAGACTCTACGCACAAGAAAAAGTAACAAAGGGCAATAACTCTCATTGTGCTCTACCAGTGTAAGAAGTTTTATTAGATTCCGTCCATTAGTTATTAAGTTACAATGATTGGTCGTCAATCAGTGAAAATAATTCTTGATCATACACTGACCATTATCTATATTATATATATATTTATGCCAAATGAGGTAAACAATTAACTCTTTACCACATATTGACGCTTTCTGACGCCTCTGCAGCAGACAGCTTTTTGAAAACATAGTGACAAAAGAAGAAATTGCTCAAAACGAGCAATTTCTCCTTTTGTCACAATTTTTTACCACTTTTAGTCATAGGTTATCCATTCAATTATAGAGATATTCCATTTTTTGTCAAGTATGTTCAAAGTCGTCTGCTGCAGAATTGCCGTATGAGAGAAGGGTTAATACTTACTCGTATACAGATTCAATATCCTTGATCAGGTACCGCCAAAGAAACTTGAACAGGTACGACAGGCAGGTGAACGTTTGTTCCAGAACTTCAACATCCTGTGTATAGGTGCCTAATAACTCTACCAAAATGTCAAAGAACTCACGGAAATGAGAGTAGAAGTCCATCTGGAGGTCACGGGCTAGGGCAACAACAAGACTGAAAATTAATCAATTGTTAATTTGTTATCCATGAATTCTCATAACTACCTGAAACAGAAAATCCACAGGAGGCGAAAAGTGTCTATCCGGGCAAGCCTGCTTAGGCTGATCCGGGTCAATACTTGCAGTGCAGTGTCCACAATATTGGTTTTCTCGCGGGAAGGCTCATTTGTAGTTATATCACAGCAACAAGACTATTCATGACACCTGGATGGCAAACCAGTACTAGGCTAGGAAAATGGCGTTGACAAAGGATACATACTAAACCAGGACTACCCTAAAGGGGGATCTAACCATTATCAATACTTTTCATATGCATTCCTAAACTTAAACCTCTTACTACATACCCATTCTGATGCATCTGCAGAAGAAGGTTTTTGAAAACATATTGGAAAAAGAAGATTTTTTTTCTATTGCCACAATCTGTTAACTCTATCAATAAATAGGCTTGAGCTTTCAGGTATTTCCCTATTTTTTGCCAAGTTGTTTTCAAAGTTATCCGTCACAGATTTGCTGTTTTTGGAAAAAGGTTAAACAAAGCAGCTATAACATTTACTTCCAATTTTAAATGAAGTTCCCCTGATATGAGATGTTTGGAAGAATGATTATAAAAAGGATTTTATCAGTAAATTATTTGTGTAATCAACTGCTCAAAAAAGAAACGCAATGACTGTTATAAATTGTTATGCCAACACTATATGGTCACACCATACAACAAGTTGGCAGCTGATAACTATGAAAGTATATATGGAAAACTCTCTTTCATTGACAGAATAATTAATGATATGTGTGCTGCATGTAGGAAAACAAAAGGAAAAATTACAGGTTTTTCAAACATGGGGTTCTTTAGAAAGAAAATCCAACTTACTCCAACAGGGATGGCAGCGCCATGCTCTTTGGTATCAACAAATGCGTCTTTAAGCTTGTAACTATTGTATCCTGAAATTAATTTAACAAGAAAACAGGGTTGTAAAGTATAAAAGATCCATAATTCTGTATAACAAGAGCACCGCGTACGGCATAGACGCTCGACCGATAGAAAACAGAAAAAAAGCTGAGCTGACGTCCACGCCGCCGCCTTCGACGATGCCAGGGTCATGACAATAGCTCTCGTTTTTTCAAAGTTAAACTGATTTTCCAGAAAACAGTAGTTGAGAAAAAGTAGACTTGACAATATTAAAGGGAAATAATACTCCTTTCAAAAGTATTAACCTTATCCCTCCTCATATAGACGCTTTCTGACGCCTCTGCAGAGACGGCTTTTTGAAAACATAGTGACAAATGAAGAAATTGCTCAAAAAGAGCAATTTCTTCTTTTGCCACAATGATTTCCACTTTTAGTCATAGGTTATCCATTCAATTATAGAGATTTTCCATTTTTTGACAAAATATGTTCAAAGTCGTCTGCTGCAGAATTGTCGTATGAGGGAAAGCATTAAATCATGACAAGCTGTTAACGTGTATATTGTATTGATGCTTATTCTTATGATAAAGTTTAATCAATCTCCAGTCAACAGTTAGTTAGAAATAGCGTGAGCACCACATAAAGGACTGGTAAAACATTATTGCAGTTTCTCATGTTTTATTTTCAATAGTTGACTGCAATAAGGATCTCTAGGGCTATCAAGAAAATAAACCAAACCTTATGGTGCACTAGCTGTGTGATGGTCTTTACTTTCTGAGATATTTCTTTTCTGAAATTTGCTGGAGAAAAAAATAATGAGAGAATACTTTAACTTTTATCTAAAATAAATTAATCTCAATTAATTTAACAGAAATCTACCCTTCAGGGTTCGAAATTAGCAGTAGCAAGTAGTAAAATTTGCTACTTAATATGTGAACTTGCTACCTGTCAAATAATTCAGTAGCAAACACATGCTACATGAAAAGAAATGACCCAGTTTTGTTTTCGCTTGATCTTTCTGTTCCTATATGTGAGTAATCAAGTTTAATTACACACTCTTTTATCAATTTGTTGAAAGAAACATTATGTCAAGGTGATTGGTTTACACATAACATTACACCAGACAATAAGAGGTCAATCAATCGTTTTAGTGGATGCATGTTTATTATCGATTTTAAACAAGTCATCTTGCGTCATTAGATAAATAAAATTTAAGGTAAAAGGTTGCTTTTGTTCTTGTTTATCTTGCTAACGCTACATGAGAGATGAATTTGCTACTAGCCAAAAAAGTTAATTTCGAACCCAGCCCTTTCTCTCACTTACATATCATTTGACTATACTGCATGAACCCTGCCCTTTCTCTCACTAACATATCATTTGACTATACTGCAGGAACCCTGCCCTTTCTCTCACTAACATATCATTTGACTATACTGCAGGAACCCTGCCCTTTCTCTCACTAACATATCATTTGACTATACTGCATGAACCCTGCCCTTTCTCTCACTAACATATCATTTGACTATACTGCAGGAACCCTGCCCTTTCTCTCACTAACATATCATTTGACTATACTGCAGGAACCCTGCCCTTTCTCTCACTTACATATCATTTGACTATACTGCATGAACCCTGCCCTTTCTCTCACTTACATATCATTTGACTATACTGCATGAACCCTGCCCTTTCTCTCACTAACATGCCCTTTCTCTCACTAACATATCATTTGACTATACTGCAGGAACTCTGCCCTTTCTCTCACTTACATATCATTTGACTATACTGCATGAACCCTGCCCTTTCTCTCACTAACATATCATTTGACTATACTGCATGAACCCTGCCCTTTCTCTCACTTACATATCATTTGACTATACTGCAGGAACTCTGCCCTTTCACTCACTAACATATCATTTGACTATACTGCAGGAACTCTGCCCTTTCTCTCACTAACATATCATTTGACTATACTGCAGGAACTTTGCCCTTTCTCTCACTTACATATCATTTGACTATACTGCAGGAACCCTGCCCTTTCTCTCACTTACATATCATTTGACTATACTGCAGGAACCCTGCCCTTTCTCTCACTTACATATCATTTGACTATACTGCAGGAACTCTGCCCTTTCTCTCACTAACATATCATTTGACTATACTGCATGAACCCTGCCCTTTCTCTCACTTACATATCATTTGACTATACTGCATGAACCCTGCCCTTTCTCTCACTTACATATCATTTGACTATACTGCATGAACCCTGCCCTTTCTCTCACTAACATATCATTTGACTATACTGCAGGAACCCTGCCCTTTCTCTCACTAACATATCATTTGACTATACTGCAGGAACTCTGCCCTTTCTCTCACTAACATATCATTTGACTATACTGCAGGAACCCTGCCCTTTCTCTCACTAACATATCATTTGACTATACTGCAGGAACCCTGCCCTTTCTCTCACTAACATATCATTTGACTATACTGCAGGAACAATGCCCTTTCTCTCACTAACATATCATGTGACTATACTGCAGGAACAATGCCCTTTCTCTCACTAACATATCATTTGACTATACTGCAGGAACAATGCCCTTTCTCTCACTAACATATCATGTGACTATACTGCAGGAACAATGCCCTTTCTTTCACATAAATATCATTTGACTATTCTGCAGTACATGACTTTTGAAACATTGTGGAAAAGAAAAACATTGCTCAATATGTGTAATTCTCCCTTTCCCACAATGCTTACAAAAAAAAATACATTTCTCATTAAAATTTTGTAAATTTATATGTCTTTGAAGCCTTTTATTAACCCTTTCCCTCATATAGTCTAGTCATTCTGGCATTCAAGGTAGAACAAATTGCAAAAGAATTGATTTTTGAGATAAACTGTTGTTGAAAATGTACTTTAAAAGATGTAAAAATTTGCAAACCCAAATATAGGGGGAAATGAGAAAAATAACATCTGAAAGTTCATGAATTTACTAAACCTTTGTCATGGCAAAATCTGACCACCATACCAATATATAGTTATGACGTCATGCTACATGACGTCATAAATGACATCATAAACATGGTGGACTTTTTACAGTTTTTATCTAACCAGTTTTCGCAAAGGTTTAAATAACCATTCTTGAGGTGATTTCTACAAATTAGGGTGAGTTATTTAACAATTTATACTTTGTAAATGACATATTAGACTGTGTGACATTTTTAAACTTTTAAACCAACTGCAATTGAAAACTAGAACTATCACTGAAGATGATAAATACCCCCAAAACAGCACCTTGACTCAAAATATGGCTTCCGACCGATCAACAAAATACACCGCACTTCCTCTCAATGTGTTGTATCATCCTATGAAGTTTTATTAAATTCCAACAATTTGTTTTAAAGTTATGCTCTAGACAAGACTCTATGAATAAGAAAAAGTAACAAAGGGCAATAACTCTGTAATTATGTAAATTAGAGTTATGATTCTTGTACACTGCACTTCCTCTGATTATGCTCTACCATTGTATGCAGTTTTATTAGATTCCATCTGTTAGTTATTAAGTAATTCTCCGGACAAGAAAAAGTAACAAAGGGCAATAACTCTGTATTTAGATTAAACAGAGTTATGGTTCCTGTACACTGCACTTCCTCTCAATGTGTTGTATCATCCTATGAAGTTTTATTAAATTCCAACAATTTGTTTTAAAGTTATGCTCCGGACAAGACTCTACGAATAAGAAAAAGTAACAAAGGGCAATAACTCTGTAATTATGTAAATTAGAGTTATGGTTCTTGTACACTGCACTTCCTCTCATTATGCTCTACCATTGTATGCAGTTTTATTAGATTCCATCTGTTAGTTATTAAGTAATTATCCGGACAAGAAAAAGTAACAAAGGGCAATAACACTGTATTTAGATAAAATAGAGTTATGGTTCATGTACACAGCACTTCCTCTCAATGTGTTGTATCATCCTATGATGTTTTATTAAATTCCAACAATTTGTTTTAAAGTTATGCTCTGGACAAGACTCTACGAATAAGAAAAAGTAACAAAGGGCAATAACTCTGTAATTATGTAAATTAGAGTTATGGTTCTTGTACACTGCACTTCCTCTCATTATGCTCTACCATTGTATGCAGTTTTATTAGATTCCATCTGTTAGTTATTAAGTAATTCTCCGGACAAGAAAAAGTAACAAAGGGCAATAACTCTGTATTTAGATTAAATAGAGTTATGGTTCCTGTACACTGCACTTCCTCTCAATGTGTTGTATCATCCTATGAAGTTTCGTTCAAATCCTATGTTGCATTGTTAAGATATGGTCCGGACAAACTATGGCTTCCGACCGACCGACCGACCGACCGACATACCGACCGACCGACCGACCGACACAGTGACTCCTATATACCCCCCCAAAACTTTGTTTTTTGGGGGTATAATAAAACGTATTTAAATCTGATTGTAAAAGGGAGTTAAATTTCACATCAGGTCTTCTGTTTTCAAGAAAATTTTAAAAAATAATCATTGATGATTTATATATATATGTAGTAAACAACTAAAAATGATGACAAACATCAAATATTAACTAAAGAAAAAAAAATGTATCACTGTTATGAATGTTTTTTTAAACTACGGAAGCCATTTTGTGCCATAATCTCTTACTTTCGCGATTCTTTTTTCATAAAGTTCCACTTACCATTTCTGTCTTCTGTCCCTTATCTTACATTCTAGGTCTTGACAAAGACTATGCATATATTTTAACTTAGATGTAAAGTAATAGATGAGGGAAATCATATCATTTAATCTCATTACACAGTATCAGTATTAGTTAATAGTCCTGATTTTTGGATCTAGTTTTTTAATCGACACTTTGTACACCTTGGTTTTTGTGTGTCATATAGAGAAGTTCAAAGATATGAAGTAAACGCCGCTCTAGCCAATAGTCTATCTATTCCGAAGTATTTTCCAGGTAGCTTTCTACAATTTGTTGCTAATAATGTCGATCACAACTGCAGAACCATTGATGGTTACAACACTTTCCATGGAATGGGCATAATAGCATGTACCACACCTTCAGTAAAGGTGTATTTTCTTACTCCAAGATCTGACGTTACACCAAGTGAAACTGGGGAACTTGATAAGATCAACATAAGCTATTTTAAATTTTCAGATGAAGATGTTTCTGTCATAAAATCAGTCTATATATATTTGCAAAATATGTTGCGTCTCAATACTGAATATTCAGATGTGTATCACGCTTTTAAAAGTGGCAATCATGTAGTAAAAAGGACTGACCGATTTTGGGCTGGACTCTCTACTGATCTCGTCATTGAACAAGTTTTAATGCAGAGTATAAAAGCAATAGGGGTCCTGACAAGAGGACGTGGAATGACAGCAGACATCCAGTGAGCACAATGGCTTTTATCTATGCCAGCCTGTGCTGACATTAACAATGCAATGCAAGCTATAACGGAACAGAGTTTCAAACAAGTGAACAACATAAGGAGATAGGCACTAGCCGTATACTCAGGGACACAACAGATACCCACACTCTGTATGCATTTATCAAAGGTACTGGTCTTTTCACTGATGAAGATTCATCATTGCGTAACATTGAAACGGGTGCAACAGCAGAGCCAAAGGTTAATGTGGACAAAACAGTGGACATTGGGAAAACAATGCTATTTGATATGGAGGGAAAATCAGTTGACAATTATTCATTGAAAATGTCAAAGGTTGTCACTCTGAACTCAAGGTCAACTGTAAAATGGAAGGATGAAGTAATTGAAGTTGACCCACAGTTATTATTTCAAAGACTGACAGCAGCTGCAAATCGGAATCTTCCTGAAATGTCTGAGGTGTTTGAGTATGAATTATGCAACATTCCATCAGCCCTCTTTGATAAAACTGGTCTTCCAAGACAAGTAAATAAAGCATCATTAGCCGACGCATTATGGAACCTAGGAGATTGTGGTGTTGGAAAGTTACCAACAGATGCAAGTTTTATATTGGATGGGGGGCTCTCTTCTTCAGCGTATCTCTTGGCAAAAGAATAGTACATTTGGTGAAACATGTAACCAGTATTTGACATTTTTACAGCAGAAATACTCAGTATTTGATGGCTATTCTTCACCAAGTATAAAAGACATATCACACATAAGGCATACAAAAGGGCTGGTTCATCCGACAGTAAAATTCAAAATGGATACACCATTTAGGTTGAAGAAAGAGAAATTTCTGAGCAATGAAACAAATAAACAGAATTTCATTTATCTACTTGGTTCATTTCTTGAGGGAGCAGGAATGCAGAAGATGGTGCAGACACACTGATCGTCGAAACGGCAATTCTAGAAAATGATCATAAAAACACTATTGTTATCGGCGAAGACACTGATTTACTGATACTTTTTTGCTTCCATGCAAAATTAGATTCGTTTGATCTCTTATTCAAGTCTGACAAAAGACGACCACATGGAAATTAAAAAATATGGCACATTCAAAAAACAAAACGTCTCCTAGGTCCAGAACTTTGCCAATCATTACCTTTCATTCATGCTTTCACAGGCTGTGATTCTACATCTCATATGTATGGTATAAGTAAAACTGCAGGACTTCGGCGATTCATAAATGACATCAATTTTCAAAACATAGCCAAAATGTTTAACGAAGTCCTTCCACATGATGCTGATATCAAGGCTGGTGAAATTGCTATAGTTAGCCTTTACAGCGTTATTCAACAGGAAGGTCTTAACGTTTTGAGATTTCGAAAGTTTTCAAACAAGGTTTTGACAAGCAATGTACCAATTACCACCAACTGCTGCTGCAGCTGTGTATCACAGTTTAAGAGTGTATTTGCAGACACATATATGGATAGGTAACACACAACTGTCGCCAGTAGACTATGGATGGCAACTTGCAGAAGGCCGTTTTATCCCAGTTGAAACCAACCTACCTCCTGCACCTGATAGATTACTCAAAATTATAAGGTGCAACTGCAAGCAGAACTGTGACACAAAGAAATGTACCTGTCGCAAACATGGTCTAGACTGCTCACCAGGTTGTGGCGCATGTCGCGGCAATAGTTGTTCTAATTCACCTCCAATAGAAGAGGGAGATAAAATCTGATGTATGTAAGCTTCCAATGATAATACACATTCAATTAGTAATTTAATACTGCAGAAAACACATCATCTAAACATACCTCGTACCACGGAGGGTAGAATAGATTAATATATCACGAAAAGACAGGCAGCAGTGTGATCTATATCTATTCTGATATTCCGTATTGAGCATTGAACCAGCCAATCACGCCCCGCATCCACACATTGATTTAGCGGTATATGAACTGAATATTTAGAACTTGTCATCTTAATAAGTACTTTATATTTGATGTGACTTGTAAAACAAAAAAATATATCACGAAAAGACAGGCAGCAGTGTGATCTATATCTATTCTGATATTCAGTATTGAGCATTGAACCAGCCAATCACGCCCCGCATCCATACATTGATTTAACGGTATATGAACTGAATATTTAGAACTTGTCATCTTAATAAGTACTTTATATTTGATGTGACTTGTAAAACAAAAAAATATATATCACGAAAAGACAGGCAGCAGTGTGATCTATATCTATTCTGATATTCAGTATTGAGCATTGAACCAGCCAATCACGCCCCGCATCCATACATTGATTTAACGTTGATTTAACGGTATATGAACTGAATATTTAGAACTTGTCATCTTAATAAGTACTTTATATTTGATGTGACTTGTAAAACAAAAAAATATATATCACGAAAAGACAGGCAGCAGTGTGATCTATATCTATTCTGATATTCAGTATTGAGCATTGAACCAGCCAATCACGCCCCGCATCCATACATTGATTTAACGTTGATTTAACGGTATATGAACTGAATATTTAGAACTTGTCATCTTAATAAGTACTTTATATTTGATGTGACTTGTAAAACAAAAAGATATATATCACGAAAAGACAGGCAGCAGTGTGATCTATATCTATTCTGATATTCAGTATTGAGCATTGAACCAGCCAATCACGCCCCGCATCCATGCCCCCCCCCCCCCACACATGACAAATATATATGAACCATTGCATTTTAAATGAGCTTTCTTTGTATCATTATGTTAATGCCAAAGGCACATGCGTATGAAACAATTGAGGACACACTCTTATTTTGAGATTACAATAATATCCGATAGTGAAAACTGGAGCGAAAGCTCTAGGTTTCACACAAGCTTGCACTTATAGCAGAGATAATGAGACCCCTTTTCACTTGAAGTGACTACTCTTGTGTTATGATCTTTGTATTAACCCTTTCCCCTCATATAGACGCTTTCTGACGCCTCTGAAGGAAACAGCTTTTTGAAAACATGGCGACCAAAGAAGAAATTGCTCAAAAGAAGCAATTTCTCCTATTGTAACCATATTTCCCAACTCTATTCAATTATTGTACTTTCATTTAAAGGTAGTTTCCTAAACATTTCGGGTATGGTTTTCAAAGTCGTCTGCTGCATGTGGGAAAGTGTTGTTGCATGTGGGAAAGTATTAAAATGTATATACATTCGTATTTTATTTGTAAATTTTTGTGGAAATAGACAATGACTTTTGCTATTGAAACAGAGTGGGTGGGGTAATTTTACCCCAATAAATAGGAAAAAACTTGATTATATCTTAGAAATGTGCATTGATTACACATTTTGAGTTTTAAATGTATCATAATCTATTGACTGAGCAATGTACGAGACAAAGCAGTTCAAAGTTTATGTTTATGAACAGATAACAAGAATAATACAAAACTAAATTCGTTTTCGAAAGCCGTTAAGGGTGGCCATCTTAAGATGTGAAATTTTCAGTTTTCCGACACAAGCAAAATTCTAAAAGTTCTAGTTATTCGTAGTTGGATAATAGGAGAAACAAAAAATGCTTAAAGACATTCTTTTGTAATTTGTTCTACCTTTGCCCATTTTTCTGGCTACAATGACTAGACTAATATAGACACTTTCTGACACCTCTGAAGCAGACGGCTTTTTGAAAACATAGTGACAAAAGAAGAAATTTCATTTTCAAAATGAGCAATTTCTCCTTTTGCCACAATGATTTCCACTTTTAGTCATAGGTTATCCATTCAATTATAGAGATTTTCTATTTTTTGACAAAATATGTTCAAAGTTGTCTGCTGCAAAATTCTCGTATGAGGGAAAGGGTTGAAAACATATTTGATGAACCATTTAAAATATTCAGAAGAAAACATCCGTAGTTTGATAACACGAAACATCCGTAGTTTGATAACACAAAACAGATTGAAAAGATAGTATACTCACTGAAATGTGCTGTACAATTTAATTCTGTTTGTTTTTCCAAACATTCCCAAAAGTATGTGCTGATATCCTGGAATGACAAATTAAACGTTTTGTTATAATTATTACAGATGACTTTCAATGCATGATCCGTGCGGAAAAGAGCTGTTAAACTTTTATAAAAACAGGAGATATTGATAATCAATTGCATTTTATACATTTGAACTAATACACACAAGTTGGAAGACTTAAAATAATTTGTTTCAAAACATTGTTTTTATATTAAAACAGGGAATCACATTGAATTTATTTTATATACATTTCCACAATATACGAGTAAATTTAAAAGCTCATGAGTTAAATTATAAAAAAATAATAATACATGTATACTCAAGGGCTTATGAATAACACAGTACATATATCAAAAGTCACTATATTTTGATACATCAGCAACTGACGACTTCAAAAAACAATATAAACAATTAAAGCTAATTATATAATAACAATGTTCCTAATGTGTCTAAGAGGAATATTATATAAATATTGCATGGCTTCCAGTGTGACAGTACATATTGTCAACATGAGGAAAATACTGTTACCTTAGGCGAAGCTGATGTTAACAGTATTTACCTGAATGTTGACAATATGCATGGCTTCCAATGTGACATTACATATTGTCAACATGAGGAAAATACTGTAACCTTAGGCGAAGCCAATGTTAACAGTATTTACCTGAAAGTTGACAATATGTACTGTCACACTGGAAGCCATGCAATATTTATTTTATTATTTATACCGAACAAAATGACACGTTTATTCAATTTATTTTGTTCCTTTGTAGGCGAGGTGAACATGGGTAGATCTACTACAATGTAACACACACATATGAATATACCGGTTAACAGTATACTGTTACATGGCACGCGCGTCTACAAGGTTACGTTATTGTTTGAAATGACGTCATGCACGTGCATAACCAACATTTTAACGTGCATGCCATGTAACAGTATACTGTTAACCGGTCAAAAACGTACTGTTAGCATGAGACAGTAAGAAATTGCCCATGATGAGTATATGGGAATTTAACATTACAAAGTCATGTGAGGTATAATAATTACATTTAATATGATTTTCAATTAATTTCAAATAGATAAATACCTCTGGCGTATCGTCATGGTGTTTTATTTGATGAATAACATCAATATTAATGTTGGCAATGCGTTCTGAAACGGATTGGAACTGAAAGCAAGAAGAATAGAAAAAAACATTTATTATTTTAAAACAAGAAACAATAATCATTTGGAATTTGTTCGGGTGACAGTAAGTCATGTACACCCATTAACCCTTTCCCTAATACAACAATTCTGCAGCAGACGACTTTGAACATATTTTGTCAAAAAATAGAAAATCTCTATAATTGAATGGATAACCTAAGACTAAAAGTGGAAAACATTGTGACAAAAGGAGATATTGCTCGTCTTGAGCAATTTCTTCTTTTGTCACTATGTTTTTAAATATTTGTCTGACGCAGAGGCGTCAGAAAGCGTCTATATAAGGGTAAGGGTTAAGTGTTTCCCACATGTAGACATATTTTGCTTCACCTGCAAATGACCACTTTCATTTACAGGTATCTCCCATATTTTTGCACAGTTTCTAATGACTTCTGCTGAAGAATTTGTTGCATTTGTCAAATTCCATACAAGCAAGGTTGAGAAACAGCTGATTACCAAGATGTCCTGTAGGAAAACCCAAGTATTTGTGAAATTTGTCTTTTCAGATCATCCTACATGTATGTATCTGATCTGCACCTGCAATATTTACTTACTTCAATACTTGTCACAGGTCCTATCAAGTTTGTTTGTATGGTGTTTAGTGCCACGTTTACAATTCAAAGCTTATAAAGGGTAAACAAATTGATGGCATAATACAATTATTAATATGCAACTTTTCGCCATCCACAGGTTATGTGTATGAACTTTGCAATACTATATGCATCCAAAAATTGTATCCGGAATAGGTTTATGCTGCAGTTAGGATATTCCTATGGTTTTTGATTGGATGAAAAGTAAATTTCAAATAAGAACAATACTTCTAAAATCTAAGTGAAATAATTAAATAACATAATACCATCTCGATAAAGGAATAAAAACAAGGAATCTGATATGTATTTACACTTGTTTTCTATTTCTAAAAATAAGGTTTTTTTTAACTAACCGGATCCGATGTAAACAAATCCAAATTTGTATAATGATGACGTCATTGTATTATTGCAATGCAAATGATAATTTAATGGATTTAATACTTTGGCAATATTTTAAAGTGGAATATATGCTTAAACAGATGATGAGTTTATTTGTATAGGCGTAGGACTTGTAATTTTTTTTATATGAGACCATGATAACCGGCATCCCTTTTCAGATATGTTTGTTTATCAGAAATAGGTAGCACCTACACTCGTCATATTATCACTGTGTTTCATGGGTAAATTACCATTACTTCTGGTCCATTTATCCTGACACCAGCGAGTCAGTCGTAACTCACTAACAGTGTAATGTTAGGACTTGCAATACTGAGCGCAAAGGAAAGCCATTACTATCGCAAGAACTCTAGATAAGGGGCATCTTTTTTTTTCATCCAAACCCTACGTTGTGGGTACTCAAAAGAATCGTCTCAGAGAGTGACCCAGCCGAGATCTCCACACCACAGAGGTGGTCATATTCTATTGATACCTCCTTTCAAACAGGTCACATTCGGGAGTAAATTGGGAAAGAGCGGATATAATTGAATGGATCATTGTCTAAAATCATCGATGGTGCACTATGGCTATTTTTACAGAGCACAGCTCATTGCTAAGTGTTTCTATCTCTGACAAAGCATACCGGTAAAACCAGACAAGTTTCTGTGTTTTACTACAGAAACCCACGTGAGATGCGAATTATGGTGACAAATGGAATTAATTCTTACCCGGAAAGTATTTTCCGATTTATGACGGGAAGATTTCCCCATGATTGCTTCTTTGAATATATTCTTCCTACAACAAAGGTTCTCAGTGAAACATATAACAAGAAAAAAAGACAATCAGTTTCCGACTGTCACATCCATGCTTGTTTACACCGGAAGTTGTATCCGATTATATATTAGTTCAGTATACGGTTCTTACTAGACCATTGCGTATCCGTGTCCATCACTATAAATAAATACTTATAGACTTGCAAGAGACGTTGGTATTTGGTCAAAAAGGACACAAACCAAAAAGAAACAGCTAACAAATGCCAACTTTTACATAATAAGATTATGGTGTGTCGTATAAAAAAATGTATTTTGTTTTAATTTTTATAACATTTTCGTAACAAAAGATTTTGTTTATTCCGTAGCAAATGAAGTATTTTGTTTTAATGTTTATAATATTTTGGTGAAAAAAGGTTTCCACTTTTACAATACAAGATTATCCTATTATTATAATAACAATTAGTAATCAATTATTTCCATCATAATTATAACTAACTATATAATTATCCTATAATTAAAATAACAATTTGTAATAGTTGTTACATCTGTTACGTAATATCTCTACTCCCAACTTCTTTAATCATTGAAGATTGAATGACTTAAAAGTAGCATTATTTCTTTATAAATAAATTGTTTATTACTGGCTTTGAAAAATGGATTGTGCTGTAGAAAATTAAAATCTCAATATTTAAAAGTAGCATTATTTCTTTATAAATAAATTGTTTATTACTGGCTTTGAAAAATGGATTGTGCTGTAGAAAATTAAAATCTCAATATTTCATACTATTATATTTTTGTTTATATTGGATTGTGCGTAATAGTTGTTGTGATGGTATTGTGCATTTCATTTTCGCGTGTGGTTTGTGGGAGACAACAAGCTGTTGAATGTGACTGGTGTTGAAAATGGCAGCATCGCACGTGCGACACAGGTAGGCTTCTAAAACATCTGAAAAATTAGAAACAAACTAAATACTATATTTGTGAAATTACATGCTGTGTATGACACGGTTTTTTTTAAAGTTAAAAATAGACATTGAAAACAACGTGGAAAAAGTTATCGTTTGGCATATGTTTGATTGAAATGACATGCTTAAACTTGAGTATGCCTGAAAGGGTTAAACATTGACATTGAAAACATGTTGGAAAAAGGCAGCATCGCACTTGCGACACGGGAAGTCTTCTAAAACATCTTAAATATTATATGAAAAATAAATATGTTTTGAATATTTTTGACTGACATAACACAGTATATATAAACAAAAAATAAAATATGATAATTTCCATAGGCATTTCGCTGAAAACATAAAGAGAGGCTGTAAAGAACGATGGGTCATTGACATTCATTTGTAGACCTTGTCTGGTCAGAGAGAAGATCGCAGAAGATGATGTCGGACCTCCTGTTCTAGAAGTTAGCGTAAGTAAAACACTAAAATGTTTCACACCTTCGATACTAACGTTTTTTGTTGCAATTTCGAACCTCTACAATCAGTTCAGAATAATCTCATGTGTAACTATTATTTGGGATTTGTTATAAGATACAGCAGACGATTGTTTGAAACATAGTGATGAAAGGAGACAATGTAATTACGTCAATATGAGTTATTAACCTGATTATAGTCAAATATCAATTAAAAATTAAATATATATAATTTATCTATGCCTGCGTTATTCACATTGAAATAAATATAATAATGATATTTCATATACAAGTTCACTAGCTATTAGTTGGAAATTTAAATGTATACTATTACAGATTCCTGTACATTCCGAAAGTCAAGACGAAACCGTGATATATGAACAACCTCCGTTGCTGGAGCTAAGTGTAAGTATTTTAACACATCTTTCAATTAATGTTATAGTTTCTTTAAGTTATAGAAGATATATCTACATTTTGTAAACATATTTGAAAAAGGGGAAAAGCGCTATCTCTGACGTGTTGAGACTTGGTGGCACATGGTTGCCTTGTATAATATTTGATACTAGATATTGAAAACGTCAAATAACTCATTTTATGTTTCCAGGTGATGTAACCAATGAATGATGTTACCGAGAGTTTTGAAGAAACAAATCAGGACGATCCTCCAACACTTGATATGGGCGTAAGTGAAATATATAGCATATGTTCAAATATACATGTTCACAGTTTTGTCAGTCGTCTGTTATATGTTATTCATTGTTAAATGCATTTATACATCTATGCTGATGGATTGTATATTTGCATAATAGATAAATAAATATATACATATATATAAAATATCGTAATCGAGCATGTCATAAATATAAATTGGTCTCAGTGAAATTGATTGAACTCCAGCATTATAATTACAGTCAAACATGTGCTAAAGACCACCTTTGTTCAGCAATTCCCTTTCTATAGCGACCACACTTTTAGTTTTACAATTAGTCATTCTCTGCATAAATGACCCTGTAGTTAAAGACCACCTGTGAACAAAGACTAGATTGGTCTCTTACCATGGGTGGACTTTAAACACAGGTTGGACTGTATATGAATTTATATGCGTTTTGCCATTACATATAGGTTGTTTGGTTGTGAAACTAACTTCGGTGTAATTCTAGTTTCACGCCACTTATACGGTTATTTTACGTACATGAGGTCAGAAAGGACTCTGGTGTGACTGTGTGCATGCATAGACCGGTCCGAGTCTCTACTGCTAGCAGACGAAATAATACCCCTTTTTGTCTCACGCGACTCCTAGATAATCGAATAATCGAATAAAACACACCATAGAGATAAAAACTGCCTGAGTTTGAAATGAATGCAGATTCGTTATAAATAGTGATATATGAAAACTATCTATCCCTTTTCCTCATACAATAAATCTGCAGCAGACGG
This sequence comes from Serripes groenlandicus, assembly GCA_031761405.1. Lineage (NCBI taxonomy): Eukaryota > Metazoa > Mollusca > Bivalvia > Cardiida > Cardiidae > Serripes > Serripes groenlandicus. The sequence goes on along the minus strand of JASEVX010000005.1, from coordinate 59,945,893 downwards.
TTTTGTAAACATCTTAGCATCTATGGATAAAGAATGTTTATGTAGGTATATAATTGAAAACATAGTGCCAGATGGGGATATTGTTCAGTATGAGCTGTTTCTTCTTTTGCAACACTGTTTTCAAAAGTCGTCTGCTGCAGACACATCAGAAACCGTCTGTATGCGGAAAAGGGACATATCATGTCAGACGATAATGGGTAATCTTGCATATCCAGTAATTAGATTATATAGAATAATCGTTACAAATTGGGCTTCACTGATAGTATTTCGACAGAAAGTAACATGTTCTAGTATTCTTAGTATGGGCGGACAGTGAAGGCGTTGGGGAAACTGTGTGGACAAGTTTGTCACTGCTCGCGGGTACAATACCTAGGTTTACTTGTAGCGGCTAATTCATAGTTTCAAAGAGTAATATCTGTTTGCTCATCGATGCTTACGATCTGATACAAATTATACCAATTTCTAATTACTGTACGCTGTGACCGCGTTTATGATTGTTTGGTTGACTATTGTAATAGTGGAGGTCTAGAACATATTGTGTATGGGTGTAAGTTGATATTGCGCTACATTTTAATTTATATATGGTATCACATCCTAAAATGAATTTCTTACATTTAAATGTCTAGTTCCCACTTTTACATTTCTACATCTACACATATATACATTACTAATAACTCTTTTGTTAACTCTGATGTCGCGTCCAAAAGGCGAGCGCTCTAAGCAAACGCTACGGAGATGGTCCAGATAAGGTGTGCTTAATAAACTACCATAGTTTCAGTATATCGACGTTACATATTGCCTAAACTATAGACCACCCCCGTGTACACAACTTCAAAACTGCACTAGGCCTGAGATTATCCCGATTCGGACCTTTTTGCAGAGATACAACATGTAATTACTATTGTCAACATCATATTCAACACAATCACAATCAACCTCCCCGCCATCATCATCAACACCACGATTATAATAAGAATCACCATTATCATCATCATCAACAGTGCGATCACTATTAACAACAGCATCATCATCATCATCATTTTCATCAACATATTGATTATAATCAGTTATACAAATTGCAGCAGTATCACATTAACCCTTATTTGCATAATCGTCATCATCATCACCATCATCATCATATGATAATACGGTTGTTTTTAGCCAAGGTTCTTATCATTGTTATTAATAATATTGTTATTATTATCATCGTTTTCGTTGTGATCATTATAAGCATTTAGATTGTGAATTATCACTAGATGTTCATGTCTATTTTGAGTATTTTCATACTTTTGTATGCTCCGCGTCAGGTAATAAAGGGTCATTTCAACAAAAAATACGATGATTCCATTGTAATTTAATTCAAAGCATTGGTATCCTTTATTTTATTCCACTCACTCATGCTTTCGTTTAATGCATACTGTATTTCACGAAAATACGATATTTATTTCGATGAAATCAAAGCCATGGCAGTTGAAGAAAGAATTTGCTCGAAAAATAACTATTTTTGAAATAAATTAGTCAAAGTCGTAGATACATGTAAACGTCTTAGCATCCTGTTTTCGAAGAAGATGTCTCATGTCTGCAGATCCTTAACGAAAACGTAGCAAATTGAGACGTACTTGTTGACAGGCAGCTAATCTGTATAGATGTTACTATCTTCAAATGCAAACCCTCGGTTATGATGTTTGAGTTTTTGTTTACTAATGCTGGCATTGAAAATACTTTTTAATTTAGTATTTAGATTTTTTTTAAAGAAGCACTCACCATTCAACGCATTACCCTCGACTTATAGAAAAACACGAATTAATGGTTTCTAGCATGATATTACACATTCTGATAAACATCCTTACATAATGAATTAAGTTCACTGTTTATATTATTAAGAATGCGTCAATTGGACCAATCAAACCCTTCACAAGTCTTACGAAAATGTGCAAGTTACCGTATGTATAAAACGGAACACAAATATGAACAATATCAGAACGGAACACAAATATGAACAATATCAGAACGGAATACAAATATGAACATTATCAGAATATACCTCCTTCTATTCACAAGTAATAGTACATATTATAATGTGTAATAACAATATTTTAATCTAAGATTACTTTTCAACCAAATACGCAAAGATTCTTTATATGAAACACATAGTATAACTAATATGCTTTTAAGCCTCAAGTCCCCTATCATGACTGTAAACGGAAAAATGCGTGCACATTTCTTAATATCATTTAAATTTGTTAAAACAACCGGCTGATAATAACCTACTCTGCACTCTCTCATTATCAACTACATTTTTCTCATAAGATATAGAGAATAATAGGTTGGTGCCGTGGATTGAGAAAGTTTATCTGGCAAGGCGGAGTAATTTATCGGGTGAACCGAAGGCGAACCCGATAAATTACGGTGCCGAGCCAGATAAACTTTCTCAATCCACGGCACCAACCTATTATTCTATTTATCCTGTCGCATTTATTTTTTATTTTTATGGCAGCTTTAAAAATCATCCTTTTGCATCCCTTTGATTTTGACGTCATGTTTTATAAATAAACAGCAGCCATTTGAGATTGATGCGCGGAGACAAATAGTTCTCAAAATTCTAACACAATACAACACTAAAAACAGCTATCTTCATGAATGTTGTATTCACAAATGAGATTTTTCTCATAAGATATTGATATAATGATGCAAACAAATATCTGGATATTCGAATGAACTATTTATAAGACACTATCACTAATAAATCAATCACATACATAAAAACAGTTAATTATGTGGCGCCTCCATGTATTTAAAGTTGATGAATACAGACCGAAATCCAAGAGTCTTGTTTATGTTCAAGAAGTGGGAGCTTTGATTTTGCAGGTTCGTGAAACCATTAAACATTTACGGAGGGAATATTCTTTTATTCTAATATACTATATTGACAGTGAAATAAAGAAAGCAAGCCTCAAACACTGGAGAACACGATTTGAATGCAGATGTTTCATTCCCTCAATGTAAGCCCTTATCAGATTTCATCAGAATATTTGTCTTGATATTATCTAGGAAAACTATGTCCGGTCAAAAACTAGATCACGATGACAAATTTGAGGAAAGTCTTGTCAACCCTCTATAGACGACATGCTTGGCTTTCAGCAGCTTGAAACTTCGTTAGAATAATTATCTTGGTCATATCTAGGGTAAGTTAAAACAAAGGTCATTTGGATCAAAAACTATGTCACTAGGCCAAAATTAAGAAAAACATTATTAACTCTCTAAAATCAGCATTTGTAATGTGAGCATGTTGTAACATTGCGAACATATTTGCCTAAATGATGTCTAGGCTAAAGTTGAATATTCGTCAAAAATCGTGTCAACGCTCTTGAATGCTTAAATCAGTTGAGCGATAAATACTTTGGAACAGTTAGTACTTTTATTTATGAATATTTACTGTACGCTTCAGTTTGGGTAACCATTTAACATAGCTCATTTACAGATGCGTCGAATAAGTATATGTTGAGTGCTTGTAAAACTGAAAGTCCTATGGTTCAAACAAATCTATTAAACGCATAAACATAAAAGTTCATATGTCCTTTTACAATCTCAGAACCACGAGGTGAAGGATGCATTCATCGTTTGTAAGTCTCCAACAGAGTCCCGAATGACGTAGTTTGGGTCTTTGATTAAGGAGCAGAACGTCAAAACGATCGTATCTTTTAGCAGAGACATATAAACACATGTGTTTATATGTCTCTGCTTTTAGCTGGGCAATGTTAGAACTAGAACATTTGTATACCCCGTTTTGCTTGGTTCCAAACTCACCGATAAAGGGTTCCATCATAAGTAATTGGACTAGACCACATTTTGCATAGTTTACATACATCCATGCACAGTTTATGATAGTTAAGAATGGACATACACATGTTCGAATTGACCCGACTGCATCGATATGTTTTCCAGCTGCTTGTGAACAAGAAGAGAGGGCGATAAACATTTCAGAACAATCAGGCCTGAAGCAATAGAAGCATTGTGATCTCAGTATAACTACGTGTTTGATATGATTATATCATAACGAAATATAACTTCTGCGATAAACATTTTGTTCCACAGTTGACGTGCCCGTCCCTCGGACTGAATTAGTTTACCCTCGCTTTGCTGAATAAACTATTTAGCGAGTAAATCAATCACACTGTACTTAATATAATGCCTTACATGCGGATAACGTGTTACGCATTTGCAGTAGAAATGCAGTGACAAAATGAGGAATTCGTCACAATGAGCAATTTCCCATGTTTACACTTTCTTTTCGACTGGTTTCATTATTAATATTTATTTGTAGAGGTAGTCATTCCTTGGCTTGAAAAACAAGGCTTTTCAAGATATGTTTGGTGTCTCTTTAGCAGAGGAGAGGAAAACGTCAATATTTACGGAAAGGAAGATACATTTAAAAGATTCTACGGTAAGAATAGAATAAAAATCGTTACTTCAGTAGACCGAACCAACTTTTATTAGTGGTCACCAATTCAATTCAATTTTATTCGGTAAATTCAGCATTTACACGCCTTTGGCCAATATAAATTTTAACAGTGAACAAATATGGCAAAAAAAACAAAAACAAAAAAACCATACAAAACATACAAACAGTATTTACGTACAAATATTATGATAAGAAAGATAATTCGATTTTATGATCATGTATTACAACCTGGTATAATATTAACTGGCAGTATATCATGTTGTAATAGCATTCTTTAATTGTTCATTACGGAGATTAAATGCATCTCGTAAATACTTGGCAATTTTAAATAACATTTTGTTAGACAGAATATTGACAAAAAGTTGAACATTCGGCCAAGGTAATTTTCCAAAATAATTAGTTCGTAGAGAAGAATAAAAGGGACAGCAAAGTAAAAAATGATATTCCGATTCCACTTGGTTACTATTACATATATTACAAATACGATCACATCTGTCAATACTAGAATATCTCCCCATTTCAATATTTAATAAATGCGAACATAATCTAAAAGAACTTAATTGTTTTCTTAGAGTATCATTTTGAATAACATCAATGTATTTTTCAAAACCAAATATTGTTTTAAATTTCCTATGGTAATCCAATTTCGAAGAAGTTTGCAAGGAAGTATTCCAACTTTGAATAAATTGGTCTTTCAGTCGCTGTTTAAATAAAGGTAGATAATTTACATTTTATCAAACTGATTCCAAACATTACCAAAACCAAGATCATCTAATAGGGGTTTTACTCTCATAGCCCAGCATTTTTTATTGTTACTATTGCATTGTTCATTAAATATATTAAACATAATAGAGTTGTCATTGTTCATAATCTTTAACCAGAATTTTAGTACTCTTTCCTTACATATTACAGATAATGGGTATCGCTCCAACTCCCCATATACGGCCATAGTAGGTGTTTGTTGACGCACAACAAGAACGGACTTACAAAACCTGTTATGTAGTTTATCAATAGCTTTATAATCATAAATACCCCAAACCTCTGAGCAGTACAGGAGAATTGGAACTACCATTGAGTCAAACAAAGACAATTTGGTTTTATCGTGTACTTTAGTCAGATTGGAGGGTCCCAAATTTTGCATAGTGGTTTTTACATGTGTGTATAGTTCTTATGGCGACCGCATCATGGCTACAAATGCGTAAATGAGGCAAAACACAGATACCGTCTTTCCCTGACCATACAGCATCGAAAGTGCTCTTTGCTCTGGTTTTGAATGGTTTATTTTAAATTTGCTCAACTTTGTCAATGACGCCATTTTGAAGGTTAAGCCAAACATTTGTTGAAACATGAATTCGAATGGATCGCCATCAGATCTTACATTTGGTCAGATCGTGTACTTTAGTCAGATTGGCTGTTTCACATAGGAAATTATGTCTCACAATGTATTGAGATTATGAATATGACTATGTCAAGTGAACTTTCTAAAAAAATGGCAATATACCTGCTTTCAACAGAAAGTAATTCATCCATGGATCACAGAAAGACTATTCGTGTAACTGAATTACTGCTGTAACGGCAAGGTTATACAATGTAGTCTGTGTTTCTGTATATACGAATGGCAAATCGCAGACAAAATGCAATGTAAAAATGTCAATTGTTGAACAATACTTCAAAGCAATAAATAATCCTGACTCAAATGTTTACGAACCAGACGAAGACGTTATTTGATTTAATTCGAGGATTATAGACAGTGAACTACAAGTTATGTTTGATGAACTTAATATCCCAAACGAAGTTTTCAAGCATGGTATAGATTACTTCGAAACATATGACAAAATGTCTTCTTTCATCTTTGCTGTATGATTCATAATTAACATTGCCTTCTTTAAGAAAAATATATGATACCAGTAGTTGCATAACCAAGTTACAATCTAGTTGCACGTTACACAACATAAACTTATACAGCAAAGATGAAAGAAGGCAAAGTTAATTCCGTTAGAAACATAGATCTAATACAAATTTATACGGATTTATGAATCATACAGTAAAGATGAAAAAAGAAATTCTGTCACATGGAGGCGATAGTACGATGATGCTAACGCGACATTACGATGATGATAACGCGACAATACGATGATGATAACGCGACAGTACGATGGTGATAACGCGACAGTACGATGATGATAACGCGACAGTCCGATGATGAAAACGCGACAGTACCATGATGAAAACGCGACAGTACGATGATGATAACGCGACAGTACGATGATGATAACGCGACAGTACGATACTACGAAATTACGATGGTGAAAACGCGACAGTACGATGGTGAAAACACGATAGTATATCGCATTATCGCGTTTTCGTCATCGTACTGTCGCGTTGTCACCATCTTAATATCGTAGTATCGTACTGTCGCGTTATCATCATCGTACTGTCGCGTTTTCAACATCGTATTGTCGAGTATCGCGTTTCAGATCAACACATTCACAGGCGATGGCCCTAACGGTATTCCGTAGAAAACACTTAAGGACATTTGGCGAACTATTTACTAGAATTTTAAATAACAGATTAAGTAAGTGGGCGGGGGATTATAATATATATGTTTAAGCACAAGCAGGTTTCCGAAAAAAACTGAGTACATCCGACAATATTTTCATATTGCATGGTTTAATAAATAAATTCATCAATGAAAAAAACAACTTAACGTGTGTACCGTCGATTTTACGAAAGCTTTTGATTTGCTCGTGAAAGAAAATACATTTTATAAATTGGATTACAGGTAAGATCTTGCAGTTAATAAAGTCGCTTTATCTTTACATGAAGTCAAGGGTAAAATATGATAACTCGTTAAGTGAAAGCTTAAACAAAATGCTCTTGAAATACTACTTAGTTATTGCGAAAAATGGAAACTATCAGTAAATGTAAAAAAAAAAAACTTCATGATATATAAAAAAAATGGAAAAAAATCGAAACAAGTAGTTTTTAAATACAACGGTAATCCATTAAAAATAGTGAAACAAGTTACATATTTAGGCATAACAGTCTTTTCAACACACTTTTGATTATATAGAAGGACAAGCTTTAAAAGCAGTTTATGCATTAAAACAATATTTAACCGTATTCAAAATTATCACCATTAGTCATACAATTGAACTTTTTGATAAGCTTATACTACCAATACTTAATAACGGGGCCGAGAGGTATGGGGCTTCAACGCGGTTATAACGCACAACTATGGAACTTCTTTATATATGAAAAATGTACTAATGAATTAGGTTAAAAACATTGTGGCAAAAGGAGAAATTGCTTATTATGATCAGTTTCTCCTTTTGTCACAATGTTTTCAAAAGTCATCTGCTGCAGAGGCATCAGAAAGCGTTTGTATATGGTAGAGGGTTATACAGGGTAAAATGTTAAATACTACAGCGGACCAGGAAGTTTTACTGAAGCTTGCTATATTGTCCTGAGTTAGAAATCTTCTCCGTATTCAATTCATAGTTATACAGATATTGTAGTATGAAGGCATATATGTCAGATTAAAACAGATTATTAGCATACTATGGGACTGTGTCGTGATATTCAATATTTAGTTTAAGAGGTGAATACTATCATTATTGCATTCTTAAGTGAAGAAACTACCGGGGCATATTCTACAACATGGATAAATATATAATTTGTATCTTACTTTGTTATGTTCAAAGACTGGTAAATGGTAAGTAACATTTCATACGTGGTCTATGTTTCTTCTATTTTTCAACTTTTTATTACAAAGGAAAAGATTGTGCGTTAATGAAAATGAATTATTTTGTACAATTACACTTTTTAATCTAACCATTTCTTTCATGAAGAGACATTCTCACGCATTTACAGAAGACCACGTTTGAAACCCTTGTTGCAAATAAATAAATGGCTCTTACTGAGTACTTTCTCCTTTTGTCACAACATTTCCAACTTTTATCAATAAATAATTTTTTATTTACGTGTTTTTCCTTGTTTTCGCCTGTATGTCGTCTGCTACAAATTTGCTGTACAAAGTAAAGGGTTAAAGGTATATATCTTATTTAGTGAAAAGGACTCCCTCCCTCTTTCAATTCTCCCTCTCTCTCTTACTATCATATATACACATATATACGTATGGTAAATAACTGAATATGTCCCTCGGACCTATGCATTTAGAAAGGTAACTACGATCACTTCGTAAATGTCCGTACCAGTAGATGTTTAACCTGCGAAGTAGTAGTTACTTACATTTTGTAAAATTGACTTTGCCTTTGATATATACAAATACGTTTATACCTCGGATATTTGAGTATTATTTCTTGATAAAAAGCAAATATTTCACTGCCCTTACTTGTACAAGACCATGTCCACATTTTGATATATGCCTGGTATATGACTTTATCAAAATATGAACATAAATTATCTGAGAATGGACAGATTTACTGAAAAGAGATTGAAACATTGCGGAAAAAGAAGAAATTGCTTAACAGTCCGCCAGAATCCACCGTGGTCAAGTGATTAGCATCGGGTATTCCTTTCGCTGCGAACATGTTGGTGTGCGGCCATGTTTTTTAACAGATTTTTAAAATCGTTGTAGAGGGTCCCCCAAGGAACATTTGTGCCAAATCATTTTCAAATCGGAGTACCTTTGGACCAGAAGATTTTTAAAGTTTTGGCAATTTTCCCCATTTCTTATGACGCAGCAACCAAAATTCTGCATGTCATTGAATGTTTTGAACAACTCTGAATGAAAGCCACCTAAGAATCATTCCTGTGAAATTATTTTGAAATTGATCCATTGGTTTAGAAGGAGAAGTCGTTTGTAGGAAAAAGTGAACAGGCGAACAGACAGACAGACAGACGGACGCCGCGATCACAATAGCTCACCTCTCACTTCTTGCACAGATTAGCTAATAAACCTATACGAAATAAATTGTTGTCAAAAAGCGGGATACCATTTATTTCAGTATAAATATATGTCTTATACGAATTGTTTCAATTTGATTTTTATCACTTAAAGAGTTACATTTTCAAGTCATTCATCAACTCATGCAAAAAGGCAGGATGGCGTTTATTTCGTTTTGACACTATATGTATCAAAGAAGACAAAGCAATGATAAAACTGTTTGTCACGCCATAGATGTGGTCAATCTATCTAGCGTAATAATTTAAAAAATACATAGAACAGGACAGAGCAGAACATAAGTATGTTTACAACACAAACATATAAACTCATCGTGCATTCATTTTGTAACAACGCATTTCATTTGCTCGTTCGTATATTCCAATATGGCGGCAGCTCGCACGTACATATATATGTATACAATATTGCTACACTCCACATGCCATAACCATCAACTTAATAACATGTATCAACTTAATAAATGTATTTACTTTGTAATGAAAAAAGTAATCATACAAAATGAATTCTGCTATCCCACAATTCTAATTATAGTCCATATTTTTTTTTTTCAACATTGAAACAATATTCTTTTTTACCCCATATATATTTTTTTACTCTATATTTAATTTTTTTACTCCATATATTTTTTTTTTAATCCATAAATATTATTTTTTACCCCATATATATATTTTTTAGAACAAATATATCTTTTTTACTCCATAAATATTTTGTTTTTAACCTATAAATATTTTTTTAGAATAAGTATTTGTTTTGTACAATATTGCAACACTCCACATGCCATAGGCGAAAGAGTTAAATTAAATGATACAAATCTAATCATATTAGTACATCTGTAAACAATACAGTCTTAATAGTTTTCACCACTTTGGCACCCTTTCTAATGTTGTCTTTTACACACATTATTATCGTTTAGCTCGTCTGTGTTGACATTTTCGAAATGAGTGTATAGGATTTGAATATCTGTTGTAGATTTGTTATTATAATGGAAAGGGTAAAGACATGATCGATAAGTGTGCAAGGTATGAGCAATGCATTGCTCTTGACCTCGTATGATTTTCTTTAATATAGAAATATACCTGTAAAAGTGGACCTACACTAACTATTCTTTTTGATAATATCACACATGCATTTGTATTTTACACTTTAAATGGGGGCAGTTCGTGATGTTTCGTTATACTTTGAAGTTTTATTTTTTTATTGAAGGATAAATGTTGGCCTACATAATAGTTTAAACTATAATATTAACCATAATAAATTATTGTACTGTAACGGGAGCGGGGTATAGGTTTAAATATCACTTCTACGGCCTTGTAGAAGGAGCCGGCTTTTATAGCGACGTTGGCAAAGTGGTCGACTTTTTCGTAAAGTTAAGCAACGTTCATCGCGGTTAGTACCTGGATGGGTGACCCGCGATTGCTTAACTCCGGTGTAACGTGAAATTTTAAAGTCCATGAAAAACACGAGATGTACTACAAATGCGCATGCGCACCGGAAGTGTAAGTCAGCCGGCATGTAGCCATGACATTTACGAGACGGATGAATATGTTGTGCATAGAATACGGGTTAAACTATAAAGGTAGGTGGATTCATGTCCTTCGTTATGATATATTTATGGGAGTTTATCCATTACTCCGCCCTCAATGATTTATGTGTATGTTACTGTACCTTTGGCTAATATCAGAATAATATAATTCATTCCAGTCATTTTACCTGGAAACGCCCAGCTTTAAACATTTATAAACAGAAAAACTTCTCATGCTGATAAGTTTCGACTTATTTGGTCTCTACTACTACATCATACATGAACTACACTGATTGATTGATTTATTGGGTTTAACGCTGTTTTAAAAAATATTATCAGTCATATCATTCACGGCGGCCAGTTCATCTACTCATATGTTTCCTAGTTTGCTCACACAACATACTTTCCAAGCAACTGGCTGCTTAACCCTTTCCCTCATACGACAATTATGAAGCAGACGACTTTGAACATATTTTGTCAAAAAATAAAAAATCTCTTAAATTTATATATACTAAAAGTTAATAAAACATTGTGTCAAAAGGAGAAATTGCTCGTGTTGAGCTATTTCTTCTTTTGTCACAATGTTTTCAAAAAGCCGTCGGCTGCAAAGGCATCAAAAAGCGTCTATATGAGGGATAAGGTTAACAGCTTTTCCAAATAGGATGTTTTACTAGTCTGTTGCAGATGCGTAAAAATGCGTCTACAGACCTGTGGGAAAGAATGATCTTCAATAAATGAAGCAATAATCTGATTTAAAGTTTACTAGTTAATTTATTTTATTTGCTTTGTCCAAGAAAAAACATTTTAGTCTGTAATTTTTGTATAAGAACAATCAGACGAAAATATATAAATATGCAGGTGATTTACAGATATTTATCTTCATATATTTGTAAAAATTACGCTACGGTTGTTTTTCATAGAGCACCGCTTATACAGCGATTTTACGTTACAGCGAAAGTCTATACGAATTTGTCGTTTTTGTCTATACATATTTGAACTGCCGTAAACCGTCTTGCAGAACGATTTTCAGCATACTCTGTAGCCATTGAATTCCAAAAGAGCTAAATTAAGCATAAACATCTTTACGAATTTGATTTTACCGTTCAGGTTTTCTAAAGTCTGCCCAATATAATAGTTAGTGCGTGTCTACACAGATTTATATCTTACCTCGGGTCGTCTCTTGATCTATAATATTAGTGTCTATACAGATTTGAATTTGATTTTTTCATCTCGGGTATCCTCTTGGTCTTTAATATTAGTTAATCAAAGCGCTGAAAGCGCTAATGGTGTAGGGGCATATGGTAATTGAAAATATATGGCATATATAATATGGACAAACATTGTTGAAATAATAAACAATGACCTTTAAAACAAACGAAACCAAAAATGTGTGAAGCAACACATACTGCCTGCCAATAACATATACCTTATTTATCAAAGTTTGACCCTTCTCTTGTATAAAGAAAATAAATCAGAAAGGACAAAAGATTGACAAAAAAACGAGCAGCGACCCTTAATTAAAATATTTCCAGTTCAGATATCACTAAAGATCCACAATGTATATTGTAATCATGCTGATAAATGAAAAACAATCGAAAGCATGCTTGAGTAATGTTTCTTTTTGCACTGCACATCTGTAGCTCTGAGTTCCCTATACACCACGTCTTAAATTGATACATTGGACATCTATTGAGACAATAACCGAATAAATGAAAAAATGAGGTTACACCTAAAAACCAGATCAGATTTGTGTTCAAAATATTGTATCGATCTCCTAATCGCAATGTATACGTGTGACGACTTTGAAATGTATACGCGAAACAGTAACAAAGTTTTGACCCATTAATGCAAACCGTAACGGATGGATGAACACAAAGACGGACAGACAGTCAGTCGCTCCGGACAAAGTACACAGCTTGGGGAAGCACTCATTAAGGAACAGGGTCATTTCACGGAACGCAAATGTTGCATGCGAAAGTCATATAATAAGTGAGAACATGGAAAGACACAAATATACACACTCCAAACGCAGCATGCTAAAGTTATGGTAATGGTGCACTGCAAATCTGTAGGTCATAAGTTACCTACAAACCTAGTTTGAAATGGATACAATGGAAATTAATTGAGACAATCGCTGAACTAAATAAGGAAAAATGGAGATAACTAAAATAAACAGACCAGAGTTATGTACCTAGTACTTTGCCGTTCTCTCTCACACGGTATAAGTGTGACCACTTTGAAATAAATATGCCATACAGTAACAACGTGTTGACCAATACATGCAATCCATGACGGACGGACGAATGCACATTCAGGCAGACAGCCGGCCGTACCTCCAAGCTTTACAGACAGAGACAACTCATAAAGTATTGATTACAGAAGTCGTACAAGGTTAATTTACACAAACCTATTTAGACTACATTTGTAGTTTATTTGTCAACAGATACATCAAGGACTAGATTACACGTTGACGGACATTGAGTCTTCAATTAACGTATTAAAGTATTAATATATTATAAATTGTGTCCCAAAGTCGCTAGAAGCGCCTCAATTATAAAATAAATAATGACCTTGCGGTTATAACTCTTGTGTATGTTGACATTTTCTGCCAAATTTCTTTCCGACGTTTGACAGAATAGTCTGGTCAATCTACTTATAAAAAGGGCCAAACCTGGAAAAAATTAGGACACAAATGAAACCTAAGAGATCATCATCTAAAACTATTCTAGTGTCCAAAAATAAAAAGTTCCCAAAAGTTCCATTGTTGAAAAAAAAAATATTTGAAGGTCAAGGTCACTCATGAATTGATGATATTTGATTTTCTTCGTAACTTTTCAAATACCTACGTTATATAAAATAGCTTTAATATTTTTTTTATATATATATTATTTTTTTTTTTGATGAAATAAGAGAAAAGTTATGGAGTTACCATATTTTCATTGATTTGATAAGTAACCTTGACTTTTTATGTAGGTCATGGCCATGTTTTTTAGTAAAATTTAATTAAATTTACAAAAAAAAAATCAGTAAATCTTTTATTAAACACATTATTTTTGTTATATTTATCATTAATATCTATTAAATCATACTTATTAGTTATTCTTATAGTATGAAGGCTAACATGTATTCTAACATCTTCAATTTTCTAAATCTAACATGTTTTTTGCAATTATAATTACCCCACCCACCTAGTTCAATCATAATCTAAATAAGTTACCTATCTTGTAAAACACACATACACTAATAAATAACAAAACTATTTGTTGACTTATTATGTTGAAATATCTTGTTGATGATGCGGAATGTATGTAACAGTGATCCGGGTTTTAGACATGATCTTTTTTAACAAAAGTTACTTCCCCTAGAGATGAAATGATGATTGCAGACTACAATTGACTCAGCCCTCTAATGTAAGTAACTGTGTTTTTAAGGACGTTATTATGTATAATACATATATGGCAATGATTTTTGTTGATGTTTGCTTTAATTTAAAATCAAAACAAAAACGTTTTTAACAAAAGAACTCTATAAAAAAGTCCTATTTGTCTGTTTTCAAAAAGTGTAGTAGTGTTCGGATAGGACCAGTTTTCGGATATACACATAATTATCGTTTGTTATTATACTTTAGAATTTATTTATTTACTTTCAAAATATTCCATTTTTTTTTCTATTTTATTATCACACTTAGTTTATTTAATAATTTTTGATTTTGCTTCTTTTCAGAGTAACTGACAGAGTAACCAGATGTGTATTAAAAATCACCAACACTGCATGAACGATGAAACTACAAGTGAAATTCACTTTTGAATAGGTTTGTGTTTTAATAATGTTTTTAAATGATACCAATCAAACAACGATACATTATTTATTTATTAATAAACATAGTCAGTTATATAATCATTATTTTTACCATTAAAGGCAAAGTAAATGAAAAAAAGTATCCGAACATTTTTAAATAACCTGTTCAGATTGAAAAGGTCTAATTTATTGGAAAGTGACAAATTAAAATTTCAAAAAAAAAAAAAAAAAAAAAAATACACATTGAAATTATTTGATATTGACTTAACGTAACACTATAATGATGTAAATTTGAAATGTATTAAATGGGCATGTGCAATTGTTTCAGGAATGGAGAAACTTGTGTGTGTTTTCTGCAAGGAAGGCATCGGGGATGAAGAATCGGCTGTATTAGGTGCCAAGGGTTGTGCAAGTATAAATAACATAAGTCAGGAGAGAGGAGAAGAACTTAATGTGCAGGAAGGACATGCTGCTCATAAAAGATGTCGCAAAAATTATTTATTAAATCGACAACCGAATAACAGCAAAAAGAGAAAATCCACTGAAAGTGATACAAGCTCAAAAGTATTGCGATCTTGCAGACAATTCAACTACAAAACTGACTGTTTTTTCTGTACTAAGACTATTCCTACTTACCACCTAGCCGGGAAAAAAACTCCTGAAAAGTCACATCAGGTGAAAACAAAAATATTTCAAGAAACAGTAAAAAGTAAATGTTCTGAAAGAATGGATACATGGGCAAATGAAATTTTAGCTAGGATAGAATATGCACAAGATTTGGTGGCTACTGAAGCAATTTATCATCAATCGTGTAGTGTCGCATTCAGAAGTGGCCGCGACATTGGCGATTTGTCAACACAAAATATAAAAAGAGGCAGAAAGTTAACATATGATCGAGAAGCAGCTTTTCTTAAAGTTGTTGTATTTCTTGAAACAAGTGAAATTGATCAAGTGACATTGCAGGATTTAGTGCAGCTTATGAGTGAACATTTGGACGAAAACAGTGAACCATTCACAAGTAAACATATGAAATCAAGACTGATAGAACATTTTGGAGAGAGACTTTTTGTTACAGATAAGAAAGGAAAGAAATGTATTGTTACTCTTCAAAGAACAGCATCATTACTGATTCAGTCATTGTACAAAGAGTCAAAAGATAGTAACCCGGAAACTCAAAAACAAAACATTATTGAAACAGCTGCGAAGCTTATTAAAAATGACATAAAAGATATGAAACAGTGTAATGAAATTTATCCAGATGTGACAGATATAGAGTTCTGAAAAGTGTATGGCATTCATACCAACTTCATTGAGAATCTTTCTAGACAAGCTCATTTCAAGCAAGCAATGTACACTGAGAATTGGTTCTGTTGCTCATGCAATCATACAGGCGACCAGGCCAAAAACTATTATTGCTCCACTGCAGTTGACATTAGGTGTTCAGTTGCATCTCTTGTTTGGTTCAAAGATGCTCATCGAAATGCTTAATGAGCTTGGCTTTTGTTGCTCATATAATGAAGTGCAAAAGTTTGAAAAAAGTGCTGCAGTGTCTCAAACATTTGATGAACCAGATTTAAGTGGAAATGAATTTATCCAATTTATGGCTGACAATGTTGATCACAATGTCAGGACGCTAGATGGTAGGAATACATTCCATGGAATGGGAATGATGGCCACAGTCACACCAGGAATTTCACATAAGAGACAAGTGAGGAGAGTTGCTGCTTCTCTAGAAGACATTGCTGTTGTTGGTAGAATAAATATACACTTCAAAGGTCCAGTTCAGAACACTGATTTGACATACCCATACCTACCCGTGGCACTCATGGAAGACACAGCATACAATGTTGACATATTGTGGAAAATGTCATGGCTTCTACGGCCCAAAACACCTTTATGGAACGGAACAATGCAGATGATTTATGATGGAAATCATCCAGGAGAATCGTCTACGATATTCCTACCAATGATTGACATGGACCCAACCAACGAAACATGCATATACTCAACGCTTCATTACATTGCCGGACTGTCCAAGAAATTCAATACTCTACCAGTAGTAACATTCGATCAGCCGCTATGGTGGAAAGCAATGCTTATTGTGCATGCTGAAGACGAGGGAAGTTATGTGAAAAAGACAGTTCTAAGACTTGGAGGGCTGCATATTGAGATGAGTTTCTTGGGTGCCATTGGACATTTAATGACTGACACCGGACTGAAGGAAGTTCTTCAGACTGTCTTTGCAGATACGACAGTTCCACACATGCTGAATGGTAAAGCGTTAAGCAGAGCAATCCGAGGGCATATGCTTACGGAGACTGCTTTGACGGCATTGATTGTTTCAATGACATTTGATATTGATATACCAAGGCTAGGCAAAGAACCGGAGTCCGGGCAGCAAACAGAGGACACAGAGCTCACTTCAGTCACATCTGATACTGAAAACATTGAAGCCAATGCACATTCTGACGAGATACACATAAACACAGAAAGAAAGTTACTTGAAAACGCAATGGAAGTTCTAGACAAATTAATGAACAAAACAGTTGATCTTGACGAGGCTGTAAAGTTCAAAGAGGTAACCCATGTTGTCAATTCTCTTGAGACAGCAATCCACAGCCTCAAACTATATAGAACAGCAAAACTATGGATTCAGTATATGGATATGCTCGACATTCTAAAACAATTCATAAGAGCAGAACGAATCGGAGACTGGAAACTTCATCTCCATTGCATATCACTCATGCTACCTTACTTTGCTGCTTGTGGACGCAATGCATACACAAAGTCAGATACACTGTATCTCCACAACATGTATAATCTCTACATTACACACCCACGAATCTATCATTCCTTTTCGAAAGGATTCCATGTTGTGCGACGTACCAATCGGTACTGGGCAGGATTGTCATCTGACCTTGCCATAGAACAAATTTTAATGAGGAGTGTTAAAACGGTAGGTGGAATGACACGAGGTAGGGGAATGGACGAGGCACAGAGATCCCTTTGGATACTGTCCAGACCAGTCTGTTCAGAAATAAACAACCAAATGCAAGGCCTTATCAGACCAAAAGACTCCAATGACAAGCACAAAGAATGTTCAGAAGCAAGAATTAAAAGAGACAGTAGAGATGTGCACATCATGATAGATTACCTCCTTGATAGAAATCCGTTCTCTTCAGAAAAGGAATTAAGAAGTATCTCAAGTGGAGTAGTGGCAAGTGAAAAAACAAATGTTGACAATGCGAAGCAATTGGGAAGTGAAATTGTCAAGAACATGGAAGGACAAAAAGTGCAAGAGATTGTACTTAGAAAGAAGGACCAAGTTATTATAATGACTGACACAGCAACTGTGAAAATAGACCAGGACAGCATTAAGGTTGACCCACAACTCCTGTTTCAGAGACTCATTACAGCTGCACAAGGATCAGTACCAGTTGAGGACCTAAAGGACTTCTTTGGGCATGAGTTGTGCACGTTTCCACCTTCATTATTTGAATCAGATCACCTTATGAGGACAGCAAATAAAGCGACATTGGCAAATGAAATGATTAGATGTGCAAAGCTCAACAATGAAGAATTAGAAAGGAGAATTCATTTCGACAACCAGTCTGAAAATTTCAAGTATGTCATTGATGGTGGATCATTGTTGCATAAACTGTCATGGCCGCGAGGAAACACATATTATCAAATATGTGGCATGTACGTGAAATACCTAGTTGAAAACTATAATAAACCCATTGTAGTGTTTGATGGATACGATGGGGGACCAAGTACAAAAGATAATGTTCATATCAGAAGGACAGGTGGCAGAATGGGTGCAGAAGTGTTAGTAAGAGGAGATCTACTGATGAATACCAAAAAGCAGCAGTTTCTCTTAAACCAGCAAAACAAACAGAAATTCATTTACCTGATGGATGATCACCTTCATGCTTCTGGGATAGAAACACTTCATGCACCAGCAGATGCAGATTTTCTTATTGTAAATACTGCTGTTAGAATGGCCAGTGAATACAACACCATTGTAATAGGAGAGGACACTGATCTACTAGTTCTTCTATGTTACCATGCAGACAGTGTCAACAACCAACTGTTTCTTCAAGGTCGCAATGGGAAATTTGTAAATATTCCAGCAGTTCAGGACAGTCTGGGAAAAGAGATTTGTTCAAACCTTCTTTTCATTCATGCAGTACTCGGATGTGATACTGTGTCCAAGCCAAGTGGATTAGGAAAACCTTCAGCTACAAAAATGTTTAAACAGAACGAACTGTTCCGCAAATGCGCTATAGTATTTAACGCCATGCCTGATAATGTATCGAATTTGGATGTCATCAAAGCTGGTGAAGAAGCAATGCTTTGTCTTTACCATGCTGATCCAAAAAAGATTACCTCTCTGAATGAACTTCGGATGAAACAGTTTTTGGACAAAACATCCAACACATCTGTTCCAATCAATCCAAAGTCATTACCGCCTACTGAAGACGCATGCAAATACCACAGTCTACGAGTATACCACCATATTTTGACATGGAAAGGCATTCCAGCTGATCCCCTGGACTTTGGGTGGGAAAAGAAAGGATCGTTCTTGTACCCTATTACAACAAGACACCCAGCTGCACCAGACAACGTTTTGAAGGTAGTTAGGTGTTCATGCAAGACTGGCTGTAAAACAATGGCATGCAGTTGCAGAAAACTATCTTTGCCTTGTTCTATTGTGTGTAAAAACTGTAGTGCAGATATGTGTGTTAATCTACCACTAAACACGTTATTGGAAATCTATGACGATGAGGATGATGCCTGATGTTCATATCATAATATAAATATGTGGAATATACCTTCCATCTCTAAAAATACACTTGCGTAAAATATGTAAAAGTTTAATATGCAATCTATATTATAGTTTGATGTAACCATGTTGATTGATGTTACCATGTTGATTGTATTTATTTCATTACATATATTGCATAAAAGATATAAGTTGTGATTGATAAATTAATATTTTAATATAAATGTTTTGTACAGTGTATGTTGTAAGTCATCGTTTGAAGAGGAGATAAAAATAAAATCTTAATGTGTGTGTGAAATACATTTTAATAACTATAAACAGTTGTATATTTTGTAAATTTACATAAGTCATAAGTGTTGCATATGTAGAAGATTATTCAAATTTATTCTCAAATATACATTAAACACAATGTAAAATGAGATACCATACCAAAATTGAGAAAATTACCTTTATCGTGTATTGATTTATAGCGAAATTCCAGAAATTCCTTATTAAATTATCGAAAAAACATGAAAATGCCGAAATATTTGGGTTTTACCATGGTATCTTTTACATCAAATATGTTTTTAAATGATAGAGAAATGTAAAATGAGATACCATACCAAAATTGAGAAAATTACCCTTATCGTGTATTGATTTATAGCGAAATTCCAGAAATTCCTTATTAAATTATCGAAAAAACATGAAAATGCCGAAATATTTGGGTTTTACCATGGTATCTTTACATCCAATATGTCTTTAAATGATAGAGAAATGTAAAATGAGATACCATACCAAAATTGAGAAAATTACCCTTATCGTGTATTGATTTATAGCGAAATTCCAGAAATTCCTTATTAAATTATCGAAAAAATGAGAAAATGCCCAAAAATCATATTTCCACCACATGAATCAATGGGAACTTTTTATTTCCTATTAAGGTGATATATTTCCAATAAGAATTTGTATGAACCGTTTGTGTCCTAATTTTTTCCCGGTCTAACAACAGATTGACCAGAGTTAAAAGTCAATGCGACATGCGTAATTCGTCTTTCACCAATGGGCTAAGTCTATGTGGAAAAGCAGCCAGTTGCTGGGGAAGATTGTTGTGTGGAGTACTTGCGTGAGAAAACCAGGAAATACATTTGTAGGTGAACTGGCCGCCGTGGTATTACTGAGGAAATGTTAAAAAAAGGCGTTAACCCCAATCAATCAATGTTGAAATTAACTTACCTCTAATTTGTAGATTTAATTTCTATTTCCTATTTTGAATAGTGATGAAAACATTGTGGAAAAAAAAAAAAAAATGCTGATTATCGTTCATCTGTTAAGGTGAGTCA
This sequence comes from Serripes groenlandicus, assembly GCA_031761405.1. Taxonomy (NCBI): domain Eukaryota; kingdom Metazoa; phylum Mollusca; class Bivalvia; order Cardiida; family Cardiidae; genus Serripes; species Serripes groenlandicus. Next base: position 59,925,079 of record JASEVX010000005.1, on the reverse strand, counting down.
AATGTGTCTAAAAGGGGCAACGGTTAAAATAATAACCGTAGACAAATGTTTTCGTTATTTAGGTAATAGAAACAAAAATATTGATTCATGTTTCAAAGCATTGTTTGGAAAGGAGAAATTCCTCATTGTCAGCAATTGCTCCGTTTGCAAATACACTTTCAACATTCGTATGTAACTAAGTAGCTATAACGGAAACGGTTCAACCCTTCCCCGCTTACAGTCGCTTGTTGACGCATGTGCAGCAGATGGCTGCAAACTTGTTTATCGTGACTTATTTCCTCTTTTTCCACAAAGGTTTCAACTATATATTTTTCCCCTTGATGTAAGGCAACATTGCTCGTTATCATTGGAAGCCGCCAGGAGGCGGCTGCCTGTAGGGATGCTTTTAATTTTCGGTCAAGGAGAATATTTAGACCTGCCAGCGTGACCACATATCTTGATTTCTCTTTGTCCTTTCTAAGTACATTATTTTACACTCTATATACATATGTGAGTTTTACAAATTAAAAACAAAAGACAAAGGCCGGTATATTAATCAAATGTATGTACATTTTTATTTAAGCGAAATTCATACTATTTCTACTCTAGACAGTAAAATAGAGAACACTTCTATTGAATGTGTAAATGTAGTCTGGTTCCTTGAAATTACATGCTATGATATATTACGCAGTAATTAGACGAAGAAGCCTCGTCTCGTATTCACTAAACTTTTCAATTTAGATATTTGTCTAAATCTTAATCTTAGTATTTAGTCCACGTTTAGATTTAATCCGTATTCAACAACGCGTTTTAAACCGATCTCAATTTGGTCTAGTGTGTAAATGTCGTAAGCGGCCACGCAGCGACTCTGGTTCCCGAATCAAGTTAAGAGCTAAAATAAAAGACAGTACCATTCATCTAGTAGTCTATTTATAGATTTTCATTTTTATCGCAATTTCACATACATTTTTCATTTGCTTTGCTTTTAATAATCTGACTTTCATGTTCAGTACATACTGGATTCAAAGTCAACTTTGAGTACAATTGTCATCGCAAAATGCAGACATGAAATGATTTAAACCACAGAAATATCTGTTTCAAGATCAATTTCGTTCTTTTTCGCTGTTGCAGTCCCACATTTCATGAATATCGCGGTAAACACGATATCGGTGTATTTTGGCTAGCCAACAACATGTTTTATCACGGATGCGATGTGAACATCCAGAATACTTAAATGAAATGAAATCTTCTGGTTCTTACAAACAAAGTGTGATCGGATTAACTGAACTGTATTTAACTTATATCACTGTAAATGTAGACAGCATTTCAACTCTTATATCAACTGGTAAGTTTACAGTTTGAGAAATAAATTCAAGTAAATTTGCAAGCACTGGTTTAACGTTTTCAAAAACATTTAAACTAGTTCCTGTGTTAAGCCTTTCCCTTATACGTAGCACATTAAGTAACAATTAGAACATCTTGCTTAATGAAGGTATAATTTATGGACATAAAGTAGAAAACATTGTAGCAAAAGGATAAATTCCTCGTGATAAATTTCTCTTTTTGTTACAATGTTTTCAAAAGCCGCTGCAGCTATTGTCAGTCTTTCGGATTACGTGTACATAGAAATACGTTTACTTGATTTTCTGAATGCTAATCACGACACGAGTTCACATCAGTTTCGTCGACTCGGGAGGTTCAACTGTGTGTCTATACAGATTTGATTTGTTCTGTCTGTCTGTCTGTCTGTCTATATCTCTCTCTCTCTATCTCTCTCTCTCTCTCCCTCTCTCTCTTTCTCTCTCTCTCTCTCTATGTATGTCTCTCTCTCTCTCTATGTATGTCTCTCTCTCTCTATGTATGTCTCTCTCTCTCTCTCTCTCTCTCTCTCTCTCTCTCTCTCTCTCTCTCTCTCTTTATCTCTCTGTGTCTCTCTCTCTCTGTGACTCGTTCTCCCTGTCTCTATCTCTCTGTCTCGGTCTCTGTCTCTGCCTGTCTGTCTGTATGTCTCTCTCTCTCTCTCTCTCTCTCTCTTTCTCTATCTATATCTCTCTCTCTGTCTCTGTCTCTGTCTCTCTCTCTCTCACTCTCTGTCCCTGTGTTGTGTCTCTCGGTCTCTCTGTCCCTTTGTCTGCCCCTCTCTCTGTGTTGTGTCCCTCGGTCTCTCTGTTCATGTGTTGTGACTCTCTGTTTGTCTGTCTCTCTCTCTGCCCCTCTATCTGTCTCTCTGTCCCTGGGTTGTGTCTCTCTGTGTCTCTGTGCTGTGTCTCCCTGTCTCTGTCTCTTTCTTTCTGTCCGTCTGTCTGTCTGTCTGTCTCTTTGTCTGTCTCTCTGTATGTCTGTCTCTCTGTCTCTGTGTTGTGTCTCTTTGTCTCTCTGTCTGTATGTCTGTATGTCTGTCTCTCTGTCTCTCTGTCTGTATGTCTGTATGTCTGCCCCTCTCTCTCTCATTCTCTCTCTCTCTCTCTCTCTCTCTCTCTCTCTCTCTGTCTCTCTGTCTCTCTCTCTCTCTCCCTCTCTCTCTCTCTCGCTCTCTCTCTCTCTCTCTCTCTCCCTCTCTCTCTCTCTCTCTCTACCTTCACCTTACCTCTACCTCTACCTCTACACACACCTCTTCCTACACCACTACCTACACATCTGTAATTGTATGTCTGTCCGTCTGTCTTAATACTTACATCGTATGTTAAAGACCAAGAGTCTACCCGAGGTGAGATCAAAATCTGTAAAGACACACTGTCAAACCTAAAGAGAAATCAAATTCAAATCCGTATAGACACACATTTTAAAATGACTAGCGAGTAACTAGTGTCCTTTTAGATCTATATAGACAGTTTTCAACAAATATTAAAGACTGAGAAACTACATGAGTTGAGACCTAAATCGGTAAAAACTTCTTTTGACATTCAAATCTGTATAGACAGACTGCCGAACCGGTAGTAAAATCAAATTCAAATCTGTATTGACACACTGTCAAACCTATTGAAAAACAAATTCAAATCTGTATAGACACACTGTCGAACCTATTCAAATGTCAAATTCAAATATATATAGACACACTGTCGAACCTATTGAAAAATCTAATTCAAATCTGTATAGACACACTGTCGAACCTATTGAAATGTCAAATTCAAATATATATAGACACACTGTCGAACCTATTGAAAAATCTAATTCAAATATGTATAGACACACTGTCGAACCTTTGGAAAAATCAAATTAAAAAATGAATAGACACACTGTCGTACCTATTGAAAAATCAAATTCAAATGTGTATAGACAAACTGTTGAACCTATTGAAAAATCAAATTCAATTGTGTATAGACAAACTGTTGAACCTATTGAAAAATCAAATTCAAATCTGTATAGACACACTGTCGAACCTATGGAAAAATCCAATTCACATCTGTATAGACACACTGTCGAACCTATTGAACAATCAAATTCAAATCTGTATAGACACACTGTCGTAGGCCTACCTATTAAAAACAATCTGTATAGACACGCATTTTAAAATTACTAGCGAGTAACTAGTGTCCACTTAGTTCTTCTATTTAGACAGCTTTCAACAAATATTGAAGACTGACATGAAGTCGAACCTTTAGTAAATTGACACATTCAAATCTGTATAGACACTGTCGAACCAGTAGAAAAATCAAATTCAAATCTGTATAGACACATTGCCGAACCTGTAGTTATATGACATCAAAATATGTATAGACACATAGTAAAGGCATGAACACAGCATGTTTAAATGACAACACTAATTTAATGGAGATACAATAATGTTAACGACAATAAACAGCTTTTACGACATTCAAATTAGTATAGACTTTCGACGCAGATTTCAACCAAATTTGTATAGACTTTCGCCGCTTCCGCGACATTAACCTCATTTACCCATTTATCTCCATACAGCACACAGTGACCAAATAATACAGACGTTTGATTGCTCACTTTATCATCTGTTATGAATTTGGCACCAAGATAGAACAGAAGTGAAGAATGAGTTTACAGGATTTGAATGTAATGCAACAACCTCCATATTATAAGGATTTTATACCATTCTTGAATTATATATATATGAGACGTGAAATTTCACTAAGAACAAAGATGTCTATTTTCTCATGACTATATGGATTATTTTATTCTATATTTTACGGTAATTATTATAAAGTATTATTGTTAAATTCTGAAATGAAGCCTTTCTGTATAAAATGGCTATTTGAATTATTTTTGTTCTCATTTCACTGATAATTATAATAAAATGTTGTTGTTTAAATCTGACCTGAAGTGATTTGTTAATGAAATAGTGAATGTAATGCAACAACTATCCATATTATAAGGTTTTTATTCCATTCTTGAATTATATATATTTGGGTGACGTGAAATTTCTCTGAAAATTATGATCTCCCATTTCTGAAGTGATTTGTTTATAAAATAATGAATGTAATGCAACAATTATCCATATTATAAGGATTTGATACCATTCTTGAATTATACATATATATCAGACTTTAAATTTCACTGAGAATGAAGATCTTTATTTTCTCACGACTATTTGAATTATTTTATTCTAAATTGTCCATTAATTTTTATACAATGTTATTGTTCAATTCTGAAATGAAGCCATTTCTGTATAAAATAGTCATTAATACTAAAACAAATACCCTTACATGACTGTTATACCAATCTTGAATTATAAATATACATCTAAGACTTGAAATGTCACTGCAAAGTACGATCTCTCATTCATCATGGCTATTTGAATTATTTTTATTCTGATTTCACTGATAATTATAATAAAATGTGATTTCTTAAATCTGACCGGAAGTGACTTCTGTATAAAATAGTGATTGTAATGCAACGACTTTCCATATTATAAGGTTTTTATACCATTCTTTAATTATACATATATATCAGACCTGAAATTTTACTGAAAATTATGATCTCCCATTTCTCATGGCTATTTGAATTATTTTTTTCTGATTTCACTGATAATTATAATAAAATGTTATTGTTTAAATGTTACCCGAAGTGATTTGTTTATATACCATTTTTTTATTACTAAAGTAATAAGGCCTCCGGCCCATAATACAACATATATATATGTATACAATTCAAATAATCTTATGTGATGTGTTCTCCATATATTGAACATATTGACATATCGGTATATAATTTTAACAATAATGATATGCACAGTTTTAACAATTTGCTTTACCAATTAAACTTTATACACATGTATTTAATTAATGGATTTCCGATAAGTTATTTAGTTACCTTTCTTGCTAATTTACTTGGTTACTAATGTTCTTACTTGTGTATTATTGACTTATATGTTCAAGAAGTTTTGAAAAGAAAACGGCTGTTTTTCTTATAGCAGCATGATTCTCGGTATTGAGGATAGAGATAAGGTTTTCTATGCTAGGTGTAGCATTGTACCAACTGTATAGATATTTTAGTCTAGTATCAGCAAATTTGTCACATATAAAAAAAGCATGATATTCATCTTCTAGCACTAGAGCGTCTTTTTGAATTAGACAATATATACAAATTCTATCATCTCTGACAACATTAAAATGGCGCCCAACTTCAACATTCAGTTTATGATTAGAACATCTAAATCTTGCTAAAGAACGTCTAAAATAGAAAGAGATGTCTGTATATAAATATCGCGCAACATTTAATAGGGTTTTAAACTTTGCATAACAATCACACCTAGAAGACATATTAACATCCTCATGCCACTTTTGAGAATAACAATCCTTGAGTCTTTGTTTAACTTGTACTATAAAGTGTGCAGGATTACCGACTTCTTGTGAGATCCATGCAAAACCGAAACCATACATGAATAAAAAACCTCTAACTTTCGAAACCCAGTTAGTTCTACCGATGTCATCCTGTGATTTCAGCATCTTATAACACTGTTTGGGATACCTAGTATTTTCCATTTGTAATAATCTAAGCCAATATTTGATGAATTTAGTGTGATAATTTATTGCTATGGGAAATCTTCCACATTCTCCCAGTGCCATGGAGTCGTTAATGGTTGAATTTAGCCCTAAAAAATGTTTGCAAACTTTGGATTGTATTTGTTCAATGCATTTTGTGTATTCGTATCCCCAAATTTCAGATCCATATGTGAGTATAGGCATAACCATTGTGTCGTAAATTTTAAAAAAAAAGTAGTTGAATTTACCAAAGGGTTTCTGAAATCGGTTTATTCTATTTACAGATTTCCAGGCTTGAGCGGAGAGTTGTTTTGTTGCTTGCCACCATGACAATTTTGGCGTAAACAATATACCTATATATTTATATAATGACGTCACTTTAACATAGTCACCCCTATAAAACCATTTTTCATATTTTCTTAAAGGACCTCCATTTCTAAAAACGATTACCTCCGATTTGTGTAAATTCACAACCATATTTGTATCTGTACAAAAATCCTCTATTATGTTTAGCTGCTTTTGAAGGTTAACCGCATTTTCAGCGCAATTTGCCACGTCATCAGCAAACAGTAGACAGTAAATATTAGGAATATCATTTGTAATGAAAATTCCATTGGAACATTTTTCTTTAAGACTGGAACATAGTTTGTTTAAATATATATTAAAAATTATTGGTGAACTTAAATCACCTTGTTTTAAGCCAATGTTACATGGTATGGAGTGGGATAGTTTTGTATTAATTTTAATTTGGGCATTTATATTGGAATACATTGATACTAGCATTCTGAAAAACTTTTCTGATATTCCCTTTTTATTTAGACAAGAAAGAAGCTTGTAATGGTCTAGGGAATCAAATGCTTTCTTAAAGTCTATATATAAAACATAGAATCTGCCGCCTGGCTTTGAATATACTTTTGTATCATACTTTGTAGGCAAAACAAGTTGTCAACCGCCGAATATCCTTTCCTGAAACCTGACTGCGATTCGTCTATGACTGCAAACTCAGTTGCCCATCTTGTTATTCGCTCATTAATGATGGAAGAAAATATTTTATACATCACATTTAACAAAGAAATTCCTCTGTAATTACCAGGGTCGTCTCTGGGGCCTGACTTGTAGATTGGCAAAAGTATTGATTCGGACCAGGATTGTGGAAAAAAGCCCACTATCAAATATTTTATTGAAAAGAATAACTAAAATTGGTCCAATATGATCTAGTGTTGCCTTATAAAATTCGGCTGGTATACCATCTTTTCCATGCGATTTACCTGCTTTCAGTTTTAGTATTCCTGTCTGAACTTCTGCTAGTGTAATTGCCTGATTTAGTATTAAATCCATATCATCATTAATAATTGTTGGGTTATCATCTACATTAAGTAAAGATTGTCCATTTTCCATAAAAAGCAATGTATTAAAATACGATAGCCATTGAATACATGTTATTTTATTTGCTTGTGTTACTTTTGCAGTAGACCTTAGTTGATAGGAATGTTTAAGCCTAGACCAGAATGCTTTTGGATCGTTACTGACCTCCACTAGAGACCTTCTTTTTTCGAACTTGAATAACAGTTTCTTTTTCCGACACTGTGCTTTAAATTCATTTCGTGCTACCGAGTAAGATGATGAGTCAGCTTGATTGTTTGAAGCTCTAAATTTTCTTAACAACAAGTACTTTTTATGTTTAGATACAATACACTCCGAAACCCACCATGGTGGTTGGGTACTGTCAATTTTACAATATGAGTTTATTATAGCTTTCATCTTAGTTGCAGAAGTCTTATATACGTTTAGCATCATAGAAACGGCATCATTTACATTACTATCAATTAAAGGTATAAGTGTATCTATGACAGACTGTAAATTTTCAACAAAATTTGCAATAAAGTTTTTCTTCATACATTCACGCCATCTGTAGTGTTCATATTCCTCAAGTAGTGTATCCTCAGACTGTGGAGAAGATTCAACATTCGATGTTTTCAATTTAAAATGCAGAAAGGCAACAAGAGGAAAGTGATCTGAATCGTCTTTATCTTCTATGTTAAAATATGATATAAAGGGAAACAACTCTGATGAAACAATGTGGTAATCTACTAGGCTAAACCCATTGTTTGCTGCGCACGTGAAATGGCCATCTGCGTCATTTGAACCGCGTCCATTTACAATATGTATGTTGTGCGAGCAGCATAATTCTACTAAGGATTTACCAAATAAATTTACCCTGTCTTTATCGCGCGTATTACGCGGCATCTCAAAGTTATCTGCATTGTACTCAGTGTCGGAGTTGAATACAAAATCAAGCGTATTTGGTATAAAATCAAGCAATTCGCCCGTTCTTGCATTCAAATCCCCAGCCAGATATAAATAACATTCTGGAAAGTCTGCTTGTAATTTGGTTAATCTGTCATTTAACAAAGCTATCCCATTTGACTCTTCACTACATCTATAAATTGGGAATCCTTCTGGTGATACGTAAGTAATGTAAACAATAATATCTTTACATTTTTCAAATGCATGTGAGTTTATATAAAGTACAATGCTATCGGGATAGTCGACAGGTATCTGTTTAATGGTCCCCGCTTTAACTAGTTCTTCCCTCACAAAAACACTTATCCCACCACTGTTTCTAAAACAACGATTCTTTTTCACTCTTATACAATGTTTATAGCACTTCAGCAAATTGTCATATTCCCCTTTGAAATTTCCCCATGTTTCTAACAAGGCTATGATATCATACTGTTCAATGTAGTTTTTAAACGAGACATTGTCTATGAATTTGGTTAAACCAGCGACGTTCCATGTTAAGAGTTTGTATGTCACATCTGAGTAGACACAATTTTCTCGTAGGCCTTGGCCAAACCGTTAATCCGTGCCACAGGCTCCACCTCCCGTGCTCTCATTGACCAATGAAGACAAGGTGCTTTCCTGGTCTACATTTGCACGACCTGTGTGTTCGCCTGGTTTCCCTTTAGTTCTCCCAATTTTAATTATCTGCTGGTTTTCCTCATCGTATTTATATATGTCATTTTCTATTATTAGTTTATCAAAGTTCATGGTCGCAAATAAACCCTTCTCCCTGGCTTCTATCAAACGTTTACCAAGTTGTCGTCTGCACTCCTTGACTCTATTAGTGAAATCTTCTTTGACAAAGTAATCAGTTTTTTGTAAGCACGTTTTCGCTGCTTTGAGAAGTTGCTCACGTTCTTTAGACTTTGATAATTTTACCATAATCGTACACTTGTTCGAATCTACTGACTTCACTCTATGCGCCCTTTCAATCTCTACGTTTTCCAAATCCGGCCTGTTCAAAGCATCCTTTATAAACATTCTAACCTTTTCCTCTGTAACCGACCATGGTTCATTCAATTGACCAAGAATTCCACCGAAACGTAAATTATTTCGCCTAGAATGGCCTTCTAACATATCAATCTTTAAGGTTAATGTGTCAATTTTTGATTTCATTTCTTCGTTGTCTTTTCTCATTGATTCGTTTTCACTCTGCAACATTTTAATTGACGTGCAGATAGTATCCATTTTATCGTTAAGGGATTTGAACTGTGTGTTCAAATCAGTTTTCATGTCCTGTAGGAAAACCATTAGATCATTATCACCAGTACCCGTTTTTCTATGCCGCCCGCTGTTACTTTGACCTTGACCTTGTTGACTATGTTGTAGGGACTTAAGTCTGGAAGCTGGTGTCATTGGTGCGCCATGGTCTTGTTGCCTTGCAGGTGAAGAGAAAGGTAACGTTGTCTGCCTCGCCGAACGTGTCTCTATACCAGTACCAGGTCCGGGGTTGGATTCAACGTCCCCACACGTGATTAGCAAAGCAGTCAGACATACTGCAAGCCTTAAACCGCCCATACATCGTTTAAATCCATTTAGTGGGATACGTAGGGTCTTGGACGAGTTGACTAACCTTTGTCGTACATGGAAACATCCTATTCGCTGCCTATGCGTATTTATATCGACGCCCATCTTTAGATTTTACCAGTTGGTTGTCCGCGTGGTCAAAACATGTCCGCCATTGTCAAGGGCACATCATACAGTGAATGTAATGCAACAACTATCTATATTATAAGGATTTTATACCATTCTTGAATTATATATATATATATCAGACTTGAAATTTCACTGAAAATTATGATCTCCCATTTCTCATGTCTATTTATTATTTTTATTCTGATTTCACTGATAATTATTATAAAATGTTATTTTTTAAATCTGACCGGAAGTGACTTCTGTATAAAATAGTGATTGTAATGCAACGACTACCCATATTATAAGGTTTTTATACCATTCTTGAATTATATATATATATATATATATATATATGAGACAGGAAATTTCACTGAAAATTATGATCTCCCATTTCTCATGGCTATTTGAATTATTTTGATTCTGATTTCACCATTAATTATAATGAAATGTTATTGTTCAAATTTTACCTGAAGTGATTTGTTTTTGAAATAGGGAATGTAATGCAACAACTATCCATATTGTAAGGATTTTATACCATTCTTTAATTATACATATATATCAGACTTGAAATTTCACTGAAAAGTATGATCTCCCATTTCTCATGGCTATTTGAATTATTTTTATTCTGATTTCACCATTAATTATAATAAAATGTTATTGTTTAAATTTTACCTGAAGTGATTTGTTTATGAAATAGTGAATGTAATGCAACAACTATCCATATTATAAGGATTTTATACCATTCTTTAATTATACATATACATCAGACTTGAAATTTCACTGAAAATTATGATCTCCCATTTCTCATGGCTATTTGAACTATTTTTATTCTGATTTCACTACAATTGCATGTTATTTGACAGAGTTATGACCCTTTTATTTATTTAGTTATGGTGTAGGTCAAGGTGCTGTTTTGGGGGTATTTGTATCATCTTCAGTGATAGTTCTAGTTAAGATTAGTTTTTGCTTTAATCTGTATGCACAATAAACATCTAAGCTTAGATACTTTATATTCATTGGATCTTGTTTGATTTAATGTAAACAATTTAACCAACACAAATGTTAATAGCTGCTTTATTTACTTTTAATTTGCTTTTGAGTACTCATCATCTTAAAAAGAATTTTTGTGACAAATCTTTTTGCTTTTTTAGTAAAAAGACTTCTTATCTGTAGCCCTTAAATCGATAGCCATAATATTTAAATATGTCATTGGTTGTTGGACATACCTTTTCTCGGAATACATCTTTGTGTATGGTCGAAAAATCATGACCACTTTCTGCAATGTAAAGTATATGGGACAATACAAAAGTATTCAATAGATATATATTTTATATTTTTACTTTCAACATGTAACAGGTATCATACCATAACGAAGAAAAATGGAAAATTAATTTAAAACTTAGAAACGCTTCCTATTGCTAGATGACTGCAAGAGTACATGTTCATAGATACAAATCAGTTTCTGTGTTATATGTATATTATGTAACTCTACTAGTTATAATGCCCCGGTCACACATTCACGGATTGGACGCCGGATTATCCACGGATACTATCCGGCATCATTCGTGGCAATCTGTAGTGGTCCGTAGATGTCCGTATTGTATCCTGGATCAATCGTAGTAGTACTTGTATATCCGTGACAATTTTTGAACATGTTCAAAAATTCCCCACGGATCAGACAACCGTAGAACATCCTTACTGATCCGTATTAGAACGTACTTATCCGTTGTAGTCCGTAATATACCGTACTTATTCGTAGTATACATCCCCGGACTCAAGTCGCCAAGGATCGGTACGGTTAGTTACGGTGAACTACGTATTTGTACGGTTACACCACGTATTAGCCAAGGATACACTACGGTTTGTTACGGATTTGTCACGGATCAGCACGGTCGCGCTACGTTCTATTAGGGATAGGTAGGGATTACCAAGGTTTCTCAAGGATTCCTACGGGTTACTACGTGATACTACGGTCCACTACAGTTTATTACGGATTATGTCATAAAGGTATCACTACCGTTCTGTCACCAGAGTTCAGTATACATACTTCAAGTTGATAGGGCCCTACTTCATATCTGTTTCATCCAAGAAGTCTACATCTAACAACAACCAACATGAACAACCAACAATTGAGGCTGGCACGTAACTGGCTGGACCTGGACATTGGTATGGCAAAAACTGCCAGGGCGATGGTTGACCAGGGACTTGCCCCTCCGACGACCCATCGACGGCCAGTATGAAGCACTCATGGCTGAACTGAGTGTGGAAAATCCAGCTGCTTTCAAAAACTTTGTGAGAATAGACCTACAGATGTTCCAAGAACTGTTACAAGTAGTGGGTCGCATGATTATGAAGAACATTAACTGATACAGACAGTTCATCGAACCTGGAGTGATGCTAGCAGTCACCCTGCGATACCTGGCTACGGGGGACAGTTACCGGACCTTGATGTTTGGCTTCAGGGTGGCGCACAATACCATCTCTGGTATTGTTCGTGACGTATGCGAGACCATAATTGCAACATATGTTGAGGATGTTATCGACTCCCCTACTGAGCATGAACAGTGGCAGGCAATAGCCGACCAGTTTTCTGCACAATGGCAGTTCTCACATGCTCTCGGTACTCTAGATGGCAAAGATGGTGCCATACGGTGTCCTAAGAACGGTGGTTCCCTAAACTACAACTATAAAGGATATCACTCAATAGTTATGATGGCCCTAGTCGACGCCGATTACAAGTTCAGGTGGGTGAATATTGGTGCACAAGGTGGTAGCTACGACGCTCAGAGTTGGAACCAGTGTGAGCTGAAAAACGCCATTGAAAGGGATGTAATCGGCATCCCACCAGCAGCCCCCATTCCCGGTGATGACAGACCGCTGTCTTACTATATCATTGCAGACGATGCATTTTGCATGAAAAGCTGGCTCATGAAGCCCTTCTCCAGACGGGGTCTTGCCAATGACGAGAGGGGATCTTCAACTACCGCCTCTCGAGGGCCAGACGAGTTGTGGAAAACAGATTCCGGTGTTTGCTCTCCGTCATGTTGCAGGACCCTGATACAGTACATGCCATAGTCATCGCTTGTGCCTTCACAACATCATGAGGGTCAGATATACTGGTGAACAGAACCCTCTCATGGATCAAGAGGATGTTAACCACAACGTCATCCTCGGCGCATCGATGTTAAATAAATAAAGTCTACACTTTAAGCACCCCTCCCACAACCGAAAAAGTATAAAACTGAATACATGTATATTTTTTTACTGAACGTCGCAGATACCTAGCTCTTGTGCTTTTTCTCTCCAGAGGGCGGTCTTTCTCTCAGTCAGCTTGTAGTCAGCATGGCCCTTGTTTTATAGGAATTCATGTTCCTGGAACCATTGAATGACATCATCCTCATGCTCCGAACTGAGATGCAGGGGCTGTTGCCGGTTTTTCTCTTTCTTTTCTCTCGTATAGAAGAAGGGTGGGGTAAAGTCAACTCCCCAACATTACTAGCTTCATCAGACCGTGACTGTGTGGTTGTCTGGGCCTTGGCCCCATTTGATGGACGCTTGACTGCTGCTCCTTTCGTGGTGGCATTTTGAAGTTGTGGACTGAACTAGCGTGCATGGGAGTTTATGTGTACAGATTGCTTATCGTGGCAGGTCCGTAGCGCTTCGCGAGAGTCCGTACTTATCCGTGCCAGACCGTTCTAATTCGTGCTAACCCGTACTAAAATCGTAGCGAACCGTTGTTAATCCGCAGTGCATACTCCGTGACACGTGTCATTCCGTACTAAACCGTACCGAACCGTACCGAACCGTAGCAATCCAAATCAATCCCCGTTGTCATCTAGCCCATTGTCTGCATTATCCTTGGTTGATCCGTCGAAACCCGTAGTCAAACCGTGGGGCATCCGTAGCGGACCACGGATATAGTCTTTTTCGGGGTCATCCGTGAGTTTCCATCCGTCGTGGATCCGGCAAGACGATCCGTGAATGTGTGACCGGGGCATAACACACAGTATGTGGAGTCAATCTAATGGATATTGAAATGCGAAATTTATATATGATCTTATTTGTACGTACAAGCGTTCATTTATTTCTCCAGGGCAGATGCTCGTTTCACACAAGGAGGGTGTTATTGTTACTGCAAGCAGTCAAAATGGCAGATATGATGTCTATTATGCAGTAGATGGGAATGCAGATACCGACGCTGCCTACTGTAGATGTTGTGGTTCAACACAAAAACAGGATACTCCTTGGTTTAAAGTAGACCTGATACAGGAGTATAGAATACAGCGAATACACGTACTAGGAAGAACAGACTATGGAGGTTAGTAGTATTCGCATTAGTTTACATAAATAATTTAATAGTAACATCTATACACGAAGATAAATCATCATCATCATCATCATCATCATAATCATGATCATATATACATCATTGTATATCATCATTACAATCGTCATTATTATCATCATAATCATCATAATCAACATCATCACCACCATGTTTATCATTATTGTAATTGTTAACATAAGCTAGTCCTCTCCGCCGTGTTCAAGTATTCATGTTGTCACTTGATCGCCTAAAAGAGTAAATCGTAAGACATATGTCGATCTAGTGATATGTTATACGCCGGTCTCTAATCGTTTCGTTCACCATTTCATTTTGCTTCTTTCACTACAGAAAGGTTGTACAACATGGAAATACAACTGGGTACCACAGAATCAGACGGATATGTTCTACAGGGAGTGAATACTAGTGATAAAAGTCTTAGAGATGTGGACTATACACTGACCTCTCCTGAACTCGCCCGCTTTATAACTCTTTCATTGCGTGATAGAACAGATTATTTTGTAATTTGTGAGCTGTATGTGTACGCAGGTAAGTGACTTTCTTTATTGTATATAACGTGAATGCTTAAATGTAACGTTAAACATTATGGTGTAAAGTCAACTTATATTCCACAATGCATACCACCTTAGCACAAGTAGTAATTTCAAGTATTAACAGAATTTACAGTAATCACATTGATATCTAATTACACGGACAGTTATAGTTTTAACCATTTACATATACCTGGTCAACAATACATTTATCTTCTCCTTCGCGAAAAGTAGTATTAGCCATTACACACATTAACATTACTGTTTTAACAATAATTATAATTATTAGCCTCATTATTATCATTATTATTATTATTATTATTATTATATCCCCAAAACAAAGTTTGGGGATATATTGATTTTACTCTGTTTCTTCTTCTTTTTCTTCTTCTTCTTCTTATTAGTATTATATCCCCAAAACATAACTTTTGGGGATATATTGATTTTACTCTGTTTCTTATTATATCCCCAAAACATAGTTTGGGGATATATTGATTTTACTCTGTTTCTTATTATATCCCCGAAACAAAGTTTGGGGATATATTGTTTTTGCACCGTTTCTTCTTCTTATTATTATTATTTTTTGTTTTTTTCTTATTTTTCTTTAAATATAATAAGTCAATTATCAAATAGATAACCATAAGTTCATATTTTGTTTCAATAGAACGTTGCTATTTAAAAGCATATTCTCATAAATGTTTGCATTTATTACACTGATTTAAAGCAAAATGCTTTACGCCGTTTTAACTAACCAGGATGTCAAACCACGGTATATCTTGTGTCAATTACCATTACTGCCGCTATTCTGATATCAATGCATAGATCATAATATTATCCTTGCAAGCATGAGGTCCAGCCAGGAAAACAAACCATTACAACTTGTTAAAAGTCTAACCTTGGAACGTCCCAACCTGAATCTGATACTTTACTTACTACACTACCGATTTATTTCATTGTATATGAGCCGTGCTCTGCGAAAACAACCCTTAGGCGTTTGCTCCCAGTGAAGGGCATAGTGTTAACACAGGTCAACATGCGGATATTCGCAGATAAGGTCTGGCTTTGATCTAAGAGAGATTCAAGAAATACTTAGTGTTTATATGCATCTCCGATAGCATGGATGCACAATTTTATCTATATATGTATTGAACTTTAATTAAGCTAATGCTGGTTTTCCTGTATCACCACTGATATATGTCACTGTCAAATAATTTGATACTGAGATAAGCATTACACGGAATTACATTTAAATGAGTATAATGTATCGGTCACATTAACATTTACGAACATGTCCACACATACAAACTGTTCTCGTCATTCATCTTTGTTCTGACAACAACATTTGCTAAAACTGACGAATCTGATGATAGTTTGTTTTGACGTACCAACGCAAGTTAACTTAATGATTCACGTATGTTTTGTTTTGTTGTTGTTAAATTGTATGGACGGCCGATATGGTACTGCATGTAATGAAGACTGTGGCAACTGTTTCAACAATGATGTATGTGACAAAACCACTGGTGACTGTCCAAATGGATGTTCTGCTGGATATGAAGGGGATACTTGCAAAGAAGGTATTAAAGGGTAAACCTAAAATTAATATATTATTCGTACATTGCGTTTCCTTGCACTTAGTAATTTTGATTAGGAATACAGAAGGGCACTGCAAACCGGTAGAAATAGGTCAAGCCCTGGCTATACAGAAGGGAGCAGCTCGGCTAGTATAACACACTGTACGATAAAGTCCTGTCTCGGATCACACCCCGCATCACCAAAAAAGATACCTGATGGCGGCAAGACATTGATCCTGGATTGAAGTTTGTCTGTACCATGAGGCATCTGGCATTCTGCGACAAATACAACAGCATACTGTGGGAGTCTAGGGTTCCAAGTAAAACCATGTCAATGTTTCTCCCTGAAGTCTGCCAAGCCATCGTTGATGAGAACGCTGCAGAGGTTATCGCCTGACTCACTACGCCAGCGGAGTTAAAGAAATCGCAAATAAATTTCTCCGCAATTGGAACTTCCCACATGCGTGCAGTGCACTGTACCGAAAGCACGTTGCGTGCAAGTACCCACCAAATACCGGATCTACCTATCATAACCATAAGGGCTTCTTCTCCATAGTCCTGATGGCCATCGTAGATGTGGACTATACATTTATCTGTCTTGATGTAGGGCTAGATGGAGCATCTTCAGACGCACAAATATACGAGTGTGAGCTGAAAAATGTCCTGCAGAACAAGACCATTGACTTTCCTATTCCTGACTGTTGTTGCTATGATTAAATATTATGTTTTACAAATACTAATACTGTTTGAATTTCCACCCACGAAAGACATGATTTGACACATTTTAATCGGGAATGGTCCTATCAAGGACGACAGTAAACATCCTGAATGACTTAATGGGGTGTTCACACAGTGCCGATTATGTCTCCCGTTTAAGATCAGACAGCGCTACGACACTCAATTTGAAAAAGTCGGATTAATATCGTCAATGATCTGGAATGTCCTATCATTTTCTGAAAGCAGTCATATACGTTCGTAATAGAGTCCTACGGATCGGGAATGGTTCAGAGAGTTCGGTCAATCACTCCCGACAGTTATGTGTAACCCGTAATGTGGCTCGTACACTAAGACTTCAGCCGGTTGATCTCATGGAAATGGAAGAAGAAGAAGAAGAAGAAGAAGAAGAAGAAGAAGAAGAAGAAGACCTTCTGTTTGCCAAATATTATTTGAACAGAAGGGCACTACGAACCGGTAGAAATGAAAGATACTGGATCAAGCCCTTGTTATCCAAAAGGGAGCAGCTCGGACAGTAAGACTCATTGATGAGGGAGCTGAGAGAAGAAGGTCTAGAAGCTTGCATCAACTACATGAGGCAGCCCATGGAACTGTACGATGAAGTCCTGGCTCGGATCACACCCCGAATCACTAAACAAGATACCTTGTGGAGGCAAGCCTTTGATCCAGGACTAACGTTTGCCTGTACAATGAGGTATATGGCATCCGGCGACAGTAACAGCAGCATAAAGTGGGACTTCAGTGTTCCCAGTAACATCATTTCAATGTTGGTCCCATAAGTCTGCCAAGCCATCGTTGATGAGTACGCTGCAGAGGTAATCGCAAATGAATTGATCTGCAGATGGAACTTCCCACATGCTATATCAATACATTATCTACCCATCATAAGTACGAGGCCTTTTTACACAGTCCTGATGGCCCTCGTAGATGCAGACTTTACATTGATCTAGATTGATGTTGGGCCAAATGGGGCACAAACATACAACGAGTGTGAGCTGAAAGAAGTCCTGCAGAACAAGACCATTGGCTTTGCTGATCCTGAGCCACTTCCTAGAGATGACAGAAATACTCACCTGAAACGGTTTTCTAACGGATGTCTTCCGTCAACGTCGGTTCACTGTCTGGTCACTGTCTGATCTCTGTAGGATCGCATTCGGGAGAATCATGACGCTGTCGGGACACATTCGGTCGCTTTTTACCATGCGAAAGATTGAGAACAGGATAATCGGGATGAGTTCGGCTGGAAACGGCTGAATCGGCACGCTTCCTGAACAATATCTGAATATTTGTATCTGTTTTCATTTGAGGCAAGGTGTATCAGAAGGCAGTGGCTTCAGGGTCATTTGGTTAAAATAGATGTTGATTTACGATTGTTCACTTTCTTATGGTAATACATGCTTGGTCGTATACCACATGCAATATCAGTTGCTCGATTTAGTCTGTTCTAGACGAGTATGCCGGTGGTGTAACTTTGGTGAATAACGTGTTGGATATCCCCGGAATACGTCCCCTGGGTTTCGTGGCGGTTGACGGACACCACCGATGAAACTATCAAAACTAACATGGCCAACCAAAAAAAAAGCCAAGCATACCCTACTTGATAATTCAGATTCCGGTGACGAATGTCACCGTTTAAGTTCAAATTTCCACCGCTTCTTAGTATTCGAATCAACAGATGAAAAAAAAACATTACAAAGGTATCACCATCCGTTATTGAAAGGCAATTATCCTGGTTTGTTGGGACACCCAAATCAGTTAAAAGCTTAAACGAGACTCTATTTGTAGAAATATCCAATAAACAACAGTCAATTAATCTTTTAAATCAAACAGTATTTTTTCAGGTCCCTGTTTAAATCTATGCTCATCCTTTCTTTAATTCATCAAAGGGTGTCATAAGATGCAGGGAACTTGAAAATTGCCAAACTGTCAAATTATAGAAAATCTTAAAGGTCAAGGTGTAACAGATGTCAAACGAATTAGATTTACCAAATAGTCAATGTTGATTGCTACGTACCCAATCCCTTGCGCTGTTATCGTTGCCAAAAGTTTGGACATCATGAGAATAAATGCAATGGCATTCAAGTATGTGGTAAATTTTCCCTTGTTGGTGGTGATCATCAACTCTCTACCTGTACCAATTAAGTCAAATGTGCAAATTGTGGTCTAAATTACGCTACAAGTTCAAAGGAATGTTCTTTTTGGCTTATACAAAAAGAAATTCTAAGTGTAAAGTATAAGCAGAATGTTAGTTTTGTGGAAGCCAAGATTGTTGCCCAGCAACAAATCATTCAAGCGATCTTTCAAGGAGACAACAATTCTGCAAATAAAGCAAGACCAACTATTGTCATTCCTATTATCAAACCACCAACACCAACACAAATATGTACGACATGCCAACGCCTTTTGAAGGTTTCAACTCAAAACATTAGAGGGCTGTTCATCCGAAATAATTGATTGTAAATTTACAATCAATTATTTCGGATGAACAGCCCTCTACTTCAGTCCAATCATCATTACCAACAATTAACAAGGAAACCCCTGTAAAGACTGCATCCAATTCAAAACAAAAACAAATTATTTTCAAAACATAATGAATCTTCTACCGTTATAACCGTTTCAAAACATACTGTAAATCCCCTGACACAAATAAATCTTCATATACTACACATAAGAGTATCGTTAATAATCCAGACTAACAACAGAATAAATTCCACACCTCTCTGCATCCTGCTACTGGTTCTTACTCATCTCTTGATCTTTCTATTTGTAGTCCTGGTATATTTGTTGACTTTAAGTGGAAGGTAGAAGACGACATTCGTGGTAGCGATCATTTCCCTATAATTATGACAGAAACTTGGCAATCTGTCCAGGGACGTCTGAGACGATGGAAGCTCCATAAAGCGAACTGGAATTTATTCCAGATGCAACGTGAACATTCCATTAATCCGAATGCTTTCTTGGAATGTGATAACCCTACACAACTATTTACATCATTAATTTATCAGGCTGCTAAAGAAGCAAATTCCCCGAACCTCGGCAAAGCCAAAGCACCCTCGCAAACCTTGGTTTGATGAGGACTGCGAACAGGCTATCAGAATACACAAACCTCCTGCAGTTGAACCAGAGGCCAACCCAGCAAAGTCATCTATACTTCAAAATAGCTTGAGCAAAAGCTCGCAAAACTATTATGCAAGGTAAACGTGCGTCTTGGCGACAGTTTATATGTAGATTAAATTCTAGATTAGCTGTTAAAAAGACATGGGACAGGATAAAAAAGAATCGCAGTTCGCTTAGCGTGAATCATTTGAACACCTCAGACGGTATCACAACTTCAAATGGATATTGCCAACACTTTTGCAGATTCCTTTTCACAATATAGTCCTCTTCAAACTATTGTCCAACGTTTCAAAAATGTCAACAACAAAAGGAGAAACGGAAACTAAACTTTAAATAAAAAAAATAAGAGGCCTACAATAAACCTTTTACGTTTAAAGAATTAAAAACGACTCTCAAGAATTGCCATGATACTACTGTGGGTACAGATGATATACACTATCATTTTATTAAAGATTTACCCTTTCTTGTTAACTTGACGTCTATTATCAGGTGTGGCGAACGGGAAATATCCCAGGTCTTTGAAAGAGGCAATCGTTATTCCAGTTCCGAAGCCTGGTAAAGATTAGTCTCGGGAATTATCGTCCTATAGCCTTAACTAGCTGTATATGTAAAACCATGGAAAGAATCGTGAACGACAGACTTGTTTTTTTCTTGACAAAATCAAACTTATTACTACAATGTACTTTCCAGTCTGTTTTTTGTAAACATAGGAGCACAGTGGATCATTTGATACGTTTTAAAACTTTTATCAGAGAAGCATTCATTAAGAAGGAGCACTTTGTCTTCATCTTCTTTGACTTAGAAAGTGCATATGACACTACATAGAAATATGGTATTATGAATGACCTCTATGATTTTGGCATTAGAGGTCGCCTTGCTTATTTCATTTCTGCTTTTTTAAATGAACGTCAGTTCAAAGTTCGTGTTGGTGATACTTTGTCTGATCCACATGAAATGGTTTTTCCCCAGGGATGCATTCTCTATGTTACACTTTTTAGTGTGAAGATTAATAACATTAAATCTGTTAACCCTGGAGTTGAATGCTTTCTATATGTTGATGATTTAATAATCTTTGTATATGCTACTGATCAAAACATATGCTTACAATTAAAAGACAATTGCAACAAGTTTTGAATCATTTGCTTTAAATTTTCTAAAAGCAAGACCAAATGTCTGCACTTTTGTCAACTCATAAACACCACATAAATCCTGATTTAACACAAGATGGCACTCGTTTTGAAGTTGTGCCTGAAATTAAATTCCTTGGTCAATTGTTTTACCCATAACTGATTTTTATTCCTCATATTAAATATCTTAGAAATATATTCCAAAAAGCATTAAATCTTTTACGCGTTGTTTCCCATATGGATTGGGGTGCTGACCATAAAGTCCTCTTGAGACTTTACATGTCATTAATACGGCTAGCCCTGTGCGCTTTTCGAACCTCGTCCGTCAAAAGTCTATATGTAGAAGCCCAATGAACCGTTCTTAAGTTGACGCCGACAAAAACTAGCTATGCATTATTTTTAAAACTTAAGTCTAATCCTTCAAATCCCACTCATAGAGGTCTTTTTAATCCTTAATACAAGGAACTATTTTTAAAAGAAGAAACGGTTAATTCTGCCTTTTGGTATCCGTTACGGTCCAGAAGTTTTTAAGCTTGATGTTGATCTTGACGACATCTCGAAGCAGGAAATTTCAGTTTCTCCACCTTGTACTCTTAATAGTCCATCATTCATTGATGATCTTGAGACCGATAAAAAGGCCTGCACAGATCCTACTGTTTTAAAATTCAAGTATATGGAATTTAAAAATACATATTTTAACTTTCAGCTTATTTATACAGATGGTTCTAAGGATGGCAAAAAGGCTGCTTTTCGGTTGCCAAAAAATGTTTCTATGTTTTCTGCCGAGTTAAAGGCAATTGATTTGGCTTTTGGACCATATTGAATCCGAAGGTTATTGGCGATATATTATTTTTACTGACTCATTGTCTGCCATGCAGGCACTTCAGAATGACAAAATAGATAACCCTATTATTGTTAACCTCCTTTCTAAGCAATCGCGTATTTGTGCAACATCACATGTAGTATATTGGTGGATCCCCAGTCATATGGGCATTTACGGTAATGAACAAGCTGACTTGGCAGCCAAATCTGTTCTTTCACAAGATATTTTACCTTTTAAAATACCTTATTCCAATTTTCAATTCGGTTTCAGAGAAAAGAAAGGTACTGTTTATTGTATTTTTATTGTGCACTGTATTATACAAAGTATTCTGTCGTATAATAATTTAAATGTGTTACTTTGGTAAAATCAATATATAATAATGTTACATCTTGTTTTACGTTTTAAGTTAGTCCAAACTATTTAATTTTATAAATATTTTAGTGAGATTTAAGCATGGAGAATCTTTGTCACCGATATTGTTTATTTTATTTGCTAATCATATAAGCGAATAATTAAATATAAATAATTTAACAGGAAATGACATAGAATACCTTTCTATATTTATCCTTATGTTAGTAATCGTTTTGTTTTTGGTTAAAAAAGTAAAATTTTATAGTAAATCAAACTTAGGTCCGTGAAGTTAGGTTGCCGAGTGACGAATTGACGAGTGACGAACTGTGACATTTTTTCAGGTCCGTGAAGTTAGGTTGACGAGTGACGAATTGACGAGTGACGAACTGTGACATTTTTTCTAAAAACTTTATTTATTTATTTTAGATAATGTATCTGGACGTATTAAATGCAAATTAGGCCCTATTTCATGTTTCATGGCGATCAGTCAATCAGAAGAGCTTCGTCAAATTCGTCAACTCGTCAATTTTGTTGACGATATTGACGAAAAAAATATTTTTCTAGAACTTGATTTCTTTCCTTTAGATAATGTATCTGAGCGTATTGAATGCAACATAGGCCCTATTTCGTGTTTCATGGCGATCAGTCAATCAGAAGAGATTCGTCAACTCGTCAATTTAGTTGACGAAATTGACGAAAACATTATTTTTCTAAAAACTTTATTTCTTTCCTTTAGATTATGTATCTGGGCGTATTCAATGCAAATTAGACCCTATTTCAGTCATTCAGAAGAGCTTAGTCAAGTTCGTCAATTTGTCAATAAAGTTGACGAAATTGACGAAAAATATATTTTTCTAAAAACTTTATTTCTTTCCTTTAGATAAGTATCTGTACGTATTGAATGCACATTAGGCCCTTTTTCATGTTTCATGGCGATCAGTCAACCAGGGAAGCTTCTTCGAGTTCGTCAATTCGTCAACTTGTCAATAAAATTGACGAAAAAATTATTTTTCTAAAAACTTTATTTCTTTCTTTTAGATAAGTATCTAGACCGTATTGAATGCAAAATAGGCCCTATTTCATGTTTCATGGCGAACAGTCAATCAGAAGAGCTTCTTCAAGTTCGTTAATTCGTCAACTTGTCTCTGTCTGTCTCTGTCTCTGTCTCTGTATCTCTCTCTCTCTCTCTCTCTCTCTCTCTCTCTCTATCTCTATCTCTCTCTCTCTCTCTCTCTCTCTCTCTCTCTGTCTCTGTCTCTGTCTCTCTCTCTATGTCTCTATCTCTCTCTGTCTCTCTGTCTCTGTCTGTCTCTCTCTCTATGTCTCTATCTTTCTCTGTCTCTCTGTCTCTCTCTGTCTCTCTCTCTCTGTCTCTCTCTGTCTGTCTCTCTCTCTCTCTCTGTCTCTCTCTGTGTGTGTGTCTCTCTCTGTCTCTCTCTCTCTCTGTCTCTCTCTGTCTCTCTCTCTCTCTCTCTCTCTGTATGTCTGTCTCTCTCTCTGTCTCTCTCTGTCTCTCTCTCTCTCTGTCTCTCTCTGTCTGTCTGTCTGTCTCTGTCTGTCTGTCTGTCTGTCTGTCTGTCTGTCTGTCTGTCTGTCTCTCTCTCTCTCTCTCTCTGTCTCTGTCTCTCTCTCTCTCTCTCTCTCTCTCTCTCTCTCTCTCTCTCTCTCTCTCTCTCTCTCTCTCTCTCTCTCTCTCTCTCTCTCTCTCTCTCTCTCTCTCTCTCTCTCTCTCTCTCTCTCTCTTCTCTCTTCTCTCTCTCTCTCTCTCTCTCTCTCTCTGTCTCTCTCTCTCTCTCTCTCTCTCTCTCTAACAGACACAAAACGGTCGAAGCCATGGGGAGGTTCATTCTTTCCTCAGTGTGCCAGTAGTTAGATACGAGTGCAGTTAAACAATATGTTTGCAATTAATTGAAAGTATCGGAATTTAAACATTCTTGTCGAGTAAATTGAATTGCTTTAAACCAACTTAGACGATAAGTGAACATCTTGCTAGTGAGAGAATTCGTAGGCATTTTACAGTCTTTGAGGATTTTTTTTTTTTGCGTTTGTCAATTTCACATTGTAAGTTGTATCGACCTAGCAGACTAAATACCTTATCTGTACGTGTTCTACAGTGCAAATGCTGTGATTTGCAACGTTCTGAATATCTAAAGAAGACATAGAATGCAATAGCTGACATCCGTACAGTGTAGACGAAATTGGTATTGTTTTCATTAATGAACCCATTGTAATAAGGTTGACATATCAAATGTTGTTTACTGCTAGTAAAGAGAACATAAAGGTCCGTCCTTTTGATGTTACCAAGATTTACAAAAACGTGAAGTTTGGCAATGAGAACCCCTCCATTTGAACAAATATAAATTTCAACTTGTAACCACTACTTAAGAGTAATTTGGTTGCAATACAATCAGCAAGCAAAGTTACAAAGGGATGTTGCGGCATGGATTAAGCTCGCTGAGGTATATAGCTGTTCTGATAACTGGTCTTATTTATATTGTACTAACAATATAAAGAAAGGAGCATGCCAACATATAATAAACAAGGGATTGTCTCTCCAGTTTCTGCTAGATTCTTCATCACAACAGTTAGTTTTAATCATAGGACTCAGAAAAACACAATCATATTTTTTTTCATCATTTCGTCAACAAAATTGACGAGTTGACGAATTGACGAATCTCTTCTGAATGACTAATGGCCATGAAATAGAGTCTAATTTGCATTCAATACGTTCAGATAAATTATCTAAAAGACAGAAATAAAGTTTTGAGAAGAATATTTTTTTCGTCAATTTCGTCAACTAAATTGACAAGTTGACGAATTGATGAACTTGCCGAAGCTCTTCTGAATGACTGATGGCCATGAAATTTGAAATAGGGCGTAATTTGCATTCAATACGTCCAGCTACATTATCTAAAAGACAGAAATGAAAACTTTTAGAAAAATAGTGTTTACGTCAATTTGTCAACAAAGTTGACGAATTGACGAACTTGAAGAAGCTCTTCTGAATGACTGATGGCCATGAATTTTAAAATAGGGCTTAATTTGCATTCAATACGTCCAGATACTTATCTAATGGAAAGAAATAAAGTTTTTAGAAAAATATTTTTTTCGTCAATTTCGTCAACTTTATTGACAAGTTGACGAATTAACGAACTTGAAGCTCTTCTGATTGACTGATCGCCTTAAAACATGAAATAGGGCCTAATTTGCATTCAATACGCTCAGATACATTATCTAAAGGAAAGAAATCAAGTTTTAGAAAATATGTCACAGTTCGTCACTCGTCAATTCGTCACTCGTCAACCTAACTTCACGGACCTGAAAAAATGTCACAGTTCGTCACTCGTCAATTCGTCACTCGTCAACCTAACTTCACGGACCTATCAAACTTACTTATATTTGACGCAATGGTTTCTCCGATTCAACTCTTTGGAGTGGAGGTTATGGTCTATGTATTGCCTAAAGGCTATTGAAAAACTGCACATCAGATTTTGCAAAATCGTTTTTTGAGTCCGCACACAAACCCCGAACGTCGCTGTGTATGGTGAACTCGGTCGATATCCTTTGACGATAATAACTCTCGAGCGATAACGCAGATATTGGTTAAAAATTAAATATAATACCGATGGTTATTCACAGTATTACAATGAACACATTATGATATCCAATCGTTTTACCTTTTTGTGGTTCCATAAAGTGAAACAGAAGCTTTTTTTTTTTTTTTTTTTTTTTCTATATATATAACTTTATTTGCCACGTGCATAGATATGTGAAGGTCGTGGCCATCCTCCCTCATACCTTACAGTAAATTTGTTTTAGTAGATCTATGTTAGAATATTAGGTTAATAGTATGAATCAATAAATAGGGGGTCAAACTTATAAAAGGTTTTTAAGTTTTACACGTGTTAATAAAGCTATACATTTTTATGGTGGGAAAAGGAAGCTTTAAAAGATAACAGAAAAACAAACAAACAAACAAAAATAAAAAACATGAATTTTTCTGTTTGTAATACGAATATAAGTCTATATCAGAAGTTAAGAGTGGTTTTGTAACATATATCTTACAATTGCCCAACTTTCTTTATCTGATTCGGCTTGTCTTGTGGAATTGTAAATGTTCGAGGCTAAACGTAGTCGATTGATTAGGCCATTATTTGAAGGTGTAATTAGTTTTGTTTTACACGAGTATATATAACGTTTTATTTCTAAAAATAAGATGTCCAGTTTAAAGTTGTTTTTACAAAACCCCAAGAGTATTTCTGAGCTTGTCATTTGTATAGTTTGATCTAGTTCCCTAATCTTATGTAAAATCATTTGTAGTAAAGGTTTCACCTGTTGGCATTCATAGAACAGATGTATTAGAGTTTCTTCGTTTGATTCACAAAAAGAACACAAATTTGTTTCGACTAATTTCATTTTAAATAAGAGAGAATTTGTCGCTATTATTCTATGAACTATTCTTGTTTGAAACCATTGAATATAAGTGTCTTTTGTACATCTAAATATATTACCATATGTTATTTTCCAATCAATGTTGGAATTTGGATACAAAGAAGTCCATTTGATCTGACTGGTAGGTACTTCTTGATTATGTATTAACGTATCATAGACATATTTATTAGTGTCTTTTTTAGTTAAAATTGGATTTAAATAGCAGTTAATGGAAGGGTTGTGATATCCAGAAAGTGAATTATCCGTTTTTAAAAAGTGTGTCTTTGTAATGAAAACGTTAACTGTATTTCTAAGTCCATAGAAAGATAAAAAGTTAATTTTTTTACCAATACTATTTTCTATAAATGTTAAACTTATAAAGTTGCCCTTTTCGTCTAATATATCTTTGACCAATCTAAATCCATTATCATACAATTCTGGTATAAAGACATGTTTATAATTGACCTTAAAATTCTCATTAAAAAATAAAGGCATATTCACTATTTGTTCCCATTCTTTGAGTTGCGATTTTTCAATAAACAAAATGTACGACTTCAGTACATCGATCCAAAATTCATTTGTTATTGTTTTTGAAACTTGTACAGCGTATTCTTTTCCTAAATTAAACAGTTTATTAACATCAAATACATTATTGACTACTTTATAGCATTTATTATCCCCACAAGTGATTAAATTCTTCAGCCACTTTATTTTCATACTGTTTATATAACTTTTTACATCTATCATCTTTAAACCTCCTTCAGCATAGCTATTAATAAAAACATTTTTCTTTATTTTTGCTTTTCCATCCCATACAAAATCTAACAATATATCATTTAATTGTTTTATAAATTCGTTTGTAGGTGATGGTAAACTTATAAACAAGTGTGAAAGTAGTGGTATTAATAGCGATTTTACGACTGTTATTTTCCCTATGGGTGTTAACTTTCTTCTTTTCCAATAAGATATACTATTTTTTAAGCTTCTTAACTTTGGTTCGAAATTTAAGTCGAACATTTTTTTAAGGTTTACATGAAAACAAATTCCAAGTAGTTTAAACTGAGTTTCTCCCCAAGATAATTTCCATTTAGTTTTAATTGAACGTGTACTGTATTTAAGTGATCCAATCCAAATAACTTAAGTTTTATCAAAATTAATTTTTAAACCGGACATTTTTGTAAAATTATTTATTATTTCTAAAACGTTATTTAACGAATTTTCAGAACCATCTAAAAGGAGAGTTGTGTCATCTGCAAATTGTGAAATAATGTATTCTTCGTCTTTAATCTTTATTCCTGAAATATTTTTACTGTTTCTTATTTTGCTGTTTAGAATTTCAGTACAAAGAATGAAAATATAAGCTGAAATTGGGTCTCCCTGTCTACAACCCCTTTTGACCGTGAAGAATTCTGATAAAAACCCATTTAATTGTACACAGACTTCAGTATTATATAAAAATAGTCTAATCCATTTTTTAAACATTTCACCAAATTTAAAAAATGTCAAAGTTTTTTCAATAAATTTAAAAGACAAAGAATCGAACGCTTTTTCAAAATCAATAAGCATTAACAACCCAGGAACATGGTTTTCTTCACAATATTGCATAATGTCATACACTAGCCGTGTATTTTCGCCTATAAATCTATCCTTTATAAAACCTGTTTGTTCGTTTGATACTAAATGACTTAAAACATTTTTGAGTCTATTAGCTATAGTCCCCGAAGCTAATTTATATAAAACATTTAATAAAGTGATAGGCCTCCAATTTTTTAGGAATTGTTTCGGCTTGTTTTCTTTCGGAATACATGTTATAGTTCCTAGTTTAGTGTTTTTGGAAAAGGAATTTGATATGAACGCATAATTAAGTGCTCTTACTACAAAATGACATATTTTATTCCGACGAAAACCCATCACAACCCGGACTTTTGTCGTTTTTCATATTTTTATACGCCCGTTTGAAAAACGGGACGTATTATGGGATCACCTATGGCGTCCGGGCGGGCGGGCGGGCGGGCGGGCGTCCGGGCGGGCGGAATCCAGTTCTTTGTCCGGAGCATATCTCCGAAACTATACTACCTAGGTCTATGAAATTCCATATGTGGATACATCTCATCAATGCGGAGTGCAGTGCATATGAACCATAACTCTTGCTTCCCTAATTTTTGAGTTATTTCCCTTTCTTTATTTTCATACTTGATTTTTGTCCGGAGCATATCTCCAAAACTGTACTAGCTATGGTTATGAAATTTCACACATGGATGCATCTCATCAAGGGGGAGTGCAGTGGACATGAACCATAACTCTTGCTTGCCTAATTTTTGAGTTATTTCCCTTTCTTTATTTTCATACTTGATTTTTGTCCGGAGCATATCTCCATAACTATACTAGCTATGGCTATGAAATTTCACACATGAATACATCGTATCAAGGGGGAGTGCAGTGGACATGAACCATAACTTTTGCTAGCCTAATTTTTTAGTTACTTCCCTTTCTTTATTTTCATACTTGATTTTTGTCCGGAGCATATCTCTAAAACTATACTACCTATGGTTATGAAATTTCACACATGGATACACCTCATCAAGGGGGGTTGCCGTGCAGATGAACCATAACTCTTGCTTGATTAATGTTTGAGTTATTGCCCTTTCTTAATTTTCAATCTTAATTTTGATTTGGACATTTTGTTGTAGAGTATATCTTATAAAATACAACTGTCAGGTATGGATCTTGGCCCTCTTGTTTTATTTTCATACTTGATTTTTGTCCACGGCATATCTCCAAAACTATACTAGCTATGGTTATGAAATTTCACACATGGATACATCTCATCGAGGCGGAGTGCAGTGCACATGAACCATAACTCTTGCTTGCCTAATTTTTGAGTTATTTCCCTTTCTTTTTCTTATACTTGATTTTTGTTCGGAGCAAATCTCCAAAATTATACTAGCTATGGTTATGAAATTTCACACATGGATACATAAGGGCGAGTGCAGTGCACATGAACCATAACTTTTGCTTGTTTTGTGTTGGACATGCCAGGAGTATAGGCCATTGTGAGTCGGAAATTTTGTAAATAACAGTTACTATGTTCTAATGAACACAGGCCAAATTCAGTTCAAAACGGTATTCCAAATGTTGTTTCTGCTTTATTGAAGCAATATCGAATCAAGTTCGAATTCGCTTCTGACCCAACAACTTCGGGCTGTTTTCCACCCTTCCCACTCATTATCTCTCACATCTGGCTTACGGTCAAACACCCTACGGGCGTATTTTGCACCGTTTGCGATGCTCTTGTTCAAGGTGTGTGCAACCTCATGATAATTTAAAAGACCCTCTAAACTGGTTCTTTGATTATCGTTTAATGTATTTATATTACAATTTAGTAGGTCTGCTTCTAAATCGAAGTCATCTATTATATTTTGTTCATTGTATAGTTTTTCATAATATACCTTCGTTTCATGTAATATGTCATTTTGATTGTAAATGTGTTCGCCGTCTTCTTTTTCAATAAATGGAATAGCCTTGGAAGAAAAGTGTTGCTTTTCCAAGTTGCAAAAATAATTTGTAACCTTTTCACCATTATCTATCCAATTTGATCTTGATCTCACAAAACAACCATTTAGTCTATTTTTCCGTATTTCGGTGAGTTCTGTTTGTAACAATAATAATCTTTCTTTATTCAATTCATTTAAATTTGTTTCTAAAATTAATATTTCAGATGAAAGTTTGTTTTCACGATTATTTCTTTCTTTTATTTTATAACTTGCATATGAAATTGTGTCTCCACGGATTTCCATCAACAATGTTTCCAAAAAGAGTTGATCATTTATGACAAATTGTAGAAGCGATCTATCCATGGATAAAACATTATCAGTATTATACACAGGTACACAATACTGCAGTATGACATCATCAATTTGTTTGTTTACTTTATTTACATAATCAATATCATTTAAAAGTGAATTATTGAACTTCCAAAAACCTTTTCCGTGCTTAATTGTTGAAAAGTGTAGATCAAGCATAATTATTGAATGGTCTGATTAATAACTTACATCTATATCGCAATTTCTTAAAAATGGTTGAAGGTTATTTGACATTAAAAAGTAATCTAACCTTCCTTGTTGTAAAGGTGTAAATCTCCTCCAAGTAAACTTTCTAATATTTCCGTGTAATTCTCTGAAAGGGTCTATAATGTCTCTATTAGAAAGACATGATAGTAGATGATTTGTTGATTTATAATTTGCATAATCTAAGGATGGGTTTAAGACTAGGTTGAAATCTCCACATAAAATGTAATTTTCTTTAGAATTGAAGGAATCGATTTCGTCAAAAACATTTTCGAAAAAAAGTGGATCGTCCGTATTAGGCGCGTATATATTAATTAGGACAAATGTGTTGTCACAAAATGCTACCTCTACGGCTACGGTGAAACAGAAGCTTGATGATAATGGGTTTTCATATTTAATTAATTCCTATAATACATTCAGTTTATGTTTTAAAACTGTTGAAAGACGCATTAGGTACATGTTTATTCAGGAATGGCTTAAGTTATATAAATAATTGCTCGAAATTAGAGTATAAGTGTAAGCTTAAGAATTGTATGAATTTAAACATTATTTAATGAATTTAAAAAACGAAAGATTAGGATTTGATTTTTCCAATTTAGACTTGCAGCTCATAAACTTGCAATTGAAACTTGATGATTCAAGAATATTGATAGAGCGAACAGAATTTGCTACTTGAGTAATTCAAAGCAGATTGAAACAGAGGTTAGAACATATAGTCTAATTATATCTAGAAAAAATAGTATATGTATATATTTTAACTAATGTACGTATATGTATATATTTTAACTAATGTACGTATATGTAAATAATTATCATTATAACATTTTCATGTATCTATTGTTTATGGCCAATGGCATGTGTATTTGCCGAATGCCTATTACAATTAAGTTGAGTTTAGTTGACTTGTATATTAAATGTCTTATCCTGATTGAACGTTATTAATAAAATTGTATTCCCAAATGTTTTCAATAAAGTGCGTGAATTGAGATCTGATAATATGGGTTGTATCTTCTTAGCTTGCAGTTCAGGAACGTATGGTGCCAACTGTGCATACCCATGCGGTAAATGTGAGAACAACGCAGCGTGTAACAACGTAGACGGTTCATGTATAGCGTGTGTAACTGGATACGCTTTAAATATGTGCACAGGTATGGTCTGGTTTTGATTAAGTTTGGCTTTCTACACTTGTAGATGTGTGAGTTTTATTTCTTAAAATAGACTTTGTGAACAATTTATATTTAATTTCACGAATGTTATCACTCACATAAAACTGAATCATTCTTTGAGAAAAGATGTAAACTTGAATCGACGTATACTCAAAGTTCATTTTGATATTGTTTAATAATTACAAAATATATATTATTCACCTACACAATCACTTTGAATTAATCAAACATCAATCAGTTTATCGTTATTCTGGTTCATCATATGGCATGGTACATGTATGATTTGAGTTTATATTAGGTTTAATTGATCATATCAAAATATCCTTAAATGCAAATTTCAGATGAAAAATTAAAGCTTTTACCATATGTTCTTTTACATGTTAAAGACATAGGGTTAAACATTGATTATAATTAATTGATCCCATAGCTTGTTCTCTCTCTTCACCGTTTCTCTAAAAGGTAAAACAACGGATGAATGAATACTACAATACATATGTTAAATTCAGTAAATCCGGAATCATTAACTTGATGTCCTTCAAACAGCATATACAAGCAGAGTTTTTAACGATTCGTCTTACATATATATAGCGACACAAATGATAATATACATATAAAGTATGCTTGTTGGTTAGAAACATCTGGTATAGTTGAGCAAAAAGTAACTTCAAGTGGTGTCGATTAAGGGATCGTCGCATCGATTACCGCCTGGACAAATTTGTCTATTCCTCGAATGGCAAAATACATTTGTGCTCACTGTCACTCGACTTCCTCCAATTTGAATAACCGTTGTGTGGAAAAGTAGATAGTTGACGTTGGCGAGTGTTGACTTGTTAAGCATAACAACTCGTGGTCACAATTTAAAAGTAGGGATTACCGTGCTATAACCAAAACACTATTGAAAATGCCGTTAATCTAAAACGTCAACCGACCAATCATTCAATACATTTACAAGCAAGCAACGATCTAATTCTAGGTCAGTAAGCTGTTATAAAAAATATATTCTTTCTCTATTTAAAGGGTAACGATAAGTGGTGTCTATCAAGGGTTCGTCGCTTCGATTACCTCATCAAGCTACTTTTCGTTTCCTCGAAAGTCAAAACCATTCATTGTGCTCATTCTCATTCGAGTTCCTCCAGCATGCTTAACCGTTGTGTAGAAAAGAACCGAATTGACTATAGTGGCTGTTTACTTTAATTACTAAATCAACATTTGCTAGACAGCAAAAAACAAAGAGACTTCTGTAGGAATTTCGGCTCGATCACTGTTGGAAAGGCCGTTGATTGAAAAAAACAAAAAAACAAACAATTAATTAACACATCAAAAATACATCTTATAAAGATATCTAATATATACATGCAGTCCATAGAGGATTCATATAATTTGTCGTTTTTATAGCCTAACAAACATAATTTTGAGGGGCCTATAGCAGTCAATGTGTAGGTCGGTTGGTGGTTGGTCGGTCCGCTTATTTGTCCGCGCTGATTCAGATATTCAGTGCCTGATTGAATTCCAGTTGGATGTTTTTACAGAGTAATGGCCCCTTGATTAATTTGCATATTGGTATATACCAACATTCGTGTCCGTACCCTTTCCCTGAAATTCCTGGTTGTATTTCAATGACATTTTATAGGAATATTCTTTTCCAAGAAGAGATATTCAGCGCCTGATAGCTTTCAAGTTGGATGGCTTTTACAGAGGTATGGCCCCTTGATTAGTATTCATAGTCCTATATACAAACATTCAGCAATCAGCGGTTCTAATTCGTTGTAATTTAATAGGAATCTTCTATACAAAGAGGATTGATTGATTGATTGATTGATTGATTGATTGGGGCTTAACGCAGTGTTCAACAATTGTATTAGTCATATCACGGGGGCCAGTGCACCTAATCATATGTGTTCTGGCTTTCTCACACCAGTAACCCTCACAACTGCTTTTCCACATATACTGTTAGCTAATTGGTGGAAGACGAATCACGCTTGTCACAGTGACTTTTGTCAAACGTCTAAAAGAATGTTGGCAGAGCTGGGATTTGAACTCACAAATACTGGATTGACACCCCGCGTCGCACGGCTATATAAACAGATGCATTTAATGACGTTCCAGTAGAAGGCTTTTATAAAAGTTATGGCCCCTGGATTATAATACATAGTGTTATATCAACATACATGTCCCCGCTCGTTCTGACCATTCACAGGGTGGAATTCAATGGAATTTTTTAAACGAAGCTTCTATACCTAGAAAAGACATGCATTGCGTGCTAGCATTCCAAGAGGATAATTTTACAGAATTATGGTACCTTATTATGCAAAGTATTATATACCAACATTCTTCTCCGCGCCTTTTTTCTGATAGTACTGATTAGTATTTATAGTTTTAAATACCAATATTCAGCAATCAGTGGTTCGAAGTCATTGAAATTTAATAGGAAGCTGCTATACCAAGAGGAGATGTGTAGTGCCTGATGACAGTCCTGTAGGATGTTTTTATAAAAGTTATGGCCCGTTGATTATTATGCCAATAGTAATGTCCAAACTGATTTTGACCAATCACTGAATGGGATTTTAAAGTAAGCTTCTACACCAAGCAGAGATGTGCATTGATTGATGTAATTCCAGTAATATGTTTGCTTTTAACAGAGTCACGGACCCTTGATTCTTTATACATTGTGTTATAGAACTGAAAGACAAGATGTTGTATTGTAGTTTATACTTTTTTTTCAGGCTTCTCTCGCCTAATTTAATGATTTTTAATGTCTTTCCATTACATTTATGTTATTTAAAGTAGTATAATGTACTTATTACTCAATAAATGGAATATACCAATATTCATGTCCGCAGGAATTCATTGCAATTATACAGAAAGCTTCTATACCAAGAGGAGAGGTCCTTTTACTGATGGCTTTCCAGTTGGATATTTTTACAGAGTTATGGTCCCTTGATTATTATACAGTGTTATATACCAACATTTGTGTCCACACTTTTTCACTGCAATTTCCGGTTGTATTTCAATGATATTTTAAAGGAATCTTCTTTTCCAAGAGGAGATATGCAGTGCCTGTTAGCTTTCAAGTTGGATGTTTTTTACACACTAATGGCGCCTTGATTATTATGCATAGGGTTAAATACCAACATTCAGAAATCAGTGGTTCGATGTCATTGACATTTAATAGGAAGCTTCTATACCAAGAGAGGATTTGTAGTGCCTGACGACATTCCAGTTGGGTGTTTTTATAAAAGATATGGCACCTTGATTATTATGCATCGTGTTATATACTAACATTCCCTTTCTTTTTTGCTTGATGTTAGACTGCAATGACGGCCGATATGGTCCCACTTGTATTGAAGAATGTGGCAGATGTAACAACAACGTTGTATGTGACAAAAGTAACGGTGACTGTTCTAGTGGATGTTCTATTGGATATCAAGGGAATACGTGTAAAGAAGGTATGGTATTTTAGCTCTTTAATAGCATCAAGTACGATAATGCTCAAATACATTGATTATTTAAACAATGCTTTTCTCCGTACTTAGTGAATAACACTCTCATAAAAATTCAGAGTAATTTGCATCTCAACGTTTTTTTGTTTTTTTTCTTAAATGAACTTTAATAATCATATTATCAGGTATATTTGAACAAAAAGTATATTCAATTGGTGTCGATTAAGGGATTGACACATCGATTATCGCCTGGCAAAATACATTCATTATGCTCATTGTCATTGGACTTCCTCCAGTTTGCATAACCGTTGTGTGGAAAGTAGATAGTTGCTTTGATAAGCATAAACACTACCAACATTCAGCAATCAGTGGTTCGAAGTCATTGACATTTAATAGGAAGCTTCTATACCAAGATGAGATTTGTAGTGCCTGGTGATATTCCGGCAGGGTGTTTTTATAAAGTATATGGCTCCTTGATTATTATGCATCGTGTTATATACTAACATTCATGTCCGCGCTGTTTCTCAGCAATCACTAGGTGGAATTCAATGAAATGTTTTAGTAAGCTTTTATTCCGAGTGGAGATGTGCAATGGATTTCCAGTTGGAATTATCTTGACACTCTTGATTATAATACATTTTAAAATATACCAATATTCGTATCTGCGCTCTTTCGCAAATCCCTGGAAGGAATTCATTGAAATTTGAGAGAAAGCTTCTATATCAAGAGTTGTTGTTCAGTGCTCGATGGCATTCCTAATTTATATATTAGTTATTGCGCCCTTGGTTATTTAGGTTTGTAGATTGAAATCTTGTAATTAATCAAACTTAAAACAAATTAAACGATGGAGACACAGTATTTACTGATTCCCTTTCTTTTTTGCTTGATGTTAGACTGCAATGACCGCCGATATGGTCCCACTTGTAATGAAGAATGTTGCAAATGTAACAACAACGTTGTATGTGACAAAAGTAACGGTGACTGTTCTAGTGGATGTTCTTCTGGATATTCTGAACTTTAAAAATCAAACTATATGCGTCGGCGTGCGCATCGGCGTCACACATTGTTTAAGGTTTTACATGCAAGTAACTATATACTACATGTATTGCATTGAAACTTTCTACAATGCTTCCCAACTACTACACCTATGTGTATTAACAAGTTGGATAACTCTATCCTATTTATCAAGAAATTCTAGTATCTCAGTATTAACTTGATGCATTTCATTGAAACTTTCTACGATGCATTTCATTGAAACTTTCTACGATGCTTTCCAACTACCACACCTATAGAAATTATCAAGATTGATAACTCTATTCTGCATTTA
The DNA here is from genome assembly GCA_031761405.1 of Serripes groenlandicus. NCBI lineage: Eukaryota > Metazoa > Mollusca > Bivalvia > Cardiida > Cardiidae > Serripes > Serripes groenlandicus. The sequence goes on along the minus strand of JASEVX010000005.1, from coordinate 59,888,141 downwards.
ATGCAAATTAAGGCCTTTTTTACTTCGACAGTCTGGTTAAAGTTCTGCATGTAACTAAATTAAGAGTCCATATCGCAGTATTTACTTGATGCAAGGCATTTGAACTTTATACAACCCTTCCCAACTATCACATCTATAGAGATTATCATGTTAGATAACTCTATCCTGCATTTTATGAAAGTTATGGTCCTTCTTTATCTAGAAATTCTGGTTAAAGTTGTGCGTGCAACTAAATTAAGAGTCCATATCTCAGTAATTACTTGATGCAATGCATTAACACTTTTTACAACCCTTCCCAACTATCACATCTATAGAGATTATCATGTTAGATAACTCTATCCTGCATTTTATGAAAGTTATGGTCCTTTTTTTGCTTAGAAATTTTGGTTAAAGTTTTGCATGCAACTAAATTAAGAGTCCATATGTCAGTATTTACTTGATGTAATGCATTGGAACTTTATACAATCCTACCCAACTATCACACCTGTGTAGATTACTTAGTAAGATAACTCTACCCTGCATGTTATGCACGTTATGGTCCTTTTTTAACTTAGCAATTCTGGTTAAAGCTTTGCGTGCAACTAAAATAAGAGTCCATATCTCTGTATTTACTTGATGCATTACATTGAAACTTTCTTCAATGCTTTTCAACTACCACACCTATAGTAATAATCAAGTATGATAACTCTTTCCTGCATTTAATACAAATTATGGCCTCTTTTTAATTAGAAATTCTGGTTAAAGTTTTGCGCGCAACTAAATTATCTCAGTATATACTTTATGCAATACATTGAAACTTTATACAACCATACCCAACTATCACACTTATGTAGATTAACAGGTTCAATAACTATATCCTGCATTTTATGGAAGTTATGGCCCGTTGTTTTTGTCTCGCTGCGACGAAGTTGCGAAAGCGAGACTAAGGCGTTGCTTTTCTGGCGACGGCGACGGCGACGGCGACGGCGTCAACTATTTGCGTTTAGCTCAACGTTAAAGTTACGTTTTTTTAACTTTCCTGAATAAGTGCTGGTACTAGGGCTTTCATTTTTCTAATATAGTTACATCTAATACCCTTCTTCACATTGTATGCTAAAGATACTTAGTGTGGCCATTTTTTTGGGGTAAAAAACTTGATTTTGGTGGTTTTTGGTTGACTTTGAGATTTGGTCATAACTTCCTCATTTTTTGTTAGATTGATTTCAAATTGTGCACACATATTTCATAAAAAAAGTACTTCAACATATCAAACGGGTTTTTGGGTCAAACACTTGGATTTTTTTCTTTTTCATTTCTTGTATTTTTCACTTTTGCGTTTAGCTCAACGTTAAAGTTTCATTTTTTTTTATTTTTCTCAATAAGTACTGGTACTAGGGCTTTCATATTTGGAATATAGTTACATCTAATACCCTTCTGCACATTGTACACTGATGATGCTGAGTGTGGACTTTTTTGGGGTTAAAACACTTGATTTTTGGTGGATTTTGAGAATTGGACATAGCTTCTTCATATTTTGGTGGATTAGTTTCAAATTGTGAACACACATTTTTTTAATAGTAGTACTTCAACATATCAAACAGGTTTTGGGGTAAAACGTTTGTATTTTGTTATTTTTTTTTGCGTTTAGCTCAATTTTTTTTTTAATTTCTTGTATTTTTGAACTATTTTTTTTTTTATTTTTTTTTTTTTAATTTGCGTTTAATAGCTAATTTTTTTTTTTTTATTTCTTCAAATGTTGATCTTTTTTTTTTTATTTTTTTTTTTTAATTTCTTGTATTTTATAACTATTTTTTTTTTTTATTTTTTGTTTTGAATTTGCGTTTAATAGCTAATTTTATTTTTTGAATTTCTTCAAATGTTGATCTTTTTTTTTTTTAATTTCTTGTATTTTTGAACTTTGTATTTTTTTTTTTTTTAATTTCTTGTTTAAAAACAATTTTGTTTAGATCAATGTTAAAGTTTTGTTATTTTACTTTTTGTCTTTTACACTTGCATTGATAGTCAAAGCAGGGGACAGCGAGACATTTAATTACGCGTAATTCTTGTTTACTTAGTAATGTTGGTAAAGTTGTGCGTGCAACTAAATTAACATTATCTCACTATTTACTTGATGCATTACACTGAAACTTAATAACAACCCTTTCCAATTATCACACCTATGTATTCTATCAAGTTAGATAACTTTACCTGCATTAATGCAAGTTATTGCCCTTTTTTATTTAAAAATTCTGATAAAAGTTGTGCGTACGACTACATTAAGAGACCATATCTTAGTAACTACTTGGTGCATTGCATTGACACTTTATACAACCTTTTCCAACCAACTCACCTATGTAAACAATCAAGTTTGATAACTCTGTCCAGTATATTACGCAAATTATGGCCCTTTTATTACCAAGAAATTTGGTTAAAGACTTGCATGCAACTACATTAAGAGTCCATATCTCAGTATTAATTAATGAATTGCTTTGAACTTTATACAACCCTTCCCAACTATCGCACCTATGTTGATTATTAAGTTATCCTGCATTTAATGCAAATTATGGCCATTGTTTTGTCTTAGAAAATTAGGTTGAAGTTTTGCGTGCCACTATATTAAGAGTCCATATCCCAGTAACTACTTGACGCATTGTATTAAAACTTTATACAACCCTTACCACTTTCACAACCATATCCACAAGTAACACAATCAAGTGTAAAAATTCTTTCCTGCATATAATGCAAATAGTTACCCATTTTTATTTAGAAATTATGGTTAACAGTCCCTATCTTATTAACCACTTGATGCATTCTATTGACATTTTATACAATCCTTTCCGACCATCACACCTATGTAAATAATTAAGTTAGATAACTCTATCCTGCATATAATGCAAATTATCACCATTTAATAAATATGGTTAATGCTTTGCATATCCATATCTCAGTAACTAATAAGCGTTGGTATAGTCGAGCGAGCTGCCCTCCGACAGCTCTTGTTAGTCTTTGAATCAAATACTGTATGTAAAGGTTTATTCGTATACTCTATTCTGTTAGACATTTGATTGTCACCACACGTAGTTAATTTATATAATTTATATCATCTTTTTATTCTTGTAATGCGTTGAATTTGATTTCTTTATTAATACGGTAACTTCGGTGGGCGTCGATCCTGTAATTATGTATTCTGCCACCAGTTTGGCTAAAATGTTACGTGGAAGATATTCTTGAAGCAAGAGTGCGAATTTGTTTTAGCTTACCAGAGCACGAAGTGCTCGAGATGAGTTTTTGTGATCGCCTTTTATCCGTCGTCCGTCGTCCGCCGTCCGTCGTCCGTCCGTCGCCAACTATTGCCTTGTTACCACTCTACAGGCTACATTTTGGATTCAATTTTAATAAAAGTTTATCAAAACGTTCCTCTCAATCACATCTTGGACAAGTTTGAAACATAGTCATATGAGGTCAAAAACTATGTCACTAGGTCAAATTGAAGGAAAATCATGTTCGCTCACTAGAGGCCATATCTTTTGCTTCAGCAGCTTCACATTTTGTCAGAATGTGTATCTTAATGATATCTAGGTCAAGTTTGAATATGAATCATATCGGGTCAAATACTACGTCACTCGGACAAATTGAAAGAAAATCGTGTTAACACTCTAGAGGCCGCAAAGCATTTTTTTTTTTAAGAAAGTTTGCCTTAATGATATCTAGGTCCAGATTGAATATGGGTCAAAATAGGTCTTGAACTAGTTCACTAGGTCAAATTGTAGGAACGTCTTGTCTTAACAAACTAGAAGCGAAATGTTTTACTTCAGCAGCTTGACATTTTGTCAGAATGTTTGTCTGCATGATATCTAGGTCAAGTTCGAATATGGGTCAGTCATATTGGGTCAAAAACAGGCCACAAGGTCAAATTGAAGGAACATCTGTTTAACACTCTGGAGGTCGCATTTTTAACTGGGGCATCTTGAAACTTTTTCAGAATGTTTGTCTTGATGATATGTAGTCCAAGTTCGAATATTGGTCATGTCAGGTAAAGAAGTAGGTGACTAGATCAAATTGAATGAAAATCTTGTTGACACTCTAGAGGGCTATTATTTGCTTCAGCAGCTTTCAGAATGTTTGTTTTAATAATATCTAGGTCAGGTACGAGTATGGGTCATATTGATTTATTGATTTTTCAAAACTCTGGACACTGCATTTTTATTTCAGCAGTTTGAGACTTTGTCATGTGTTTTGCATTATAAATCTCATTGCCTGAACTCAAATTCAAGTTATCAATTATATTTTACAAACTTGATTTTTGTTTAGATATTTTTTGATCTAATTTTGATCTTATTCAAATTATTATAAGGTTTGTCGAAAATAATTTTGCAATTTATCCAACTTTACTTACACCATAAGATGGAAAGACAATATTTTACTGATTGTCTTGCTATTTGGCTTGCTACTAGACTGTGTTGACGGCCGATATGGTTCAACTTGTAACGAAGACTGTGGCAGATGTATCAACGTTGGCGCATGCGACAAACGTAATGGCACATGTTCTGGTGGATGTTCTGCTGGATTTAAAGGGGACTTATGTAAAGATGGTATGACTTTTAAAGACCGTGATTCTTTCGTTATTTCGCGCAAAACTCAAATATAATGATTGACTGTAAAGCGCTGTTCCTTGCACTGACTACTTTAGAAACAATATGAAACATCGTTCAAGTATGATCACCTTCTTCGAAGGAGATGAGGAGTAGATTGACTTGCATCTACTTGTTCGTCACAATATTTTTGGAAACATATTATAACCTATAAACCGGTTATGGTAGAGTATGAAATTCCGGTGTTTCTATCGGAAAATTATGTTTGTTCCTTTCTCAAGCATCATGGCGTATTATAGCTGCGGTCTGGATACTTTGGGAAATTGATATGCTTTTGAGGTGTTATTTGAATAAACCTGAAGTTTAGACACATTAATTTCTTGTAGAAACCCTTTATTAATTTTCGATTTTTTCGAAATCTAAAGGCGTTGATGTTAGATAGCTGATCTTTAGTGAAATACATGTACTATTATGTTAAGCAATTATACGGTGGTTAACCATTATGTTGATAACATTTGGATGAAACGGCTGTTATGTTCGAGTTATCTCACTTTATTAAAACCCAAATTACTTTTTTGACATGCCATACTTGTTTTAGTTTTGAGCATGTTGAACCGTTATCAGCATGACTGTCTTGATGATATATAGGCTAAGTTTGATTATACGTCATGTCCGGCCAAAAACTAAGTCACTAGGCCAAATTAAAGAAATATATTGTTAACACTCTAGAGACCGCATTTGTTTGCTTCCTAAGCTTGAACATTTGTCAAAGTTCGGGCACTTTGTTTTATAATATCATTTCTAGAGTAGGTAGTATTCGCCTTAGATAAGGTACATGTGCATGTACTTTAAAAGTTCATGTTGTAAAGCGTTTTGATCAGTCTATCATTACACTGGTTGTATATTTATAGCTTGTAGTTGGGGGACATACAGTCTTGACTGTGCACAGACATGCGGTAACTGTGAGAACAACGAAACATGTAACAATGTAGATGGTTCATGCACTGGGTGTGTAACGGGTTATCTTTCTCATTTGTGCAAAGGTATGTTCTTGTTTTGTTTCAGTTTGCCTGTCTACCATGTTCAGTGATGTGTATGATTTATTGAACAAAATGAATCGTATTTTAAAAAAGGCGTATTATCAGATATTATACAGTTACATAAACAGAAAATGCAGGAACAAATACTTAGGTTCGCTAAATTTTGTAAAGACCTTCGTTCTGACCAAGCATTCAATCATTTTTATCTAATCATTATGTTGTGTAAAATTCTAACTATAAAAGATACACTAAAATGCATAAGATGAAGGCTGGTTGAGTTAACCTTTTTTTTCCAGAATGTTTGCCTTAATGATATCTAGGTCCAGATTGAATATGGGTCAAAATAGGTCTTAAACTAGTTCACTAGGTCAAATTGTAAGAACGTCTTGTCTTAGCAAACTAGAGGCGAAATGTTTTGCTTCAGCAGCTTGACATTTTGTCAGAATGTTTGTCTGAATGATATCTAGGTCAAGTTCGAATATGGGTCAGTCATATTGAGTCAAAAACAGGCCACAAGGTCAAATTGAAGGAACATCTTGTTAACACTCTGGAGGTCGCATTTTTAACTGGGGCATCTTGAAACTTTTTTAGAATGTTTGTCTTGATGATATGTAGTCCAAGTTCGAATATTGGTCATGTCAGGTAAAGAAGTAGGTGACTAGATCAAATTGAATGAAAATCTTGTTGACACTCTAGAGGGCTATTTTTTGCTTCAACAGCTTTCAGAATGTTTGTTTTAATAATATCTAGGTCAGGTACGAGTATCGGTCATATTGATTTATTGATTTTTTTCAAAACTCTGGACACTGCATTTTTATTTCAGCAGTTTGAGACTTTGTCATGTGTTTTGCATTATAAATCTCATTGCCTGAACTCAAATTCAAGTTATCAATTATATTTTACAAACTTGATTTTTGTTTAGATATTTTTTGATCTAATTTTGATCTTATTCAAATTATTATAAGGTTTGTCGAAAATAATTTTGCAATTTATCCAACTTTACTTACACCATAAGATGGAAAGACAATATTTTACTGATTGTCTTGCTATTTGGCTTGCTACTAGACTGTGTTGACGGCCGATATGGTTCAACTTGTAACGAAGACTGTGGCAGATGTATCAACGTTGGCGCATGCGACAAACGTAATGGCACATGTTCTGGTGGATGTTCTGCTGGATTTAAAGGGGACTTATGTAAAGATGGTATGACTTTTAAAGACCGTGATTCTTTCGTTATTTCGCGCAAAACTCAAATATAATGATTGACTGTAAAGCGCTGTTCCTTGCACTGACTACTTTAGAAACAATATGAAACATCGTTCAAGTATGATCACCTTCTTCGAAGGAGATGAGGAGTAGATTGACTTGCATCTACTTGTTCGTCACAATATTTTTGGAAACATATTATAACCTATAAACCGGTTATGGTAGAGTATGAAATTCCGGTGTTTCTATCGGAAAATTATGTTTGTTCCTTTCTCAAGCATCATGGCGTATTATAGCTGCGGTCTGGATACTTTGGGAAATTGATATGCTTTTGAGGTGTTATTTGAATAAACCTGAAGTTTAGACACATTCATTTCTTGTAGAAACCCTTTATTAATTTTCGATTTTTTCGAAATCTAAAGGCGTTGATGTTAGATAGCTGATCTTTAGTGAAATACATGTACTATTATGTTAAGCAATTATACGGTGGTTAACCATTATATTGATAACATTTGGATGAAACGGCTGTTATGTTCGAGTTATCTCACTTTATTAAAACCCAAATTACTTTTTTGACATGCCATACTTGTTTTAGTTTTGAGCATGTTGAACCGTTATCAGCATGACTGTCTTGATGATATATAGGCTAAGTTTGATTATACGTCATGTCCGGCCAAAAACTAAGTCACTAGGCCAAATTAAAGAAATATATTGTTAACACTCTAGAGACCGCATTTGTTTGCTTCCTAAGCTTGAACATTTGTCAAAGTTCGGGCACTTTGTTTTATAATATCATTTCTAGAGTAGGTAGTATTCGCCTTAGATAAGGTACATGTGCATGTACTTTAAAAGTTCATGTTGTAAAGCGTTTTGATCAGTCTATCATTACACTGGTTGTATATTTATAGCTTGTAGTTGGGGGACATACAGTCTTGACTGTGCACAGACATGCGGTAACTGTGAGAACAACGAAACATGTAACAATGTAGATGGTTCATGCACTGGGTGTGTAACGGGTTATCTTTCTCATTTGTGCAAAGGTATGTTCTTGTTTTGTTTCAGTTTGCCTGTCTACCATGTTCAGTGATGTGTATGATTTATTGAACAAAATGAATCGTATTTTAAAAAAGGCGTATTATCAGATATTATACAGTTACATAAACAGAAAATGCAGGAACAAATACTTAGGTTCGCTAAATTTTGTAAAGACCTTCGTTCTGACCAAGCATTCAATCATTTTTATCTAATCATTATGTTGTGTAAAATTCTAACTATAAAAGATACACTAAAATGCATAAGATGAAGGCTGGTTGAGTTAACCTTTTTTTTCCAGAATGTTTGCCTTAATGATATCTAGGTCCAGATTGAATATGGGTCAAAATAGGTCTTAAACTAGTTCACTAGGTCAAATTGTAAGAACGTCTTGTCTTAGCAAACTAGAGGCGAAATGTTTTGCTTCAGCAGCTTGACATTTTGTCAGAATGTTTGTCTGAATGATATCTAGGTCAAGTTCGAATATGGGTCAGTCATATTGAGTCAAAAACAGGCCACAAGGTCAAATTGAAGGAACATCTTGTTAACACTCTGGAGGTCGCATTTTTAACTGGGGCATCTTGAAACTTTTTTAGAATGTTTGTCTTGATGATATGTAGTCCAAGTTCGAATATTGGTCATGTCAGGTAAAGAAGTAGGTGACTAGATCAAATTGAATGAAAATCTTGTTGACACTCTAGAGGGCTATTTTTTGCTTCAACAGCTTTCAGAATGTTTGTTTTAATAATATCTAGGTCAGGTACGAGTATCGGTCATATTGATTTATTGATTTTTTTCAAAACTCTGGACACTGCATTTTTATTTCAGCAGTTTGAGACTTTGTCATGTGTTTTGCATTATAAATCTCATTGCCTGAACTCAAATTCAAGTTATCAATTATATTTTACAAACTTGATTTTTGTTTAGATATTTTTTGATCTAATTTTGATCTTATTCAAATTATTATAAGGTTTGTCGAAAATAATTTTGCAATTTATCCAACTTTACTTACACCATAAGATGGAAAGACAATATTTTACTGATTGTCTTGCTATTTGGCTTGCTACTAGACTGTGTTGACGGCCGATATGGTTCAACTTGTAACGAAGACTGTGGCAGATGTATCAACGTTGGCGCATGCGACAAACGTAATGGCACATGTTCTGGTGGATGTTCTGCTGGATTTAAAGGGGACTTATGTAAAGATGGTATGACTTTTAAAGACCGTGATTCTTTCGTTATTTCGCGCAAAACTCAAATATAATGATTGACTGTAAAGCGCTGTTCCTTGCACTGACTACTTTAGAAACAATATGAAACATCGTTCAAGTATGATCACCTTCTTCGAAGGAGATGAGGAGTAGATTGACTTGCATCTACTTGTTCGTCACAATATTTTTGGAAACATATTATAACCTATAAACCGGTTATGGTAGAGTATGAAATTCCGGTGTTTCTATCGGAAAATTATGTTTGTTCCTTTCTCAAGCATCATGGCGTATTATAGCTGCGGTCTGGATACTTTGGGAAATTGATATGCTTTTGAGGTGTTATTTGAATAAACCTGAAGTTTAGACACATTAATTTCTTGTAGAAACCCTTTATTAATTTTCGATTTTTTCGAAATATAAAGGCGTTGATGTTAGATAGCTGATCTTTAGTGAAATACATGTACTATTATGTTAAGCAATTATACGGTGGTTAACTATTATGTTGATAACATTTGGATGAAACGGCTGTTATGTTCGAGTTATCTCACTTTATTAAAACCCAAATTACTTTGTTGACATGCCATACTTTTTTTAGTTTAAATGATATGGTTGTCAAGCGTCATGTCTAGCTGACGCGTGTTTTTTTTTTTTTTAAGCTTAGCTGAGCATATTTTGAGTGTCTTCCTTGCGTCGTGCATCCTGCATCCTGCATTTTAACAATTGCATTGTTAACACTCTACAGGCAACATTTTGCATCCAATATTCATACAAAATTATCAGAATTTACATCTCCGTCAAATCTTAGCCAAGTAAACTGGGTAATGTGAGGTCAAAAACTATGTTACACGATCAAATTGAAGGACAATCTTGTTAACACTCTGGAGGTCGCATTTTTGAATTGAGCATGTTGAACCGTTATCAGCATGACTGTCTTGATGATATATAGGCTAAGTTTGATTATACGTCATGTCCGGCCAAAAACTAAGTCACTAGGCCAAATTAAAGAAATATAATGTTAACACTCTAGAGACCGTATTTGTTTGCTGACATTTGTCAAAGTTCGGACACTTTGTTTCATAATATCATTTCTAGAGTAGGTAGTATTCGCCTTAGATTTTGTAAAGCGTTTTGATTAGTCTATCATTACACTGGTTGTATATTTATAGCTTGTAGTTGGGGGACATACGGTCTTGACTGTGCACGGACATGCGGTAACTGTGAGAACAACGAAACATGTAACAATGTAGATGGTTCATGCACTGGGTGTGTAACGGGTTATCTTTCTCCTATGTGCAAAGGTATGTTCTTGTTTTGTTTCAGTTTGCCAGTCTACCATGTTCAGTGATGTGCATGATTTATTGAACAAAATGAATCGTATTTTAAAAAAGGTGTATTATCAGATATTATACAGTTACATAAACAGAAAATGCAGGAACAAATACTTAGGTTCGCTAACTCCTTTGCCTGATAACGGTATCAATAACAGTATCATGACAACCGTAATGATTTAAGTCCTATCATAAATCAAGACTAGTAAATAGTTTCTTAATTTAGTTCATTGCTGACATGGTAGTCCTTATGGCTATTGTTAGCGGAATAATGCGTTGGAATTATTGTAATACTACTGTTCCATCTCACTATTGACAACACACATTGTGCCCAGCGCTGTTCGACATGCATCAGTTGGCTGTATTATCAAGTAACAGTATGCATACGTGGTCAAGAGTATATCAACTGGACGGAGCTGAGAAACACAAAGAAATGTGTAAATTGCAATGTGTTTATCATGCTTTTGTAAAGACCTTCGTTCTGACCAAGCATTCAATCATCTTTATCTAATCATTATGTTGTGTAATATTCTAACTATAAAAGATACACTAAAATGCATAAGATGGAGGCTGGTTGAGTTAGTGTGATCAACATCTTCTCCGCTGTAACTAGTTGGTCAGTATGGACGAAACTTCACAGCAAGTATCCACTTAATATCCTTTCAACAATTCATTCAAATATGTTGGATCTATTTAAACCGAAAGCGTTTTTTTAAATATGATTCTCATCCGGAACTGGTTGACAGATTTTCAAACCAGGGGCGGGGTCGTTTAGCATCATTTGAAAAATTAATTCATCGTCTCATCCGAAAGTACTTTTCAAAATCATTTTGTATATATTTTTCTTTGGTGATCTCCTACCCGATTCTTTCAAACCGTGTTGGTGAGTCTAAAGTCTTGGCCAACAGGAGCTGGAGATATTTTACTCTTTATGTGAGATTTATAAAAGTATCTCCTAAAACTGTCTTTTTTTGAAAACTAATTGATACATATACATAAATATTTATTTTAGTGTCATTCCAACAGTTTCTGCAAGTCATATTAATTTGACAAACGACAAATAACTTATGGTAGGATTATTTCGCCTCGTCGAAGTGGAGCTTTTCTTGTTATCTTGGGCATCTGGAATAAGCCTACCTGAAAACCGAATTAATAATTGTGGTTGACTGTGTGTTTGAAAAAACTAATCACATGAAATAACTTAGCAAATCTAAAGCAATTACAGCCCTCTTGTTTGACTGATATTTTCTGTTTTCTCGTTTGAAGATTGTACTGACGGACGATATGGTCCTACTTGTTATGAAGATTGCGGCCAGTGTAACAACACTGATGTATGTGACAAAAGTAATGGTTACTGTCAAAATGGATGTTCTGCTGGATATAAAGGGAGAACATGTAAAACAGGTATGGATGGTACATGTAGCTACTCATTTTGATTGAGCCAAATATATCAATTAAGTGTAAATTGCGGGTCTGTATATAAAGCAGACGCATGACGCAGACCAATATCGAGTATAGAGGTAAATCGCGAAACAGATATCGGAAAACTATGACGGCAATTCAGATGTCGTTTTTGGTGTTTTATTTATGAAAGGTGTTGTCGTGATATTAATTACTTTGGGCCAATTAATGTTTTTAAAACTATGTTTGAAAATCGAGAAATATATTCTTATTTGTATTTATAAAATAAAACACGTATCCATTAGCAATATGGACCGTAAGACTCCTGAAAACGCGAGTTCATTAACCATGTGGTTGTATATCAAGGATAGTGAGTTCGAATCCGGACTCGGACTTCTGTCGAGAGGGGGAATCCGCTGTGGTCGAGTGGTTAGCGTCGGTGATTTTGAAACCGGGTGTCCCGGGTTCGATCCCCATTCGCGGCACAACGGTCATGGTGGAGTGCCCTTGGGCAAGGCACATTTTCTAGCCTAGTACTGGTTTGTTTACCCAGGGATCATGAATAATAAATTTAATTGCGCGCTAAATGACCTTAGCTGTCGATGCGCCATAAAACAATATATATTCATTCATTCTGTCGAGAGGGGACGAGAGATCGAATCCAGACTCGGACAAATGTCAGGGAAAGCAAACTTCTCGAAATATTTTGACTAACTTCATTTTGTACGTATTTCCTTCTTTGTTCAACGGCTTATTCCATGAGAATTTGCCAGTAAGGACTGAAATAATGATGACCGGGATACCGGAAAATACTGGGATATAGAGTACGAATCAAGACTCGTACTAACGTTGTTCCTGGAATCGACAATTTTATTCTGACTAGCCATTCCGTGTTTAAGTAGGGTGCTATTTAGACGTGCATGGGAGGAAAATGTTTGCGAAAAGGTCCTATAAGAGATGGATCGCTAAGATGACCGCCGTGATATAACTGAAACGATGTGGAAAATCCCAATTAATTGAAACACGTCAATGCTTTCAATAGATGTGTTCTACTTTTGCCACAATGTTTATTAAATGTCGTCTGCTCCCAAGGCGTCTTAAAGCGTCTGGTTAGTGTTCCAAGCAACATAGGAGAACACAAACTACGAATTGCAAAGCTCTATTAACCAATAGCCCTTTTTGTTCAAACTGCATTAAGAATCGATTCTTTATTTGCAATATTCGGTGAAAACCACAATCGTAGTTATAAGCTCTTGAGGCTTTCGGACTTAGAACTATTAGGAACGTAGATTGTCATTCAAATAATTTAAAACCCCATTACAAAAAAATATATGAAACGGAGAACATTTATAATACATCTCTTTCTTCGATATATTTCTAAAATGTTTTAAGTGTGCTTAAAATTCGTTTAGTACATGTATTAACAGATGATTGTTTAAAATAATAGAAAACGACATATAAATGCTCATATGACCTTCGGTTTATGAATAAATGAATAAATTGTAATGATAAGTAAATGTGGTTTACTTCTTGTCGCTTGTGGGTCGGTTAGTTAGTTTATATTTTTGCTGACGATAGTTAATCTAGTAATGTTAGGTGTTATTGGCCGTTGTTGGCTGGGGGTTAGTTAGTTGGTAATTTGGCTGTCGTCAGTGGGTGGAGTTGTAGACTGGTGTCGTCGGCTTGGAGTTGGATGTCTTAATAAAAGGTAAAAGACACACGCCCAATAAATACGTTCTGCTTTTTGCAATACTCGTCTGCGACTTTCTTCTCAACTCCTTTTTCTGCGTAGTCCGTCTGCGTTTATAATCGGTTCTGTAAATTGCAATTCCGTGATATATTTGTACAAAGCCTTTCCTGCACTAAATGTATTACTTTAAGGCGTAACTTAAAACCATGCACTATCTGTATTGCATGTTTCTGCAATTACTTATAATATAACGAATTGATTAAAACCAGATATGTTCGTTTAACATGACAAAATCTTGTTGATAGGTCCGTAATATCATGTCGTTTCTCTAAGTAGTATTCGATAGGTGGAAACTCAAACTTAATAGTCTGCAACGTTTAAAGAAGAATGTAAAGGATGTGTTGAAGTTGTTCTTCCAACGTAGGTACATTTAGTGCAAGCGGCTTATACATGTATAGTTGTATCGACATGGAATGCTTTCTCATTCAAGACAACCTATGACGTTTATTCTACCAAGACCTTATTCATTGCCGCATAACTTATTATGTACGAGATTACACCTCTTGGTTTATACGCAGAGCTGGGTGCATTATTTGATGGATACATTTCCCCTCTTATTTATGTCTTGTTCAGGCAAATATGCCTCTTGTGAGGATTGACCGAGGGCAGGGGGACTAGTATGTCATGTATAAAATGCCAAGAATGAAATAGATTGAAAAAGGGCATTTATTAATGCCATAACTATTTTACATGGTAAAAGATGAGTATACAACATATATATATATAAACTTGTATACATGACATATCTGGGGGACAAATACCGCCAAAAGCCCTCTTATTTATGAGTTACATATCAGGAAAAACAATGATACTGCATTTATCACACGCATAGATTCAGTTACTATTTGCATCCAGGATCGCCGTGATATGACTGAAATACATTTTAAATAGGCGTAAACTCAAACAAAACAAACAAACGGTTTTTGCAACTTTGCAGTTGGGTTAGGATTTGAACCATTAGAAAAAGACAAAAAAATCCAAATATGTGTAGTATGAATGAGGAGGCTTATCATTTTTAGGCCCAATGGATACCACGTGATAAGAATTGTTGCAGTCTTTAATACATTATTTCGTACTAGATTATATATATGATCTGATATGAGTTGCCATTTTATATAAAGTGTTTTTAACGAGTTCAAGAAATATGTTATTAGCGAGCCTTTAGCGAGCTTAATAACACATTTCTTGGACGAGTTTAATAAGATTTTATGAAATGACAACGAATGTCAGATTGTTTTTATCACATGACGAAACACAAAAAGAAAATCGGTTTCAGTTGGCTGTCAGAAATAGTCTCAACATATAAAACTTAATAGACTGTTAACTCATCACACACAAATATATGTTTATGACCGATAATAGCCCCTTCACCTCGTCCATCTATCGTGACGTTTGTGTTTACCGGATATACGTTCTCAGCCATTTTGTAAACATTCGCCGATTAATACACAAATAGTGATTCGGTCACGTTATATTACACGTGTCATATATAAAGAAATACGTAATGGGTATATTATATTGGATATAAGCATTGTCATGTGATAAAAACATATAACACACACCGTAGGTATACATTGTACATTGACATTTTCCCGCCGTATTATATATTCTGTCTCAGAGTGTGAGGATGGTACTTTCGGACTCGGCTGTGAAGGAAAGTGTGGGAACTGTCTTAATAATGGAACCTGTAACAAAATAGATGGTAGTTGTGCTTCATGTGCAGTCGGATATAAAGGAAACACATGTATTAATGGTAATTATGATACAAATATAGCATAATCTTAACTTAAATCGAGTAATTCCATTTTCTTTTGTTAAATACAATTATATGCTGAATCTTGTTTGGTGTTGGAATTTGTACTATATTTTTTTTTCCACATTTAAGCTTAACATTTCATATGTTGCACATCTTTTCCGCTCAAGTTTACGGATGACAATACTCTTTCCATTAACCATATTCTTTACAGCACATCCAACGTGCAATCTCATGCTTAGACAAGTTTGGCAAAAATCACATTAGCATTACTACACCTCTCTTACTACACGTTATTTACAGAATGTCAACCTGGCACCTTTGGTTTTAATTGTAAACAACGTTGTGGAATGTGTCAAGACGGAGATGTGTGTGACATTTATACAGGAGAATGTCCAAATGGATGTACTAACGAATACAAGGGTAGCCAATGCTCTCAGAAGATAAATCAAGATACTTCGTCTAGTTCAGATACATCTATCAGCCTACCTGTTTTCATAGGATCGTTGGTTGCAGTCATTGTCGTTACTATAACTATTGTTATTGGAATTGTTTGGTTGTTTTATCGTAAGAGGTTGAATAAGAAAACGCAGTAAGCAAACTATTTTCAGTCATATAATCCAGACCTACAATGGCAAACCCGGCCATATTTCAAACCATGTTAGTAAGTGTTTTGTCACAAACGTGCTGATGAGGCCTGCAGGATGTTAATGATAAAACAGGGAGTGCAGAATAACTACAGAAACAACTGAATGTATGTGGTGTTTTATCTGAGCAGTGTGTGTTGCAATGTTAGTGTTGCCAGAGTGTTAATATTTTTTTTTATATTTAAACAGTCTAAGTTAAATGAGAAATATTGGACTAACCATACTGGTGTATAACTTAAGTACGGCAATTCTTCAGTTCATTTTCCATACATTACTGCTTTATTAAATAATTCATGTTTCCGATCGAATCATAATATAATCGCAATGTTGTGATGTACTTTATCAATTTAATAGCATTTTGACTGTTGCATTTGTTTCTTTCAGCAAAGCAGCGAACAACGAAGACACTTCTATTCCACTTCCGAGCCCACCATCAAATTATGACACATTGAGGTTCGACACCCCTGATGGAGAGAGCACGTACACCGAGTTAAACAGGAGATCTTAATCATTAATTTTCGAGCACGGATATACTTATCGAAACAAATGATTCATTTGTGTATTTATATACACAAACATAGATATCACCGAAGAAATACTTTACAATATAGACTATACTAATTAACAAACTAAATATGGGTGTATATGATAACGATAAACACATTATCAAATCAGTTTTAATATCGCACGTGTTGTGTCTAGCGCAAAACAAATTATATTAGAAAACGTTTCAACATCAAAACATAGCTGATATGTCTGTTTTCATGGAGGTAAAGGCCGTTTTCAACATTAACATGCGACAGTTCACTTATTTATCATCCCTGGTAAACAAACTAGTACTAGGCTATACAATGTGTCTTGACAATGGGCACTCCACCACAACGATTTCGCTGCAACTGGTGATTGAACCCGGGACGCCTGGTTCCAAATTCCTTACGTTAACAGATCGCTGACTTTCACACCTCGAACGCGTTTAATATAATCATTTCAATTGGAAAGTAAAATATAAAGAAATTGAGTGAGTGAATGAGCGCATGAGTGACAGAGTATATGAATGAGGAGAGAAGTTATCAAATGATATGAAAAAATGATTAATTAAGTTATAAATGAATGTATGATAAGCCAAATAATTATGTAGAAATTGACCGATACAAATGCTCGTTATAGACACACTAGCCAAAAGCAACGCGTGTTTCTAATTCAATGTCTCGTAAGCATTCATACATATACAAGGTGAGCAAGATAGTTCTTTATTTCTCCTCTGGTTTTAAAAGAGCTTTCTTTTTAAAAAAAAGTTTTCTATATGTTTAGTGTTTACATAAACAAGTATCGACCATTGTGGTCATGTGTTTCAACGGATCAAAATCATTTCCGGTTCATACTTTGAGTAAGGAAAACTTTTAAGAGTTTCAGTAAAGACAATTAAAAAATAAAATAAGTCCCGCCCCTTGACATTTTTGTTTTAAACATATCCATATACATTAATAAAACTTAATCGGATGACCATTTAGGAACAATCGGATGAAACAAATTCAAATCGGGCAGTTGCTTTTGTATAAAATGGTTTCATTGAAAAGTTTCATTATACATACATATACTGAACACAGCTTTCGCCCCATCAGGGACATCGGAATATTTTCAACGATATTAGTATAAGGTCAGCCAAGAATCTTTTAAGCTAAATTATTTTCGAATAGGGCTATACCTTTTGGACAAGAGTATTTCTAAAGTTGTTGCTATATCAATATCAGGGAAATAAACTCCGCACCCGGTGTTCTTGTTTTTCAACAGATAGCAATACTCCGCAGTACACCATTCACTAAGGAAGCTTTAGTTTAAAGTTTAAACCTATTATTTGTTTTATCAATTGCGAAACAAGCTTTCAGCTTATATTATTTACGCTCGATGTCTGCTACCCTAGACTTGACCAGTGCTCGTTTGGTTCGAGAGGCCGACGCTCCACCTCTACACCACTAATACATAATAATTTAAACTAATATATAAGTTGTCTATATCAGATAACGGTCTCCATATATACTAATATCCATCTATACTAAATTCAAGAAACTTCAAGTTATTTCGGATTATTATTTGATGTTAATGTAAATGAATGTCAATGATGAGATATTTGTATAAGACAAATAAAATATATATATCTATCATAATAAAGCGATGTGATGTGCTAAATTGACCCTGCAACTGTTGTTTCCAAATTCACATAGGTGTTACATGACAAACATTTATTAAGAATTTTGATACATGATTTAAAATGTGTTTAACGACATTACTATCGACATATCTTTTAGATTAAATATGGAAACAATGTAATCTGTGAAATATTATGCCTTCGTTGATACACTAACACTTTTGCTGTCTGACCTTTAATGCCTAGAGATATCGAGGGCTTGGCGTGAAACGGTTGTATCTCAAATTGGTAATTTGTTACCAAGGTTAATCACCTCGCCATAATGTCTTTATAAACGTTAAATCTTTTTTCTTGGTAAACAATGGAAATTAAGGTGCCATTGCTCGTTCTGAGCAATGGCACCTAAATTTGCATTGTTTACAAATGGGTCGAAATTGCCCCTTAACCAGGGTTTTCAAAATAGGTTTTTAGTTACAACCGTTTCACGCCAAGCCCTCGATATCCACTATTTATTCCGATATAATTAACGATAATTTGAGTCTTATCAATTTATAGCAAATGTCCAATACACACGGTATGAAGATGGATTTTTGTTAAATTAATTTTCAAAGAATTCAAAGAGTTTTTTTGAATAATTATACTTAGGTTAGTCTAAACAGGGACGTAGATAAGAGGGATAAGTAACTAAAATATCACCCGTGTCGACATTTGTAGCAAGTAAAACTAAAAAAAAATTCAAGATATGAAATAAAAAAATATTTTCTGGAAGTTTAAACATTCTTCTGTTGCAGTAGATAATTTATTTTTATTTTCCCAATTTCTGTGTCTTTTAAACCAGTCAATGTTCAACATACACAGAAATTCCAGTTATTCATTGTATTTATAACCTTAGTTAAAACATTTAGCTTTTAGAAAATGTATGTTTTGTTTATGTTCCAATTGTGACTTAAAAGTTTTATTTGCTACAAAATCTGAAAATGTTGACAATTTTATTTCTATGCGTGATATTTTAACCAGATAACAGGTGTACAGGTGCCCATCCCTCTTATCTACGTCCCTGGTCTAAACGCTGAGACTGAATTAAGCGAACGAAAGCTTTTTTTACGAACTGAAGTGTAAAGCAAGATCAGTCACGTATGTTATCTTATATGTAGGTTGGTCTGCAATTCTATAACTGTGTGACAAAACTGCTTTATAAATTGCAAAGAAATTTATTTTAATCCAAGGAAAGCTTATTGTATGACTTAAATTCAGTCGGATAATATTAACGCATTACCGTTTAACCCTTTCCCTCATACAGACGCTCTCTGACACCTCTGCAGCAGACGGCTTTTTGAAAACATAGTGACAAAAGAAGAAATTACACAAAACGTGCACTTTCTCCTTTTGCCACAATGTTGTCCACTTTGTGTCATAGGTTATCCATTCAATTATAGAGATTTTCTATTTTTTGACAAAATATGTTTAAAGTCGTCTGCTGCAGAATTGTCGTATGAGGGAAAGGGTTAACCATATCCTCTATAATAACAGGCAGACACCTTCAAAAATATCTAGGCAAACTATGGAAACGCACTATCATAGACTATTTAATTATCTAATAGAGTTGAAAAAAAACATTATAGAAAAAGGTATTGCGCATTATGCAACATGTCATAGACGTTTCCAGAACGTTTTCAAAGCACGTGAGTCGTAGATAAGACAAAATGCGTTTGATTGTGGGAAAAACTGCAAAAGTGAAGATCTAGATGTTTTGCATTGACCACATTGTCTTTAAAATGCATATGTTTCGGAGGCGTCAACAGTTGTAGGAATCAATGATAAAAGCGATATATTGAAGCACTGGTATGTCCCAGCACAAAACGAGCACTATATATTTATTCTCTGCAAAACTGCATACATGCTTTATACATAGTATGTAAATGACGATCTGTCATGCGTGTATATATATTGATATACATTATTTTCTTAGTCTTTTGATTTTTTTTTTCTTTTTTTTTTTTAGTTGTTTTTCTTTTTTTTCTGCTTCACAAATCCAACTATGGTTAACCTTTAAAGGGACTGAACACCATAATGGTCCAAAATCGTTATATTTTATACTTATTCTAATTAATCCAAAATACGTCGATATATATGTAACGGAATGTTGTAGAAGGTCGTGCAAGTCTTGTTTTTCATTATTTCATAGGAAATAAGCAGTTAAAAAAACGTCCGCTCCGTGTTTTCCCGTTTATAAATACCGTGGTATTTCCTCTTGCTCATTTGAACTTGTGGATTCAATTCGGCATTCTCTAACACTATCGACTCATTACATTCATGTATGCGTGAGTGTAAGGTACAACAACTCTGGGAAGAAGATTGTCAATTCGGTTGTAGTGATCACGTGATAAATATACAGCGATATTTTTAGATTTAATGGGTTACTAACCCAGTAGATTTTACAATGCAAATAACGAAAAATCTCCGCAATATTAATAGTGTGCATATATTGTAGTACATCAGTCAGCAAATCTCAATGCCTTAAATGCAAAAACATCAAGGTAATAGCAATTTTTAACAATTTTCTTTTTTTTTCGCATTTTTCTCATATGGGATTCAGTCCCTTTAACCTGTATTGTTGTTTGTTTGTATTTCTAGTAATCGTCAAAAATTGTACATGTACTTACAATATCTCCTATAAAGGGGGCAATAAATAAATTGTATTGTGTTGTATTGTATTGTAGTTCTATTCTTCATGTATGAAAATATAAGAATGACTATAATGATATACCATATATGATAATATACATGTTAATTCATTCTAGTTGTTAACTCTCTCAGCGCCAAAGGCAATATTGACCTTTTTGCAAACAATACAGATTCAGGTGAGTCAGCTCGTAACGAGCTGTCTCACCTGAAATCTGCATTGTTTGGCTGTGAGTTATAAAAATATTCCAAAAATCCTATAGCATGAAAATAGAGTCGTCCGATTTTGAACATTTCCGAAAATCCGGCTAGTGAGCTATATCGCACACTAGGCGATATTGCTCAGTAGACAAAAAGCATGTTATAGGTTTTCTCAAGTTGGGAAATCTCTATATTTTATCATTCAGTATATAATGTAAACGTATAAATGACTGTAACAGTGTAAATACAAGTAAATATCATACAATTAACATAGTAATTACTTTATGTTTCTACTGCGTTGCCAACGTTCTGCCCCCAGTCGATGTATAGTTGTTTCCTAGTTATCGCCGTTGTGTTTGTCGTGGTTGCCTGTATTTGTTGCGTTAGCGAAATGTTGTAGTTTTTTATTTATCGTTTGAACTATAATGTACGAAAGCCTATTAGGACTATCTGAGAAAAAAATATATTGTAATGTAATAACGCGAAAAAAGGCGTTATAAGTGGAAAAAACACGAAGTAACGCGAAACAAGGCAAAGTAACGCAACACAAGGCATAATAACGCAAAGTAAAGGCGTAATAATGCAAAAAAAGGGGTAGTAACGCGGAATATAGGCATCATAACGCGAAAATAAAGGCGTAATAATGCGAAAATAAAGAAGTTTTAACGCTAATAAATAAAGTTATAACGCGAAATAAAGACGTAATAACGCAAAATAGAGGCGTTAAACGCTAAAGGAGTATTAAAGGTCGTAGATCGTAGCTCAACCACTTAAAACACATAGCGAATTGGTTAATCTGGGTCGTAGATCGTAGCTTAACCATTCAAAGCACAAAGCTAATTGGTTGATCTGGGTCGTAGATCGTAGCTCAGTCACTGACAAAAAATAAAAGATGTATTGATCTGGGTCGTAGATCGCAGCTAAGGTATTGTAAAACCATGGCGAATTGGTTGATTTGAGTCGTAGGTCGTAGCTCAACCACTCAAAACACATAACGAATAGGTTGATCTGGATCGTAGGTCAGACACTTAAAACACATAGCTAATTGGTTGATCTGGGTCGTAGATCGTAGCTCAGCCACTGACAAAACATAGAAAATTGGTTAATCTGGGTCGTAGATCGTAGCTCAGACACTGAAAAAACTTTGCGAATTGGTTGATCTGGGTTGTAGATCGTAACTCAACTACTCAAATCACATGGCGAATTGGTTGATCTGGTTCGTAGATTGTAAGTCAGCCACTTCAAACACATAGCGAATTGGTTGCTATGGGTCGTAGATCGTAGCTAAGCCACTGACAAAACATAAACAATTGGTTGTTATGGGTCGTAGATCGTAGCTCAGCTACTGACAAAACTAGGCATATTGGTTGATCTGGGTCGTAGATCGTAGCTAAACAAGTCAAAACACATAGCGAATTGATTGATCTGGTTCGTAGATCGTAGGTCAGCCACTTCAAACACATAGCGAATTGGTTGATATGGGTCGTAGATCGTAGCTCAGCCACTGACAAAACATAAACAATTGGTTGATTTGTCTCGTAGATCGTAGCTCAGCCACTGAAAAAACATTGCGAACTGAATGATCTGGGTCGTAGATCTTAGCTCAGCCACTGACAAAACATGGCATATTGGTTGATCTGGGTCGCAGATCGTAGCTCAGCCACTGAAAAAAACATTGCGAATTGGTTGATCTGGCTCGTAGATCGTAGTTCAGACATTGAAAAAACATAGCGAATTGGCTGATCTGAGTCACAGATCGTTGCTCAGCCACTGAAAAACATGACTTATTGGTTGATGTGGGTCGTAGATCGTAGCTCAACCACTCGAAACACAAAGCTAATTGGTTGATCCGGGTCGTAGATCGTAGCTCAGCCACTTACAAAACATAGAAACTTGGTTGATCTGGGTCGTAGATCTTAGCTAAGCCACTGAAAAAAAATGCAAATTGGTTGATCTGGGTCGTAGATCGTAGCTCAACAAGTCAAAACACATAGCGAATTGGTTGTAATAACAAAGCGAATTGTTTTTCTGGGTGGTAGGTCGTAGCTCAGCCACTGAAAACCCATAGCGAATTGGTTGTTCTGGGTCGTCTATCATAGCTCAGCCAATGACAAAACATTGCGCATTGGTTGATCTGGGTAGTCTATCGTAGCTCAGCCAATGAAAGAACATGGCGTATTGGTTGATCTGGGTCGTAGATCGTAGGTCAGCCACTCAAATCACTAGCGAATTGGTTAATGCGGCTCGTAGGTCGTAGCCTAGCCACTGAAAAGACATACTTAGTTGGTTAATCTGGGTCATTGATCGTAGCTCAGCCAATGAAAAAACATGACGTATTGGTTGATCTGGGTCGTAGATCGTAGCTCAACCACTCAACATACATAGCGAATTGGTTGATCTGAGTCGTAGAGTGTAGCTCTACCACTCAAAACACATAACGAATTGGTTGATCTGGGTCGTAGATCGTAGGTCAGCCACTCAAATCACTAGCGAATTGGTTAATGCGGCTCGTAGATCGTAGCCTAGCCACTGAAAAGACATACTTAGTTGGTTAATCTGGGTCATTGATCGTAGCTCAGCCAATGAAAAAACATAGCTAATTCGTTGATTCGGGTCATATAATGGTTGAACGAGGAATGATCTTTGGACTGACTTACCAGTCATCATATTTAGTACAGCATTATCCCCATAAACCACTTCCAGAATGTTTGTAAGTCCTGTGCCATCCATTAATATTCCTATGGCTCCGAGCAAATTCATGAATGTATGAAAGCAACCTAACCTCAGATTGATTGATTGGGGTTAAACGCCGTGTTTTACAATTTCTCAGTTATATCACGGCGGCCAGTTCACCTACTCATGCATTTTCTGGTTTTCTCACACCAGTACTCCACACAACAATCTTCCCAAGCAACTGGCTGCTTTTTCACATAGACTTAGCCCATTGGTGGAAGACGAATGACGTCTGTCGCATTGACTTTTGCCAATCGTCGGAAAGAAAGTTGGCGGAGCTGGTATTCGAACTCACAACCCCTGGATTGACAGCCCGTGTCGCTACCGACTGAGCTACCGGGGCTCGGCCCTAGCGTCAGAACAATTTGTTCCAGATGGCTATTCTCTGGTGCATCTGTGATGATCTCAGCAGCGTTCTAATAAAGCGGCTGGTCAAATGTTATGACCGGCGAAACGTGATGATTGGTCGCCAGATTGCAAAGGAACTCCATAGAAGACAGGATACATGTCCTGTCTCTAGGATACATGTTCTTATCATTGGCAAATACACAATCGAAGACTGGTCAGGGTGCTCATTTCCCTGATGGATGTCGTGCCTTGCCAATTAGGGGTTTCATGCTTGTAGCACAACGACAGCTCCCATAGGATATCAACTCTCATGTCACACTCGTTTAGTGATTGGAGACTGTGAAACTTGATATTTTGACAAGCACTGTTGGCAAAGCAATATTCAATGATATCAAGTTTCGTCTTATCTGTAACTCTCACTTCAGACATATTTCGCCAGGATTTTTTTCCCGGACCGATTGAGTTTTTGAAATTTCCGAAGCCCTAATTTTTTTACAGTTGTATATTTATATAATAATTATATATGTTCTCGTACAATTGTATAGGAATAGACATTACATTTCTAATATAAATGATACGTGTCTATCAGACATTTTAAGATTTTAGCGGACATCTTGAAACTAATTTTTGACACCATATTGCATCTCAGTCATTACCTGATTACTCATTGATTATTTATTATTTCCTTGACCCGCAAAACCTATGCATTGGCACCAAAATGTATTGTCTGTAGTAAACAGTAAATTATTTATAGACATTGCAGGGTATTGGCGGCCATATTGGATGTCATTTTGAATGTGTTGACTACCTACATACTCAGGGATCTTCTTACAGCACTTACTTATGTTCTGGACAACTGAACAATGGAGATAGATACCATATGTATTATCCTGGTGTAAATACTAAATAGCTTAAACATATTTTATGGCACTGGCGGCCATCTTGAAAAAAAGAACTTTCCGGAAGTTGGTCATTAACTATACCCAATAATAGTCAAAACCGTTGAAAACCTTTTGTTGCAATTGTTTGGGGGTAAAGGTATTTGTTTTCATATATTGACCCGACTATGTAGGAAACCACCGTTTGAAAAGAATTTAACTTTCTATTCCAAAAGTGCTTTCGTGTTGTCAAGGAAGACAATTTGTATGTGATTGATTGATTGATTGGGGTTTAACGCCGTTTTTAACAATTTCTCAGTTATATCACGGCGGCAAGTTCACCTACTCATGCATTTCTCGATTTTCTCACACCAGTACTCCACACAACAATCTTCCAAAGCAACTGGCTGCTTTTCCACATAGACTTAGCCCATTGGTGGAAGATGATTGACGCATATCGCATTGACGTTTGTCATTCATCGGACAGAAAGTTGGCCGAGCCGAGATTCGAACTAACAACCCCTGGATTGACAGCCCGCGGCGCTACTGACTGAGCTACCGGGGCTCGGCCAATATTTTCTGTGTAAAATGAACACGTAAATGTTATCAACGTAGGCCTTCTAAAGCACTGGAGACAAGTAGCAGTACATTTATATGACGTAATCAGGGCTCTAATACATTTATACCTTTAGACCATTATTCTGAGTACCCACATCACAGGGTTTTGTTGAATAAAACGAGAGCTATTGTTGGGAAAAGACAAGTTTACTTCTCCTTATCTTGTCATCTGCCTATTTGATAAACAAAAGACAGAACAACAATACCATTAAAAGAGGAAGTGAAAAAACGTTTGGGAAAAACATATTATCACCAGTTTGATATATGAAAACCAGAATTAGTCTGAACATATTAACTCTTTCCAACATACAAGAGCTTTCTGACGCTTCTGCAGCAGACGACCTTTGAAAATAATGTAGCAAAATGAGGAATTGCTTATGGTTTACAATTTATTCCTTTTGCAACTATATTTTCACTCCTGTTCAATACTTATACTTTCATGTATAAATATTGTTTATATATTCGCTTATATATGTTCAAAGTCGTCTGCTGCATATTTGTAGTATGTGGGAAATGGTTAAAATGTGCATATCTTTACAATCATCCTGCAACGATGGTCCCAATGTTTGATTCACATTGAACGACGTTATAAGCGCAATATACTTTTCCTCATTTCTACGTCATCACGGTAAACCGGAAGTCAGTATATTTTAGACAATTTCCGTGAAAGCGTAAATTTACTACACAAAATTAATTTTTTTCATTTTTGATAGTCAAATTTATTTTTTGACTCTTGGTACTCTTTAACCCTTTCCCACATACAACAAATCTGCAGCAGACGACTTTGAAAACGTACCCGAACAAATTTGGAAACCCCCTTTAAATGAAAGTACAATAATTGAATAGAGTTGAAAACATTGTCACAAAAGGAGAAATTGCTCGTTTTGAGGAATTTCTGCTTTTGTCGCAATGTTTTCAAAATGCCGTTTGCTGCAGAGGCGTCAGAAAGCGTCTGTATGAGAAAAGGGTTAAAGTTGGTTTCAATTCATGACAGGCGTGGGTATTCTTGCAACAAGTTTTGTAATAAAGCTTATATATATAAAATAAACTATACTATTGTATTGTGCGAATGACATTACAAACAAACAAATAAGCCGCATCTTCCGAAATACCCGTTTCAGTCCAATCCATGGTGGTATGAGAGTAAAAACGAGCGAGCTATAATCAATCGTGTTGATGCTACAATATCCATGTATGTGATCCCGTTACAGGAATAAAATAAGGACAGAAGTTACATTTATGAATCTGTTTAACCCTTTCCGAGAAACATCTAATCTGCAGTGTCATTGGTCAATGAAATTGCATACGTGATTTTATTGGATTAACTTTAATTGCGCGGGTGCGTCAGCACCTGTGCATATATTGGTTGTGAAAAAACTGTTAATGGTGCAACGGGCTTGCGCATGCCCCGTGTTAATCGTCTTGATCGCGCATGCGCCGTATTTTACCGTCAACTCTCGGATATTTCCGTAGCAGTTCGTCACTACTCGTTCGAGTTTGCAATAGATTAGTGAAGCAATCTATTTATATGCGAGTAATTTTTTTATAATTAAAATGTAAATTAAAACCATTGTATAACGTGTACCGGCGTTAAGCCATCGCGGGTCACCCATCCAGGCACTAACCGCGATGATACGGAAAGGTCAACCTCTCTACCAACGACGCTATAAAAGCAGGCGCCCGGTCGGGTAGCTCAATTGGTAGCGTATCTGACTCGTGATCTGGAGGTCACGGGTTCGATACCCGGTTGCGGCGACATTCTTTCGGGCGATTTTTCCATCGCCTCTCACCTCTGATCTATGTGAGAAAGTAGTCAGTGGCTTCGAAAGAATGTTGTGTAAGTACTGGTGTAGGAAAGCCAGGAAAACATGGGTAGGTGCACTGACCGCCGTGATATGACCAAAGCTGTTGAAAGCGGCGTTAAACTCCAAACAAACAAACAAACAAAATAAAAGCAGGCTTCCACTGAAAAGCTTTAGAAGTAATATTTATACCTATTCCCGTTCTTGACTTCGACCCGAAGTCACACAACTGAACACAAGCAGTATACCAGAGCGGAGTCTATGTAACATCACTGGGAACCACCGGGGTTTTAATAACAGGAACATGGGAATATTTTCATAAATGCGAAGTTATTGCGCTAAATTTTGCGATTTTAAGAATATATTAAGGAGGAAAAAAGGACGCGCATGCGCAGACAAATGTTTACAATAATGTTTTTAGATCGAGGTCAACACGTTGGGAAAAAATATTTTTGTTTTCGTTTTACATATTTAACTAAAAAGCTAATGTTATCATGTATTTAAAAGCGGTATTCATGTTTTTCGAACAAAACAGTATTTCTTAAGCCATACAATGCTGATTCCCGCGCTAACATCGAACTGCTGCATCTTGCAGCAACTCTTGTTACATAATATTATCTGTGTTGATGTGCTTCAGTGTCCACAATGTTGGATTTCCCGCGGATCGGCTCAATTGTAGAATGTTTTCAAAGCAAAGTTCGCTGTTACAGTGCTCTTAAACTATGAGTAGATCCATTGTATTCGCATATTATGCCAACAAATAGAACGCGCCACCGCGTATCTTCCACGTGATTGACCTACTTATGGCTATTATAGCCGATTGTAAGAGTAAAACAACGCCAGAGTTCGAACGAACTACTTCGATCATAGTGAAATTATTAAATTCTGCAGATTAGAACTGTTTATCAACACTGCAAACCAAAATCTGATATATATGTATTTAATAAAGGTAAGATATTTGAATTATTATTGAACAAGTAACTATTTAAACATTTAACAAAATTATCATGTCTTAAAAAAAATAGCGTGTCACAAAATCATGGACATTCGGAAATTCGGGCTTTCTCATGCTTGCGTCTGGGAGACTAGTACAACTCTTCATGGCAAAAAGGGAAGGACCTGATCAGACTCCGCAGAATGGCAAGCTTATCCTAATTGTCACTGGTCGAAAGGTGACGCAGATCGGTTTTCATATAATACTGGACTCTAATGTTAACCACCCCCATTCCGACATACTGACACATTTGACGCATCTGCTGGTCTATCGTCACATTGTTTTTGGTTTTTTTACTGTATATTCACTTTAAATGCTTTTATTTATAGACACTTTCCATTTTTGTAATGGTGTGCTTTCAAAGTCGTCTGCTTCGGATTTTATTGTGTCTAGAAACGCAATCTCATCACAACCAGAACTTATCTTCGCTGCATTAGCCATTCGCTCGTATATATACGTGCAGCGATCGAATTTGGTCCGATATCAATGAGATTGGGTTAATTTACTGTAACCGTAATCTTGTTTTCTTGGTTTAGGGAAACAAAGGAACCATGGCCACAATTACCAACAAATCTACCTTTATCTTGATACTACTCTTTGCACTAGTTCTGTCATCAGTAATGTTGGAAGTGGAATCTCGAAGATTATGCTTTCCAGACCGGTCAAGGAACAAATGTATCGACATAGGAAGCAGACAAAGAAACTCCGGTGGTATAGGTCTCTGTAGACGGTGGGGCGGGCAGTGCTTCAACATATATTCGTACGCATTTAATTAATGACTGACTATGTCTTAAAGATAGATCGATTGTTTCTTAAGGTCACGTGACAGTTGACCCTTATCCTGCAGTATTCCAGCAACTGGTATCACAATCCTGGAATCTTAACAAGTTTGTGCCTTTAGATGCAGCATTAATTTGCTAAAAAGTAACACATTATTAACGGACAGAGATACGACTGCACATATGTGAATTGTTCACACATACTGTTTAAGTTATGTATACTCAAATACAATTGAAGTTATGTATACTGTTTAAGTTATGTATACTATTTACGGTATGCATACTGTTTAAGTTATGTATACTCACATACTATTTAAGTTATGTATACTCAAATACTGTTTAAGTTATGTATACTGTTTAAGTTATGTATACTGTTTAAGATATGTATACTGTTTAAGTTATGTATACTCAAATAATACTCAAATACTGTTAAAGTTATGTATGCTGTTTAAGTTATGTATGCTGTTTAAGTTATGTATACTGTTTAAGTTGTGTATACTGTTTAAGCTATGTATACTGTTTAAGCTATGTATACTGTTTAAGTTATGTATACTGTTTAAGTTATGTATACTGCTTAAGTTATGTATACTGTTTAAGTTATGTATGCTCAAATATTGTTTATGTTATGTATACTCAAACACTGTTTAAAGTTATGTATTATGTTAAAGTTATGTATACTGTTAAAGTTATGTATACTGTTTAAGTTAGGTATACTGTTAAAGTTATGTATACTGTTTAAGGTATGTATACTGTTTAAGTTTATATTATGTATACGCAGCTGTAGTTAAAAGTCGCGTATTGATTGGAGTCGGTGACGTGGTCATTTCAAGGATGAATCTGTAGTGGAAAGATACGGAAGCCAGTATACCCAGTCTCAGACACTTCCAAGCAGCAGAACAACTTCTTCCACATGTAGACGCTGCCTTATGGTGCATCTACAGAAGGCGACTTTTGAAAACATTATGGCAAATGTAAGAAATGCTCATAATTAATGTTTAAGAGTGATTTCTATATGTTTGTCTAGTCGTCTGCTGCACAGTTAGTGTATATGGGGAATGATAAATGTGAACTGTTTAACCTTTTCCTACATGTACATACAGGAAATCTGCAGCAGACAAGAATCTCTGAAATTAAGGTATAATTACTGAAAATAGTTTAAAACTTTGTGGCAAAAGGGGGAAATTGCTCTTAAAGGTGATGAACTCCAGATTATAGATAATATAGTCAAATATTTAAAACTGTTCCAAAGTTGTCTTGAAATATTAGAGTCATAATTCTGGAATAACATTAGAGTAATAATTTCTCTTTCCAGTACAATAAACATCTAAATATTGATCGTTTATGCTTCCCTTTTACTGGGTAGACACACGTACCCAGTAAGCCAAATTTTGCACATTGTCATGACGTTAAATTCACTGTTTTTCAACATTAACTGCCAAAATAGTTTAAAACTATTTATTAAATACTTTCTAGTCTCTATTAGCCGAATATTTACAAAAAATTGGTCTCCATCTGGAGGTCAGCACATTTAACGGGCATGTTTTCCTTTTATTCATTATTATCTAATCTCTGTATCAATATCGTACTTCCAAGTTCAATAAACCATAAAAATATCAAGTGAGGAAAGCAGTTGAAGTGTTCATTTGTTAACCCTTTCCCTCATATAGACGCTTTCTGACGCCTCTGCAGCAGACGGCTTTTTGAAAACATAGTAACAAAAGAAGAAATTGCACAAAACGTGCAATTTCTCCTTTTGTCACAATGTTTTCCACTTTTAGTCATAGGTTATCCATTCAATTATAGAAATGTTCCATTATTTGACAAAATACATTCAAAGTCGTCTGCTGCAGAATTGTTGTATGAGGGAAAGGGTTAATCTAATACTTATTTATTTTCTCATTTTTTAACCATATACTTATTGATTTTCTCATTTTTTAACCATATACTTATTGATTTTCTCATTTTTTAACCATATACTTATTTATTTTCTCATTCTTTAACCATATACTTATTTATTTTCTCATTTTTTAACCATATACTTATTTATTTTCTCATTTTTTAACCGTATACTTATTTATTTTTCTCATTTTTTAACCGTATACTTATTGATTTTCTCATTTTTTAACCATATACTTATTGATTTTCTCATTTTTTAACCGTATACTTATTGATTTTCTCATTTTTTAACCGTATACTTATTTATTTTCTCATTTTTTAACCATATACTTATTGATTTTCTCATTTTTTAACCATATACTTATTGATTTTCTCATTTTTTAACCATATACTTATTGATTTTCTCCATAATCCTTTTAATTTAACAGTTAACCCCTTTACTGATAGAAATGTAGTTTAACCCATTACTTCACAAAGACGACATTTGACGCCTGCTGTTGCAGAAGACTTTTGAAAACATTGCAATAAAAAGTGAAATTGCTCAAAACGAGCAATTTCACCTTTTATTACAATATTTTCAACTCTTTATCAAGATAATTCTTTCAATGTTTTTAAGATTATTGAAATTGTTCGTCTGATGATTGTAAAGCAGACGACCTATGAAAAGTCATGTGAAGTAATGGGTTAAGAGAAAATAATTCTTGAAAATACTCTAACAAAATGGACTTTGTCAAGAAGTCAGGGTTCGTAGCTTTGGGCATGGTTTAGATATAGAACAGAACAGAAAGTTTAATTGACATTAAGCATACAAGCTCATAGTCACATAAAACATACATAGAGAATAATAGGTTGGTGCCGTGGATTGAGAAAGTTTATCTGGCAAGGCGGAGTAATTTATCGGGTGAGCCGAAGGCGAATCCGATAAATTACGGTGCCGAGCCAGATAAACTTTCTCAATCCACGGCACCAACCTATTATTCTATTTATCCTGTTGCATTTATTTTTTTTATTTTTATGGCAGCTTTAAAAATATGTAACTTACTGAATTGCATCCCTTTCATTGTGACGTCATGTTTTATAAATAAACAGCAGCCAATCGTGATTGATGCGCGGAAAAAAATAGTTCTCAAATTTCTAACATAATACAACACAAAAAATAGCTATCTTCATGAATGTTGTATTCACAAATGAGAAATTTATCCACGATATATGCTGTTTTTATCGATTGAAGTTGGAATTTACAGCGACGCTTGCTAAAATAAGTAGTCCCGGCTAGCAGGTGCGCGCCAGCTTATCACGTGATCAACTGACGTATATCAAAATAAATATACGGCACCCTGTTATCGGGTCGAAATTGCTACACGTGACAGGATAAATATAAATATACATACAACAGAAAATGGCATGTCGTTTAATACATACATATACATAACATTGTTATCATAATGTTATACATTTTGGTTGAAAACGTGAGAATACTTCCGCTTATTGTTACTTATTCCTGGAACATAACAGCATCCAGTACTGGTCATATACTAGTTTTTCATGTTTTACCATTACCTTTCAGCATGTACACACATCCGATAATATTTGTGACGAAAGCATTTATTTATTTATCTATAATCATTTTGCAGATCTTAGCAACATATAAGATACTCAAATTGTTAAGTTTAAACAACTAAAAAGCATTCAATACATTATATGTTGTAGAGAGGAAACGGGTATTGTTTCTATACAGGTGAATGGCAAACAAACCTGACATTCACACTGTTTATCTATTGTGTATATATTGTTATTATTAAAACGCAATGAAATCAAAACATATTTTCAGTATACATACATAACCATAAAGATATATCGTATTTAAGTTATTGCACATACACACAACAATATGTTTACCCTTTTTTCCCTTTGATGACTTTTGTTGGCATATTATGTTATTATATTTTGAAGTCATTATAGGGAAAGAAGCAATCGTGTTCACATTCCTGCTTTTCTCACAATGTCTTCCATCCTCGATCTTTGGTTATGTTTTCCGATGTTTTCTTTTTAAGTATACATGGTATATCATATGATATATAACCCGTTACAATTAATTTAAGTACATCACACTTGTATTTACAATGTTAAATTACTTGGTCGGTGAATAAAAGAGTAGACGTGTTTGTCCATGATTGTTTGCGAGCTGATCTCGTTGTTTCATATCACAATGGCGTGTTGAAAGGATATTTTTAATTGACTAATCAGAGGTCTTGATAAATGGCGTATTTCATTTTCTAAAAAAAATCTTATTTTACCTCCAAAAATCTATGTTGTGGGTACTCAAAAGAATCGTCGACCCACAGCATAGGTTGTAATGACTGCTAACATACATATCGTGGAAGAAAGACCTGTGTATCTAGTCCTCTGTATAACAGTAGTGTTAACCAAAGTTGTTTGTTTAGTATTGAATAATGTTGACAATTATCATTTTGTTTCGTAAATACGTACATGCATACAGATAGATAAAGATTAATTTGAATATAAACTTTTATAAATATGTTTCTGTATATGTTCTGTATCATTTGGTGACCATTATTGTTATAAGGCGTGCTACATTTTGATTTATTATTGACACATTTACAAGTCAAAACTTCTATAGCAAGATTTAAAATAAACTGTTTTGTGTTCGATAATGATTGAACATAGAAGTGTTTTTGTTGTTATGGTGTTTACGCCGCTTTCAATAGTATTTCAATTATATCACGGAGTTTCCTTGGTAATTAGTCAGTACTACTGGTCCATTTATCCCGACTCAAGCGAATCACCCGTGATGCTGGCCCTCACAATATTGAGTGCCACGAAGGGAAAGCTATTAATACACATTTTTAATTATTTTGGGTATGACCTGGCAGGGAATTCAA
Organism: Serripes groenlandicus; assembly: GCA_031761405.1. NCBI lineage: Eukaryota > Metazoa > Mollusca > Bivalvia > Cardiida > Cardiidae > Serripes > Serripes groenlandicus. The sequence continues at coordinate 59,854,222 of JASEVX010000005.1, read as the reverse complement.
CCAAAGACACCGAACACACCCCCACCCCCAACCCATCCGATGCGGGCGCTTTACCACTTCATCGTCGAAGTGGTCCAAAAGGAAGAGAGATTCCCGCTGCATTCAAAGAGTGCATGAATGAAATAAGGAGTTGTCCTTATGACACCAGTCAGTCAAATACGATATTTGATCTGAATGTTCTATCAAAGCGCAGGGAAAACAATGTTCTAGTATCACTCCTTTTGGATGTGTTATTCTTTACTTGTCCTGGACAACTTTTCACATTCCAATATGAGCCGTCCAGCGAGAAAACCAACCTTGTGGACTCTGCGTATGAGGCCATAATTTTGGTTTTCTCGCGGGACGGCTCATATATTGTTTTTGCCAGGCACTAGACAATTGTCATATATTAATTAATGTAAATTATTGAAGTTGGTGAGCAAGTAAACAATTGCGAGGCATTATGGACATTGGGAGTCTAGTAAACAAACTCATGAATAACTATTTTCTACGAAATTGTGAATGCTCTTCATTAGGAGACAGAACGTAATCAGAATAGATCACCTTGAAAAGGTGATTTAAAAGATAACCCCATCATGTAGCACGTGAAAACATCATTGACGGTGTCTTTGGGGTAAAAATGCATTTTTTTTTTTAACAAACTTCAAAGCATTGTGAACATTGGAGATATTGCTCATCATGAGCGATTTCTTCTTTTGTCTCAACTTTATTCAAAAGTCGTCTGCTGCAGATGCGTAAACCTAAATGTGGGAAAGAGGGGTTATATCATTAGTTATCGTAACATGACAAGAATCAGACGACTTTGAAAACATCGTGACGACTCGCTTTACTAAAACTAGAAAAACGATTATTGAATGAAGTTGAAAATATTTTTGCAAAAAGAGAAATTGCTCGTTTAGAGCGTTAATCCATTTCTTTCCACAATGTTTTAAATCAAAGCACTGCAGTGCTGCTGGCCTGGGGGCTGCAGGAAGGTTTGGATAAGTAGGGAACATGTGAAAGGAAATAACAATTACAGCTTATGTTTATATACACGTATATACATTTAAGACGTGAAGAATCATATCAAAGGGAAATTTGACAGCAGGCTTAGGCAGAATACTAAACTACAACGTGACAATAAAACGAAGCTTTTCATTTGAGCTTGCTTCTTGTAAGGTCATGACAATAGATGCTCGGTCCATACTTTTGAGAAGAAGAAGCAGGCATCACTTGCTTGTGAAAGCTTGTGTCGAAATTCTCATGCATTTAAACCTTCTAACAAAAGTAATAAACCGGCTTCTCTTCTGATAGCGTCTGTATGTGGGGAAGGTTTAGAAATGAGAAGTTCCACTTAACATGTTCCTTTCTTACTTGAGCAAACCTGTTTTTAAAGACCATACATGAGAAGAGAACAATCAGGTGGTCTTTAACCCTTCCCACATTCAACACATCTGCAGCAGATGACTTTAGAATATCCAGGCAAAAACACAGAAAAGCTCTATTAATGAACGTAATTACAAAAAGAAATTGAAAACATTGTGGCAAAAGAAGAAATTACTCGTTTTCAAAATGTGTCAGGGTCATTTGTGCAGAAAATGAGCAATTGGGAAATAAAAAGGTGGTTGCTATAGACAGAGTATTGCTAAACAAAGGTTGACTTTTGCACAGGTTTGACGCTATATGAGTATAATTTCCGGGTCAGACTTACTTTCAAGTCAACTTTCTCCAGTTATGCCAGAGCTATATCTCCTTAATTAGTGAAATTTAGTTTGATATGAGTTATATGATCTCTAACTCGAGCACTCCTAACCCAATCCATGTGTTGTCAGTACGTTTGTATTTTTTTGTAAATCCAGATAAGCCTGAAATTCAAAACTATTCTACACAAACAATTCTGACGATTGTAACTATTGAAGTTCAAGGTCGACCGCGCCATTTCTATTGTTGTACATCAAAAACAGATTTTACACAATAAAAGAGCGATTTTCAAAAAGTTCGCGGAAAAAAAGGTTCTCATTTCTTTATTATGGCATATATGTTGCTGGAACTTTATAACACTATTGTTTGATTCGATTCCAATTCGATCCCATAATATGTCATATTCAATACACACGTGCAAATAGAATTATCGTAACTATAGTAACGTCATTTAACAAATACCGGCCCTAACATATTTCAGGATGACGTCAACGTCAACGATCCCGTTCATAATAACTGATCTTTGAACATCACTCGCTGCTTACTCGCAATTGAATAAAATACACATTATATATTCAAGCCATGATTCTATAAACAGTTTCTGAACAATTATGACTGTATGTTAGATAAAGACACATGGACCGCTCGCTGCTTTTCAAAATACTCGCAATTGAATAAAATACACCTTATATATCACTGTGTGTATACCACGTGACTTTTGACGTCATATTTGCATGGTCAGACAGCAATAATTACTCTTGATAAGAATGTAAAAACAATGGTAACTTTTTTATTTCTTCACCCTTTATAATGAGACATGGCGCAGTCTACGCCGCTTACAATGTCCTATCTCCAGGTTTTTACAGGAGTTTGATTGGTGGTCTAGTTTTTTCAAACACTTCGACGAACCAGTTCTCAAAATCCAGTTTCGATAATGCTCCGGCTGTCGGCGATATTAACGGAGATAGGGCTGTGTAAGCGGCGTAAACTGCGCCATGTTTCATTAAAAATGATGAAGAAATAAAAAAGTTACCTTTGTTTTTACTTCTAAACCGAAGTAAAATAGTTCTGTCCACCGTCGCATTTGTGACGTAAAAGTCACGTGGTATGCACACACTGTATATTCAAGCCATGATTCTAGAAACAGTTTCTAAACGATTATGTATGTATGTTTAATAAAGTCTAAGACACATGGACTGCTGAAGTAATGTTTTATTAATCATCTCGAACCGTAAATACCACTTGTAGACTGTTTTTTTTTCTTCACTGCAGTTTCACAATAGTCATATTTCAACATTTCCATGTGTTTTGCCTTGGAAATTCTATTCCAAACAGAGCATCGGATGGCCGATCTCTATTCTTAACTCCTTTTAACACCTGTTATCAGAAACAAACCGGATGTTTATGTTTCTGACGTCAGAAATCAAAATGACTTCTTCAACAACACGTCAGAAGATGGCGGGAATAACTACGTGTCGTTTGGTAGTCTTGCCTTCAAAATTAAAGATAACGGATGTTATGTTTCGAAAATATATACATTTAGAAATACTGAATATTGGGCCGGGATAACGTCGATGAAGTAACTATAAAATAAAAAAAATCATTCTCAACAAAGAACACAGATCTGTAACTATTGAATAGGAAATATAGTGATCTTCATAAAAGCTCATTTTTTACGCAAATGCTACAAAAGATAAATAAATTGGAAAACTTTTCCGCGAAGTTTTTGAATTCCCCTCGTATATAGATGACAGTCTGACGTGTGTAGCTATTTTGGTCGAAGGTCAACCAAACTATTTCACCGTGACCTTTGTAGATCAAGGTCAGGTTGACTTGGAGCATAACCGGCAAGCCATTGCGATGTATTAATCCTTTCACACATACAGCAAATCAGCAGCAGACGACTTTGAAAACACGTAGTCATTAACAGAAAACATCTCTATAAATGAAGGTATAATTATTGATACAAGTTGAAAATAGTGTGGCAAAAGGAGGAATCGCTCGTTTTGAGCAATTTCTCATTTTGTCAGAATATTTTCAAAAGTCGTCTGCTGTAGATGCGACTGAAAGCCTCTACATGTGGGAAATAATTAATTAAGTGCAGGAAGCTTACGACTTATGAGACAAGTGTCAGCTATATTTGCAATCTCATCTTGGTCAGCACAGCTCACAACTTCGAATTTACAATTTGTTTTAGAAAAGGCGTCTTTATATAAGGAATCTACATTAAGGTAAATAGACGTTATTTTGTCGACGTAATAAACCCTTTCGCAAATGATAAACAAGGGCACCGCAAAGCCCAATTTTGACCTTGACCTTTAACCTATGACAAATGAAAATAAATAGTCTTCTAGACCTTACCATATACTATCTGTATGCCAAGTTTGGTTAATATCGGTCGAAGGGTGTTGAGTGTAGAGTGGTCACAAGGTTGTTACGGACGGACGCACGTCCGAACGAACGAACGACCGAATAGTCCAGTCAGAACATACTTGAACATCAAACTAATTGCAACAGAAATGGTTTATTAAACAAAATGAAGTTTATAGAGAATATAACAACATATTAAAAATCTACAAAAATCTACGCAGCCATAACTGAAATAAATGACTTTGAAGAAAAAAGAATATGTGCTCATGCTGGGTACTCACCGTACTTTGATCTATACACCAAGCCTTTAACTGATTTTTAATGGATCAAATTCATGAGAATTGCAAAATGAATCATTAAAATATTTTTTTGTTTTAAAGGATCACATAATCAATAGCTTTTGTTGTAATAACATCAAAGCAGCATTTTGATACTTCAAAGATAGCAGTATACCTTTAGAAATGATTAAAATCAGAGGGGTAAGTATGACTTTCAACACTTTGATCCAACCGTCTGGATAACCCAAGATGGATTGGTATGCAACAAAAATGTCAACAGATTAACACAAAACAATCAATGGTATGAGATAATTTAGTGTGTATAATTTGATCACAATAATTGCTGAAGGAAATATTAATATTTGTGTCAATGGTACATTGGATACTTTTAAAAGTATCGTATGTGGTTATAATATTGGAGTATTTAATGGGTTTCAATGAATACTGTGACACTCTTAATTGTGTTATTAAATATTAATGATATTTAATGTTTATCTGTATAGTTTTATAATAGTTATAAGAATGTCTCTAAAAAACACAAAAAACTTACATATGTATGCTCATGTGCGAAGAACATTCATAGCAAAATAGCTAATCTCAATATATATTTGTTTGTTTGTTAAGGTGTTTACGCCACTTTCAACAATTATTCCCAAGACTTAGCTCACAACCCTGAGTGCCAAGGAGGGAAAGCCACCAATACCATTTATAAAGTATTTGGTATGACACGGCCGGGGATTGAACCGACGCGTCCTGTACATTGGTCATACACTGTCCCATTACACCACACATGTAACCTATTGATGCGTAAATTGCCCTGCTCGAATGAAACTTGAGAATAATTAATATGTTGTGTATCTGTCTGTGGGTACTGGTTAGACCATTCACCTGTGAAGCGAAAGCATCGGGTTTTGACAAAATAATATGAATACATGTAAATCAGAAATTGTCCAAAGTGAGAAATTTGTCATTTTCTAATATTTTTCAACTGTCTATTTTAGCAAAACATGTTATGTTCTGGGTGTTAACTATTTCCTTACTTGTTGTCAAAGCAGAAATATCTATAATATCCTAGCAGGTAAAGGTTTATGCTGTCCACATATTTCCAGTCATTCCTTTTTTATTTTTTATCCTTTAGTCTTCTGCTTCTGATTTGTTGACGTGGGAAAGGGTTAAAACCCAAGATGGAATTTTTTTTTTGAAACCCTTTTATTTTCAATTCAACAGTATTTCAAGTTCACAGCGTTTCCCTGCCTGCGTAATTCACCGAAACCGTCATCCTGACCTTGATCCCTGAGTGCTTATGTTATGTTTCCACACAAGTCTATGCTGCAAGGATGATACACAGGAATCAGTACCTAATGTTAACAAGTTCCCACGTACACCAAATTTGCAGTAGACGACTTTGAACACATCTAGGCAAAAAATACGAAAATTCTCTATATAATCATGAAAGTACAAATAATTGAATAGTTGAAATACGAGTTTTGAACACATTATTACAAAAGAAGAAATGTTTCAATTGTTTTGTCCAGATGTTTTCGTAGGTGTCTGTTACAGATTTGTTGAGATGTGGGAAATGGTAACAGTTGGTATTTAACCCATCTTTTCTAAACAACATTACATGTACTTAGAAATGTATGAAGTTAACTCTTAAATTCTCAAGATATAGATGCTTTCTGACACCTAGCTCTGCAACAGACGACATTTGGAAACACTGTCACAATATAATAAATTGCTCAAAACAAGTAATTTCTCCTTTCGCCACTTTGTTTTCAACTCTGTTAGATAACTATACTTTCATTTATAGAACGTTTCCATACTTTTGCGAAGATGTTTTCAAAGTCGTCTTGCAGATTTGCTGTTACTAGGACAGGGTTAACATTTTTCGTGCATTGTCCTTTCTTTGATTGATAAGTTTATTGGTTATTTATATGTTAACCTTGCATAACTATTTTTACCATATATATATACACAGGCGCATCGACTTTTTGAATTCTTTTCATGGCTTTCGTTAGATTATAATGAATTCCTCTCTAATTTAGGGCCCGCTAGATTTGTTCACACTCCCTACAATGTCACGTATACAAATCAGTAAAAAGGACGCTACTCGAGAACACGCTAGGTGTCCTTTCCCAAAGGCTGGAACGCCTACTCATAAAGGCAAACATATGGAACATCTCTATTAATAAAAGTACAGTTATTGAATATATAATTTTGAAAACATCATGGCAAAAGGATAAATTGCTTGTTATGAGCAATTTATCTTTTTGCAACAATGTTTTTAAAAGTCAAAAGGACATGCAATCTTGAACAACCATTGGTTTTAACTAATCATGCATGCATTGGTTGCCAAAATGTTTAACCTTTTCCAACATGAAGATGTATTTGAGAAATTTACATCACACAAACTGTGAAAACCCTCTGGCAAAAGAAGAAATTGCACATAGTGAGCATTTTCTCATTATGCAACAATGTTTTTATTTCCAATGAATATTTGTCTTTCATTTATAGCGATGTTCCACATTTTCCTTAGATGTTTTCAAAATCGTTTGCTGCAAATTTATTGTATATAGAAAAGGGTTAGGAATAATTGAGCAAAGGATAGGAAAAACTTGACAAAACAAATATTTCAATTCAATTATTTTAAGTATTCACGTGTAATTTTCTACCAATTATAGTTTAAAACATGTTTGTTTGATATCAAAAATGCAATCTTTACAAACACGTTGCTTTCTATACAAATGTTGATCTTTGAGGGAGTCTTCTTTTGTCAGTCAAGCTGAAAACATTGTATACAATATAGGGGTAACTGTCAGTCCATTTTGTAAATAATGAGTTACAGTAAATAAAGTCGAGTCTGCTGTGAAAAGGCTCACAATTTTGCATCTGTGAAAATCCAAGACTCGGGACAGAGAGCTAGATATTAACCCTTTCTATCTTGAGATCTAGGTAAAAGTACGGAATATCTCTATAAATGATTGTATGATTTCTGAAAGAAGTTTTGAGCAATTTCTTCTTTTTCCACAATGTTTTTAAAAGTCCTCTTCTGCTGCAGAGGCGTCAGAGTGTGTATATATGTAGGAAAAGGTTAAGAAGGAATAAACAGGTATTTTTGCAAGAATATCATTGTTTTGACTCAACATACATAATGTACTCAAAATAATTATCTTACTGAGACGACTTTTTTAATACCCACAACATAGGGTTTAAGGATATTCAAAGGAGGTTGGAGAGTGAGATGTATTGTACAAGCGTTATCTAGAGCTCTGATAGGATGGACTATACATTTTTACAGTTTCATCCGAGTCCTACCTGTTCTGCTACATCAAGATGATAAATTATAAGCTCACCAAAGTATTCTCTCAAAATGTCGCCTCTCTGGAGCAAATAGCAATCTTTACAACCACATTCGCCATATTCTTACAAAAAGCAAACAGTAAATATTTAAAAAAGTCAGGTTATTTTTGGGGAATACAGTGGAAAACATTGCACGAAAAGAAGACATTTGGTCTCCATTAGCTATTTCTCCATTTCCCATAATGTTTTCCTAAATTGTCAGCATTCAGATGACTTGAAAAGTGATTCTATTCGAAGAATGTTTAAATCTCTTAAGAGCAACACCTCTTTAGAACGGCTGTACATCTTTAATCCTTTCCCACATAAAAACGCTTTCTGACGCCTCTGCAGCAGATGACTTTTGAAAACATTATGACAAAAGGTGAAATTGCTCAATTTCCCCTTTTGCCAGTGTTCTCAATTTTTTTCAGTAATTATACCTACATTTATAGAGCTTTCCTTAGAATTTTCCAAGATACTTTCAAAGTTGTCTGCTCCAGATTTATTGTATGTGAGAAAGGTTTAACTTGCCTCTGTACGGTGTTGATCTGGGGAGGGGGAACTGTATGTTTCTATTACAAATATGAGATGCTGCCCAGCTCTTTTACCTCGATGTGATACCAACATACAATACAATACAGAAGCAACAAGACCCCTTTTGCCATGATAGGGCCAAAACATAATGAACTTCACCTCAAGAAGAAATGAATGCCTTTCATACTTTAATATAGATAATGCTATCTTTTTTAAATCCCCATTGAATTTATATTTAATGGCACAAGTTTTAACCATTTCCCACATATCTATCATTCTGGAAGACAGTGGTGCAGATGAAGAGCGTCGGCTTCTCGTATCCTTACTTTGGGAGTTTTCCATACCAACGGGGCGAGTACTGGTTAAGTCTCCAGGAAGCAGACATCGAAAGTGATTAATCTAAGCCAAAGGCTTGTTTCGCAATCGATATAACATAAATAAGTTTAAACTAAACCTCATTGTATTTATATTAGAGATTAGTCTGTAGGTTCTTATAGTAATAAGTATAACTCCCTGTATCCTTAATCTTGCATTATACTGTCTTTCCCCGATATGCTGATTTAAATTCATTATCTTTGATTACATTATGGAGAAAAATGTAATATTTGGAAATTTTGAAGAACTATTTATATATAGTGTTGAAAACTTTGTAGGAAAAGGGGAGATTGCTCCAATCTTTTTTTTTTTTTTTTTTTTTTCATTACGTGTTTCAAAACATACATTTCGGAGACATTTAAACCAATCCTTTAATAGCTAGTGAGTAAGCAAAATAATTAAAATACGGAACAAAATGTTAAACAGTGTTGAAAAGGTATGCTTTGTAAGAGCAATGCCCTCTTTTTAGCTCACCTTAGCTTTGCTCAAGGTGAGTTATTGTGATCGCCTTTTGTCCGGCGTCCGTCGTGCGTCGTACGTCAACTTCTTCTCCTCAGTAACAAGTGGGTCTATTTTGCCTTATATGGCTATAGTGAAAACTTAAAAAATCTTTTTCTCCGAAAGTGTCAGGCCGAATTTTGTAGCTGTTCCTTGGATGACCCTCTATCAGGTTCCTTCAAGCTATGTTGATTGGTCGAAAAACATGGCCGGGTATTTTTTGCCTTATATGGCTATGGTGGAAACTTAAAAAATCTTATCCTCCAAAAGTGTCAGGCCGGTTTTCAAATTATTTTGTAGAAATATTCCTAGGGTGATCCTCTATCAGATTCCTCCAAGCTAAATTTATTGGTCGGAAACTATGAGCGATCCAGGGCCATCATGGCCCTCTTGTTTTACGATGTTTTTGATATTTGTCTTCAGGTGTGCATTAGTTACTTTATGGCACTGTTTAGTGTTATGTGTATGCCTGCTTGCGCAAGTGGTGGGGTAAGATATACCTCGAAGTATGCTCACAAATGTCTATAAATTGATACAAAGTTGGTAAAATCATTTTGATAAGTACATTTTATATTCAGATTACATTTGTGTTAGATATATATTTAAACTAAGGTACAATGTCCGCTTAAATGTGTTCCTTGCATAGATACTTAGAAACAATGTTCAGAGAAATATTTATAAACACATATGTGTTTATATGTTTCTGGTGTTTTCTACCTTTTGGGTTATAATATAAATAAGGGAAATATACCAATTTCCCCTTTGTAGATTTTTTACCAGTGATGTTATAGGTAACAAACTGTCAAAAAACAATAATATCATTTCTGTTGCAATTAGTTTGATGTTGAGCCCATTTTCCCCACTTACTGACTGGACTAGAACGATCGACAGTCCCGTTACTATATCCCCATCGCAAAGTTCGTTAGCCGAGGGGATAATACATTTGCAGCAGGCGATTTTGAAAACATGTAAGCAATATTATGGAAATCTCTAAAATGAAATAGAAAGTATCACTATTGAATAGAGTTGAAAATAATGTGGAATTATAAGGGAGTTTCAATTAACCCTTTCCCTCATACAGACGCTTTCTGACGCCTCAGCAGCAGACGGCTTTTTGAAAAAAACATAGTGACAAAAGGAGAAATTGCTCAAAACGAGCAATTTCTCCTTTTGCCACAATGTTTCCCACTTTAAGTCATAGGTTATCGATTCAAGTATAGAGATTTTCTATGTGTTGACAAAATATGTTCAAAGTCGTCTGCTGCAGATTTGTTGTATGTGGGAAAGGATTAATTGTCGATGTGTCAAAAATGCGCCAAATGTTGGACATTGATTCACTTTATCTAGGTGGTTGATTTAGAGAAAAGGGGGATTTATCAAATTCTGTTTCTCTATTTTCAAACAACGATTTTACTTATATCATCTTTTAATGTGTGCCCGTCTGCTTTGATACGTTTCTTTCTAGGTGACGAATTGGATGGTATCATACAAAAAACAATAGAAAAATTAAAAAAATATATATTTATTTACTAAATAAATAAAAGTCATAAACTTTAGCAATTTCGTAAAAACTATTGATTTGTAAAGAGAAATTAAAAAAAAAAAATGACACACATAAAATAAATGCTGTAAAACAAATAAAAAAGCTTGAAATATTTTTGTAAAAAAAGAATTGAACACAATATTTGCTAGTCTTTCACAAAATCAGTATATATCAGCCTTGCAAATATATTTCATGTAAGTTTTGTGTCCTTTCAATAAATCATATGGATTTTTAAACAATTATACAATAGGGAATAAGATTTATAATCTATATATTGCTTAGCACTCTGGCTGTTCATTGTTGCATATAGATTGCAATAAGATCCCGATTGCTCGGCGAGCGCTAGGTAAACCAAGCAATCAGATTACAGCTTTTAACTAACACATGCCTAAGTGCTAGGTATTGTAGACCCTCCTTTATTCAGACACTTTAAACTTGAAAACATCTGATTTATAATTTAGCAAGGATAACTTACGATTTCGAAACGGATAAGATTTGATTTATTGGGGTTTTACGCCGTTTTCAACACTATTTCAGTTATATCACGGCGACAGTTCACTTATTCATGGTCCCTGGGTAAACAAACCAGTACTAGGCTAGAAAATGTGATTTGCCCAAGGGCACTCCACCGTGATCGTAGTGCCGCGACTGGGGATCGAACCCGAGACACCCGGTTTCGAAATCCCCGACGCTAACCACTCGACCACAGCGGATTCCTCGAAACAGATAAGGACAGGTATTGTAAGTAAGCAATTTGTATGCAAGTCATGAACAGTTAATCTTTTTGAAAGTCACTTGCCACTGGCGTTTAAACTGATTTATTTTACATCGATTGCGAAACAAGCTTTAAGCTTACATTAATCACGCTCTATGTCTGCTTCCTGGAAACTTAACCAGAACTCGCGCCGTTTGTGTGAAAAAATCGCTCAGGCAGAACCCTTGCCACTGAGATATCAGAACTCGTGTTTATAAGAGAATGGTTACAAATGAAGGTCCCCATGATTTGATTGTTGAATGTTACAATGTTACAATGTTATTGTCTGTACAAAAGAATTGCTACAGATGAAGTTCCCCATGATTTGATTGTTGAATGGGACTGCGTTATTGTCTGTATAAAAAATGGCTACAGATGAAGGTCCTCATGATTTGATTGTTGAATGTGTCCGCGTTGTTGTCTGTACACGATGATGGTTACAGATGAAGGTACCACATGATTTGATTGTTGAATGTTACAATGTTACAATGTTATTGTCTGTACAAAAGAATTGCTACAGATGAAGTTCCCCATGATTTGATTGTTGAATGGAACTCGTCTGCTGTTAAAGTAGACATTCCGTTATTATCACTCATGTTGATTGAATGTCGAAACAGAATCAATGTCGGATTACGAGCGTTATAAAAACTGTCCCCGCTAAAAACCTGTCTAACACAATCACACTCAGAGATCCGTCAAAAACCACGCCCTGACGTGGTAAATAATCTCGACACGACGAAAAACAACAACACAGGAAATAAACATTGAATCCTAATATACATTAATGCGATTTCAAATGTCTATCACGGCCATCGATGGGTTCAAGAGACAACGCGTCGACCATCTTTAACACAGAGGCAATCATTGAATCCGGGTACTACTATAGCTTCACACACCCCGCCCATCCGTTCGCATTTACCAACACCCCCGGAGTGTCGTCGCCTGCTACCTTTATCTACACATCTGTCCTGGTATCGGTGTTTGAAACAAAGCCTTTCTGCTTCAGCTTCCGCTGTCAATGACGACAGAATAATGGTACACACGAGTACCATAATGACGGTTGATTTCAAGGACAATGATTCCATGGTCGAAGTGAAGACTGAAATGAAAAATATAGTATAATAGGATTATAAACACTGATGTATTGAACAATAAAATAAAACAAAGTGTTTGCAGTTTCACAAAATATGTTGCAAACGACAGCTCATGCTAAACTTTATTGTAAGACAGGTTTCTTTATGCTTTACGAGTATATTTACTTGTGTGATACATTTTTTGTCTAGAATGATTTCTTACAATGAAATATCAATTAAACCATTTACATTCTTCTACACAACGAAAAACATATATTTTCTGAAATACTAAGATATATATCGATAAAATGAAATATAAGTATTTCCCGTATTGCATGAAGGCCATCTTACGGGTTCCCGATATACACTTTGTATAAATTTAATTACTTTATTCAAATTAAAATGAATTCATTTCAGCGTTGACACTTCGAATAATAATAATAATTATAAAAATAGTAATAATAATAGTAATAATACTTATTTATTTTATTTATTTAATAATAATAATAATAATAATAATAACAACAACAACAACAACAACAACAACAACAACAACAACAACAACAACAACAACAACAACAACAACAATAACAATAATAATAATAATAACAACAACAACAACAGTAATAATAAATAATATAATAATAATAATAATAATAATAATAATAATAATAGTGATAATAATAAAAGATAATAATAAATAATAAAAAATAATAATAATAATAAATAAAATAATAATAATAATAATAATAATAATAATTATGAATACCTTTAAACTGCGTGTATCAGCGTAAACAAGGAAGATCAGCGTCAAACAGTAGTGCAGTAAGCGATGTTTCTGAATGGCGTAGTAAATGTATTATTAATACTCTCAATAACACCGTAAGTGATCAAGTTTTGTCTTAAAAAACAATCTGTTGCATGTATATATACTACAACGAACGGGGATTTCCACCATGATATAATTAGAAGAAAGTTAACAATCTTGACGGATGTAGCGACGTCACACTAATTGTACGGGATTTTTTTTTTTGATATGACTATACGGCACGTCGTGACAAATCAAGAAAACAAATGTATGCATAATATAATCAGATGACTAGATAAGGAGTAGTAGACCGATCTTTTCCTATCAATATCTCTCTTTTGACTTAAATAAACCCTATGCTGTATGTACTCAAAATAATCGTAGTATTCAGGCGATTCTTTTGAGTGCCCTTAACATAGGGTTTGTGTGTCATATACAGTAGAATTGAGAATGTGAAATACTGAAATTATATCATTTTTCAACAAGAAACGTCTCAGACGATCATGTACCAACACACAGTCTGGTCACAATCGCCACATATTACAAAAAAAACTAAGAGGGTATATACTAGTACACCGACTAGGCCATAAGTTGTTGAATGTTTAAGCTTTTCCCTCATACGACTTATCTGCTGAAGACGACTGTGAAAACACTATGGCAAAGCTTTCGAAAATCTCCAGAGTCTGGAACCACGCATCTTCGACAGAGGCTAGGGGGACAAGTGACAGTGCCGAAGCAAGTATCACAAGCTTCTTTACTTCTTCATCTGTCGCAGGCTGATCTGGGTCGATACATTACGCAGAGACCATACTGTTGGTTTTTCTCATGGAACGACTCAAATCGTTCTTTTACAAATCTTTAACAACTTCACGTAACTTCTTCAAATTGATTACAAAAGTGGGTTAATGTCTAAATATATCATCACCCACTGTTGAGTTTATAATTAACTTGGTAGTTTTCCAAGATTTGGCCTTTTTTTTTTTAAAGTGGATTACGTGATTAACTTTACGACAACAACTTGCGGAAGATAATTCTAATTAATATACTGAAACTGCCTTTCCTTTTTAACAGTAATTAACATACATGCATGGGTTTCATAAAGTAATTATTATAAACGGTAACACTTAGAATTAGATTTCCCCTTGGGTTTTCAAGGACCAACAAGGAATACTGATATTAAGACTGAAGCAAGGTAATATCATGTGCTGCGGACATGCAACAACTCTACAAGGCATTAGGCTATTACCGTTGTAACGAATTTGTAATCACCCGACAGGGTGTCGAACCCTGGTCTCCCGGGGCCATTCCTCCCAAGACTATAGTGCTCTAACAACAATCCCACGGATACGGTTTGAAACTCTGATTGCTGACATTTGGGTATAAAGTGGAGTGGTTTTTTTTTCTCCGAGGAAACTTATTTATTTATTGGGGTTGTACGCCGCTTTCAGCATTATTTCATTTATATCACGGCGACAGTTCACTTATTCATGATCCCTGGGTAAACAAACCAGTACTAGGCTAGAAAATGTGCCTTGCCAAAGAGCACTCCACCATGACCGTAGTGCCGCGACTGGGGATCGAACACGGGACTCCGGTTTCGAAACCCCCGACGCTAACAACTCGACCACAGCTGATTCCTTCTCCGAGGAAACAAAAAGAAGCATAATGAAATCTTCTTGGACATTGCATCCTGGCGATGCGTCGTGCTCTAAGAATTTCAATATAGGTGTTTGTGTCTACTTCCACCATTCTTTTGACATCTTAGAAGAACAAAAAGAAGCCTTGAAATCTTCTTGGACATTGCATCCTGGCGATGCGTCGTGCTCTAAGAATTTCAATATAGGTGTTTGTGTCTACTTCCACCATTCTTTTGACATCTTAGAAGAACAAAAAGAAGCCTTGAAATCTTCTTGGACATTGCATCCTGGCGATGCGTCGTGCTCTAAGAATTTCAATATAAGTGTTTGTGTCTACTCCCACCATTCTTTTGACATCTTATAAAAACAAAAAGAAGCCTTGAAATCTTCTTGGACATTGCATCCTGGCGATGCGTCGTGCTCTAAGAATTTCAATATAAGTGTTTGTGTCTACTCCCACCATTCTTTTGACATCTTATAAAAACAAAAAGAAGCCTTGAAATCTTCTTGGACATTGCATCCTGGCGATGCGTCGTGCTCTAAGAATTTCAATATAAGTGTTTGTGTCTACTCCCACCATTCTTTTGACATCTTATAAAAACAAAAAGAAGCCTTGAAATCTTCTTGGACATTGCATCCTGGCGATGCGTCGTGCTCTAAGAATTTCAATATAAGTGTTTGTGTCTACTCCCACCATTCTTTTGACATCTTATAAAAACAAAAAGAAGCCTTGAAATCTTCTTGGACATTGCATCCTGGCGATGCGTCGTGCTCTAAGAATTTCAATATAAGTGTTTGTGTCTACTCCCACCATTCTTTTGACATCTTAGAAAAACAAAAAGAAGCCTTGAAATCTTCTTGGACATTGCACCCTGGCGATGCGTCGTGCTCTAAGAATTTCAATATAAGTGTTTGTGTCTACTCCAACCATTCTTTTGACATCTTATAAAAACAAAAAGAAGCCTTGAAATCTTCTTGGACATTGCATCCTGGCGATGCGTCGTGCTCTAAGAATTTCAATATAAGTGTTTGTGTCTACTCCCACCATTCTTTTGACATCTTATAAAAACAAAAAGAAGCCTTGAAATCTTCTTGGACATTGCACCCCGGCGATGCGTCGTGCTCTAAGAATTTCAATATAAGTGTTTGTGTCTACTCCCACCATTCTTTTGACATCTTAGAAAAACAAACCGATTTGCGATACTTGGTTTCCCCTCTCCTAAGTAACCCTTTCCCACATATGAACGCTTTCTGACGCCTCTTCAGCAGACGACATTTAAACAACATTGTGCAACGAGCAATTTCACCTTTCGTTACAATGTTTTCTGAATAGTTGTACTTTCATTTCAAAATACTTTACACAGTTTTGTCTAGGTGTTTTCAAAGTCGTCTGTCTGTCTGCAGATTTGTTGTGAGTGGGGGGAAAGGGTTTAAATTAATAAATTAAAACTCGGATCATTTGCCGTAAAATGGGAAACAGATATATAATAATGCATTGATATGAGTAACAATGGTGTTTTATTTAAACATTAATATTTTTCGTTTAAAACCAATCTTGGTTTTCTTTATATGCGTCAATAGCAGTTCGATGAACAGCAAGTTAGTAAGTAAGTTTGTTAACCCTTTCCCCCCATGCAGAAGCTTTCTGACACTTCTGCAGCAGACGACATTAAAAAACAAATTGTGGCAAAAGGAAAAAATGCTCATAATGAGCAATTTCTTTTTTTACCATAACATTTTCAACTTTATTCAATAAGAAAACTTCTCATTTATAGAGATTCATGTTTTTCCCTATATGCTTTCAAAGTCGTTCGCTACAAATTGGTTGTAGGCGGGAAAGGGTTAAAAAACAACAGAGATGTTGGAGTAGCTCTATTCATAGGGGAAGCTTTCGACCCACTTGTGGTGTAAACTTCCTTTTTGTTGGGATCCTCCCTTAATACATTTTTCCTCATGTAGACGCTTTCTGACGCCTCTGCAGCAGACGGCTTTTTGAAAACATAGTAACAAAAGAAGAAATTGCACAAAACGTGCAATTTCTCCTTTTGCCACAATGTTTTCCACTTTTAGTCATAGGTTATCCATTCAATTATGGATATTTTCCATTTTTTGACAAAATATGTTTAAAGTCGTCTGCTGCAGAATTGTCGTATGAGGGAAAGAGTTAATACCTTTTCATATACAGCGGAAAACCTACAACAGACAAGAAAACGTATAATCATTGAATAGAGTTGAAAACAATGTATTAAAGAGAGAAATTATTCATTATGATCAATTTTCCCCATTTATCACGCTGTTTTCGAAATTCTTCCGTCACAGATACGTCAAAATGCGTAGACGCACTAGGCAAAGAGTTAACCCTTTCCCACATACAACAAATCTGCAGCAGACGACTTTGAAAACAGTGACAAAAACCTTACACATTTACATAAAAGATGTCTTAATTGTTGAATAAAGCTGAAAACATTGTGGTCATGAGCAATTTCAACTTTGACCGCAATGTTTTCAAAAGTCGTCTGCTGCTATTACGTCGAAATGCGTCTGCGTTTGGCAAAGAGTTAAGATAGTGTAGATAACCAAGCTGTGTGGTACGGTGGCACAGAGGTGACATCCGCAACACTTTATTTATATTGTGGCCACGATTTAATTGGCCAAAATATACTAAGTTGTGACCACAAAATAAAAATAGCTGATTTGTTTAAACGGTACGAACCAACATATAGTCTGTATATTCTACAAATCATTATATTTGTAGAATATACAGACTACATGTAACTAGGTTCGTACCGTTTCAACAAATCAGTATATTTGTAGAATATTCACACTACATGTAACTAGGTTCGTACCGTTTAAACAAATCCCTATATTTGTAGAATATACACACTACATGTAACTAGGTTCGTACCGTTTAAACAAATCAGTATATTTGTAGAATATACACACTACATGTAACTAGGTTCGTACCGTTTAAACAAATCCCTATATTTGTAGAATATACACACTACATGTTACTAGGTTCGTACCGTTTAAACAAATCCCTATATTTGTAGAATATACAGACTACATGTAACTAGGTTCGTACCGTTTAAACAAATCCCTATATTTGTAGAATATACACACTACATGTAACTAGGTTCGTACCGTTTAAACAAATCCCTATATTTGTAGAATATACAGACTACATGTTACTAGGTTCGTACCGTTTAAACAAATCCCTATATTTGTAGAATATACAGACTACATGTAACTAGGTTCGTACCGTTTAAACAAATCCCTATATTTGTAGAATATACAGACTACATGTTACTAGGTTCGTACCGTTTCAACAAATCCCTATATTTGTAGAATATACAGACTACATGTAACTAGGTTCGTACCGTTTAAACAAATCCCTATATTTGTAGAATATACAGACTACATGTAACTAGGTTCGTACCGTTTAAACAAATCCCTATATTTGTAGAATATACAGACTACATGTTACTAGGTTCGTACCGTTTAAACAAATCCCTATATTTGTAGAATATACTCACTACATGTAACTAGGTTTATACCGTTTAAACAAATCAGTATATTTGTAGAATATACTCTCTACATGTAACTAGGTTCGTACCGTTTAAACAAATCCCTATATTTGTAGAATATACAGACTACATGTTACTAGGTTCGTACCGTTTAAACAAATCCCTATATTTGTAGAATATACTCACTACATGTAACTAGGTTCGTACCGTTTAAACAAATCCCTATATTTGTAGAATATACAGACTACATGTTATTAGGTTCGTACCGTTTAAAAAAATCCCTATATTTGTAGAATATACAGACCACATGTAACTAGGTTCGTACCGTTTAAACAAATCACTATATTTGTAGAATATACACACTACATGTAACTAGGTTCGTACCGTTTAAACAAATCACTATATTTGTAGAATATACAGACTACATGTAACTAGGTTCGTACCGTTTAAACAAATCACTATATTTGTAGAATATACAGACTACATGTAACTAGGTTCGTACCGTTTCAACAAGTTATTACAATAAAGCGGCAAAGATGAAACGGCCGTTTTGATTGGCTAAACTAAGTCGTGGCCTCAATTTAATAAGATTTAATAAGTTGTGGCCACAACTTTTTATCTTGTGGCCACAATTTAGTAACTTGTGACCACAACTTTGTAACTTGTGTATCCTGTGGCCACAACTTTTTATCTTGTGGCCACAACTTAGTAAATTGTGGCCACATCTTTGTATCTTGTGGCCACAAGTTACTAAGTTGTGGCCACGATTTAATAAGTTGTGGCCATAACTTTTTATCTTGTGGCTACAACTTAGTAACTTGTGGCCACAACTTTGTATCTTGTGGCCACAACTTTTTATCTTGTGGCCGAAACTTAGTAAATTGTGGCCACACCTTTGTATCTTGTGGCCACAAGTTACTAAGTTGTGGCCACAATATAAATAAAGTGTTGCGAATGTTACCCCTGTGTCAGCGCAGTGTGGTACACATGCGGGAACGCCCATGTCTTTTTTTACAGGCGTGTTATAATAACGCTGAGGTTGGTTGTGCTTGAGCTCCAATCAATAATCATGCTCTAAATTAGGTGTATACATGACGAATTTTGATGCAAAGCATCAAAGACGCCGCGCGCGCATGATTTTGAAGCATGACTTAAAGGAATCAGATGCAAGATTACGGCGGCCGTAGGCCCCATGGAATCGAGAGATACAGGCGGCCGTATGGATCCCCCTGCGGACGCATTGCGGCTACCTAGCGTCTGCCTTGGTATTTGTCAAAAGAATTTGTCACCGGAGCCGCAGGTTTTCTGTCTTTACAAATTCAAAATACTCTTTGCGGCTTACCTAACTAACATATGTGACTGCAACAGTATGTGACCTTTTGAATGCTGCGGCGGCCCTATAACTGTTATCGGCCGTAGATATTTAAGACCTTTTCCCTCATATAGACGCTTTCTGACGCCTCTGCAGCAGACGGCTTTTTGAAAACATAGTGACAAAAGAAGAAATGCACAAAACGTGCAATTTTCCTTTTGCCACAATGTTTTCCACTTTCAGTCATAGATTATGACCATTCAATTGTAGAGATTTTCTATTTTTTGACAAAATATGTTCAAAGTCGTCTGCTGCAGAATTGTCGTATGAGGGAAAGGGTTAAGACCTCACGGCCGCCGAGGCAAATGTGACTGAGGCATTAGCACTTAACATGCTATGGTGAATCTAGGTTTACCACTCTTGCGCCAGTCGTTTACTTTCTGTTTTAATTTTGGCTCAAAACAAGTAAGGCAGTGCTAGGTTCTTTTTGTAAATACATTGTGTATGTATATTTTAGAATGTATTTGTACACTCAGCACATTTACATTATGTGATATGAGGACATACATGTAGTAATAGTAACAATTGTATTTTAACAAAAGATAAACCAAACTACATGGTTTACACCACATAACACCCGCACACACTTTCACACTGTCCGAACATATATCCATGTTACGTTACCTATACAGTATATACAATATGGATACCACTCGGGTTGGCCTGCGGGTGTCATGTCCTCTAGTAAACAGAACAGAAAAAAGAAACCGCTAGCTCATAGTAGACAAGCTATCTAACATCGAAACGCCGACAGGATGAACTGTTGAAACTGGTGTACGTTTTGAAACAGAAAAAAAAAATAATAATAACATAAATAAGAAATTGTTTATTCACAATTCAAAAGAATAAAACGCAATAAAACCTTAAGTTCATTAATAACGAAACTATGCTATCTCCAGGGACAATAGAATATCTGTCTGATTTTCCCACGCATCCATTCATTCATTCAGTTTCCAATTAGCAAGCCTCTTCCTCGAACATGAAAACCAAGTGAAACAATTGTATTAACAATAAGGAAGTCTCTTTCTATTCGCATTTCCCCTGTTTTACCAAGTATATATCCATCCTTTCGATTCATCCACAGAACGATCTTTAATACCATATCGAGGGCTTGAGCCCTCGATATCTTCCTTTAACCCTTTCCCACAGCTGCAGCAGACGACTTAACATGCAACTAAGCACACATATAGAAAATAACTATTAATGCAGGTGTAATTAATGAATAGATCTGAAAACATAGTGGCAAAAGTAGAAATCTTTCATAAAGAGATATATATATAGGAGAGAACGTTAAGTCGGATTGTTAATTACTTTCAAAATACATACGTTTTTGCAGCAGAAGACTGTATAATGTATGCCAAAGTATTTTCAAAGTCGTCTGCAGCAGATAAGTCGTATGCCGGTAAAGCTTAAACATTCAATAACTTATGGCCAAGAAGAAGTACTAGTATAATATGCCCGCTAAGATGTTCTTGTAAGATGTGGATATTATGACCAGACTGTGTGTTGGTACATGATCGTCTGAGACGTTTCTCGTCGAAGAATGATATAATTTCAGAGCTCTAGATAGGAAGAGTATTTCGCATTCTCAGATCCGTATATGACACTCAAACCCTATGTTGTGGGTACTCAAAAGAATCGTCTGAATAAGACGATTATTTTGAGTACACACAGCATAGGGTTTATTTAAGTCACAAGAGAGATATTGATAGGAAAAGACCGGTCTACTCCTCCTTATCTAGTCATCTGATTATAGTATGCATACATATATTTGTTTTCTTGATTTGTCACGACGTATTCACACATAAAAAAAAATCCCCGACAAATAGTGACGTCGCTTAATAGGTCAAGATACTTAACCTTCTCCTGGATGTATCTATTTATATCATGGTGGAAATCCCCGGTTGGTGTGGTAATATATGTATATATATGCAGCAGAGTGTTCGTTAAGACAACACTTGATCACTTACAAGAACGTTGTAATTACAAGTATTATTAATAATACATTTACTTCGCCATTAAGAAACATCGCTGACTGCACTACTGTCTTCCTTGTTTACACTGAAAGGTATTATTATTATTATTATCATTATCATTATTATTATTATTATTATTATTATTATTCGAAGCGTCAACGCTATAATGAATTCATTTTAATTAAATTTTGATTATAATAAAGTAATTACATTTATACAAAGTGTATCCCGGGAACACATAAGTTAGCCTACATGCAATTAGGGAAATACATTTATTTCATTTGATCGATATATATCTTAGTATTTCAGAAAATATATGTTTTTTGTTATTGTGAAGAATGTTAATGTTTTAATTGATAATTCGTTGTAAGAAAACATTCTAGACAAAAAACAAGTAAATATAACATATTCGAAATACTTGTAAAGCATAAAGAAAACTATCTTCCAATACTGTTGGACTAGAGCATTAGCTGTCTTTTGGACCATATTTTGTGAAACTGCAAACACTTTGTTTTATTGTGTTGTTCAATATATCAGTTTTTATAATCCTATTATACTATATTTTTCATTTCAGTCTTTACTTCGACCATGGAATCATTCTCCTTGAAATCAGCAGTCATTGTAGTACTCGTGTTTACCATTATTCTGTCGTCATTGACAGCGGAAGCGGAAGCAGAAAGGCTTTGTTTCAAACACCGACACCAGAACAGATGTGTAGATAAAGGTAGCAGGCGACGAAACTCCGGGGGTGTTGGTAAATGCGGACGGATGGGCGGGGTGTGTGTAGCTATAGTGGTACCCGGATTCAATGACTGCCTCTGTGTTAAAGATGGTCGACGCGTTGTCTCTTGAACCCATCGATGGCCGTGATAGATATTTGGAATCGCATACATGTACATTAGGATACAATATTTGTTTCCTTTGTTGATGTTTTTCGTTGTGTCGAGATTATTTACCACGTCAGGGCATGGTTTTTGAAGGATCTCTGAGTGTCGGTGATTGTGTTAGACAGCTTTTTAGCAGAGGCAGTTTTTATAACCGCTCGTAATCCGGCATTGATTCTGTTTCGGCATTCACTCAACATGAGTGATAATAACGGACTGTCTACTTTAACAGAAGACGAGTTCGAAAACATATTGCAAAGACTTGGACAATCTCCATAAATAAGGGTTTAATGTTTTATATAAAAAAGAAAACATTATGGCAAAAGGAGAAATTGCTCGTTTTCAGCAACGACCTTCATCTGTAACTATTCTCTTATAAAGACGAGTTCTGATCTCTCAGTGGCAAGTGACTTCTAAAAAGATTCACTGCTCATGACTTGCATACAAATTGCTTTCTAACAATATCTGTTATTTTCTGTTTCAAAGTCGTAAGTTATCCTTGCCGAATTATAAATCAGATGTTTTCAATTTTGGAGTGTCTGAATAAAGGATGATGTTATTGCAATCTATATGCAACAATGAACAGCCACAGTGCTAAAAAAGTATATAAATTATGAATCTTATTCCCTATTTTCTTATTGTTTAAAAATCAATATGATTTAATAAAGGGACACAAATCTTACATGAAATATATTTGCAAGGCTGATTTATACTTATTTTGTGAAAGACTGGCGGATATTTTGTTTAATTCGTTTTTTTCAAATATATTTAAACATTTTTATTTGTTTTATATGTGTCATTTTTTTTAAATTTCTCTTTACAAATCAATAGTTTTTACAAGATTGGTATAGTTTATTTGAATTTTATTTATTGAGTAAATAAACATGTATTTTTTTTAATTTTCTATTGTTTTTTGTATGATATCATCCAAGTCGTCACCTAGAAAGAAACGTATAAGATCAGACGGGCAACATAAAAAGATGATATAAGTAAAATCATTGTTTGGAAATAGAGAAACAGAATTGGATACATCCCCTTTCCCTTTAATCAACCACCTGGATCATCAACAAATAACTTTGGAACACATTTCCACATTGTTTTCAACTCGTTTCAATAGTGATACCTTCTTTTCTATTTTAGAGATTTTCCATAAGTTTGCCTAAATGTTTTCAAAATCGCCTGCTGCAAATTAATTTATTGAGAAAGGGTTAATTACCTGGACAAAATAACGCCTATTTTCCTTAATGTAGATCCATTATATACAGACGAATACGTTAATGAACTTTTCTAAAACACAGTTGTCAAATCGAAGTTGTGAGCTGTGCTGACCAAGATGAGATTGCAAATATAGCGACACGCGTCGCATGGGTCGTAAGCTTCCTACACTTATCCACATGTAGACGCTTTCAGACGCATCTACAGCAGACGACTTTTGAAAATATTCTGACAAAAGGAGAAAATTGCTCAATACCTTTAATTATAGAGATGTTCTCTGTTAATGACTACGTGTTTTCAAAGTCGTCTGCTGCTGATTTGCTGTATGTGAGCAAGGGTTAGTAAGTCGCAATGACTTGCAGGTTATGCTCCACGTCAACCTGACATTGATCTTCAAAGGTCACAGTGAAATAGTTTGGTTGATCTTCGACCACACTTGCTACACACGTCAGACTGTCATCAATTTACGAGGGGTGTTCAACAAGATCGCGGAAAAGTTCTCCCATTGCTTTTTATCTGTTGTAGCATTTCCGTAAAAATGCGCTTTTATGCAGATCACGATATTCCCTATTCAATAGTTAATTTACAGATATCTTTGTTCTTCGTTGAGAATGAGAATTTGTTTCCATAGTAACTTCATCGACGTTATCCCGGCCTAATATGCAGTTTTTTTAAATGTATATACTTTCGAAACATAACATCCGCTATCTTTAATTTTGAAGGCAAGACTACCAAACGACAGGTAATTATTCCCGCCATCTTCTGGCATGATGTTGAAGAAGTCATTTTGATTACTGAAGTCAGAATCATAAACATCCGGTTTGTTTTCTGATAATAGGTGTTAAAAGGAGTGAATCAACATTCGATTCTCTGTTTGGAATAAATTTTCCAATGCAAAACACATGGAAATATTGGGCAATGCCTATTGTGAAACTGCAGTGAAGAAAAATATCAGGCTACAAGTGGTATTAACGGTTCATGCTGCTTGATATGCGCTAGTCACGTGATCAATGTCATACTATAT
This sequence comes from Serripes groenlandicus, assembly GCA_031761405.1. Taxonomy (NCBI): domain Eukaryota; kingdom Metazoa; phylum Mollusca; class Bivalvia; order Cardiida; family Cardiidae; genus Serripes; species Serripes groenlandicus. The sequence goes on along the minus strand of JASEVX010000005.1, from coordinate 59,829,338 downwards.
TTAGCTTAGAAACAGTTCCTATTTTAGATATACATGGATTAACATTATTAAATGAATTCTACACAAATCAAGACATCTCTTTGAACGTGAAAATAACATTGAGTAAGTTAAAATTACTATTAAAAGGAGAATTCGACGTGATTTTATCCCGATATTGACACATTATAGTCTGCTGCCAGTCTAATCGGGGCGCATTATTACTTATTTGTCTTCGTAAATAAGATAAAAAAAGTTTAAAGAATCCGCAAATACTTAAAACATCGGAATATTTATGTCATTACTAATTGTTTTTAAACAAAAGCAATTGTAATATGTTCAAGACATTTAATTTTTTTTTTCCTAATAACAACTCGTTCACCCATTTCATTTCTGAAAAGCTTTTACAAATAAGTCGCCTGCCCGGCGACTAATAATTACTGTTAAATGTTGAAAACGTTGTGGCAATAGGCGAAATTGCTCGTTTTGAGCAATATCTCCCGCTTTTGTCACAAAGTTTTCAGAAGTCGTCTGCTGCAGGTGTGTCATAATGCGCCTTATAGATGGGGATATAGGAAGGTATTCAGTTGTCAGGAAGTTCTAGTTCGAGAAAGTTCTAGTGCGAGAAAGGAAACACGTGACATATGACTAAATTAATGTAAACAATGAGTTAAATATAAGCAATCAAGCACTGAATGATTTTATACTTCATATTTCAGTAATGTATTGTCCCAGATCAGCCTGCGCAGTCTGCGCATGCTAATCCGGGCCGACACATTCCGTCTCAGGGGGGATAAAGGTATAGAGTCATGAAACAGAAAATTCCACTGGAGTCGAAAAGCTGCGGTTGATCTGGGTCGATACGTTACGCAGACTCCACAATGTTGGTTTTCTAGCGGAACAGATCATATGTATACACATGTATATATATATATATATATAAGCCGTTCCACTAGAAAACCAACATTATTGCCTCTGCGAAATGTATCTTCCCATATCAGCCTGCGCAGTCCGCGCAGGCTAATCCGGTCCGAAATATTCCGTCTCAGGGAGATGGAGGTATAGAGTAATATTGAAAAAAGTAGAAAAGCAGTCGGCCTACATTTTGGAATGTTCCCGTGTCACATGAAATAGAGAGATGGCGAGACCCAATAGAAACACAGGAAAAGCAGCAATCGCCTTGACTTGCTCAACCTGCAGCGACGTTTGCAGACGGGTCAACGCGACTGGCATTTCAAAATGCAGCAAAATGAATGTTGGCCGTTTTCATCCCGAATTAAGTTATATCGAGGTCCGCTATTTTTGTGTTTCTATTGGGGCGTGCCCAGGATCTAAGTATAAAGGGATATCAATATAATTAATTGGCATTGAATTATATTGATATCCCTTTATTTCATGTGACACGGGAACATTCCAAAAGGTAGGCCGACTGCTTTTCTACGTTTTTCCCGTAACTTCGTAACTTATATCTGTGATTGTCTAGTCTAATTTTAATCATTTGGAATGGCAATCGCCTTGACTTGCTCCAGCCTGCAGCGACGTTTGCTATGCGATACACACGACATTTCTGCATCACGGACATCTACCACAACTCCTTTTCCCTAGCTGGAATTCATCTGTGGAACTCGCTACCAGAGGTCATCGCTAGAGCCCCAACCTTGGAATCCTTTTAGAACGGGCTGGCGGGCTGCCACTGCAACTGTTTTTATGTTCGTATTGCGTAACTCACACGACTCTGTACATATTTCATATGCGATGATGCTCCGTGGTGAACCCGGCATATTACCAGGAAGAAGAAGATCCAACGAGAAGATTGGGAAAATGCCAATCTCATAAAACCAAATATACCTAAACATCGCTGCAGCAACAGACGTTAATAAAGTGAAGTATGTTGGTCGGATTTGAAAGAGTTTAAGGAATTCTGCGTAACGTCGGTGTGATGTTCAGTGAAGCACAGATTAGAGGACATGGCAAGGAGCATATATCCGTCACTGGTTAAGCTGCTAAGAGCGTTGACCAATGGACATTTCGAAATGGAAGGTGAGATACTAGTCTTGGGATTTCCCGTTTTATTGTTTTCGAAGAACAAGAACAAGAACATAACTTTAATACATCTCTCGGTACATATAGTACAACATTTTGAAAAGGTATTACTTACAATAAATCTATTTAAATACTATCACGTGATCTCATATTTCATTGTACTCTGTCATCCATAGATGCTTTGCTTATGAGAGGCAGGGTATTCACAGCTAACAGTGTAACCCGGCCGGGTAGCTCAGTTGGTAGCGTATCTGACTTGTGATCTGTAGGTCATGGGTTCGATACCCGGTTGAGGCGAACATTCTTTCGGGCGATTTTTCCCATTGCCTCTCACCTCTGATTTATGTGAGAAAGTAGTCAGTGGCTTCGAAAGAATGTTGTGCAAGTACTGGTGTGGGAAAGCCAGGAAAACATGGGTAGGCACACTGACCGCCGTGATATGACCAAAGCTGTTGAAAGCGGCGTTAAACTCCAAACAAACAAACAAACAAGCTAACCATGTACAAAAATACAATTTAAAAATTGGGGTTTCCTTTGGAGGGAAAATAACACACAATAAGGACCATTCTTTAATTTCGGAGAGAAAAGAGAAAGAAAAAAAAAACATTGTGGAAAGGAGACAAAATGCATATACATGTAGCCTAGTTAGATTTCCCTCCTTCTCCGATGCCTTTCGTGTTATCTAGAGAAGAAGAATAAAGTAATAAACAAGTTGTGTGTTTAGTTAAATTGCTATTAAAGTTACAGGAACGAGTTTTACTTTCACATATAATAGCACGCGTACATTTTCGGCAATTACTTTTCATTTAATCTAAGTTTGGGAACTGGACACAGATCTATCTCATATATCCAACGTCTCGATACTGTACCGGATTATCCCGTCATCAAGTATGGTGGTATTGGACAGTTTTCATTGGCATCTTACACTTTTACATTCATATTGACTTTCGAATTTTTATCATTAATTGAAGATCATTGGAGATTCATTGTTCTATTCTAATGCTACTAACAAGACGAAAAAGTAAAAAATTGGGGTTTCTCATCTTCCGTTACCTCGAAACTTCGGCGAAAGAAACGAAACTGTTCATTACTTCACTAGTTGCTAGAATAAACAAATATGGCGACCGACCGAAGGTTTTGACGTGATTTTTACATACAAAGTCGATGTAAGTCCTCGGTGATAGCTCATTTTGAGCCTTACTTATATAACTTTGCTAAAATATAACGACTAATTGTCATGGATTCATATGTGTTCATTACATTCTACGTGAAATCCTCGCATTTCAAAATTGCGTCAACTGAATCACTTTATAGAAATAGGCATTGGAATAATAACGCATTTTTTGGGGTCCATTTTCCGCATAAGTAGATATATCTACTTTGATTTAAAGTAAAAGAGAAAAGGGATTTGAATAAAAAAATATTAGTAACAAATTACTGTAATTTCTAAATTCTTGCTTTAAAGTTATATAGCTTTAACCCTTCCCTCATACCACAAATCTGCAGCAGCCGACTTTGAACATATTTTGTCAAAAAATAGAAAATCTCTATAATTGAATGGATAACCTATGACTAAAAGTGGAAAACATTGTGGCAAAAGTAGAAATTGCTGGTTTTGTGCAATTTCTTCTTTTGTCACTATGTTTTCAAAAAGCCGTCTGCTGCAGAGGCGTCAGATAGGGTCTATATGAGGGAAAGGGTTTAATCCAGACTAAATAAGTTTTGGGTATGCCCAAACAAACTCAATGCTAGAAGTAATAATATGCCTTTCTTACTGACACATATTGTGTCATGAGGTTATTCTAAATGAATTGTAAAAAAGGGCTTTCTGTGATAGGGTTGTAACTAAAAACCTATTTTGAAAACCCTGGTTTTGGGGCAATTTTGACCCTTTGTAAACAATGCAAATTTAGGTGCTCAGAACGAGCAATGGCACCTAAATTTCCATTGTTTACCAAGTAAAATGATTAAATTTAAAGACTTTATGGCGAGGTGATTAACCTTGTTAAAAAAATACCAATTGAATTTTAGTTAAAACGCCAAGCCCTCGAAATTTTGACAATATGTGAAAATGGTATTTTAAATGGGATAATCCCAGTAATATGGACCAGTATGCACTCATTCGGAATTAAAATAATGAAAATAAGTCTATTCTAACCATGTAATATATGCCTAGTCTGTAAATAGTTTTAACCAAATGAACAGATTGTAGAGAGCACAATAGTATAACATTATATAAGGAAAATGCACCCAATGATGAGAACCTGAATCACTAAGCATGTCACAAACAGGGAAAACAAAACTTAACGGATGTGTTACAAGCAAAATGTTTATAAGTTCAAGACTTATTTGGTCTTAATTACTATCGTAGAGCATTCTAACTTCGAGATTATCCTAAGTACATGATGTCATTATTCTCACACTGACGGCGCATGACTTTGTCCTGGCAGGCGATTTGGAACTGTCAAATTGTTTCCCCACTGCCAAATTATTTGCTAACATATAGCAACAATAAAATGCATCTTAAACAGTTTCGTTATTTGTTGTCATGGGAGGAAATTAGCCAAAATACCCTTATGTTTTATATACCAAAATTAAAGAACAGTTTAAACCCCTCAAAAGAAGAAAAATCGGACATGAAAATTTACTGTGAGAAGGGTCCTTTGTTGTTTATAAAATGGCGGCCAGGTTCATGTGCTTTGTTTGACTGAATTAGGTCAATGTAATTTAACATTGCATTTCACATCACTAAAGGTGCTTAAGCATAGAGCTGTAAGATTACTATAATCTTAATTAACTAATGTCCCATTAACCCTTTTCCACATATAGACGCTTTCTGACGCCTCTGCAGCAGACAGCTATTTGAAAACATAGTGACAAAAGAAGAAATTGCACAAAACATGCAATTTCTCCTTTTGCCACAATGTTTTCCACTTTTTGTCATAGGTTATCCATTCAATTATGGAGATTTTCTATGTTTTGACAAAATATGTTCAAAGACGTCTGCTGCAGAATTGTCGTATGAGGGAAAGGGTTAAACATATGGCAATTTTGAAATCTGTAGTGATCTTTGTAATGATATAAATATAAAATGCTTATGGGGTACCAAATACCCATGCAGTAACCCTTCAGGTTGACACAGATGAATAAAAAATAAAAAAGCAAAATGAACATAACGAAAATTCAAAGGTTGAGTTATTAAAATTGTTTTGTAAATATTTAAATCATCAAGGATTATTTCAAACTAAATTGTTAAAAATACATTAAATGTTTAACTGCTTCTGTTTTCAAGTTTTCAATATGTTAGATATATTGCCCCTGTTAAACATTTTTTTTTTTTATGTATCCTATTTATCTAAATAATGACGTTTACGAAGGTAGGATAACAATTTAGGCTTCTGACTAGTTGTACACATGTGTATTCAAGATTTTTTTTTTTTTATGAATTATTACTTTTCAAAGGATTTTTTGTTTGAAACTTGGAGTAAATAAATAAATCTCCCCGGTAAGATAGGAAATTTTATATTGGCAGGTGACATTTATGTTCCTTCTGACAATCTTGTTTTAACAATGCCTAAAGAATACTAATTTAATTTACAGTATTCTCGTCTCAATTTCAGATAAAAAATGGGTAAAAAGAAAGGGGGAAAAAAGGGGAAGAAGGGTGGGAAGAAAGGGAAAGGAAAGAAGTCAAAGGAGCCTCAAATGACTGCAAAAGAAGCCATCTTGGGATATCAGTAGGTTAAATTAAATATTCACCAAAGAAAAGAAGCAGATATATGTATACTGATATAATACATTTTCTGCTAAAAATTATAAATGATATGGAAAATTCAACACAAAAACATTTAACCCTTTCCCTCATAGGACGAATCTGCAGCAGACCACTTTATACATATATTGTCAAAAAGTAGAAAATCTCTATTTAAGTGAAATGATAACCTATGCCTAAAAGTGGAAAACATTGTGTCAAAAGGAGAAATTGCTCGTTTTGAGCAATTTCTTCTTTTGTCACTATGTTTTCAGAAAGGCGTCAGAAAGCGTCTATATGAAGGAAAGGATTAAACATGTTGCAATTCTAGAAAACGATGATATCGGTTCATAGATAGTTTTGGCATTCATGATTTACTTGATTGTTTTATATGTTCTTAGTATTTATATAACAAGTATAGTTTGATATGCAACTGTAATTTTTATACCACCTTATTACAAAGTTGTCTAGTTACATGTTTGTGATCACCCTGCTCTCCTAACCCTTTCCCTCTAATAGACACTTTCTGACGCCTCTGTAGCAGACGGCTTTTTGAAACAAGCGGTTGCAACAATTTACTCAATAATTATTTTATGAGACTACCTTTGATCGAAAAAAAGAGTTTACAGTGAGAGTTAAAAAGCGATCAATTTGATCGGAACGGAAAAAAGCAATCACAATGCTTTGAATGACTGAACGCTATAAGAGCGGATTGTAACGTGAGCGGAGCGGAGCATGAATGGTAAATTTGTCTATTTCATGATGTTCTTAAACCTTTCTCTCATATGACAATTCTGCAGCAGACGACTTTGAACGTATTTTGTCAAAACATAGAAAATCTCCATAATTGAATGGATAACCTATGACAAAAAGTGGAAAACATTGCATCAAAAGGAGAAATTGCACGTTTTGTGCAATTTCTTCTTTTGTCACTATGTTTGCAAAAAGCCGTCTGCTGCAGAGGAGTCAGAAAGCGTCTATATGAGGGAAAGGGTTAACTGTAGTATCCTTTCTATGCCCATAGATCAAACTTAAAATTTTTTTCTTTTCTGAAAGTACTGGGCCATTTTTAATATGATTTCACAGAACTGTTTGTTAGATGCCCTTCTTTCAAAATTGCTCCAGCTGCCTTGATTTGTCTAAATTTATGACCACTCAGGAGTATGGTTATTATCCCTAATTTGGCTCAGGTAAGCGATCTATGACCATCATGGCCCTCTTGGCTATTTTTCAGAATAAATGTGATTGAGAAGAAACTTGAAGATGTGATGTATGAAACAAGAGGATGGGAAGAAAAGAATAAGAGACATTTAGATAGAGTAAGCAGTTTACTTTCTTTCAACACTTTTCCGAATCCGCCGTGGTCAAGTGGTTAGCGTCGGGGATTTGAAACCGGGCGTCCCGGGTTCGATCCCCAGTCGCGGCACGACGGTCATGGTGGAGTGCATTTGGGCAAGGCACATTTTCTAGCCTAGTACTGGTTTGTTTACCAAGGGATCATGAATAAGTTAACTGTCGACGTGATATAACTGAAATAATGTTGAAACCAGCGTAAAAATCAAATATATAAATAAATAAATTTCAACGCTTTCCCCTTTTTTACATTCTACTATATTGGATGTTGCTTCTTTATCCCCCTTTCCAACTTGCAGACACTTTTTGAAGCTTCAAATTTTAAAAACATTATGGCAAAAGGAGAAATTGCTAACAATTGTTGCTTATTTATATTGTTGCATACAAAAAATATGTTAAGTATACTACTTTTCTTAAAGCTTATCCTGCTGAATAATTGTGACCCCTTTACCATCGCCATTAGTTTTTGATAAATTCTTACTTTAACCCTTTCCCTCCAGATTTTTGAAAACATGGTGACAAAAGAAGAAATTGCACAAATCGTGCAATTTCTCCTTTTGTCACAATGTTTTCCACTTTTTGTCATAGGTTATCCATTCAATTATGGAGATTTTCTATTTAACCTTTCCCACATGCAACAAACCTGCAGCAGATGACTTTGAAAACATCCCGAAAAAAATAAGGAAAATCCTTTTAAATGAAAGTACAAAAATTTAATAGAGTTGAAAACATGGTGATACAAGGAGAAATTGCTTGATTTGAGCAATATTTTCTTTTGTCACCAATTTTTCAAAAAGCAGTCTGCTGAAGAGGCGTCAGATATGAGGGAAAGGGTTAATGAAGTTGTTTCTGCTACAATAAATACTTATAGAAATCTCATTGAGATGAATACATCTTCAGAATGATAAACTCAAAGAAGAACAAGAGGTCTTAATCAAACATCTACTGAAACAGTCTAAAGATGCCGACAAGTTGTTTGAAGGTGAGACTGTGTTTGGAAAGGACGATGTCATACAAGCCATGCATGATAAATGGGACAAACAAAGGGAGAGAGAAAAACGGATAGAAGGTAAGATTGAAATACAGGCATAGTAACAATAGAAATACAATCTTATTGCACAGTGGCTAGTTTCTTTTTGTCATAGCCATTCCAAAGAGCTTTGGAAGAAAGTGTCAGAAAGCTTTTACGACTAGATCACAAACAGATAAAAACCCAGAGGCCCAGACTGATCTGGATCTTGATTGGTTGAAAAGTTTATAAGGTTGGTTGTTGAATGACATTGCCGATATAGTGCGTATGCTCAGCCTAATAACTATCATTCTAACCAAGCATGCATGCTATGATTTCATTCTTAAAGCAGATTGCACTTTACAGTAAGCTGTGATAGTTTTTATCTTTCTACATGCAATTTCATTCCATACACACATATTTACTCTTATCTATATTACATATTACATTTCATTCCCATTGCGTAGATTTTAGTCTTCAAACATTATACAATCATTCAGTGTTTACTTAATGTCTTTGGTACAATGAATTTTGTATACCGTCTCCTGTTGTTGGGAGGTCCATTTGTGGATAGGGTCGGAATATTCTTGTATGCCCATCTCATACACATATATTGACTCTTATGTATATTACATACTAGATTTCATTCACATTTCAAAAATTATATTTCTGCCTTATCAATTCTTATTATCTTGTTTTTAGCTCGACTGTTCGAAGAATATGAGAGCTATACTACTCACCCTGGCGTCGGCGTCGGCGTCGGCGTCGTCGTCGGCGTCGGCGTCCACGTCACACTTTGGTTAAGGTTTTGCATGCAAGTTCTAAAATACTACATGTATTGCATTGAAACTTTCTACAACCCTACCAAACTATCACACCAATGTAGATTATCAAGTTAGATAACTCTGTCCTGCATTTTATGCAAGTTATGGCCCTTTTTTACTTAGAAATTCTGGTTAAAGTTTTGCGTGCAACTAAAGTTAGAGTCCATATCTCAGTATTTACTTGATGCATTGCATTGAAACTGTCTACAACCCTACCCAACTATCCCACCTATGTAGATTATCAAGTAAGATAACTCTATCCTGCACTTTATGCAAGTTATGGCCCTTTTTTTACTTAGAAATTCTGGTTAAAGTTTTGCGTGCAACTAAATTAAGAGTCCATATCTCAGTATTTACTTGATGCATTGCATTGAAACTTTTTACAACTCTACCCAACTATCACACCTATGTAGATTATCAAGTAAGATAACTCTATCCTGCACTTTATGCAAGTTATGGCCCTTTATTTACTTAGAAATTCTGGTTAAAGTTTTGCGTGCAACTAAATTAAGAGTCCATATCTCAGTATATACTTGATGCATTGCATTGAACCTTTATACAACCCTACCCAACTATCATACCTATGTAGATTATCAAGTTAGATAACTCTATCCTGCATTTTATGCAAGTTATAGCCCTTTTTTTACTTAGAAATTCTGGTTAAAGTTTTGCGTGCAACTAAATTAAGAGTCCATATCTCAGTATTTACTTGATGCATTGCATTGAAACTTTCTACAACCCTACCCAACTATTACACCTGTGTATATTATCAAGTATGATAACTCTATTCTGCATTTTATGCAAGTTATGGTCCTTTTTTTTCTTAGAAATTCTGGTTAAAGTTTTGCGTGCAACTAAATTAAGAGTCCATGTCTCAGTAAATACTTGATGCATTGCATTGAAACTTTCTACAACCCTACCCAACTATCACACTTGTGTAGATTATCAAGTATGATAACTCTATCCTGCATTTTATGCAAGTTATGGCCTTTTTGGACTTAGAAATTCTGGTTAAAGTTTTGCATGCAACTACATAAAGAGACCATCTCTTAGTAAACTACTTGATGCATTGCATTGAAACTTTATACAGCCCTTACCAACCATCACATCTATGTAAACAATCAAGTATGATTACTCTATCCAGCATTTTATGCAAGTTATGGACCTTTTTGGACTTAGAAATTCTGGTTAAAGTTTTGCAACTACATTTAGAGTGTAATCTCAGTTACAACTTGAAAAATTGCATTGAAACTTTATACAACCTTTCCCAATTGCACAACTATAAACACAACCAATTAAGATAACTCTATCCTGTATATGGTGCAAATTGTTGCCGTTTTTTTACTTAGAAATTATGGTTAAAGGTTTGCGTTAAACTACATTAAGAGTCAATATCTTAGTAACTACTTGATGCATTCCATTGAAAGGTTATACAACCCTTTCTAACCATCACACCTATGAAAATAATCATGTTAAATAACACTATCCAGCATATAATGCAAATTATCACCCACTAAGAAATTGTGGTTAATGTTTTGCATGCAACTACATTAGAGTCCATTATCTCAGTAACTTAAATAAGTGGTGGAATAGTCGAGCGCGCTGTCCTCCGACAGCTCTTGTTACCAAGATTTTTCACCTTAGATGTTGATGCGCCATAAAACACTGTACATTCAGGGAACGATTAACCCTTTCCCTCATATAAATGCTTTCTGACGCCATTGTAGCAGACGGCTTTTTGAAAACATAGTAACAAAAGAAGAAGTTGCTCAAAACGAGCAATTTTCTCCTTTTTTTCTCAATGTTTTCCACTTTTAGTCATAGGTTATCCGTTCAATTATAGATACAATTGTTTTTTGCTGAGTGCCACTCATATGAACATCTGTTGTAATATAGGAAGACAATCAATTGATTTCCATTGTGTCATTTAAAAATGTAGCTGACCTTTATTCCACCTTTTTCATGGATGAAAGTGTTAACCCTTTTCCCACAAACAGTCGCTTTCTTATGCCTCTGCAGCAGACAACTTTTAAAAACATTGTGAAGAAAAAACGAGCAATTTCTACTTTTGGCACAATTTTTTCAACTCATTTAAATACTTATAATATATACTCTCATTTATAGGGATTTACCTTTTTGGGTGGAAATATGTTATCAAAGTTGTCCGCTGCAAAATTGTTGCATTTGGGAAAGAGTTAACCCTACAAGAGTTAACGACTTTTGAAAACCCTTTCTTATAATGTGCAATTTCTCCTTTTGCCTCATTGTTTTCAAGTTTATTCAATAATTGCTCTTTCATTTATAGGGCTTTTTGCTGCAAAATTGTTGTATAATGTTGGAAAGAGTTAACCCTTTCCCACATACAGCAAATCTGAACATATTTTAAAAAAAAATAGAAAATCTCTATAATTGAACAGTTAACCCATGACTAAAAGTTGAAAACATTGTGGCAAATGGAGAAATTGCTTGTTTTGAGCAATTTCTTCTTATGTCACTATGTTTTCAAAAAGCTGTCTGCTGCAGAGGCGTCAGAAAGCGTCTATATGAGGGAAAGGGTTAAGCACAGGTCTGACTGTATATCTAACCTATTTTTTTACGAATTTAACTGTAATATATTTTTGCGGGATGTTTTCAAAGCAGAGTGCTTTCAAATATACACAAATAACGGCAGGAGTTATAATACGGACCCTTTATTTTAGACCTAAAGAGAACAATAGCTGTAACAGAGGCAGAGATTGTTACAAAGCTAAAAGAAGTGAGATACTGGACAAAGTACAAAGATGAAGGAAAGTCGGAACACCACACTCAGATTCGAACACTTGAACAGGAGGTGGAGGACATGACACACAGCTTTAATGATATGAAAGGTAAGACAATCCGTGACCTTTAGTGCCTTTTGTAGAGCTAGGAAAGTGATTCCCTCTCCCTGAGCCTCAATATAGATATAAACATAGCTCTATCCCTTTTCCTCATACGACAATTCTGCAGCAGACGACTTTGAACACATTTTGTCAAAAAATAGAATATCTCTATAATTGATTGGATAACCTATGACTTAAAGTGGAAAACATTGTGGCAAAAGGAGAAATTGCTTGTTTTGAGCAATTTCTTCTTTTGTCACTATGTTTTCAAAAAGCCGTCTGCTGCAGAGGCGACAGAAAGTGTCTTTATGAGGGAAGGGGCTATGAGTTTCAAACGCAGGGAAATTGCGACCAGTGTAGTTGATCTATTTCAACCTGTGCATCCTAACAGTAAGATCTGGCTCTGAACTTTTGCCAATACGACATAGTAGGTTGACATAAACCTCTGACATCCAGTGTCTGTTTGAATCGGATTGCATGGATGCACTTGCAAATACTTGCACTCGCACTGGCGTTGGCGTCTGCTATACCATCAAATATATTTACTTCAAAACTGGCATACTTGTTTCTAATGACAATTTAGACAACTGCTGCAAGTCACATAACTCTGTCAAACATTGTTTTTAGAGTTATACCCCTTTTTAGTTCACCTAAGCATAAGTGAGAGGCGAGCTTTTGTGAATACTCACCGTCCGGTCGTTGTCTTTATGTATGTCTGTTAATAATTTCCTACAAATAACTTCTCTTTCTAAACTAAAGGACTAATTTAAAAATAGCTTCACAGGAGTTTACCTCAGGTAGTCCTCTTTTAAAGTTCGTTAAAGAATTTAATTCCAAGTAGAACTTTGGTTGCTGCAGCATCAGAAAAGGGGAAAATTTCCAAAACTTTAAAAATCTTCGTGTCCAAAAGTCCTGGCCCGATTTGAAAATTATTTTGCACAAATGTTCCTTACTCTACCAAGTTTGTTCAAATATTTCAGATCCGTTGAAAAACATGGCCGCCACGGGGTGGAGCTTGGTTTTCTTATATGTGCATTGTTAAAACTTTAAAAATCTTCTTGTTCAAAATCTTTGCATCAAGGTCACATTTGACAAAGTTGTGCCCCTTTTTTTACTTCGATTTTGTCATGATAACTTAAAGTCAGCAATTATTTTGCTATTTCTTAATATTTCTTCATCAAACTTTCAAATTATATTGCTCGTGACAACATGGTCAACATGTACCCCCTCTACCTCACCCCCTCTACCTGTACGACCACAATACATCTATACCAGCAGAAATCCTGAAAAGTGTAAGGTATTTTTCTGCGGATGCAGTTCTTTTTATATTTCAAATATCTTTTATCAAAACAACACTTTACCACTCTTTTTATATGGAAATACTCGAAATGGCTTTTTCTTTTTGAAATGTCCTATAATAATTATACTGCATGCTGCAGTCATGCTTTTTTCATTTTATGCATATCAATTTTGAAACTTTACAAAGTAATTCATGATCCAATAAACAAGGGCATATAACCCTTTCCCATATACAATAAATCTGCAGCAGACAATTTTGAAAATCGTATATAAATGATAGCTTAATTTTTAAAAAGAGTTGAAAAACTGTGTGAGAATTACCAGTTAACGTCTCCTTATGTACGCCTTTCGATAATGTTTTTTAGGAAATATGTTTTTATGTCACATGTTTCATGATTTCAGAGCCAAGAGCAATTGCCATTTTTCATAGTAAGCTGTTCATTTCACAATATTGTCTGGATAGTTTGACATAGCAGGCAGGGGCTTTAATACAAACCCATGCTTGTCTATTTTTGAGTAAGACAGATATTTGCAGAGACGATCATAATAACATATTATGATCATTTTGTTCTTTTTCCCTATTCACGCAACAAGCACACATTATCTGTCATACCCGACAATCAATTATAAGCAATCTGTATTAAACCCTTGACCTGTCATGTCAAACAATCCAGAGAATAGTTTATATTGCTGAAGAGTATTAAAAGTTTCTATGGTTTTATGGCAGTTATCATGTTAAAACCTTTGCCACTGCATTCCACCATCATATTGTACATAATATAGGAACAATTGAGAAATCATAATATTGTACATATAGTAGGAACAATTGGGAGATCATCATATTGTACATATAGTAGGAACAATTGGGAGATCATCATATTGTACATATAGTAGGAACAATTGGGAAATCATCATATTGTACATATAGTAGGAACAATTGGGAGATCATCATATTGTACATATAGTAGGAACAATTGGGAGATCATCATATTGTACATATTGTAGGAACAATTGGGAAATCATCATATTGTACATATAGTAGGAACAAGTGGGAGATCATCATATTGTACATATAGTAGGAACAATTGGGAGATCATCATATTGTACATATTGTAGGAACAATTGGGAAATCATCATATTGTACATAATTTAGGAAAAATTGGGAAAGCTTAATAATTTAGTAGGAAAAAAATATAACATATATGGAATCATATTAAATAATGTACAAACCTAATAATCAGTTTTTATAAAAGTTTTTTGAAAATTAATTTACTGTAGATACCTGAGTATATTATTTGTAAAGATCTTTTCAGAAGTATGGTATAGGTTTACCTGTCATAAGCAAAGTGTGCTATTAAAGTAATTTAGATTCTATAAATCCCTACCTACCTACCTAATGTGTTAGTGCAGTGTTTTAAATAGTGTATTAGTTTATTCATTTCACCTTGATTGCGAAACAAGCTTTCAGCTTATATTAATCACGCTCAATGTCTGCTTCCTGGAGACAAAACCAGTATTTGTGCTGTTTGTGTGGAAATATCCCAAAGGCTAAACCCGCTCATTACGGGATTCGAACCCGGAACCTTTGGTATGTGAGACAGACGATCTACCCAAACTACTGTCTTCCACTGCATGTTGGCAAGGGTTAACGAAATAAGTTTTAAATACGACGTATTATGAAAATATACCTTATAATAACCCTTTCCCACATAGAATTATTCTGAAGCAGATGACTTAGAAAACATATAAGCAAAAATGTAGAAAATCTCTATTAATGAAGGTTTAACTATAGAATAGAGTTGAAAACATTGAGGCGAAAGGTAAAATTGCTCGTTACAAGCAATTTTTCCTTTTGTCACAATGTTTTCAAAAGTCATCTGCTGCAGAGACATCAGAAAGTATTCATAAGTGGGAAAAGGTTAATTAATATACAATTATAAACTATTGTACACAGACTAGGATCAGGTCAATGTCGTCAAGTGATACATTTTGTCGATTCCGTTACATGTAGTTTCAATGTGGATGAATATAGGTGCAGTGTTACTGTGGAATCATACTGGCAAATGTCAAAGTAAAACATTCAAGAAATTAAGTGCTTCAATGAAATACATGTACATGCTAAATCGATCGAAGCACCACAAATCAAAATAAGATCTCTTTATGATCTAAAGAATAATTGCCATGATACTAATTGAAATTTAACCCTTTCCCTCATACAACAATTCTGCAGCAGACGACTTTGAACATATTTTGTCAAAATATAGAAAATCTCTGTAATTGAATGGATAACCTATGACTAAAAGTGTAAAACATTGTGGCAAAAGGAGAAATTGCTTGTTTTGAGCAATTTCTTGTTTTGAGCAATTTCTTCTTTTGACATTATGTTTTCAAAAAGCCGTCTGCTGCAGAGGCATCAGAAAGCGTCTATATGAGCGAAAGGGTTAAGAGGTTCAATGCTTTCCCACATACAGATGCTTTCCGACGCCCCTACAGCAGACGACTTCTGAAAATAGTGTGGCAAAAGAAGAAGTTGCTCATCATGAGCAATTTCTCCATTTGTGACAATATTTTCAACTCTTTGCAATGATTATATCCCTTATAGAGATTTTCCATATGTTTTCAAAGTCGTCTGCTGTTTATTTGCTGTATGTGGGAAACAGTTTTAAAAGTACTGAGAACACTGATGTTATTTGTTTGTTTTCATTTGTTTGTCTAAATGCATGATACGGGTTGTGGTGTTCATTGAAATGTGCATGCAACTATCAGTTGTGTGTGAAAAAGAAAAATTAGCCCCAAAATAAAGAGTATACCAATATGTGGTGAAATGCAGTGAGCATTATCTTGATCGTTTCTAATTTTGGAATTATATCCCTGTGTTACTTTCTCTTATTATATTTGTTACTTGTAATAATGGGCTTAGATGTTATAGTCGGGCATTCACCTTGCGGGGCACATGATATTTAACAGTTCTTGTTTAATTATTTGAGTGCAGTTTATTTGAATTGAAATAATAAAAATAAAATTTTTGTTTTGTGTATTTTTTGTTATATATATGTATTAAGCTTTGGCTTGCAATGTGTTGTAATAAGCCATGTTAGCTGTGTCAATATATCTCAATAAACAACTTACAACAAATCTCAAGCAGATTAATTTGAAAGCATTCAGTCAAAAATATTGAAACTCTAAAAATGAAATATTGGTTATTGAATAGAGTTGAAAACATTGTGACAAAAGGAGAAACTGCTCATTATTAGCAATTTATATCATTTTGCCACAATATTTTTAAAAGTCATTTGCTGCAGAGGCGTCAAAAATCTGTAATAGGCAAAGGGCTAACGCCTGAATGAATCAAATACATATGCTTGCATAGGGTGGGGAATTTTGATAAAGATTTTTACACGATCTAGGAAGAGGAAAAAATGCTTGTTTTTAACAGCCTCTCCTCATCACATAATGTTTTTATAAGTCATCTCCTGTAGAGACATCAAATCACATTTGTATTTCAGTTAAATGGTTGCTATTGTGTAAGAAGTTAAGATGATCTGTTATTATCATTGACATTGTTTATGTTTGTATTTTTCATCTTTATCTTTATGTTGTCTCTTCCATATTTAGAACTTCTAAAGATAAAGAAAATAATATTTTAACGAACAAATTTATAATAGAAGGACGTGAAGCATGAATATTAAAGCTAAGGGAAAAATAGCTCAATAGTATTTCTTATGGATTTTTTTTTTTAAAAAGAAGAGAGCTATTTTCATCATACTGGCGACAATGTCTCATTAGTAACTAAAAGGGCTATCAATCAAGAGGTCATGAGTTTGAGATCCTGCAAGGGCCATTCATTCTTTCTGATAAAAGTAAATTGGGCTAGAGTCATGTGTCATCCACCTATGGGCTTATAATAGGTGGCAAGATAGCATTGGAAGATTGTTGTGTGGAGGACATGTACACGAAAACCAGGAAACACATGAAATCACTGATATAACATGAGAATCAGCATTTAACCCTTTCCAACCTGCAGACGCATTTTGACGCAATAGCAGCAGACGACTTTTGAAAACATTGTAGCCAATGGTGAAATTGCTCATGATGAGCAATTTCTCCTTTGGCCACAATGTTTTCAACTTTATTTAACAATTAAGCTATCATTTATGCAGATTTTTCAGGTTTTTGTTACTATGTTTTCAAAGTCGTCTGCTGCATATTTGTTGTATGTGGGAAAGGGTTTACTCTGATCAATCTATTTTAAAAAACATCATCTTGGTGTCAGCAGTGTTGTTTAAGTAGCATGTTTTGGTCAAGTTTTCCCCTAAAGCATGGGGGGAATGTTTCTTTATGATTTTATTAATATTTCATTTTATTCTATAAGGACATTTGGATGGGTCTCTGGCTAAAACCAAAGAAGAAATAGAGAAATACACAGGAAATAAGGTTGACCAGCAGAAACATCAAGCTTCTGAGGTAAGGTCTAATTCCATTCTCAATTCTTTCTCATTTTTAGCTCAATTTTTGAAAAAAACGAGAGCTATTGTCATGACCCTGGCGTCGTCGGTGGCGGCGGCGGCGTGGTCGTCCGGTTAAGGTTTTTTGTTCAGCTCAGCCTTTTTTTCTGTTTTTTAACAAACTACTACTGTTAAAGTCACTAAACTTCATAAACATAATCATAATATGATAAATAATAAAAGTAGATAGCTGGAAATCTTTATTTGTTTCACTTAAAACTTCAAAACGTAAGTTTAAGGTTTTTTGTTTAGCTCAGGTTTTTGACAATTTTTTACTCATGATTTTTTATATCTTAAAAAGTTTTCTTTTTTTTTGCTTGAAACTTCACAAACTTGCTGAGTGTCTTAAGTTGACCTTATATAACAAGTTTCATAACTCTGTAAATAGTATTGACAAAATTATCTCCCCATTTCGATTTAGAAAATCTACTTTGAAGGGAGAAAAATGGTGATAACTGAAACACAATTTAACCTATAGCTTTGAAACTTCCTAAACTTATTCAATGTCTTAACATAACTTGATACAACAAGTTCCATAACCCTGAACTGAATATTGACCAAATTATCCCCCCTTTTGGACTGAGAAAATCTACACTGAAGGTGTTGTCATCCGGTTAAGGTTTTTTATTAGCTCGACTTTTGAAAAAAACAAGAGCTATTGTCATGACCCTGGCGTCGTCGTCGGCGTCGGTGGTGTGGTCGTCCGGTTAAGGTTTTTTGTTTAGTTCATTTTTTTTTTCTGTTTTCTCCCTATCAGTCGAGCGTCTGTGCCGTACGCGGTGCTCTTGTTAAATTTAACTCTCAGCACGCTAGCGACGGATTTCTTCAACTGCTGATGACCTTTGCAAACAGTTTGGATCCAGATCACGCCCTACAAAACGTGGGGCTTGATCTGAGATACAAACTGTTTCAACACTCTCAGTCCGTCTCAGATCCTATTACAACAAAAATTTGGAAGCAGAAAATTATTTTTTTCAAATGTATTACAGACAACAATTTAACAAACGAAAACAACTTAGCTTTCAAAGAGTTAACCCTTTCCCTCATATATACTCTTATTGACGCCTCTGCAGCAGACGGGTTTTTGAAGAGCTTTTTCTAAGCACCATAGCCGCTAGTTTAATCCCCCCTTTCTATCATATAACAAATATGCAGCAGATGACTTTGAAAACGTTAATGCAAAAATATGGAAAATGTAAATAAATTACTTATGCAGTGATACAATCACTCATCCTGCTTCAGTGACAAACTTGAAATAATGTCCTCTTTACATGTTGCAACATATGGTAAAAAGTTTTCCAGTTTTTATCAAACTTCATAAACCACCTTGGTGGTGAAGTGGTAGAGCGTCCACCTAGGGTTTCGGGAGGACATGGGTTCGCTCCCCTGCCAGATAATACCAAAGACTTTAAAAGTGGTAGTAATGGCTACCCTCCTAGGTACTCAGGTTTGTGGGGTTAGCATTACGACTGACTGGTTAGTGTCAGGATAAACTTACCCAGAAAACACCATGATATAACTTAAAATTGTTGAAAGTGGCGTAAAACACCAAACAATCAATCCTTTCGAAACTTTGAACAGTTTATTTATTAACCCTTTCCCTCATATAGTGGCTTTCTGACGCCTCTGCAGCAGACGGCTTTTAGAAAACATGGTTACAAAAGAAGAAATTGCTCAAAACAAGCAATTTCTCCTTTTGCAACAATGTTTTCCACTTTTAGTCATAGGTTATCCATTCAATTATAGAGATTTTCTATTTTTTGACAAAATATGTTCAAAGACGTCTGTTGCAGAATTGTTGTATGAGGGAAAGGGTTAAGGAAACTTCATAAATATCTGAGAATTGCTTGTTAATGACTGCAGCTTCCACAGTTTTTGTTTGATCTTCTAGATAAATAGAACAATTTTTTTTTTTAGTGAGTGCACAGAGACTGCAGAAACGATCTTTTTCAGTGAATTCACTTTTTCCAACAATGATTTTAAAAGTCGTCTGCTGCTGAAGGAGTAAGATGTGATCACGGAAAGGGTTAAAGACATCTGTGTTGCTTCTCTTTCACATTGCGGATATCCCATTAGTTCTTGTTTGTCTCTTTTTCTTTTACAGAAAGCCATGAATCAAATGGATAAATACAGCAGGCAGGAAGTTCTGGACAATGATTGGCTGTTAAGAGAGGTATGCATTAGTTTAATTTATAGCGTCCACCTAGGTTTGAGGGAGGTTTGCGGGTTCGATCTCCGGTCAGGTCATACCAAAAACTTTGAAAATGGTAGTAATGGCTGCCTTCCTTGGCGCTCAGTGTTGCGGGTTAGCATTATGACTCAGGACTGACTGGCTGGTGTCAAGATAAATGGAGCTGTAGTGCTGGTAACTTACGGCGTTAAACACCAAACAACCAATCAGTTTTCAGTGGCTTCGAAAGAATGTTGTGTAAGTACTGGTGTGGGAAAGCCAGGAAAACATGGGTAGGTGCACTGACCGCCGTGATATGACCAAAGCTGTTGAAAGCGGCGTTAAACTCCAAACAAACAAACAAAACCAATCAGTTTCATCACTGTCCAATGTGAATTGTATTTTATTACACTTGACTTTCCCCCTGTATGAACAACGTGATGTGTTCATTCTTTGTAAAAAAGTTCAGTGTCAAGGTGAAAGATCCATGTCAAAGTGGTTATGCTATGTCTGTAAACAGAGATATTGTCCCTAGCACTTTAGTTTGTTGGTTAAATTCCTTCATACTTCATAGGTCATGGTCATATTTGAAGAGGTCACATTTAGCTGACCTAGGACAAAGGTCAACGTCACAATTACTATTATTAGCCTACCATGAAAATAGCTTTACCAATAATTTTACTAAAATTTCTTTTGTTGTGTGTAGGATAGGGAATGAGGGTATTCATGTCTTACAGATGATTTTCAGTTTGTTAGTTTAAACACATTTATTTAACATTGATCGTCAAAAAATGTCTGGTTTCAACTTAATATTAGATATATAGTTATGCTTTCATCTATCAATTTTTGTGTGTAAAAGTTAAAGTAAATTTTATATTCTTGCTACATTTGTAGGTTCAAATACATGGGAGAGAGACAGATGATTTAAGATTGACAGTGGAAGACCTGGAGAAAGGCAATCTTGAGATTATGGCTGAACTGTTTGAATGTAAAATTGAGGATCTTAAGATTTCAAGGTAAACATTCATATTAAGTATGTGTCTATTATTTGGTGAAGGCAGTAGAAGTATTGGAGAGTTGTACTCTTGACATTATGGCTGCATGAACTGCTTGATTGTAAAATTGATGATCAAAAGTTGCCTGCTGTAGATGCATAAGAAAGTGTCCGTAAATTTGAAAGGGTTTAAGTAAATTATCTGAAGAAAAGAATGCAAAATAACGACAAATGAAAGAGTCAATAAGCAGTAAGGAAACCAATCAAGGCATATTTTTTATGAGTTAAAATAAAGATCATTCTGCTACAGATTCTTTCTATTTAGGAAACCGTTATAAACTCATAAAAATACAGAGCGTAGTGACAATGAGCAATTTTACCTGCACAATCTTTTACTAATCATAATTTTATTTATGATTTTCCATAATTTTGCCTGTATTTTTTTAAATTAGTCTCACGATCTTTAACGCTTTCTGACGCCTCTGCAATAGACGGCTTTTTGAAAACATAGTCAAATGAGCAATTTCTCCTTTTTCCACAATGTTTACCACTTTTAAGCATAGGTTATCCATTTAATTATAGAGATTTTCTTTTTTTTGACAAAATATGTTCAAAGTCATCTGCTGCAGAATTGTTGTATGAGGGAAAGGGTTAAGTGTATGTTGGAAAGGGTTTATAGATACATCCATTTGTTCTTTCAGAAATTTCTACTTGACCCAGTTCAGTGATGGTGAAAATTTGGATGAAGATGGTATCCTAGAAATGGATTTGAAACAGTTGTCAATAGAACAGTCACCAGGGACCCAGCCAGCTAAACAGAGTGAGGAAATTGCCCTTGTTCATGTTTTGTCATTTATTGTTGAAAATATGGTAGAAGAAAGTTCCTGCTTTAACCCATTCCTGTATACAACAAAACTGCAGCAGACAACTTTGAAAACATCTAAACAAAAACATATGTAAAATCTCTATGAATGAAAGTATTATTATTAATTAATTGAATACATTGTGCCAAAAAAGAGTAATTGATCATGTTGAGCAATTTTTCTTTTTGCTTTTTGCCACAATGCTTCCAAAGTCTTCTGCTGCAGATGTGTCGAATTGCGGCACTGCATGTGGGAAATAGTTAAGCTCATGTGAAAATGATAAAGGCTATCACTCAAGGGGTTGTGAGTTTGAATCCCTGCTTGGTCAATTTTCATATTGATGATTGATAAAAGTCACCATGACTTGCATCATAATCTTCAACCAATGAGCTAATAGTCCTCATGGGAATATAGACGATTGCTTTTAAAAACAGTTGTCCAGAGTATTGGT
This sequence comes from Serripes groenlandicus, assembly GCA_031761405.1. Lineage (NCBI taxonomy): Eukaryota > Metazoa > Mollusca > Bivalvia > Cardiida > Cardiidae > Serripes > Serripes groenlandicus. Next base: position 59,807,239 of record JASEVX010000005.1, on the reverse strand, counting down.
ACGGGAAAGCTTGACTCACATGTGTAGGTGAATTGGCCATTGCGATATAACTGAAATATTGTTGAAAGTGGCATTAAAGTGCAATCAATTAAATTTTTGTGTTAAAGAAATATCAATATCAGCCTGTGACTCTGCTCAGTCTATCACTATGATCTTGTTTATCATTCTTGTTTATCATTCAGTCATTCACTTATCACCATCATCCTTGTTTATCATTCAGTCATTCACTTATCACCATCATCCTTGTTTATTATTCAGTTATTCACTTATCACCATCATCCTTGTTTATCATTCAGTCATTCACTTATCACCATCATCCTTGTTTATCATTCAATCATTTACTTATCACCATCATCCTTGTTTATCATTCAGTCATTTACTTATCACCACCATCATTGTTTATCATTCAGTCTTTCACTTATCACCATTGTCCTTGTTCATCATTCAGTCATTCACTTATCACCATCATTCTTGTTTATCATTCAGGCATTCACTTATCACCATCATCCTTGTTTATCATTCAGTCATTCACTTATCACCATCATCCTTGTTTATCATTCAGTCATTCACACTTATCACCATTGTCCTTGTTTATCATTCAGTTATTCACTTATCACCATTGTCCTTGTTTATCATTCAGTCATTCACTTATCACCATCATCCTTGTTTATCATTCAGTCATTCACTTATCAGCATGACCCTTGCTAGACATGTTATTACATTGCTTTGCATGACCCTGCAGCTATGCACTCTAAAAAAAACCTCAAAACAAGTACATTTGTAATTATATCCCCAGATACATAGTATATGGGGGCTATATAGGAGTCATGCTTGTCAGTTTGTCGGTCCGTCGGTCCGTTGGTCCGTCCGTTGTTCTGTGGACATTTCTTGTGAACACTATTTCTCAGCAACCCTTGGTCAGAATTCAATATAACTTCACAAGAATGATTGATACCAAGCCTAGTTGTGCATATTGTCGGCGTGTTGCACTGGAATTATTTTTAAATGAGTTATGGCCCCTTGAATTTCTCATACATAGTTGGTCTGTAGACATTTCTTGTGAACACTATTTCTCAGCAACCCTTGGTCAGAATTCAATATAACTTCACAAGAATGATTGATACCATGCCTAGTTGTGCATATTGTTTAAATGAGTTATAGCCCTTTGAATTTCTCATACATATGTATATTGTCAGGCACCAGCTGGGGGTATTCATCACCTTCAGTGATATTTCTAGTTTCTTCTGTTCCCAAAATATATTCATCTGTGTTTCAAAATTATACAGTAGTAACTATTTTTCACACAAAGGTTTTCAAGGCAGTCAATCCTTCCACCTATGGGCTTACAGTCTATGTGGAAAAGAATCCAGTTACTTGGAAAGACTGTTGAATAGAATACAAGTGTGAGACAACTAGGAAACACATGGATATTTTAACCGGCTGCCTTGATATGACTAAAACATTGTTGAAACAGCATTTAACCCATAACAATCAATCAAACGTTTTACTATTTAAAATCACAGCTCGTCCAGGAAGTGTGACAGCCCGTGCGGTACAAGACAAAGTATTCTCCTTAATCAAGGCATCCATACAGAGTGATGATGAAGAAAGTGGTAAATATAAACTCATATCTTTCGTTTTCATTTCCTTTTTTTGACCAACTGCTCTTTCATGACTATATAAGTTATCTTTAAACCTTTCCCACATACAGACGGTTTCTGATGCCTCTGCAGCAGATGTCTTTTGATAACATTGTGACAAAAGGAGAAATTGCACAAAACAAGTAATTTCTCCATTTGCCACAATATTTTCAACTCGATTCAATAATTACACTGACTGTTTAAGAGATTTTATAAAATTTTACAAAGATGTTTTCAGAGTTGTCTGCTGCAGATTTGTTGTATGTGGGAGAGGGTTAAACCTTTATCACATACAACAAATATGCAACAGATGACTATGAAAATATATAGATTAAGATGGAAATTCTCTATTAATGTAAGAATAGTTATTGAAAAGAGTTGTTAACATTGTTGCAAAAGAAGAAATTGCTCATTATGATCAACTTCTCCTTTTGCCACAATGTTTTCAGAAATTGTCTGTAGCAGATGAGACAAATTGCGTCTACAGGATTTAGTAACGAAGGCATGGTTGATCCCCGTTATATAAATCTATAAATCTCTACAATGAAAAATGGAACAAAATGATTCAAACCTGTTAAAAGTCCCCCTTCACTTAGATTATCTGACCTTTCTCACATGAGCAAAGTTTTCCTTTTGTCACAAACATTTCAACTTTGTTGTTTGAGGGAAAGGGTTAAAACTTTCCCACATACAATAAATTTGCAGCAGACAACTTTGAAAACTTATTGGCAAAAACGTGAAGCATATTAGAGTTTAATTATCAAAAAGAGTTGAAAACATTGTGGCAAATTGAGAAATTGCTCGTTCTGAGCAATTTTGTCCTTTTGTAATAATGATTTCATAAGTCGTTTGCTGTGGAGGCGCCAGAAAGCATCTATATGTGGTAAAGGGTTAAGTAGATTGAAGTTTTCCATTTGTTTTTTTCCTGCACTATAATTTAGCTGAATACATTCAAAGCCAATAGTGAATACTCTTTGTGTACTTGATTCTTTTGTGAGAAACAAAATTTTGTATCTTTCATTTTGTTGTTCTCATTGTGAAAATTCCATTATGTTGTGAAACAATCATGCTATTGACTAATGCTTTTCACGTAACTTTTAGGATCATCAAATGAGGATGGTAAGATTTCTACAGATTTTTTTTCACATTTTCTGAACAGACATTTTTAAAAATGGTTGCACCTATTACATACATTATGTAACATACCTCATATTTATTTGCACAGGTTTTTGGGTACTAATTGTTTTACTCTTTTATTTGCATGTCTTTCTGTCTGTATACATATTTTTAGAGGTTATTTTAGCTTAAAACTAATGAAAGTTCAGATGACTTTATGTGATGGCGCAGTTCTCATTATTTGTTAACCCTTTCCAACATACAACAAATCTGCAGCAGACGACTTTAAAAAACATGTGGACAAAACTATGGAAAACCTCTGTAAACAAATGTATAACTATTGAATAGAGTTGAAAACATGGTGTCAAAAGGAGAAATTGCTCGTTTTGAGCAATTTCTTCTTTTGTCAACATGTTTTCAAAAGGCTGCCTGCTGCAGAGGCGTCAGAAAGCGTCTATATGAGGGAAAGAGTTAACTTTTTCTCCTTAACCCCTTTCCCACATGTTGGCACCTTATGACAAGTTAACAGCAGATGACTGTTGAATACATTGTAGCAAAAGAAGAAATTGCTCATTATGAGCTATTTCTTATTTTGCTACAATCTATTCAACTGTATGCAATAATTATACAATTATACATTTGTCTATAATTTTGCCTGTATATAGCTTAGGCTGATCCGGTCGATACTTTACGCAGAATCAACAAAGTTGGTTTTCTCGCAGGACAGCTCACATGTCTTTAGAATTCATTGAGTTCAATTTTGAAACCCTTATATTGCAGTAATATACCACATGACTTCTTTTATTATACTAAAAATCCTATAACACTGTTTATGATTTCCTGCCCTTGAAAAGTGACATTTAGCCATTCAAGCTCTTATGTGCCTTAACCCTTAACCCTTGCAGACGCATTTCAACGCAATAGTAGCAAGACGACTTTTCAGTTTTGAAAACACTGTGTCCAAAGGTGAAATTGCTCATGATGGGCAATTTCTCCTTTGGCCACACTGTTTTCAACTTTATTTAACAATTAAGCTATCTTTTATGGTGATTGTCAGCTTTTTGTCACTATGTTTTTAAAGTTGTCTGCTGCAGATTTGTTGAATGTGGGAAAGGGTTAACCCTTTCCCACATACAACACATTTTCAGCTGATGACTTTGAAATCCTCTATGAAAAGATATGGACAAAATCTGTACAAATTAACTTACAATTATTAAATAGAGTTAAGAAACATTTGGAAAAGGGAAAATTGCTCATGATGGTTTATTCTCCTTTTCCATCAATGTTTTCAAATACATCTACTGCAGATGGATCTAATGTTGTCTGCTTGTGGAAAGGTGTCAGCTACTGTTTTATGCCCTTATTTGCCTTAATTTCCCTCTGACCATTTAATTTATTTAGAAAGGTACCGGAAATTAACACCAGATGATTGTTGATACCCAATAACATAAAGACACTTTAATCCTGTCCAACATATCACAAATCTGCATCACACTATTTTAAAAACATCTACATAAAATAAGGAAATTCTGTAACAATGAAAGTATAACAATTGAAGAGAGCTGAATTTCTTTTTACAAAAAGTACATCTGCAACAGACAACTTTAAAAATAATTAAGCAAGACTATGGAAAAGTTCCATATATGAGAGTATAATTATAAGAAAAAGTTGAAAACATTGTGCAAAAGGAGAGATTGCTTATGATAAGTAATTTTGTCTTTTGCCACAATGTTTTAAAAAGTAGTCTGCTACAAATCCGTCTATATGTGCGAAATTATTAATACCAGTTATGATCTTTGGACTCAAAGTTCAAAACAATAAGAAGTTTGATTTAGAAATAAATTTCAATAATTACAGAAAGACCTTAGTTAAGTAGAGGAGATAAATGGATCATTTTATTTCCAAACGTCATGAGATGCATGAGTTGCATGAGTTGCATGTATTACAAAATGCTTAGATGGAAGACGTAGAAAATAAAAAAAAGAGAGAACTTTAAAGCCCAAAAATGAGTTGACACTTGAATATATTTCATAAAGTTGACTAGTTTAATAATTAAGTGTTTTCATTATACAACAAGATTTTGCCTTTTGAGATGATTTCCTTTTTGAATGTTATATATAATATATTCAAGAGTTTGTCAGTGATTTGGCATATTAATTCATGAAAAGTATCTTCGCTTTGTCATCTCATTGCTTATTTGTCTGTTTTCACAATGTTAAAAGATAGCATTTTCTGCTTTCAATGTGTCAAAGATCATCTCTTTATGGAAAAGTGGAAGGGGTCATTTTGGTTAACTCTGTCCCGGAATGCAAACACTCTTTGAGGCATATGCAGCAGACAACTTTTGAAATCCTTGTGGAAAAGGAGAAATTGCATGTCAAGGGCAATTTCTCCCAATGCAACCATGTTTTCCACCCTATGGGAAATAAAATTGGAACTCTGTATATATAATCTTTAACAACTTGTAAGGTTTTTTCCATATTTCAGCCAAAATGATTTTGAAGTTGACTGCTGCAGTTTGTTGTATGTGGGGGGATAACAGTACTGAAGCTTAACCCTTTCCCTCATACTACAATTCTGCAGCAGACGACTTTGAACATATTTTGTCAGATGGATAACCTATGACTAAAAGTGGAAAACATTGTGACAAAAGGAGAAATTGCACGTTCTGTGCAATTTCTTCTTTTGTCACTATGTTTTCAAAACGCCGTCTGCTTTAACCCTTTCCCTCATACTACAATTCTGCAGCAGACGACTTTGAACATATTTTGTAAAAAAATAGAAAATCTCTATAATTGAATGGATATATCCTATGACTAAAAGTGGAAAACATTGTCTCAAAAGGAGAAATTGCTCATTTTGAGCAATTTCTTATTTTGTCACTATGTTTTCAAAGAGCTGTCTGCTGTAAAGGCGTCAGAAAGCGTCTATATGAGGGGAAGGGTTAATTGGATGCATTTGTATCACATCCATGCTGTAAAATGGTATTATATTGGGCACAAACAGTATGGCTTATTTGGTTATTCAGTATTATCAGCTCACTAGATTGGACAAATTATATATTATGTATGTTTGTCCACTTGACACTTCTGTTTTTGAAAATGTATATTGTCTTTCATACCTTCTTGCTTATCCGCTTCACTATGTTTGAAACATAAGGTCCCAACAACATTTAGCCATTCAGTATGGTCCTTGGATTTCACTTCATCGTCTTCCATGCAAGAATCAAAACGCTTTATCCTCAAAATTTATATAAACATGGCTGTGATGGGTAATATATATTCTATAGGTTTAGTGGTCTTTGTTTGTAAAGATTATCATTTCTACTAACTTTTAAATATTCGTCCCATAGATATTTCAGGAAAGACAAAAGCACATCAATCAAATATAATTACAGATGAGGTTGAAAATCCTGCCGAGAATGCTGAGATAACAGCAGAAATATTGAATACTCCTTAGCTTGTCTGTTTTTCAAACAAAAAGAGTCACAGTATTGTGATACCCTTAATTGGCAGCGTCTTCATTGTCATCTGCGTCGTCACAAAGTTTAAACTTACCTCATAACTCAAAAACGTATCAACCTTTACAAATGAAACTTGGTACACATGTCTATACCAAGTCACATAACTCTGGCTTTAATAATTATTCAGTAATGTCCCTTTTTTGACTAAGAAAAAAGCAGATGAGCGTTGGTGCTCTCTCTTGTTTTACTAACCTATTCAAACCCTTATTCCAATGTACTATCTTATGTCAGAATTACACAATGCTTTGTACAAGATTGTATGCCATTCCCAAGACAATTTCTTATCCCTCTAATTAAAGATTTTTTTATTTTATTTATACCACAGGACTTGAGGGTTTAGTGCCCAAATTTTGAAAATGTAGTGCTAAGGTCATAACAAAACCTATTTCATACTTTTTCAACCAAAGTATATCCAACTGTAAGAGTTATTCCTATCTTTAATCCTTTTCCACATACAACAAATCTGCAGCAGATGACTTTGAACACATTTGAAAAATCACCACAAATGAAAGTATAAATATATAAAAGTGTTGAAAACATTGTGGCAAAAGGAGAAATTGCTCATTTGAGCAATTTCTCCTTTTGTCATAATGTTTTCAAAAGACATCTGCTACAGAAGCGTCAGAAAGTGACTATATGTGGGAAAGGGTTAAAAAGGTAACTAAATTGAATACCGGTAACTTCAATATTACCTGTATTATCAAAAATTCTTGAATGGCATGTCAGTGATCACTTGAAGATACAAGAATGTAAAAAATGTATGAAAAACAATTGTTCTGCTGTGTAAGACAGGGAAATGCATATACCAAGAATCTAAATGAGCAAACTCATCCGTAAAGCTGATGTGTTAGGTGGCTTACACTTTTTTTTGTCACCATGTTTTCAGCTCTTTTCAATTATTGTACTTTCATTTAAAGGGAGTTTCGATTTTTTTTTCGGGAATGTTTTCAAAGTTGTCTGCTGCAGAATTGTTGTATGTGGGAAAGGGTTATAAATAAAATTCCCAGAACATATGTCTGATCTGTTCAAAAAGTCCAGAAATATAAAATTAAGATCTGGCACCAAGCATAGCATACACTGCATTCCTAAACCAAGTATAGAATTTTATAGAAAATCTTTGACCTACTCAGGACAAAGAATATGGAACCAGATTACATTGCATGTCAGAAACTGTGAACATTTTAAACCACATATTCATCGTGGCACTGTGGTGGACATCTATTACTTAACTCTCCTGTATATGTGCTTGCATCTTGAATGTATACCTCATCATTATAAATATGTCTATTATATTGTATATATCATTATGTAAATATTTGTAAATGTTTTAGCAGAGACCCACAGGGATAAATAAAGTCTTTAATATTAATTTTATTATTTTTTGTGTCAAAGTAAGCTATCTGTCCATGATACCTCATATGCATTCTTTATTAAATTCTGCGATCTTTTGACGGACTTGAAAACATTGTGACCTTTTGAAGCTGTTGCAGCAGACAACTTGAAAGTATTGTGGTAAAATGAGTAATTGCTCAAAATGAGCAATTTCTCCTTTTGCCACATTATTTTCAACTTTATCAAAAAATTATACTTACATTTAAAGAGATTTTACATATTTTTATTGTATGTTGGAAAGGGTTGAATCTATATGTGACCACCAACCCCTGTGTTGTATTAAAGATTTGTCTAAGTAAGACCATGCTTTAGTACCAGGAAATAAGGTTTAATCGAGAGAGGACAGATGAGAGAGATATTTACGGGCAAAGATCAATTTACTCCTTAATTCTTTCACAAATGCAGACACGTTTTGATGCATTGAACAATTTCTTCTTTTGCCACAATGTTTTCAACTCCATTCAATAATAATATAGAGATTTTCAATATTATTGCCATTATGTTCTCAAAGTCATTTGTTGCAGATTTGTTGTAAGTGAAAGGCGTTCCAGTCTTCTTAACCCTTTCCCACATACAAAAAAATATGCAGCAGACAGCTTAATTACTGATAAAAGTTGAAAACATTGTGGCTCTTTTTAAGCAATTCCTTCTTTTGTCACAATGTTTTCAAAAGTTGTTTGTTGCAGAGGTGTCAGAAAGAAAGCATCGACATGAGAGAAAGGGTTAAAGCTCCTGTTTTAGTTTGACATAGTCAATCAATTAGGCTTACACATATTTCACACATATTTTTCAGACACGGAGAGTACTGATACAGATTTATTGGACAACATGTTCTTTGAGGAGGAAAACTGGAGTGTAAGTTAAACACATTTATCAACTTCTTATTGCTTAATTTAGGCTCTACTAAAAAATTTAGCTGGTCTATTGTTCGAAGAAAAAATTTCAGGGTATTGTGATAACCTTGGCGACGTCTGGGTCGCTACAAAACTTTAACCTAACCTCATAACTCAAGAACCATTCATCATTTTCAAATGAAACTTAGTACACATGTCCATAGGAACAATATGCATGTATATACCAGGTCTCATAACTCTGGTCTCTTTTTCGACTTAGAAAAGAGCAGACGATCGTTGGCGTTCGCTTGCAGCGCTCTTGTTAGATAAACAAACTAGTAGCAAAAGATAGGTTTTATATGTAGGAAAAAACAAGATCAGTTTTAAGTTTGAATATGCCCGTTTCAATTATCAATTGTTTTATGTGAACACGAGTGTGTAGCAGCATCCACATGAGCTAACAATTCTCTAACTCAAGCATGTCTGATCTAATTTTCACCCATCTTAGTCATATTTCTAGAAACATGTGCTATTTATGAACAAAACGAAATTCTATATTTAACATTCACACACAAGATGGGTAAAGAAATTTAAAAGACAGATCTTACCATCATCCCTTTAGAAAGCGTAGACACAGTTCAAAAGGTGATTAACACTTTCCCACTTGCAGACACATTTTGACACACTTTTGAAAACGTTGTTGCGAAAGGTGAAATGATGAGTAATTTCTCTTTTTGCCACAATGTTTTCAACTTTATACCATAATCATATTTTCATTTATCGAAATATGTCAATTTTTTGCCATGATGTGAACAACTGCAAGCTGGTTACCTGATCCGCTGACAGACGAGATATAAGAACATAGCATGCAGTGTGGGAAATATAAGAAATGTGTCATTTTTAGCACTATGTTTCCTTTTCCCACAATGTTTCTAAATGTTACCTGTTGCAAAGAAGTCAAACACTATCTGTTTCAAGGGAAGGGACAATCAGTGTATAACTTGATTTTTGCAGGACTATTTACAACTTGGACCGTTGGAACTGAAACTGCTCAATGTAACAGGGCAACAGCTGCCCATTCATATTCCTGCTGCCCTTAACGATGAAGAGAGTGCAGCGAAGAAGTGTAATCCAGACGAATGGCCCGTGTCGAAGCCGATGTTGATGGAACTTGTTACTCCTAGGGAGGTAGCCACGTAACGTAGAGTACTTGTGGAATTGGAGACTAACTTGGATTAACCCACATCTACATACAGACGCTTTATTACACATTTCCAGCAGACGACTTTTGAAAACATTGTTGCAAAGGGAGAAATTGCTTATTATAAGCAATTTCTCCTTTTGCCACAATGTTTTAAAATCTATTTAATAATTAAACAATCTTTATGGAGATTTGTCACGTTTTTGTCAATATTTTTTTAAAGTCGTCTGCTGCAGTTTTGGTTGTATGTGGGAAAGAGGGTTAACTCATACATAAATAAGCATTTACTGGTTCTAAAATTCTTATTTTAAAATGGACTGTCTCACGATTTTGGCATAGAAGCTAAAAATGCTAAAAGTGATCGACTTTTAGTTGGTATTTGCCTGTTGTGCTCATACGAAAACGAGCAATATGTATATTGTGGATAACAATTTGATCGAATGCACTCAAGAAAATGATGACACGGTAGTGTCGTCACCTGTCATATAACCTGGTTCTTCTACGTAAATTAAACCATAAACATTCAAGAAAGTACCGTGGCTATCTTTCCCACATAGGGCCAATCAGCAGCAGATGACTTAGAAAATGTATTGGCCAAAAGATAATTTATCTCTGTAAACGAAAGTTGATTTTTAGAAAAGAGTTGAACATAATTGCTCATTATGAGTAATTTTTCTTTTGCCAATCGCCAAAAAAAATTCAAATGTTGACTACTGCTGATGCATCAAAATGTGTGGATATGTAGGAAAGGGTTTCATTAGGAAAACAAAGTATCTTATCTACGTCCCTGATAGTGTGAAGTAATATCTTATATGTATGGTATTGCGTATCATTTTCAGCTTTACAACAAGAACTGCCATTATAATATTATTACTCAAAATGGAATCTAACCAGTGTTGTCTTGACCCTAAGGTACATTTAAAAAAAAAATGTATTGTTTGATATTTGGGATCTCAAATTCGCGAGACAGTCTATTTTATTGCCATAGGCACTGTTGTAGCTGAATGAAATGAAATATATCGATTACATGATAATGTAGGCCTAGACCAGCTTGCGTGTCCATGCAGGCTTATCATTATATGCTATTTATTTTCTCCCCTCTTTTATGTTATCAAACTGTTCTCTGGTACATGTATTAAACTCTCCCCAATCAGAGACATATAAACACATGTGTTTATATGTCTCTGCCCAAATATAAAATAATTGGACTAATGACTTTGTTCATTAAACAAACTTTTATCATAGAGATTAACCATATTTTTGCTTACATGTTTTTAGATTTAAAAACATATTGGTAAAAGGAGAAATTGCTCATCATGAGCAATTTCTTGATTTGCCACAATGTTTTAACAATTAAATTGTTTTCTGCAGAAAAATCAGAATACGTCTACTTGTTGGAAAGGAATAAACTGAAACAGTGTTGTAAAAGAAACAGTACAAAAGTACAGCTTGTGGTAGCATTACACTGGGAGTTTGAATACATTCCAACCAGTCATGTATACATTCCTTGGTATATCATATATAATGTGGATGGTGGTCATACTCGAAACTGCCCCTTTCGTTAAAAATTATTAAACAAAAATCAGCTGTCATTATGTTTTTTGAGATTTTATCTTTTGGATAAATATGACTACATTTTGGAAAATTTGATGCATATGTATCAAAAATAATTAAAATTGTTTATACAAAATTAAATGAAGAAATGCTTTGGATCTCGGTACACAAGTATGCTACATACAATCCTTATACATGTGACAGGTAATGGTCGCTACCAAGGAAGAATACTGATTATCAGCTGTGGTTGTTTATATGATATATCATTTTCGAAGCTGTTTAGTGGTTTTATCTCTTTGGTTCGTATATGTTATTAACCCACTGTGATTTATTGTTTTGACGAAATTTGAATTAAACTGTTCATTGTTTTCTTACTTTTTGTTTTGTCGAATCTCAAGCTTTCTGCTTCACACTTATATATACATATAGTAATTTCGTTATAACACCATTGGAGAAATTGATGGGAACACGAAGAAGAACAACAGCAGTATATTATATAAATATATATAATTTACAAGAAAGTTAAAATGTATGAAACACAATTGTTGAACAATAGAACCTGCTGTGTAAGACAGGGAAATGCATATCCGTAAAGCCCATGTGTTAGGTGGCTTCTTTACACCTTTTTAAATCGAATTTAAACTGAGCATGTCAGAATGTTGTCTTGGTGATTTGTCTAGCTTAGAACTGGTTTGTTTACCCACGGATCATGAATAAGTGAACTGTCGCCGTGATATAACTGAAATAATATGGAAAGCGGCGTAAAACCACAATAAAACAAATTGTCTTGGTGATATATAGGCTAAGTTCAAATATTGGTCATATCGAGTCAAAAACTAGGTCACTAAAATAGGTGACTTGTTTATCAAATTACTTATTGGAGTTTAATTTATGAACACCTTATAATAAAAAAGCCATGGCTCAGCGTTATAAGTCCATCGTTGTCCCATTGTGTTTAGTTATCTTGATTCGTTCACAAGATTTTTTGATAAAATGCAATTGGGAAGTTTTACCAAATGACATGCAATTTGTTTCAAACTTGCTTTGTGGCAATAGCATTTTGGATGAAACAGTCGTCATGACGACGGTCTTTGTGTGATCACAAGTATATACTAACCTAGTAAAGAGAGCTTAACCCTTTCCCACATATATACGCTTTCTGACGCCTCTTCAGCAGACGCATTTGAAATCATCGTGGCAATAGGAGAAACTGCTCAAAATGAGCAATTTCTCCTTTTGCACACTGTTTTCAACTTTATTCAAGAATTAGACTTTCATTTTTCGAAATTTTCTGTGGTTTTTTTCCAGGGACACTATGTTACAGTGTCCCTGTTTTTGCCTCGACGTTTTCACAAGTCGTCTGCTGCTGATTTCTGTAAGTGGGAAAGGGTAAAGCTGCACAGGTATATAATCCGCATTACTCATGCTCATGCAAATGATGAAAATCAGTGAATTGTATATGTCATGAAAAGCTGGCGTTCGAGGGCATACTGAACACTGTTAAATGATTCGACGTCCATGAGTCCATCGGTATACTAGCTAGCTCCGATTATTCCTATGATTCCGACTGAAAGACCATACAGTATCAGGCCAACAACTATCAGAATATATAACGGTAGAACCTGAAATATATGTATGTAGAAACTATTCAAAGTACGGAAAGAAGTATCGGCCAATTGGTTTAATTATACCCCCTTCGAAGAGGAGTCACTGTGTTGGGCTGTCTGTCAGAAGCCATATTTTGTCCGGCAATCTTACAATTGCATGTTATTTTACAGAGTTATAGCCCTTTTACTTATTAAGTTATGGTGTAGGTCAAGGTGCTGTTTTGGGGGTATTTATCATCTTCAGTGATAGTTCTAGTTGTTACTGGAAAGAATAATGATTCACTATCCCGAAATGTTTCTGAATATAAAAGTTCAGATATAGATAGAAGTGTCGGATAGCTTATATCTAGGGAATCCGGAATATTGAGCTAATAACCAAAGTGCAATTCAGTATGTAGATATTGAATCTAAATCTAGATTATGGTTTTGAGTTCGAGACTTGTAATGGTCAACAATTTAATTGTTATCTCCCGTGAATCTAGTTTGGTGTCTCCCGCTATCCTAGCTGGATTGACGTTATGTCAATTAGCCAAAATCAGTCGATGGATATATTAGTTTAGTTATTAAATGAATGAACTACGGCTCAAAAAAAGACACAACTATACTGTTTGCTGCCCGACTCAATTTTTATCTTCATTTTTCTAGAATTGGCTTTGGATTATTCCAAATGCTAAGCTGGACAAGTTCACTTTACAAATTCAGCATTGACAGGGTTAAATATTGAAATATCCTTTTACCGCAGAACATCCATCAAAATAATAATGTTGACCTATTTGATCTCCTTTGCTGTTATAACAGGTCTTTCAGTAGGAATGTAGACCTGCTAAACTATTACGGCGTTCGTGTACTTAAGTCGGGTAATGTCTTGTTTATCATGTATACTTACGGAAGGCTTCTGACCGTCAGACTTTTCTTCCATTTCCATGTTGTTTGGCGTAGATCTAACGTCTTTTTCATATGGTGCATTTTTCACAGAAGCACCTGTATCAAAAGGACATACAGTGAACTCGAGATATCTCGGGGGTCCAAAGGGACCAATAAATTATCGACATATTCCAGGTATTTCTCGAGTAATGCTAAATTAATTTTTGTTTTCAGCTTCGCTTGCAATTCATGTGCACTTAATGGTTTATTATGAAGAAAAAGTCAGTTAAATCATATTCAAAAAACAGCGCAACAGTTCTGATTGTTTGTTTGTGCAATCGGCTCTTCTGCTTCGCTGTTTTCAGAATATATCCGTTCAATGAATTGGTTCGAGTTAAACGGTTTATTCGAAATATCCCATGTTCGAGTCATTGCAAGTCCACTGGATAATAAAAAGTGAAACATCTCAATTTTAATATATATGTATGTTGTTTATATTGCATCGACAGCTACGGTAATTTAGCACGCATATACACTTTGATTGAATTTCTAAAAATGCATACATAAATACATACATCATTCAATCCTAGTCTTCTAAACATTAAAAAAAAGACAAAAAACCATTTAGACATGCCTTTGTAGTATCAAACTATAGCCTTAGAAATCGCACTCGAAAGAATGTTTATTTTCCCCTAGGCATTCTTGGCATGAAACCATTTCGTCGTTACCTGCTCAGCATCGTACATATAAGGACACCACATCCGTCATTTACAACTACATTTTTAGTTCGTATGCTTTTCGTCACAAAACTTAAATCTCAGTTATGTCCCTTTTTGGACATTCATACAAAAAGTTTAACTTTGCACAGAACTAAAAAAAACGTTCAACAATTTCAAATGAAGCTTGGTACACATGTTCCTAGAAACAATACGCATGTCTATACCAAGTTACATAACTCTTGGCTTTGATAATTATTTAGTAATGCCCCCTTTTTCGACTAAATACTAAAACACAGACGAGCGTTCGCTCCTCGGCGCTCTTATATATATATATATATTAAATAAATCAAGACCAACCTACTACTTTTCAGAAGCATTCTTACCTCTTTTTTTGTTATATATCCACTTATGTACATCTAGTATTATACATGCTACACACACGACCACGATGGCTCCCACAGTAACATAGACTGGACTCTCTGATAGCTTGGACCGTTCCATGTAGTAACCAACAATAATTGCAAAAACTGAAATAGGAAAATATACTGAAACAGATATGGCTCGCGTCTTTAGATATGGGGGTATTATTACATCTGCGAACAGTGAAGATTCGTGTGAGCTTGTGCATACATTAGTCCCATCAAAGTATTCACTGTTAGGTAACTAGTATATCTTATACAGACATACAATTATTCTGGGGGAAAAAACCACAACTAGAAATGTAGCCCAACTAGTTCTATGCCAATTTGACTTTAATCTTTTCCCACATATAGACGCTTTCTGACGATTATGCAACAGACGACTTTTGAAAACACTAGCAAATGCAGAAATTGCTTAACATGAGCAATTTCTCAGTTTGCAACAATGTTTTAAATCATTTATAGAGATTTTCAATAGTTTTGCCCAGATGCTTTCAAAGTCGTTTGCTGCAGATGTGTCATATGTGGGTCAGGGTTAAATTATGTAGTGTATTTTCCCAAAATGAAGTCCATGATCAGGATGTTAATAATTTCCAAGGATCGTGTGGATGTCATATTACTTGCAACACAAAAATCTAGCCTAGTAGTGTTGAGCCACAAATGAATCATGACAAAGTATGCTGTAAACCAAGCGTAACTCATTTGTGACCAATCTCGATCAAGATCAGTCAGCGCATCGGCGGTCTGATCTAGTTATGCACTAATCGCCTCTGGAGTGTAGTGGTACCAAATACTTTGAAAATGGTAGTAATGGCTTTCCCTCCTTCTCCCTCATGTTTTTGGGGATGGGCATTACGACTTTCTCGCTGGTGTCAGGATAAATAAACCAGAAGTACAGGTGACATACCGAGGAAACGTCGTGATATAACTTAAGGCGCCGTAAAACACCATTCATAAAAGCAAACTGTTCACATATGAATCATGTACGTTTTTAAGAAACTTCTTTTAAACAAACATCCATTTAGTTCCTGCAATAAATGCGCAATCATGTCTTTCCCCACACGTGTAATAATTACTTAACGACTAGTTTTCTTTTGGTACCGCTCATCAATGCGTTAATGCTGGTTTTGCTCATATACACGTGTAAATAACTAGTTTAATGTTAGTTATCCTGGAGCACTGCTCAAATAAAAGAAACAAGTGGGACCTACCTGCAAGTAGCTGGGTAACGATGCCCAGCAGCATGTGTCCCCAGTTAAAAACCCATCGATATTTGTGATCGTTTCCTGGTCGTAATAAAGCAGCTAGTGGCTAAAAACATAAAATGTTTTCACTAATATCGACTTCTTATTTTCAAGCAAATGTGTCTGTTTGTACTTTACAGTTGTGCAGTGGAAGTGCTCTCGTAACAAAGGTTCCGGGTTCGAATCCCGTCATGATCGGATTCGGCATCTGGTATTTTTGCATACAAACGGTACGAGTACTGGTTAAGTCTCCAGGAAGCAGACATCGAGCGCGAATTTGCAAACGATGTAAAATAAATAAGTTTAAACTAACATAATGTATTACCACGGACAATACAAGAGACAAATGATTACTCCTTTTATATGCCATTAATTTATCATCTTACGGAACTGACAAGAGAAAAGTTTAGAAACGAAACATGAATCACAAAGGGAAACGTTTGTGAACATTGATATTACCCCATTCTTTCATACAATAAATTTGTAGCAAACTTGGAAAACATGTTGGCAAAAAAGCGTTCGTTAAATCTCTATAAATAAAAGAATAAATTATTGAATATAGTTAAAGTATTTTTTTTCGAAAGAAGAAATTGCACATCATGAGCATTTTTTTTCAGGCACACTGTTTTAAAAAAAAGTCGCCTGTTACAGATGTTTCATGTATAGGCTAAATGGTTTGTAAAGACGAAAGAAAATTGTTTACAAATAACCTACACTCGCAAATATGGCAATCGTAATCGATTAACTTACATTGGCGTACATGGATAACAATTTAAGAAAATGATGAAGACAAAACATTATCAAATAACTTACATTGGCAAAATATGTAAAACAAGAAATATCTTTAAAAAAGATAAACGGCGCTCAATATAAGAAAACACTAAGAAATGGAACATGCGCATTCAATGCCGAGAATACGTCACATGACTATTACGCTCCCAAGAGGTGTATAAGTTTCAATTGACGATAAATAACTGAAAACTTATCATGTTTCAAAAATAATTAATATTTTGCCCTTACATATTATATTCCGTACGTTTTCATTGAAATTTATTTCTTACGGAAAACAATTAAAGGTTAGTATGCAGAACATTTCATTTTAAAACTTCACCTTATAAGTGCCTCTCGTAGAATCGCCAACATAACTATGAACCAATCAAAACGTTTCATTTCCTTTATTTCTTCGACATTAATTAAATACAACATTTGATTGGTCTACAATCTAGATAATTTGTTTAACATCTAGGTAAAAACTGAGGTTAAACAGCTATCGCCGAAAAAATGTTATCATTTACTTTATATTGATGAAAATAAATGTGAGAATTGTTAACAAGTAACTTACATTGGCAAATGTGAAAACGGTTACGACGATTCCAATAACAGGATGTACGCTCGATATATTGCCGCCTTTGGATGGAACTATCTGTAATATAACACAACGGTTAAGTTACAGTTATAACCATGTCTTTACCGTGGCCGCGTGGTTAGTGTCGGGGATTAAGAATCGGGCGTTCCCGGTTAGATACCCAGTTTGCAGCGCTGTGGTCATGGAGTGCTCTTGGGCAAGGCACATATCCTAGCCTATTACTGGTTTGTTTACTCAGGGATCATGGATTAGTGAACTGTCGCCGTGATATAACTAAAATAATGTTGAAAAAGGCGTTAAACCCAACAAACCAAATGCTCCATTATATTGCCGCCTTTGGAATCGATTGGTTGGGGGGGGGGGGGGGGGGGGGGGGGGTTAACGCCGTTTCAACAGCTTTTTAGTCATAAAACAGAGGACAGTTCACCTACCCGTGTGTTTCCTGGCTTTTCACCACCTGTACTTCACACAACACATCTTTCCAACTAGCTGCTTTTCTGCATAGACTGCTTACACATTGATGATTGACGCTTGTCATTTCGAAGGTAAATGTCAGTCAGTGCATTAGCAAGTTGTATAAAAGAAATATCCTTTATGTCGAATTACAGGCTGACAAATTCATCTCCGTCTTTCATGTTTATCAGAAAGAGGCCATTATAATCGAGTTTAACTATACAAATGTTGAACCTTTTGACTAAAACAAGATAACTAAAGAATGAAAGCAGACACCGTTATATTAACATGTATCATTAAAGAAAATGCACAAACCTGACTGTATCCTTCTATTTCGACGAAAATTGGTACCAAGCCTACGACGAATAGTACTACCACGGCGACCATGGAAATGCGGTGAACCTATGTAAGGTAGAAACGTTCGTGGAATTATGACTAAAAAGACGCAATATTTTACCAAAGAATTGTAAAAAAAAATGAGGAATGTCACGAAATGGGTTGTGTTACAGGAAAAACAACCTTTTTCCTAATAACTATATTGTTTAATCGCTGTTTTTATGCTGCTTTCAACAATTAGTCTGTTATATCCCGGCGTTTCCTGGTTTAGTTACCAGTACTATTGGTCCATTTATCCTGACACGAGCCAATCATTCGTAATGTTTACCCCGCAGCCATGAGCTCTAATGAGGGCAGCCAGTACTACCGCATGATCGAACCTGCGACCTCCTTCACCGAGGTGGACGCTAAATCTCTTCACCCCCGATGTGGTAACCTTACTATTCTTATGGCAACTGACAGATAGATATAGGTCAAATTACGCCAAAAACATCCACGGCTAAACTGATCTAGCAAATAGTCCATAAAAATTTGCGTATAATTTAGTGTATACCCCGTTATGCATTGAATATATAAAATTGAGTTAAAATTCATTTTAGTATAGGATGCACTGGAAAATATTGATTTAATTATTGTTAGTATTTTGACCTTGTTTGAAAGTGAAAGTAGATAATAAGAAAAACAGTTATTATCAAAAGAGAATTTCTCCTTTATTCCTTTATTCACACTGTTTTGATTTTTTTTTCAAGAAGTTGTATTTATTATACCTATCTTTTTGAGAGCAGACTCTTAAGCTATTTTACCAAGAACATGTTGATCCTTTCCCACATACAACAAATCTGAAGCAGATAACTTAGAAAACCTCTAGTCGCGTCGAATCAATAATGACATTTATAGATAATTTGCTCATAATGAGGCAATTCCTCCCTTTGCAAGAATATTAAAAAAAGAAAATCCGATCTGCTGCAGATTCATCGAAATACGTTTGTAGTGTATGTAAGGAATGGCATTAACCCTTCCCCTCATACGACAATTCTGTAGCAAAAGGCTTTGAACGTATTTTGTCAAAACATAGGAAATCTCCATAATGGATAACCTATGACAAAAAGTGGAAAACATTGTGGCAAAAGGAGAAATTGCACGTTTTGTGCAATTTCTTCTTTTTGTCACTATGTTTTCAAAACGCCGTCTGCTGCAGAGGCGTCAGAAAAGCGTCTATATGTAAGGAATGGCATAAAGACACAGGGGATGCTCACCTGGAACCATACTTTTGAACCACACATAGTCTTGCGATGCAGCATGTCTTTGTTGTAACGTGCTGTGAGTATTCCTATCACGGAAAACAACATCCACGCTGCAACCATCATTATACCTAGTGGGTGGAGTAAATAAACATCTGAATTATTTCTTTGTTACATGTTACAATACACCAAAACAATTCCTTCTTTGTTTCCATGTAAATAGACCAGTTTCAGTCCTGAATTGTCACACTTTCTAAGCGTTTTTCATGTAGAACACCATATATCATTGAAAAGAGTTACCTCCTAGCTTTAAAACAATCTAAAGAAAATTCGGCGTCATGCATTATGCAAGAAAGCACTCACAAGGCGAAAATGGTAACCGTCATTTTGGACCAAATCGGGCCCGGTCAAAACCGGTGTTTTGCATTCTCTACTTTCACTTTCAAACAAGGTCAAAATACTAAAAGTGATCAAATCAATCATTTCCAGTGCTACTTATACACATTTACAATGCATTTAAACTCAATGTCATATATTCAATACATTCTGGTGATGGTATACACTCATTTCTACGCAAATAAAGTTTTTTTAGGGACTATAGTACCTATATATAGTCAGCGGATGTATTTAGCGTAATTTGACCTTACAGGAAAAACATTACAGTGATATGTTCTGCAAATAACAGTTACCCTCATATTTACCACAGGAAATATGATTCGAGTTAAACTATATATTGGAGTTATCGCAAGCTGACTCTATCATAAGCTTCTATGCAAAGTGATGTACCACGCGTGTTTCAATAAGATGACTGGCCATTAGATCACAAAGATAGCATGTGTTTATAAACGAATCGCCCCCAACATCCTGCTTTCGTTTGGCGTGTCTCAATATTTAAACGGTTGTGCATAATTCAAAATACATGTAGGTCAAAGTCTTAACATATGAAATTATAATTTTGCAAATTTGCTGAAAGCATTTCTATAAACGGAAAGTTGAAAACGAGATGTGAATACGATATCAAATTACCAACAATGCTTTCGAATTAAACAGATGAAATTCACCCGTGTGAAACTAGCCTATTTGAAAACGTGTTTTTTTTTTGCAAAATCAAAATTAAAATAGAATCAAGTTGATACAATCAGAAATTGTTTGTAAAATTTAAAGATTTAGCATAGGCTTCGTATTAAGAACTTGATTTAATTTATACTGGTTGGTGAATACGGTCCCTTGTAACTTACCGTGCAACTTTACAAGAGGGCTATTAAGCTTATACAGACCAACTATCTCATTGGAATTGAAGTCGACCTTCCGTTCACTACTCCACGGTATCATGTAGTGTTTCCCAAGTGACGTGCCTGTAGTGATATAAGTCAAACCTTTTCATTATACAAACAATCTACAGCATACTACAAAACATTCTGAAAATTCCAATCAACAAAAGTGTAATATTGAATAATGTATAAAAATTATTGCAAAAAGAGAAATTGATCTAAAATGTATGAGCATATTTCCCCCGTTCGCCAGTATGCTGTCAACATTATAAGCAATATCTCCTTTCGTCACAAATCGTCAACTGCAGGTGTGTCAAGATGTGTCTACAATGGGTTAACCACGAGTGTCCATCCAAATATAAGAGGATTTTCTTACTAATGTTGTTATATCAAAATGTTGTCTGTTCTTTATGTATTTAAGTGTAGAGTTTTGTGTGGTGCCTTACTAGTTTGAATGTAATCATTAGTATAATTAACCCTTTCCCACATACAGAAGCTTTTTGACGCCTCTGCAGCAGAAGACTTCATGAAAAAATTGTGACAACAGAAGACATTGCTCAAAACGAGCAATTACTCCTTTGCCACAATATTTTCAACTCTATTTAATATTTATATTTTCAATTATAAAGGGTTTTCATATTTTTGCCAGGATAATTTCGAAGTTTGCTGTATGTGGGAAAGGGTTAAGGTATAAACCGTTGCCACAGAAACAATATAAAGGGTAGACGTGGAACGGTGTTATTATATATGAAAGTATCATTTACAATGTAACTAAAACTTCATCAGAAGATGACACTATAATGTGTGTTCGTGAACGTAATATTGTCATAAGTATAACGTTTTTAAGGGGCATTTATGAGCAATTCCCCCTTTTGTCTCAATGTCTTCAATAATGGTCTACTGCAGAGGCGTCAGAAAGCGTCTGTGTGTGGGAAAGGGTTAAATCTGTGTAATAGAATTGACCCGTGTATCAAATACTTTTTTGTGTACCCGTATTAGATAAACAGATAAAAGGTAGAATTCGACAAACATTAATAGTTTTGTATATACACAAGAAAATGGAGACATCATGTAAGTTAATAATGCTATGTTTACTTATGGTCTATAATCTTATAAACAAACCATTACGTTTTAAAAGCGTGAACACATTAGGTGGAAAAGACGTGATTCGACACAGGATGGGAAATTATTACAAATGAGATACACGCACCAGAAACTAAATGAAAATATGATCATGAAGGTCCCCATATACACTTCAGAGGACAATTTCGGGTACCTACATGTATGCTTTGAATAAGTTTACGCACAAACTATAAGCGCGAATCAGAGGCACTTTGAAACTCACAAAATCAAATTTGATCATCGACGGACATGCAAATGTGCCGTTTCTAAGTACATTAAGTAACAAGACGAATTTTGATGCAGAGCATCAAAGGACGCCGCGCATGAATTTGAAGCATGACTTAAAGGAAGCAGATGTAGTTCAGTACATTTAAATAACGTGTGAAAACAGACAGGATGTAAATATTTCGAACAAGAAGGCCAAATGTCCCTTTATCATAACCAAAAAGGCCAAGATGTGCCTATATTGCTCACCTGGCTACCATAGCCTATAATAAAATGTTACCATACAACATGAAGTTTCTTAATTTTTTACCATTACACGGTTTCAAATCTGCTCTAACTAGATCAATTAGATAAAAAAACCATCACATAGGTGCTTAAATATTAACATGTAATGTCTCTAGTTATAAATTAAGTGTGACACAAGCTTTGGAAGGAGAGGGTGAAGTATATTCTCCTTCGTGTTTATCAGAAGTATGATAACAACAAGAGGCCCAAGAGGGCCAGTATCGCTCCACTGCCAATTAAATCTTCAAACAGCCCCGCGCCCTGGTTGCCATGTTTTTTTACCAATCAACATGGCTTGAAGGAATCTGATAGAGGGTCATATATATATATATAAAATATTTTTTAAGTTTTCACTATAACCATATTATAAGGCAAAAATAGCTCTGCCCTCTGGCGGCCATAGTTTTCGACCAATCAACTTGGCTCGAAAAAATCTGAAAGAAGGTCACCCAAGCAACATTTCTACACAATTATTTGAAAATCGGCCTGATACCTACGGAGGAGAAGAAGATTTTTTAAGTCTTCACTACTACACAATTATTTGAAAATCGGCCTGATACCTACGGAGGAGAAGAAGATTTTTAAGTCTTCATCAATTGTTTTTTCTTTCGGAAACCAGAATTTTGCATGGATCCCAAACAGTTTGAGGAACTAAGGAGAGATCATTGAGAGGATACTTCCTATGAAGTTTCATCCTAATTGGTCCAGTGGTTAGGTAGGAGAAACAGTTTGAAGCAAAACGTTTACGGACGGACGGACGCACGGACGCACGCACGTACGTCCAAAAGGCGTTTGTTGGGCGTTTTCCTTTGATGTTCTCTTGTTGGGTATACCCAACAAGCACATGGTTTATTCCGTAATTATCCCCCCTTTACGGAATAAATAGCAATAATATGTTAATTAGATACCCATAACACAATTGTATAAAAAAAACCACTTATCAAAGTGTCTTATAAGGGTGGTGGCTGGGGTTTACGAAAAAACACTATCCAACAAGATTACTCTCGTAAGTACGCACTCACGCACGGACGCACTCACGCACGCACGAACGCAGGACGGACGATTCCCCATGACATAAGCTCGACTGGCTTTCAGCCAGTGGAGTTAAAAACGGAAGTATATAAACAAATAATACGATATCGCAAATTTCTGAGATAACGAGAAAAAAAAATATCAAAATTTTTTTTTTTTTTTTTTTTTTTTTTTCGATATCTCGAACTTTCCGATATCTCGAACTTTTCGAAAAAGAAAATTATATTTTTTTTTCGATATCTCGAACTTTCCGATATCTCGAACTTACCAATTTTTTTTTCATGTTTTTTTCGATATCTCGAACTTTCCGATATCTCGAAATTTTCGGTATCTCGAACTTGACGAGATCTCGTACTTGTCGATATCTCGAACTTTCCGATAAAGTTCGAGATATCGAGAATTTTTTTTTTAAAGATAACGAAAAGTTATTGGAAAGTTCGAGATATCGAGAAGAAGAAAAAAAAAAAAAAAAAAAAAATATATATATATAAAAAAAAAAAAAAAAAAAAAAAAAAAAAAAAAAAATCGAGATATCGGAAAGTTCGAGATATCGAAAGTTCGAGATATTGGAAAGTTCGAGATATCGAAAGTTTCGAGATATCGATATGTTCGATTTGTCAATAAATGTTCAAGTTAAAAACATTCGTTTTATCAATGTATTCGAAATATCGATGTGTTCGAGTCATCGGTATGTTCGAGATATCGATATGTTCGAGTTATCAATATGTTCAAGTTATTTGACCAATAAGACATTCGTTTTTTGCGTGTACAATGACCTCAGACAAATTTCGTACCTAAACCTCTTAATTTGCGAATGTCTAATCGAATGTCTAATGTCTAACTGATCAATTAGACATTGGTTTTTTAATGTACATCGATCTCTGATGAATTTGGTACATAAATCTCTTAATTTGCGAATGTCTAATCGAATGTCTTATGTCTAATTGACCAATTAGACATTCGGTTTTTTAATGTACATTGATCTCTGATTAATTTGGTACCTAAATCTCTTAATTTGCGAATGTCTAATCGAATGTCTAATGTCTAACTGATCAATTAGACATTCGTTTTTTGCATGTATAATGACCTCCGACGAATTTGGTACCTAAATCCCTTAATTTGCGAATGTCTAATAGAATGTCTAATGTCTAATTGACCAATTAGACATTCGTTTTTTGCATGTACAATGACCTCCGACGAATTTGGTACCTAAATCCCTTAATTTGCGAATGTCTAATCGAATGTCTAATGTCTAACTGACCAATTAGACATTCGTTTTTTGAATGTACAATGACCTCCGACGAATTTGGGTTATAGATCTTGTAATTTGCGAATGTCTAATTGAATGTCTAATGTCGAATTAGACATTCGATATTTAACATTTGCGATTTTTCTGAATGTCTAATTGAATGTCTAATGTCTAATTAGACATTCGATAATCAAAATTAGCGAATGTCTAATCGAATGTCTAACGTCTAATTAGACATTCGAATATTTTTTTTGAATGTCTAATGTCTAACGTCTAATGCTCTGCCAACTTCACACACTTTTATAAATAGGCAAAAACATCCGGCGAATTTTGGGCCCGTAAACTAAACAATTAAAAACGCGTAGCCTAGAAAGTTTGGGAAAAGTGAACTTTTTCTCTGAGCTTTGATGAATTGGGTCAGGGCCGTAAACCAAACAATCAAAAACAGCGTAGCCTAGACAGTTGGGGAAAAGTTATTAAATACAAATTAAATGTGTATAAAGTTTTGTAATAACGGTAGAAGACAAACGTATTTTGTATCTTGTTGTTTCTTAAATCAGTTAATACAATTTATTGATTCATAAAGGTTGTTTTTTTCAATCAAACAACAGAGGTTTTTTTAACAATAATAACATTGGTTTCTCCCTTTTCGATTACGTCACCCCATGGTACAAAATTAAAACCTATCCCATACTGACGCCGCGCTCCCACGCGGCGTCAATAATCGGTGTGGAAAGGGGGGTAAGATATCTCAAAAGAAATGTAACTCTATTTTATCCTTTCCCACATAAAGACGCTTTCTGACGCCTCTGCAGAAGACGACTTTTGTTTATAATGTGACCAAAGGAGAAATAGCTCAAAACGCACAATTGTTATTTTCTCACATTTTTTTCCCCATTTTATCAAGT
This sequence comes from Serripes groenlandicus, assembly GCA_031761405.1. Lineage (NCBI taxonomy): Eukaryota > Metazoa > Mollusca > Bivalvia > Cardiida > Cardiidae > Serripes > Serripes groenlandicus. The sequence continues at coordinate 59,781,639 of JASEVX010000005.1, read as the reverse complement.
TATTATACGACATTATATTTCGTGCATTTATTTGTAGAGATTGTCCATGTCTTTTAGCCTAGAAGTTTGCAAAGTCGTCTGCTGTAGATGTATTGTCTGAGGAAAAGGGTTAACTCAGAATTCATTAAAATGTAATTTGTATACCAAAGTGCGTTTTAACTTGCGCATTTCAAAACGATGTCATGTATCTTTACACATACAGCACATCTGCAGCAGTTATCTTTGAAAACATTTAAGAAATAAAGTGGTAAATTATGATGAATTAGAATATGATTATTAAATATAGTATTAACATTGTGCCACGATGATTATTCTTCTTTTTCCACATGTTATTTTCAAAAAGTCAGTCATAAGCTGACATGCATCAACATCTCTCTGTCTCTGTCTCTCTGTCTGTCTCTGTATCTCTCTTTTTGTTCTCCCTCTCTCTCTCTCTCTCTCTCATTTTGTTCTCCACCTCTTTCTCTCTCTCCCTCTCTTTCTCTCCCTCTCTTTCTCTGTCTGTCTGTCTGTCTGTCTGTCTGTCTGTCTGTCTGTCTCTCTCTCTCTCTCTGTCTCTCTCTCTCTCTCTCTCTCTCTCTCTCTCTCTCTCTCTCTCTCTCTCTCTCTCTCTCTCTCTCTCTCTCTCTCTCTCTCTCTCTCTCTCATACACACTGTGTCTCTCTCTTTGTCTCTCTCTCTTTTCTTTCTTTCTCCATCTCTATCTCTCACACATAATCTCTCTCTTTATTTGTCTCTGTCTCTTTCCCCTCTCTTTCCCTCTCTTTCCCTCTCGCACTCTATCTCACTCTGTCTGTCTGTCTGTCTGTCTGTCTATATGTCTACATGTATGTCGGTATGACTGTCTTTTTATTATTGTGTGTGTTTATGTGTGTGTGTCTCTCTCTCCCTCCCACTTTTTCTTTTTAAGTTTTCTTCCCGTTCTCAGCACGCTCTTCACTCTTTCATTTAAAATGACGTCAAAAAGATCACATTACCTTCGCCTTCTCCGATTACCAACATAAGGATGTAGTCATTATTCAAATCGAAGAATTTGTCGTTGTTGTTGGTGATGTCACGTGTAAAGTTACAGGTGACAACTCCGTTGATTTGATCGACTGTATAAGATGCCGACGTAAGACCCAGCTCCGACTGAGGGAAGAAAAAAAAAGGGTGATATATCTGATGTAAAATGAAGTAAAATGTTTAAAGTAAAATGAGCAGGATTCAGATTTGACTTAGAAAAGAATAATGTTATTTTAAAAGTTTTCAGTAACACGCTTTATATACAAATGGGAAATAATAACAGAAGAACGTAATATGTCTGAAGTAAGATGTGTTAGATCCAAATTGAAATAATAAAAGATGAAAGTGATGTCTGAAGTATAAAGCGTTAAATACAGATTATATTAAGAGAAGAAGAATATTATATGTCTGAAATAAAATGCGTTAGATCAAGATTCTATTAAGAAAGGAGAACGTGATATTTCTGAAGTAAAATGTGTTAGATCCAGATTATATTAAGACAATAACATGATATGGTTGAAGTAAATTGCGTTAGATCAAGACTATATTAGAAGGTGAAGAGCGTGATATGTCTGAAGTAAAATGCGTTATATTTAGATTGTACATGAAGAAAATAAGAACGTGATGTCTGAAGTAAAATGCATTATACATGTATCTTGATAACTGTCTGCTAAAGATAATTGGCGTCTATCGACATATACTATTTGAATGACTTACGGGTGAGAGGGTTTCTGTATCCAAACCGTCATTATAGGCTGAAATCACGGACGAGGAAGACACTATACAACCCACCACACTGTCATGACCCTGTATATATAATAACATTATACTATTAAAAAGTATTGCTAATTATACCATCATTCTATACTGAGTCTCTGATGAGTAAGGACATAATATCGAGGGCTTGGCGTGAAACGGTTGTAACTAAAAACCTATTTTGGAAACCCTGGTTTAGGGGCAATTTTGACCCCTTTGTAAACAATGCAAATTTAGGTGCCATTGCTCAGAACGAGCAATGGCACCTAAATTTCCATTGTTTACCAAGAAAAATGACTAAAACGTTTATAAAGACTTTAACTCTTTCAGCGCCACAGGCAATATTGAGGTTTTTGCAAACAACGCAGATTCAGGTGAGTCAGCTCGTAACGAGCTGTCTCACCTGAAATCAGCATTGTTTGCCTTTTAGTTACCAAAATAGTCCAAAACCTTTAGAAATTGAGAAATTGACACACCCGATTTCGAACATCGAAGAGTCTACTTTAAACAATTCGGCGCTGAAAGAGTTAAGGCGAGGTGATTAACCTTGGTAAAAAAATACCAATGTTAGTTACAACCGTTTCACGCGAAGTCCTCGATATATAGTCCTTACGAAACAGATCTGTAAAACAATGTAAAAGAATCCAGTCTAAATGTTATATTATATAATAAAATAGTCATACAATATGAGCCGTGCCACGAGAAAACCAACATTGAGGACTCTGCGTAAAGTATCGAGCGGATCAGTTTAAGCATGCCGCGCAGGCTAACCCGGACATACACTTTGCAACTCCTGTGGAATTTCTGTTTCAGGAATAACTACTCTATATCTCTATCCCCATGATACGGAATGTGTCGACCCGGATTAGCCTGCGCGGTCTGCGCAGGCTTATCTGGTTCGATATATTACGCAGGGTCCATAATGTTGGTTTTCTCGTGAAACGGCTCATATTAATTATAATATGGGCAAGGTAACGAGCAAACCGTACTATATCGTTGATTTTTGATGATGGCACCCAGAGCTCTCAAAGATGCTAGTACGATTAGATGAGGGAACAGCGAATGTCCTGATTAGCCTTTACGGTCGCAAAATCCCGAAGGTATCAATATGGTAGAGAAATGGTATTCATTTTTATCACATGACAATGCTTGTATCCTATGTAATATACCCATTACGTATTTCGTTATATCTGACACATGTAATATAACATGACCGAATCACTATTTGTGTATTCATCCGCGAATGTTTACAAAATGGCTTAGAACATGTATCCGGTAAACACAATTAACGTCACGATAGATGGATGAGGTAAAGGGACTATTATCGGTCATAAACAAATATTCTTGTGTGATTAGTTAACAGTCTATTAAGTATTATATGTTGGAACTATTTAAAGCGATTTTCTTTTTGTGTTTCGTCATGTGATAAAATTAATCTGACATTCGTTGTCATTTCATAAAGTTTTATTAAACTCGTTCAAGAAATTTGTTATTAAGCTCGCCAAAGGCTCGCTTAAAATCTAAATTATTATTTCCGCTTGAATCCAGGAAATTCAGAACCTCACCCACAAGTTGTTTGTATTCCAGGTATTTGCTTTTCAAAATAACTCCTTTTATTAAACCTTTAATTCTGATATATTAAGTCCAAAAACATATAAACATATACACGTACTGTAATTTATAACTGGACGTTCCATGTTTGCTGTGGCAACTAAAATTGGATGATTTGCAAAACTTAAGAAATCGCCTGATTTCAAAAGTAATTAGGGGATAATCTACAAAAACTATTCAAGCAATATTGCATCAATCTTTCCTGCATAATGTAATACTTAATCCCTTCGACCATGACAACTCTCATATGGAGACCATTTGTAAATACGAGGATTTTGGTCGCTTGAGCGTAAAGGATCTCTGTCTTAATGGAGTGACCCAAAAACAAACATACCATTCTATAATCCTCGGAAAATCCGATTGCCAGGTAAACATTTGTATCTGTTTCGTCGGCCATTAGAGTAAACTCGATGGTTAAACCCGACTGCTTCCATGTCACCAAGTATTCACAACCGCCAGGGCAATCCGGGAAACAACCCTTACTTACTCCACAGGTTGTGTCCCAGCTTATGAGCGCTGTTACAACCTGAAAGAATTGATATTAGGGCGGGTAAACATTCCGACATTATCTGATATGACATTTCTTAACCCTAATCTCACATATAACACATTTGCAGCAGACGGCTTTGAAACATTCTCGTACAAAAACATAAAAAAAATCTCCCTGATTGAAAGATGAAATCAGTTAGACAAAATGAGACATTGCTCATTATAAGTAATTTCTTCTTGCTGACACCATCATGTGTTCAATATACGACAGCTGTAAATGAGAGTCAAAATGCGTCTTCAGATGGGCAAGGATTTAAAAGTTGTTTGAAAATCGTTTATTGCTGATTCCTGAAACCTGCATCATCACCCTAATGTTTTAAGAGTTCTTAAATATCTAATGTCACCATTTTACTAAATACATGCATTGCTAAATGAGAAGATAACAATGTAGACCAATATAAGACTTCACGAATTCCCATGCTTATCTTTTGTCTACATTGTTCGGAGTTGATTATTGAAATCGTCCATTGTGGAATACGTAGGATAGTCAAATTGTCGCGTATAGCATGACAATGATTCAAAACACTCAAAATCAACTCGTAGAGAAAAGGTTTCCAAACAAGCATGAGCTAAACGCAAGGACATCTTTCAAATTTCGAAATAAATGAAGGTTTGATGGTTCAACGTCCGGCGATATAGGGCCTTTGATAATTGTATCTCCGTTCCTGGCTCATACATATGGATATAAGTGAAACCTAAGGAGCACCACTTTTAGTTCTTTGTCATAGGATACGTCATGGTATATATAGTACATGTAAGCGTGCAGCTAAGACCACTGGGTGACTATGTGGGTCCACAATCCAAACCGAGTATTCCGCACTGTTTGCATTTGCATATAGCAGACGACATTGCATACTTGTATTGCTTTCGAGTTCATACATTGTATATAAAACATATTCGAAGCTACTAGTTTCCATAATTCAGCGGGATGAGGGTTTTATTTAATAACCCTTTCCCACATAAGACACATTTGCAGCAGACGACTTTGAAAACATATTGGCCAAAACACTATATAAATGAGTTTAAATATTAAATAAAGATAAAATCAAAAGGAGAAATTGCTCAAAATCGTCTGCTGCAGAGGAGTCAGAACACGTCTGTATGTGGTAAAGGGTTAATGCGTTATTAAAATGTCATATGAACCTCTTGATAATAGTCCATCTTATATACATGTTCTGTGATTCGTAATTTCTTTTTAACTCCTATTCCCGATGAATTCTCACGATTTTCACATTTTTCCTAAGTATTTACTTGTACCCGTTCCGATTTGTAGACGCATGTTCTAGCATCTACAGTAGACGACGTTTGAAAACATTGTGACAATAGGACAAATATATCATAATGAGCAATTTCTGATTTTCCCACAATGTACTCAACTTTATTTAATAACAATTTTCTTTCCAAAGTTTTGTCTGGATGCCTTCAAAGTTATCTGCTGCAGATTATTATTTCGGATGATGGTAATGGTTGTTTTTATTTACGATGTATAAAATGAGTAGTGAACAATGTACAACTGTATTTAGATTAGACGCCGTTAATGTTGTAAGATGGCGATCGGAGAAAGATCTGTGTCCGAGTCCAGTTCCCTTTCCCACGTGCAGACAAATGCTGATGTATCGTCAGAAGAAGACGTGTGTAAACGGTATGAAAAGGGAGAGAGTGGACGTAATGAGTTGTTTCTCTTTTTTTTTTTCCCTAAATGTAACGCTATAACACAAGTTAACTTTCATTTATAGATAGTTTCTCTATTTTACGTAGATGTTTTCAAATCCGTTGGCAGCAGATTTGATGTATTGGGGAATGAGTTGTTTCTCCTTTTTCCTAAATGTAAAGTTATAACACTTTCATTTATATATATTTTCTCTATTTTACCTAGATGTTTTCAAATCCGTTGGCAGCAGATTTGATGTATCGGGGAATGAGTTGTTTCTCCTTTTTCCTAAATGTAAAGTTATAACACTTTCATTTATAGATATTTTCTCTATTTTACCTAGATGTTTTCAAATCCGTTGGCAGCAGATTTGATGTATTGGGGAATGAGTTGTTTCTCCTTTTTCCTAAATGTAAAGTTATAACCCTTTCATTTATATATATTTTCTCTATTTTACCTAGATGTTTTCAAATCCGTTGGCAGCAGATTTGATGTATCGGGGAATGAGTTGTTTCTCCTTTTTCCTAAATGTAAAGTTATAACCCTTTCATTTATAGATATTTTCTCTATTTTACGTAGATGTTTTCAAATCCGTTGGCAGCAGATTTGATGTATTGGGGAATGAGTTGTTTCTCCTTTTTCCTAAATGTAAAGTTATAACCCTTTCATTTATATATATTTTCTCTATTTTACCTAGATGTTTTCAAATCCGTTGGCAGCAGATTTGATGTATTGGGGAATGAGTTGTTTCTCCTTTTTCCTAAATGTAAAGTTATAACACTTTCATTTATAGATATTTTCTCTATTTTACCTAGATGTTTTCAAATCCGTTGGCAGCAGATTTGATGTATTGGGGAATGAGTTGTTTCTCCTTTTTCCTAAATGTAAAGTTATAACACTTTCATTTATATATATTTTCTCTATTTTACCTAGATGTTTTCAAATCCGTTGGCAGCAGATTTGATGTATTGGGGAATGAGTTGTTTCTCCTTTTTCCTAAATGTAAAGTTATAACACTTTCATTTATAGATATTTTCTCTATTTTACCTAGATGTTTTCAAATCCGTTGGCAGCAGATTTGATGTATCGGGGAATGAGTTGTTTCTCCTTTTTCCTAAATGTAAAGTTATAACACTTTCATTTATATATATTTTCTCTATTTTACCTAGATGTTTTCAAATCCGTTGGCAGCAGATTTGATGTATTGGGGAATGAGTTGTTTCTCCTTTTTCCTAAATGTAAAGTTATAACCCTTTCATTTATATATATTTTCTCTATTTTACCTAGATGTTTTCAAATCCGTTGGCAGCAGATTTGATGTATCGGGGAATGAGTTGTTTCTCCTTTTTCCTAAATGTAAAGTTATAACACTTTCATTTATATATATTTTCTCTATTTTACCTAGATGTTTTCAAATCCGTTGGCAGCAGATTTGATGTATTGGGGAATGAGTTGTTTCTCCTTTTTCCTAAATGTAAAGTTATAACACTTTCATTTATAGATATTTTCTCTATTTTACCTAGATGTTTTCAAATCCGTTGGCAGCAGATTTGATGTATCGGGGAATGAGTTGTTTCTCCTTTTTCCTAAATGTAAAGTTATAACACTTTCATTTATATATATTTTCTCTATTTTACCTAGATGTTTTCAAATCCGTTGGCAGCAGATTTGATGTATTGGGGAATGAGTTGTTTCTCCTTTTTCCTAAATGTAAAGTTATAACACTTTCATTTATATATATTTTCTCTATTTTACGTAGATGTTTTCAAATCCGTTGGCAGCAGATTTGATGTATTGGGGAATGAGTTGTTTCTCCTTTTTCCTAAATGTAAAGTTATAACACTTTCATTTATAGATATTTTCTCTATTTTACGTAGATGTTTTCAAATCCGTTGGCAGCAGATTTGATGTATTGGGGAATGAGTTGTTTCTCCTTTTTCCTAAATGTAAAGTTATAACACTTTCATTTATATATATTTTCTCTATTTTACCTAGATGTTTTCAAATCCGTTGGCAGCAGATTTGATGTATTGGGGAATGAGTTGTTTCTCCTTTTTCCTAAATGTAAAGTTATAACACTTTCATTTATAGATATTTTCTCTATTTTACCTAGATGTTTTCAAATCCGTTGGCAGCAGATTTGATGTATCGGGGAATGAGTTGTTTCTCCTTTTTCCTAAATGTAAAGTTATAACACTTTCATTTATATATATTTTCTCTATTTTACCTAGATGTTTTCAAATCCGTTGGCAGCAGATTTGATGTATTGGGGAATGAGTTGTTTCTCCTTTTTCCTAAATGTAAAGTTATAACACTTTCATTTATATATATTTTCTCTATTTTACCTAGATGTTTTCAAATCCGTTGGCAGCAGATTTGATGTATCGGGGAATGAGTTGTTTCTCCTTTTTCCTAAATGTAAAGTTATAACACTTTCATTTATATATATTTTCTCTATTTTACCTAGATGTTTTCAAATCCGTTGGCAGCAGATTTGATGTATTGGGGAATGAGTTGTTTCTCCTTTTTCCTAAATGTAAAGTTATAACACTTTCATTTATATATATTTTCTCTATTTTACCTAGATGTTTTCAAATCCGTTGGCAGCAGATTTGATGTATTGGGGAATGAGTTGTTTCTCCTTTTTCCTAAATGTAAAGTTATAACACTTTCATTTATAGATATTTTCTCTATTTTACCTAGATGTTTTCAAATCCGTTGGCAGCAGATTTGATGTATCGGGGAATGAGTTGTTTCTCCTTTTTCCTAAATGTAAAGTTATAACACTTTCATTTATATATATTTTCTCTATTTTACGTAGATGTTTTCAAATCCGTTGGCAGCAGATTTGATGTATTGGGGAATGAGTTGTTTCTCCTTTTTCCTAAATGTAAAGTTATAACACTTTCATTTATAGATATTTTCTCTATTTTACCTAGATGTTTTCAAATCCGTTGGCAGCAGATTTGATGTATCGGGGAATGAGTTGTTTCTCCTTTTTCCTAAATGTAAAGTTATAACACTTTCATTTATATATATTTTCTCTATTTTACCTAGATGTTTTCAAATCCGTTGGCAGCAGATTTGATGTATTGGGGAATGAGTTGTTTCTCCTTTTTCCTAAATGTAAAGTTATAACACTTTCATTTATATATATTTTCTCTATTTTACCTAGATGTTTTCAAATCCGTTGGCAGCAGATTTGATGTATTGGGGAATGAGTTGTTTCTCCTTTTTCCTAAATGTAAAGTTATAACCCTTTCATTTATAGATATTTTCTCTATTTTACCTAGATGTTTTCAAATCCGTTGGCAGCAGATTTGATGTATCGGGGAATGAGTTGTTTCTCCTTTTTCCTAAATGTAAAGTTATAACCCTTTCATTTATAGATATTTTCTCTATTTTACCTAGATGTTTTCAAATCCGTTGGCAGCAGATTTGATGTATTGGGGAATGAGTTGTTTCTCCTTTTTCCTAAATGTAAAGTTATAACACTTTCATTTATATATATTTTCTCTATTTTACCTAGATGTTTTCAAATCCGTTGGCAGCAGATTTGATGTATCGGGGAATGAGTTGTTTCTCCTTTTTCCTAAATGTAAAGTTATAACACTTTCATTTATATATATTTTCTCTATTTTACCTAGATGTTTTCAAATCCGTTGGCAGCAGATTTGATGTATTGGGGAATGAGTTGTTTCTCCTTTTTCCTAAATGTAAAGTTATAACACTTTCATTTATAGATATTTTCTCTATTTTACCTAGATGTTTTCAAATCCGTTGGCAGCAGATTTGATGTATTGGGGAATGAGTTGTTTCTCCTTTTTCCTAAATGTAAAGTTATAACACTTTCATTTATATATTTTTTCTCTATTCAACCTAGATGTTTTCAAATTCGTCTACAGCAGATTTGATGTATTAGGGAAAAGTGTTACAAATAATCAAAATTAAAACAAAAACCTTACCTGAAACATTGAGAGAACTAAAACCGCAGATAGCATGTTTCACTAATAACTTTGTAATGGCGATGGATAAACTTTATCGATACGTATCGATCAGTCTTCCTGTGTACTTAACCCTTTCCCTCATGTAGACGCTTTCTGACGCCTCTGCAGCAGACTCCTTTTGAAAACAATGCGACAAAAGAAGAAAGTGCTCAAAACCAGCAATTTCTCCTCTTGCCACAATGTTTTCAACTTTTTTTCAGTAAATATACTCTCATTTATAGGGATTTTCTATATTTTTGTCCACATGTTTCCAAAGTCGTCTGCTGCAGATTTTGTGTATGTGGGAAAGGGTTAATAACCGTTTACCTAATATTGCACTTTGCATACAGTCTTCTCTCTTGAAATATATCTAAGCAAAATTGTGTTCTTGCTCCAATACAATTGGAAGTATATATTTTTTTTTTATATAAGGCGGAAAACATTGTGGATGGAGATTTTAAATACTCGTTATGGTTTTTTCTCAGTCCATTTTGATTGAAATACGAATGTATCATACTTTTGTACTAAAATTTATATGTCGGTTTAATCAATAATAAATATTGTTTAAACCAAAACGTTGTGGAAAAAGTGAGAACTTTTTGGGCATGTCCTCCTCTCCCACAATGTTTTAAACAGTCGCCTGTTGTTATGCTATCTGTTTCCGGGATATGGCTAAAGTAAACCTGTGTGACGCTGTTTTTCCCGACCCTATTGGCAGTTGGATAGTTTAGACTTACTGTGTATTTTGTATGGTATTTTACGCCACTGTTAACATGTTTTCAGTTATATCACAGCGTTTGTTAAGTTACCAGCACTTCTGGTCGATTTATCCTGACACCAGCGAGTCGGTCGTAATACTAAACCCACAACCTTGAGCGCCAAGGAGTGAGAGCCAGTAGTACAATTTCAAAGGCTTTGGTTTAACTCTTTCAGCGCCAAAGGCAATATTGAGGTTTTTGCAAACAATACTGATTCAGGCGAGTCAGCTCGTAAACGAGCTGTCTCACCTGAAATCAGCATTGTTTGCCTTTTATTTATCAAAATAGTCCAAACTTTTATTACATGAGAAATGGAGACGCCCCATTTTGAACATGGAATAGTCTACTTCAAACAATTCGGCGCTGAAAGAGTTAACCCGGTCGGGGATCGAAGTCATGACTTCCCGCATCCGAAGCGGACGTACTACCACTACAGCATCGAGACGGTTCCCACACTGTACATGTATACTGCACTCTTTAAAAATCGTATATGAAACTTCAGATCCGGGCGGATACAAAAAGAAATCAAATGATTTGGAATCATAAGGGTGATACTGAGCCAATCTGATGCTTTTGTTTCCATAATGTAGATTTATTCCCTTATTTTTTTTTTTTAAATTAGAGAAAGCAATTTAAACAAACAAACAATATAAGAAAAGCATAATATTTATTTACTTTATGAGGTATAATGGTTGGATATAGACACAATTCAAATATATAAAATATATATTTAGCATTCCTACACAAACTTGACTGATATATTTCACCAAAGTACCATCAACCAAAGTATAGCTTTGTACACTACAGTTATCTTTGCATATCTAAAGTTATGATGTCTTTCCTATTGCCAGGTTTGCTCCTTCGATTGATTACATATGAGCCGTTCCATGAGAAAATCAACATGTTGGCCTCTGCGTAATGTATCGACCCGGATCAGCATGTGCAGTCCATGCAAGCTAATCCAGGCCGACACATTCCGGTTCAGGGGGATAGAGTAATGATTCGTGAAAACAAAAAATCCACAGGAGGCGAAAAGTGTCTGTCCGGGTTAGCCAGCTCTTATGATGGCTGGATTTTTAACCCTTTCCCTCATATAGACGCTTTCTGACGCCTCTGCAGCAGACGGCGTTTTGAAAACATAGTGAAAAAAGAAGAAATTGCACAAAACGTGCAATTTCTCCTTTTGCCACAATGTTTTCCACTTTTTGTCATAGGTTGTCCATTCAATTATGGAGATTTTCTATGTTTTGACAAAACACGTTCAAAGTCGTCTGCTGCAGAATTGTCGTATGAGGGAAAGGGTTAAAGGGTGTGAACACATGTTGTGAAACGGATCTTATCAAGCAACAGAAAAACTTGGTATTACAATGTAACCTCTCGAAACAACACCTCTGTAGACCGACATACTCTCTAGAACGACAGTGTATTGTTTTCCGTAATCTGACGAACAGTAAAAGAGCAGATGGAATATACAAACAAATAGACATAGTGGGTAATGGGGGAAATTGCTTAATTTTCCAACAAAGTTGCCTGCGTTCAGATTCATTTATATCGGAAGAAACTTCTAAAGATGTTGGTCCAGGGAGGCTTTACTGTTATTACATCTTAAAATGGTAGTATGTTATTATTATACATGTACCGCGGTATTATGGCACACCAACAAAACATACTTTATTTATAAACAAACATTACGGTGTTTTGCCTGATCTGTATTTATAAACAAACATTACGGTGTTTTGCCTGATCTGAAGTTTTTATTTTAGTTCGAAGTTATATCGCATTGCCATAGTAATTGCCGTAGTATGTTATATGTATACATGTACCACGGTATGATGGCACAACAACAAAACATACTTTATTTATAAACAAACATTACGGTGTTTTGCCTGATCTGAAGTTTTTATTTTAGTTCGAAGTTATATCGCTTTGCCAGTTTTTCTACTTATCCACTCGGCCAAATGTAACATCTGATGTAGTCCGATATAACTTCGTACGAAAACACTTGAAATCAGAACAAATACCGTTATGTTGTTGTGTCATCAGAGCGTGATATAGTTGTATCCCTTACCCTTACGAATGTAAACATTTTGTCACGTGTTTAGCTCTATACAATGAATGTGCTTTCATTTAGAGATAGTTTCGATATGAGCTGTCCCGCGAGAAAACCATTAGTATGGTCTCTGCGTAATGTATCGACCCAGATCAGCCTGCGCAGTCCGCGCAGACTGATCCGGGCCGACACATTCCGTCTCAGGGGGATAGAGGTATAGAATGATTTCTGCAACAGAAAGTCCACAGGAGGCGATAAGGGTCTATCCGGGTAAGCCTATGCGGCATGCTTAGGCTGATCTGGGTCGATACTTTACGCATAGTCCACACTGTTGGTTTTCTCGCGGGACGGCTCATATGACTTAAAATACTTCTAATGTAGAAGTATTGCATATGGGCAATAGTTAAAGTTTAGTTTGCAATGCGTATACAATTGAACATATTGACAAAAGTCAATGTGACATGCGTCATTTCTCTTCCACCATGATGGGCTAAGTCTATGTGGAAAAGCAGCCAGTTGCTTGGGAAGATTGTTGTGTGGAGTACTGGTGTGAGAAAACCAGGAAATGCATGAGTAGGTGAACTGGCCGCCGTGATATAACTGAGAAATTGTTAAAAACGGCGTTAAACCCCAATCAATCAATCAATCAATCAATCAACAATTGAACATTGTTGACCCTTGACCTTTTCTACGTTGTGATTGTTTTCATCATCGGGTCGTTGACGTCCGGCTACCTGGCCTGAAGATCCCGACAAGATCCTTTCTAAAGCCAGAACCAATAAAACAATACAGCAGGAAATTGATCCCATTGTTTAAGTACATCAGAACATGGAAAGGCAGTCGAAGTTCCTGCAGGATGGCCTGCTGGTTAGAGGACAATGTACGCATAAATCTAGGAGTCAGAACAATGATGTTGTACACAGAAAGTGGGGCGTTACAAACACAAAATGCAACACTCAAAATGATGATCCTTTTAGTGACGGTTTTTAACATTTTCCTGCTTTTTCCGGTACCCGATGTTTGTTGATGGCCCCCGGCTTGAAGTGTGTTGCGCCTCTTCTTCGCTAAATACCAAATCTTCAAAGGACAAAACATAAGCACCCAGTTGAAATGATATCGTATTGTTTTTGACAAGATTTTTGTTTTGTTTTATTGGGGTGGTTTTACGCCGCTTTTAACATAATTACAGTAATAACACGGCGACAGTTCACTTATTCATGATCTCCGGGGTAAACAGACCAGTACTAGGCTAGAAAATGTGCTTTGCCCAAGGGCACTCCACCATGACCGTCGTGCCGCGACTGGGGATCGAACCCGGGACACCCGGTTTCAAATCCCCGACGCTAACCACGGCGGATTGACAAGCCGTTTTACTACTAAGCCTTTCTTACATACAGACGCTTTTTGATCCCTCTGCAGGTGACAAGTTTTTCCAAACAGAGTGGCTAAAGGATGGATTGCTAATAATGAGCGATTTCTCCGTTTACCGCAATGTTAGCAACTCAATTAAATCTCTTTTATTGAGTTTTTCACGCTTTTGCCAAAATGTTTTCAAAGTTATCTGCTGCAGGTATGTATGATGTGGGAAAACAACATAAAGATAATTTCTATTTAAATTAGAGATATCTCTCCATAACATAAAAGGCATAATATTCATTTTACAAAGATACGCCTAAGTTTGAGAACTATCTTCGCACTTAAATGTCTGAAACATAAGAGATATCTCTCGATCAATCGTATTAGTTCAGTATCTCTCCTTGTTAAAGAGATATCTCTTTAAAGAATAAATTGTTAACGGCCTCCCATAATTATTTTAATCAACAGATTTATATTATATTGTGAATTTGTCGAAAGCAATGCCACAGAGAAAATTCGAGTACAAAATCGTTCTTGTGTGTTCATTGGTAAATTAAGCCTCCTATATACTATTGAATCCATTTACATTTGGTTGGTTGATCAGTGTCAAATTTTAAACATGTTGTGAAAACGCTTCATAAATGGAATGTCAGAACCTGAGGTCAGATCTAGTCCTTGCACAGTTAAGTCTAGCACGTGTAATAACTAAAATATATGCTAAAATGGAAATGAGTAGCGTCAGGAGATTTGGGTTATCACTTAAAAATAGATGGACAATATATACGTTATGCCATACTTATGGAACTTTGTCAGAAGTATCATTTAGGGTTTAAATACATCTAAACGGACAGTGAAGGTTATTTCAAGACTGTGCGGATGCACGTGTTTACCCAAGTCTTCACTTTTCGAACAGACAATGTTGTTCATGATAAAATCAGTTGGCGCGTTTCAAATTTATGAAATAGTGTACGTTGACCGAAAATGTCACGTGACAGTTCAATGTACGCGATATAGCCTTATGAATATCGAGGGCTTTGTGTGAAAGGGTTGTAACTAAAAACCTATTTTGAAAACCCTGGTTTAGGGGCAATTTTGACCCCTTTGTAAACAATGCAAATTTAGGTGCCATTGCTCAGAACGAGCAAAAGCACCTCAATTTCCATTGTTTACCAAGTAAAATGATTTAACGCTTTTTAAGACTTTATGGCGAGATGATTAACCTTGGTAAAAAGATACAAATTTTAGTTACAACCGTTCCACGCCAAGCCCTCGATATACAGTATCATACTAACCTTGCCTAGAATGAAAATGTTGCAGACGACAATTGTAACAAAGGGCACCAGAAAAAATAGACTAAGGTCCAGATACAGCCATTCTAGTAGATATTTATTATAGGCTGAGGTTGATAAAGCCGTACATTCCCGCCACATGACCTCACTGGTGTACTTGGTGACCACGTCGACGCCCAAAAGTACGGGGAGGTACAACAAAAACAGACAAAACGAGATGATAACTGAAACGATAGAGTAATACATATATAGGAGTTACAACGAAAACAGACACAACAAAATGATAACTGAAACGATAAAGTAATAAATATATAGGGGGTACAACGAAAACAGACACAACGAGATGATAACTGAAACGATAGAGTAATACATATATAGGAGGTACAACGAAAATAGACAAAACGAAATGATAACTGAAACGATAGAGTAATACATATATAGGGGGTACAACGAAAACAGACACAACGAGATGATAACTGAAACGATAAAGTATTACATATATAGGGGGTACAACGAAAACAGACACAACGAAATGATAACTGAAACGATAAAGTAATACATGTACAGGTATACCTTCGCAATATTAACATGATCCTGACCTTTATACAAATATATACCGGTACAGTTTAACTTCTCCAAAGTAACTTATGACGGAGCCAATGAATTACAGTCGTTATAGAGAGGTGAGGCTCGTGCGGCTCCTCTTCAGAACGCATCCAACTGCATGAATTGTTTGAAAACATTGTTGGAAAGAAGCAAATTGCTAGTAAGCTCATTCTTGATAGTTATAAATTGTTAGGACTATTCTCGGAATAGTATCAATATGGACCATGTAATATCAGTTGGAGAAGGTTACGTTTTGCGTGGAGAGGAATTCATTTAAGTTTTAAGTAACTTGTTTTCAAATCCATGCTGATAAATAAATCAACAGTATGTTTAAGTAACTTGTAAAAGTCCAAGTAAAATTAATTTAAATGAATTATTGTTTAACTCTTTCAGCGCCAAAGGCAATATTCAGGTTTTTTGCAAATAATACCCGATTCAGGCGAGTCAGCTCGTAACGAGCTGTCTCACCTGAAATCAGCATTGTTTGCCTTTTAGTTATCAAAATAGCATAAAATTGAATTATATGAGAAATGGAGACGCCCGATTTTAAACATGGAAGAGTCTACTTTAAAAAATTCGGCGCTGAAAGAGTTAAACTAAATTGTCAGTAACGGGCAATATTATTCTCTTTTCCCCACAATCGCTTCCACATCATCTCATTAACAAGCAAAGCAGTCTTGAGTCAATATGTAGCGTTTGCTTATTTGCCTTTCGTCAGAATAGGAACAAATTAAACTGTGGTTCTTCCAAGGTTTTCGGCTTTACAGATGTTTCGTTACACTGTATACTATTATGACACCAATATGTGTTAGCTAAATCTGAACCGTGTATCCCTTAACGTGTACACAATATTTAAAAATATCATGATATATACAAAATTGTAAACTATATTTGCGAACAGTAATTACATTGACATACATTCGTGCGGTCCAATTATATTCGAAGCTTATTCTCATGTATCACACTTAGCAAAAACAGCGACATTCATATTCCATATGTTGCCAACACAACTGGATGATGACACTGATTGTAGGAGTTCGACTGTATAACAGATACATTCATTTATACTATACAGCCGCTCTTAACCCTTTTCCAACTTACTATTCTGACGCCTTTGTAGCAGACGACTTTTGAAATCATTGTGACAAAAGGCAAAATTGCTCATAATGAGCAATTTCCTCTTTTGAAACAATGTTTTCAACTCTTTGCAGTAAATTATACTTTCATTTAAAGAGATTTTCCATAATTCTTGCCTGTTTTCAAAATCGTCTGCTTTAGATATTGTGTAAATGGAAAAGCATTGAAGAACAACCGCATTGGCGTATTCATAACTTATGTAGTTAAAAGCAACCGGCGCATGCATGCAATTTGGACCAAATGGGCAATGTCTGATAGAAATATCTTTTAAACTTTTGAGACCTATTTGTAAAAGCAATGCAGAGTCAAGATACATATGTGCGGATATGCAGGTGGATCTGGATAGATCCAGCGTACACTTGCCGTAAGACTGGTTGTGGTAAATCACGGAACATGCATTCACACTTACTAGTCGAACCGACAGCTGTAATTGGTCGACAGATCACATTTATCTTGTGAGGCACCCACACACTTAACGCCCGCTCCATGGTAACGGCCACGAGAATCCACGACGATAACGAAGGTTCTAAATAACTCAGAAAATAAAATATTCTACACAATGCCTCATTCTTCTGACGGAATTCTAGGTAAAGCACAGAGCTGATCCAGAACT
The DNA here is from genome assembly GCA_031761405.1 of Serripes groenlandicus. Lineage (NCBI taxonomy): Eukaryota > Metazoa > Mollusca > Bivalvia > Cardiida > Cardiidae > Serripes > Serripes groenlandicus. The sequence continues at coordinate 59,764,272 of JASEVX010000005.1, read as the reverse complement.
CGGCTGCTGGTGTTGATAGAACAAGTATATCAGCGACGGCCAATGCAGATAGAAACGTTGCCGTAGAAGTCTTACGACGTCGTCCTGAAATAAATGTACACAATCTGAATCCGAAATTTAAAGATTTTTTGACTTAATAACTCTTTCAGCGCCACAGGCAATATTGAGGTTTTTTACAAACAATGCAGATTCAGGTGAGTCAGCTCGTAAACGAGCTGTCTCACCTGAAATCAGCATTGTTTGCCTTTTAGTTACCAAAATAGTCCAACACTTTCATAAATTGAGAAATGGACACACCCAATTTTGAACATGGAAGAGTCTACTTTAAACAATTCGGCGCTGAAAGAGTTAACCCTTTTTCCGTATGCAACAAATCGACCTTAGGCGAATGTGATAGATTGTTTGGTGTTTTACGCCGCTTTCAACAAATTGTCAGTTACATCACGGCGTTTCCCCGGGTAAGTTACTGTTCCATTTTACCGGCCATTTCTTCCCTTTTTTTTTAAAGTCTTTGGCATGACCGGGTCGAGAAGGTGAATTTGAAGTGATCAACATTATTGCGGTAAAATAGGAAATTGCTCATTATGAGATATTTCATCTTCCGTCACGATGTCTACAAACGTCGTCTGCTGCACAGGCACAGACAGCGTTAGTGTGAGTGAAAAATTTAAATGATAGTCTCGCGATATTTAGTCTAAAAACTTACTTAATTAAAAGTACTCAGAAGTTTGGTAAACGTAATTATATTTGCCAATAATGATGTTTGTACATGAAGTCCTATCCGTATAGATTGGAATAATATAGTTTATGATTAATAGTTTATAACTAATACTTTTCTGGACGACAATCCTGTAATATCTTTTTAGATTATTTTCAAAATTAACTAAGCATATAAACACTCATAGATACGGGAATCAAGCCGATATTTATTTTTTTGCTAAGTTTTGACCTTGTTGGATGAAAATTATGAATACTAAATCCCAATGGATGTATTCAGATTTACCGTGTACATTACAATGTGTGTATGTATGTATTACCCTAACATATTTTGAACATAATCAACAACCGAATGGTTTGTTTGGGCAACATTATCGAAGCCAACAATCAAAGTAAATAGGGTTGTGAAAAACAGTGGTTTAGAGGAAGAGTGTCGGCCTCTCGCAGCAAAGGTCCCGGATTCGAATCCCCATGATGATCAGGTTCTACCTTGGGGTTTATCCATACAAACGGCGCGAATGATGGTTAATTTGCCAGGAAGCATTCCTATAAGCTGAACACTTGTATCCCAATCGATGTAAAATAAATAATGTTAAACTTAAAACTAAAGTACTAAAGTACAGTTTTTAGGTTACGCACGAATAAAGGCGATACCGATTCGGCGAATACTAATTTGCATAAGTATAACCTAAACGCTTTCGCTCACGGATCTTTCATGATATAACAAACACTAGCGCACATAGGCGCTTGCTAGATTTTCATTTTGCTTTTTGATTAGCTTGCTAGGCCCCTATGCTATCGTGAGAGAGTACTGCGTAGATAACTATGAGCCGTTCCGCGAGAAAACCAACATTATGGACTTTGCGTAATGTATCGACCCAGATCAGCCTGCGCAATCCACGCAGGCTTATCCGGGCCGACACATTCCGTATCAAGGGGACACAGGTATAGAGTAATGATTCCTGAAACAGAAAATCAACAGGAGGCGAAAAGCGTCTGTCCGGGTTAGCCTGCGCGATATGCTTAGGCTGATCCGGGTCGAGACTTTACGCAGAGTCCACACTGTTGGTTTTCTCGTAATTCGGCTCATATGAAAAACACCCTTATAGGTAAAGCCCTACCTTTAATCCAGACTAGGAGCGAGAAGAGGTTTCCAATAATCCCCAATATGATGATGGGTGTCAGGGTGACGCCCACAAACGGCCTGTGCCATGATACTCGTTCGAAATCCGTCTGATTGGGTGGTATCGTAGCATTCACGGTATTCACGTACACAAACGTCTCCATTCTATGGTTATAATAAAATGAGCGAAATTGGTTAATGTATCATTAATTCATATCAGTCCCAATTGCCGTCATTTCATGTGGTATTCCCTTTTGTCCTCTCCCTATCTGTCTTTACAATGTTAGCGTATTACACGAGGGGTGACATTTTTACGTGTCAAAAGATGTGGTTCCTTCTGTAGGGTATTCATAGTTTCAAACATACATACACATTTTGACAAATCCGCACCAGGCGACGTTTGAAATCATTACAGCAGACAGAGAAACTGCTCACATTGAGCTAATTCTCCTTTTGCCACAATGTCTTCATCTCTATTCAATCAATCGCATTTAAAGAGCTGTATCAAGGGTCAACTATATAGTTATCGACGCCTACTTGAACCTAGACAAAACTCACTTTGTTTTTCCTGTTGATCATTTACTATTCATTCGTTCAAGTGGATCCCTTACAATGTCCCATGTATAATATAAAATTAAAGGGACTTGATCAAATGTATTATGACAATGCGAATTCTCAATTTGTCGTGATGTACTATATAAGACGTTCCACGAAAAAAAATAAAAAAAATTGTGGACACGTTTCGCCACCTGTGGACTGCGTAAAGTATCGACCCAGATGTGCCTTAGAATGCCGCGCAGGCTAACCCGGATAGACATCTTTCGCCTCCTGCGGATTTTCTGTTTCAGGAATCATTACTCTATACTTCGATCCCCCTGAGACGGATGTGTCGGATTAGCATGCGCGGATTGCGCAGGCTGATCTCGGTCGATACATAAAGCAAAGTCCATAATATTGATTTCACGTGGAACGAATGGAGTTTTTGAACATGCGATACTGTGACCTATGAATGATCCGTAACCCTCCAAAACACAATCGACCAATGGAGATAGCTTATTTAATTAACCCTTTCCCTCATATAGACGCTTTCTGACGCATCTGCAACAGACGGCATTTTGAAAACATAGTGACAAAAGAAGAAATTGCACAAAACGTACAATTTCTCCTTTTGTCACAATATTTTCCACTTTTTGTCATAGGTTATCCATTCAATTATGGAGATTTTCTATGTTTTGACAAAATACATTCAAAGTCGTCTGCTGCAGAATTGTCGTTTGAGGGAAAGGGATAAAGCTTGATGGAGGGTATTGTATGAGGGGCTACCAATTACTGAAATACCAGTCATGTTGGGACAAACGATGGGAATATAACGTAATATTCTTAAAGGGACTGAACTCTTTCAGCGCCAAAGGCAATATTGAGCTTTTTGCAAACAATACAGATTCAGGTGAGTCACCTAAAATCTGCATTGTTTGACTGTGAGTTATAAAAATATTCCAAAAGTCCTATAACATGAAAATAGAGTCGTCCGAGATTGAATATGGAAGAGTCTACTTTAAACAATTCGGCGCTAAAAGGGTTAAGAGGTGAAAATATCCGACAAGCTCTGTGATCTAACGGAAGTGAGCATATATACTATGACGTATTTAATTTCAGGTGCCTTGTATTTTTACCTCTTTACATGTTGGAAAGACATCCTTGGGTTTACATTCTAACTCAAAGTTGCTGGTTTAAACTTTAACTGTACATGTAAACCCGATTGAATGGCAAAAAAACGAACATCAGTGCTTGTCTTCTTGAAATAATAGGAAAATACCCATTAAGAAAGTGAGCAGGAACAAACCTCCAAATGGGAGGTAATCATACGTTAGTCTTCATCTAAATGGCTTAAATATGAAAACCCTACAAATTTATAACAAGCTGACTGGTAAAGGTATGCCTGCAAATATAACTGTACGCTTCATCATCACATACGTTTGTAGGTCAAACACTAAGGCTTAATGCGTGTTCTTTCTGTTTCATTGGGATGCTTTCTGTTGTGTTTCACAATCATTAATGACACAAACAACCATTTGAAATAAATCAAATAACTCAAAAGGGGCTGATGGTGTACATGGCATGACATTAGGGGAGTTCAATATTTATGACGTCATACATACGGTCATGATTTTGATCTTTTGTGGTACACATTTTGTCAACAAGGTCATTAAGAAAGTGCCTTATTTGGTCGATTATTCGATAGTCATTCGTCTTCCACCAAATGGCTATCAGTCTATGTGGAAAAGCAGCCAGTTTCTTGGAAAGTATGTTGTATGAAGTACTGGTGTGAGAAAGCCAAGAAATATATGAATAGGTGAACTGGCCGCCGTGATATGACTGAAAAATTGTTGAAAACGGCGTTAAACCCCAAACAATCTATCCATGACTAATTATCCCAACACAAACGCGACCTTTAACAGATAAGTATGGTGATCTAAACAACAGTGATGTCAAAACAATCGAACACAGGAAATGTGTATGAGTTTAATACTATGAAATACACTCTCATGATGGGCCATACAGTAGTGGCCGCAAAGAGGATAGCTTAACTCCAATACCTCATATAAACACTTTTAAATTAGTTTTTTTTAAGCAAAGACGAAATCATTACACGAACGCCGTGTATTTTAAGGTAGCTTATTTGCGATGGAGAAGCACGTGACCTATTGTTCCCGCAGTTCCACGAAAGTGGAACCAATCTTCTGGTGTTTTTCGCTCAATGTTGTTCGGAGTGTTACTAAAACAATTTAAAAAACACCGAAATACACTTCAAATGTATAGTTAACTATATTTCAGTGTTATATTTTATACATTTGTTTGGTTAAACAAATCAAATATTGAATGTTATAAAAGGTTATTTGGACCTCGTACAGATTGGCCTGGTGGTCTAGTGGTAGAAAACGCTGGACTCTCAATCCAGCGTTCGGGGTTCAAATCCAAGTCCGGGTTCTGGATTTTTCTAGAGGTCAAGTGCTTGTCCTTTTTAGGACGGTATGTATCGGTGCTATACACGATGACATTATGGTGACCGATACTGAAATAGACACACGGTAGTGCATCCCGGAGGGGATCAAACCGAAATACATGCGAATATACCAAAATACACCATGAATCTATACATAAACTGTTCAGCATTGTCGTCGATATTTTAATGATAATTTGTTTTATTGGGGTTTTACGCCGTTTTCAACATTATTTCAGTTATACCACGGCGACAGTTCACTTATTCATGATCCCTGGATAAACAAACCAGTACTAGGCTAGAAAATGTGCCTTGCCCAAGGGCACTCCACCATGACCGTCATTTTTATGATAAAGAAAGATCACAATAATTACTATAAATTGAATGTCTATGATGCTATTGTTTCTAAAAGCTGTGTTTATTGTGAGCACGTGATCGAATTCGCGCCACTTGACAGAAAGGGCGTTACATATATTGTGACCTTTCAGGTCTAAATAAGACGTACTTTTTTATGCCGTGTACTTTTGCTGCTGAATAAGCAAGTTTTTACTTGTTTTTCTTAAAACTTCCTTCAATGCCACAATCATTGCTAACGTGTATCGAAATCGTGTCGTGTAAATGTAATTTTTAACTCGGGTTTAAGGCCGTTTTCAACAATTTGTTTAACCAGTTCAAGGATTTGTTTTCTGACCAGTTTTTCACACAACAGTGTTACAATGAACATGCTGCATTTTCACATAAACTGTTTGTCCATTGGTGGACAACGAATGATGTCTGTCGCAGTGACTTTTGCCAAACTTCGGAAACTAATAATTTTGCCGAGATAGGGTTCAAAGCTCGCAGACCGTGGATATGATTTCCATGGTCAAACCACAGACAGCAAACTTTGTTCCGATCCACAGTCGCGGCGCGACGGTCAATGTGAAGTGCCCTTGGGCAATGCACATTTTCTACCCTAGTACTCATATGCTAAGAAGCATGGATAAGTCAACTGTGATGGTGATATAACTTAATTAATGTTGAAAACCGCGTAACACCCATATAATAAAACATATCACGACGGCAATACATTTATGCATGATTCTTCAATGAATTCTGTCTTCACAGATGGCAATCAACCAAGAGCTCCCGGTCTCAATACCCCCGAGTTACCCCTCCGACCACCACCTATTGCAAAGTGACAGCTGTTTGTCTTTTCCATAACATTATGATAACTAAACCCTTATTCTGCTTTACATGACTTAACCTTTTCCCTCATACGACAATTCTGCCGCAGACGACTTTGCACAAATTTTGTCAAAAATTAGAAAATTTCTATAATTAAATGAATAACCTATGATTGAAAGTGGAAAACATTGTGGCATAAGGAGAAACTGGTTTTGAGCAATTTCTTCTTTTGTCACTATGTTTTCAAAAAGCCGTCTGCTGCAGAGGCGTCAGAAAGCGTCTATATGGGGGAAAGGTGCTTTCCCTTCTAAGATCAAAATCAGTTTTCACATTCGCGCAGTCCAATCTAGGTACTCTTGATTCGCTTGTCATTCGCAAACACACAAGAACATCTAGTAAATGTCAATCTTGGATGATGGTGTCAAATGTAGGAATACAGCAGGCTAGATATAAATACAAACATATTTCATTGAATATGTGTCGATCCGTGATGGCTCTGTCTGAAACGACGAGTATTATCGATCCAGGGGCAGTTAGTTCAAATCCTGCCTAGGCCATATATTAATTCTGATGATTGATACAAATTATTGTGACTAACACCATTCTCGTCTACGAAGTGGGTGTCATTTTACGTGGAAAGGTAGCTAGCTTGTCTCGGAAGCATGTAATGATGCGTACTTGTACGAGAGAAGCATAGAACTCATCAGTTTGTTTAAGAGACCATCGTGGTATAACTCAAATAAAGCTGAAAGCGGCATTGGACTTCAATTAATCAATCAATTTAACCACAAATAGTTTGTACACGCATGGCGGTCATTTAAGCAATAAACGTATCATTATATTTATTTTATTGTGTATATTAAAAGTAAACATGATCACATACAACGACAGAAAAAGTAGAAATTCTCATTTAAACCTGACCCAATATTCGTACGTAGCACACCTATAACAGGTCGTCTCAGATTGACCTTACGCTTGGCATCAACAGGGGAGATAACCCATTCCAATAAACGAGATATACAAGCGATGAAAACGGAATATTCAAGACGACCTTTAAGGCGGGGCCGTCAGATCGAGTATACGATGGTATGGTCTGATTTCAATGAAATTGTATATAATCAGGCTAAAGGTACTTGAGCATAGAAGGCTATTCATTAACATTAAAGGCGGTGCAAATTATACAGAATGATGTTAGTATTGTCATGTATACAGTATTGGGATATCAGTTTCGCATGTCATACTGGAATATTCCTAACCTTAATGCAACATCTTACATAATACATTTTACATTTAGATAAAGTCAGTCAATAGACTTCAAGCATTGTATTTTAAAGCTCAATAACACTCATTCTGCTACTCATCCAATTTACTACCTAACAGAATGACATTTCCGCTAGGCCATTTTGTTTCTAGAGGAATCAGTTCCGTGAATCAGTCATGCTGGTATTTTATTCCTAGATTGATATCACACTACCAATCTACAAGTTTGATTAATGTTTCGTAACGAGCTGTCTCACCTGAAATCAGCATTGTTTGCCTTTTAGTTATCAAAATAGTCCAAACTTTTATTGAATGAGAGATGGAGACGCCCGATTTTGTACATGGAAGAGTCTACTTTAACCAATTCGGCGCTGAAAGAGTTAAACCATTGTAGGTCAAGAAGTCCTCCTCGCAGTATCCAGTGGTATATTATCCTCTTCGTTGTGCTCATTCGAAATCCTAGAATCCGCAGCTATAAGGGGCTTCTGGTCGTCGTCAATGGTCGAACTTTCAGAAAAGGGTCCGATGGTTCGCAGTGCTTCGATCGATCTGATTGTGGCTGTCCTCCAGTCTTCGCAAAATTCTGTTTCCCTTCTGGACTGATCCCTTCTTCGTTCAATATCCGCTTTTGTCGACTTTCTTCTGTGCACTTCCGCAGCCCCAAGTTCCTTCATTTCAACACAATCAGTTGACACTGCCTTTTCGTCAGTTGTAGTTGGGAAGGACGTTCGTTCAGTGTTCCGAATGGAACCATTATCCCCAATCTGTTGTGATTTTGTCTTTCTTCTGGATACATTTGAAAGAGACGTCGCTTTTGAGATTAGTTTGATATCCTTTTTCTTGGTAGGCCCTTCTTCTTTATAGAGGACTGTTTCTTCTAGTACTTTCAGTATCGAATTCGTTTCACTGGACACTGCTATCCCAACCAGAACCACGTTATCATGCATATATGCGGATATGTTCAGCATGTGTTGTGCATCAAACGAATCCTGTCTCGTGTACCTGAGGCGAGCAATATCATACAATATCTCATCTACCTCTGATCTACACTTGTCATCCAGGTTAAAGTTGGACATACCTGTCATACGGTTACACCCAAAACTCATACAAGCGAAGTTGAGTCCAGCGATTTTGATGCAAGCAAAAGGATTGTTCATTGTTTTTGTATGGGTCACTATAGCCGCAATATCTTTTGGTAGGATCTTGATCTTCTCTGAACCTGAAGTAGCAATGGGATCATACGTGTAATCAGAATATATACCGAGGAATATAGTGTCGTTGTTATTAAACGCCATTGAATTCGTCGCTTGCTGCCAAACATTATCGTTCTTGGTTTGTTCTACTTCTTCTGTCATCGTTGCGAACACAGTATCAATATTGACCACGTTTGTAATGGTTATGCTTATGAATAAAATACACAAATCCTGTGCTCTGTTAAGATCAGAACATAATATGAGTTCTTTACAAACGAATATGAGTTCTTTACAAACGAATATTCATTATAGACACACTGATGTTTCAGTTAGAATACAGTTTTCATTTTATTTCCACACTATCGAATTTGTTTATATCCGACATCTTGTTCAACTTCTTTCAATCATCTGTTTAGTTTTATAAATCATATCCCTTCACACCAAAATTATATATTTTAGGATAATCAAAGAAATGTATTATTTCGTTCCAATGAGCCCAGATCTGATGGTAAAAAATATCAGATCAGAGATACCACAATGTGTAACACATTGAAAACATATTGTTTCTTTTTTTGGATTGCAAACGGTTTAATTTTTTAAAAGAAAGTTTAGAAAGTGCCTACGCTTTGTTTTTAAGGACAGTGTGATGATCACATGTCACATGAGGTTGGAGCCCGGATGGAGGCACTTGTATACTGTACAACGGAAGTACATGTATTTGATATATTATCACCCTTACGCCCAGTGTAAGGGAGTGAACAACATGATATTCGTTAGTCTGGAGTTCCTTCCCCTTATTACTCTGTAAAGGATAGGAAGTCGGGAACCAGACTAGATATTCGTGTACTTCATGAGCCAGTTAACCCTTTCTCACACATATACGCTTTCTGACGCCTCTGCAGCAGACGACTTTTTAAAACACTGTGACTAAAGGAGAAATTGCTCAAAACAGGATTATTGCTGGCACGTGAGGGGTCACATTGATGGACAGGATTATTGCTGACACGTAAGGTGTCACATTGATGGACAGGATTATTGCTGGCACGTAAGGGGTCACATTGATGGACAGGATTATTGCTGGCACGTAAGGGGTCACATTGATGGACAGGATTATTGCTGGCATGTAAGGAGTCACATTGATGGACAGGATTATTACTGGCACGTAAGGTTTCACGTTGATGGACAGGATTATTGCTGGCACGTAAGGGGGTCACATTGATGGACAGGATTATTGCTGGCACGTAAGGTGTCACATTGATGGACAGGATTATTGCTGGCACGTAATGTGTCACATGGATTGACAGGATTATTGCTGTCAAGTAAGGGTTTACATTGATGGACAGGATTATTGTTGGCACGTAAGGGGTCACATTGATGGACACCATTATTGCTGGCACGTAAGGTGTCACATTGATGAACAGGATTATAGATGGCACGTAAGGTGTCACATTGATGGACAGGATTATTGCTGGCACGTAAGCGGTCACATTGATGGACAGGATTATTGCTGGCACGTAAGGGTCACATTGATAGACAGGATTATAGATGGCACGTAAGGGTCACAATGATAGACAGGAATATTGCTGGCACGTAAGGGGTCACATTGATGGACAGGATTATAGCTGGCACGTAAGGGGTCACATTGATGGACAGGATTATAGCTGGCACGTAAGGGGTCACGTTGATGGACAGGATTATTGCTGACACGTAAGGGGTCACATTGATGGACAGGATTATAGATGGCACGTAAGGGTCACATTGATAGACAGGATTATTGCTGGCACGTAAGGGGTCACATTGATGGACATGATTATAGCTGGCACGTAAGGGGTCACATTGATGGACAGGATAATAGCTGGCACGTAAGGGGTCACGTTGATGGACAGGATTATTGCTGGCACGTAAGGGGTCACATTGATGGACAGGATTATTGCTGGCACGTAATGGGTCACTTTGATGGACAGGATTATTGCTGGCACGTAAGGGGGTCACATTGATAGACAGGATTATAGCTGGCACGTAAGGAGTCACATTGATGGACAGGATTATTGCTGGCAAGTAAGGGGTCACATTGATGGACAGGATTATAGCTGGCACGTAAGGGTCACATTGATGGACAGGATTATTGCTGGCAAGTAAGGGGTCACATTGATGGACAGGATTATTGCTGGCACGTAAGGTGCCACATTGATGCTGTTATCGAAAGTTCAAAATCTCAGAGACATCGGTTATAAATACCCAACATTTGGGCAATCTTAACCCTTTCCCACATACATCAAATATGCAGCTGACGACTATATAGGCGAACGTTTGGAAACTTATATAATTTGTTAATTAATTGATTGATCGATTTATTTCTGATTGATTGATTGAATGATTGATTGACTAATTGATTGATTGAATGATTGATTGATTGGTTGGGGGTTTACGCCGTTTTCAACAATTTTTCAGTCTTATCACGGCGGCCAGTTCACCTACTCATATGTTTCCTGAGGTATAATTATTGAATAGAGTTGAAAACATCGTGGCAAAACTGGAAATTGCTCAATATGTAGATGTGTCAATATGAGTCTGTAAGTGTGATTGAGTTCAAAACGCAAGCTATGAACTGACGTCCCAATTCTGTGTGAAGAGGGCGTTGTTATTCGGGGGAACGCCCCTTATTACTCGACACCAGTAACCTGATCCTGACTTTTACCCAAATAGATACACAGCTATTGTCATCATACAAAAGTTCTATGGTTAACATAAACACAATGACAGTATCATTTGCAGATAGATTTGAAAACATCAAGAACATTTTCTCCTTTTGCCAAATTGGTTTCAGAATTTGCCTTCTGCAAATGCGTGAAAATGCGTCTACAAGTGGGACATTGTTAAACTGAAGTATCAAATGATGCGTGTTTACTTATAATAAATCAATCATTTGATGAATATCAAGTACACATAGGGCATACAGATAGAATAATAATTGAGCCGTTCTGCGAGAAAACCAACATTGTGGACTCTGCGTAAAGTATCGACCCGGATCAGCCTAAGCATGCCGCGCATACTTACCCGGACAGACACTTTTCGCCTCCTGTGGATTTTCTGTTTCAGGAATCATTACTCTATACCTCTATCTCCCTGAGACGGAATGTGTCGGCCCGGATCAGTCTGCGCGGATTGCGCAGGCTGATATGGGTCGATATATTACGCAGAGTCCATAATGTTGGTTTTCTCGCGGAACGGCTTAAATGTATTATTGTCGCGTCATACCATTTGTTCTTTTTAGTCTGGTTGACACTGTGTCGATCGATCAAAAAGACGAACACATTTTTTTTGTATTTTTTTACGTTTCCGCCTCAATATCCCGTTAACTATATTTTTGAGATTGTAGATATTTGTGTATGATGTTTTAATTTTTGAATTAGATTTTAAGGGAAAGGGTTAAAGGTGGAGTCTTCGTAGTTATTCAAAGTCGTTACGAATCGTTCAGCCATTAGTAGAAGGGAAGTAACTCTTTTAGAATTAATTTACATTAAATTTCCATGTCACACAGTTTTACCTTCCTTGCTAGAATTGTGTAAATTAAACTGTATATATAGTTTATATTTTATTTTTATTTTCTGTACCATTGTTCTACGAAGGTTTATTGAAAACCTTGTTGGTAAATACATTATATAAACAACTTTCTGCGAAATATCTGCCCGTTTAGTTTAAACGCATTCATTTAACAGTAAATATACACATATGAGCCGTCCCGCGAGAAAACTAACGTTGTGGACTCTGCGTAAAGTATCGACCCAGATCTGGCTAAGAATGCCGCACAGGCTAACCTAGACAGACACTTTTCAGCTCCTGTGGATTTTCTGTTTCAGGACTCATTACTCTATACCTCTATCCCCCTGAGGCGGAATGTGTCGGCCCGGATCAGTCTGCGCAGACTGCGCAGGCTGATCTGGGTCGATATAATACGCGGAGGCCATAATGTTGGTTTTCTCGGGGACGGCTCACATTTCTATGACGTATAAAGAAAACATTAAAACATGTGATTTAAATTGAAAGTTGATAGCTTTTAGTAATTCTCTGCGCTGCATTGACAAAGTTAGTACAGTATATGACGATTCTTGTTTTGACAAAAAAAAGTAAAATGAGACCGACAGATGAATATAATAGTTTAAAGAAATTGTGTAAGTTTCAAAAAGTATATAAAGGTAAATACAGAGATAGAAAGTGTAAGAAGTTATAGAATATGGAGCATATAAGGAGGCTAATGTATATGTGATGTTTAGATATTAACTTCAGTCAATTGTTTTTATACATTTCAATATACTTATATACGGCGAGAAAGATGTTTTCATTGACACCATCCGAAATGGAAACTCTACCTAAAAGAACAGTCGTAATAGAATACTCTACAATATACATTGACTATGTTTGTCAGTGCTGTTTTGATGGTAGCATACTGTTTATGTATGCTGTTTCTCGCTCTCTGCATGTACAAAGACGTGATGGAGTGATATAATATGAGAAAAAAGTGAGCTTCAGTTCAAACGAAGTCAAGTGTATAGAACCTGGTATCTCCGTTTCCCTGAGTAAGTATGACGGGACATTATGGGTTGATATGAGTTGCCTCTTAAAGGATGAAAGGGTAGGTGCATCTCTAACGAGTGCTGGAAGATCATTAAAGGCTCTAGTAAGGGAGGAATGATCAGACTGAGCCGTCCGGCTAGAAAACCAACATTGTGGACTCTGCGTAAAGTATCGACCCGGATCAGCCTAACCATGCCGCGCAGGCTAACCCGGACAGATACTTGTCGCCTCCTGTGGATTTAATGTTTCATGAATCATTACTCTATACATCTATGCCCCTGCACAAGCTGATCTGGGTCGATACATCACGCAGAGGCCGAAATGTTGGTTTTCTCGCGGGACGGCTCAATTTTGTAATACAATGATCATCTGGCGCTTGGTACGCGTAAGTCGTCACAGCTCCGTAAAGAATAGTGTTCGGTTTTGGCCGTAGGTGGCGATAAATTGGAGAGATATGGTGGCGTTATGTTATTTCTCATCTTGTATAAGAGCATACACTTAAGTTTGTGGCTCTTAAAGGATGACAATGTAGGTGCATCTCTTACCGGTGTTGGTAGATCATTAAAGGTTGTTCAAGGGAGGAATGGTCTGTAATATAATAATGATCTGGCTCTTTGTACGCGTAAGGCGTCACGGTTCCGCAAACAATAGTGTTCGGTTTGGGCGGTAAGGGGCGATAAATCGGAGAGATATGGTAGCGTTATGTTATTTCCCATCTTGTATAAGAGTATACACTTCAGTTTTTCGGCGTTGGCCTTGACTCTTTGTCATCCCATCCAGTTTTAAGGCTCCATAGACAATGTGGGAAGCCTCGTACTGAACCTTTTCAGGATAGTTATTTGTTCAGTTGTTCAATTGTCAAAAACGACGTCACCATATATCAACACTGGACGGATAAATGCAATGTATGTTTCCAAGGGACTTTCGATCGAGAGTGCATTTTAGTTTACGCATAATGTGTATTTGTGTATAAGCCTTCTCCACCATGTAATCAATGTGAGTTTTCAATTTGAAGTTGCTTGAGAGGTAGATATATGAGTGCTTATAACTAGTAACTTCTTGTACTTCAACATTGCTCATACAGACCCTTGGGTGCTGTGATGGAACGGTTTTCGAGAAATAGTAAGTGATTCTGTTTTCTTATGATTGAATTTGACTCACCACTGGGATGTCCATTTTGGGATTTTGAGTAAAGTGTTTCTGCTGCTATGGCTCGGTCTTCCAACGTGGCGTAAAGACTCGTATCTTCTGCGAAAAGACGTATGATTGCACAGATGTCGACAGAATTACAATATGGATTGACAAAGTAAATTTCCATATAAATCAATTGATTTGCGTCTATAGATACGAACTAATGTTCATGCTGCATCTATAAAGCACCAACACACGTTGGTTCACACGTCGTCTTGTACCAAAGCTTCGTCGCATACACTTTGGTAGTTACGATGCCCGTACTTGTGTTTAAACTCAGGCTGATCTGGTCGATACATTACGCAGATGTCTATCGCCGCAGCTGCATTTTGGGGCATTTTGAAAAAAAATGTGTAGGCACGTGCCTACAGTGCCTAAAGGGAGCTAGTAGTATTGATATATCTTACCCAGGAAACGCCGTGATATAACTTTCAAAATTGTTGAAAAAGGCGTAAATCAGCATGCAAAAGAAAAGATGTAGACATCTGCGTAATGTATCGACCAGATCAGCCTGAGCTGTCCGCGCAGACTGATCCGGCCGATACATTCCGTCTAAGGGGGGATAAATAGAGTAGTGATTCATGTAACAGAAAATCCACAGGAGGCGAAAAGTGCCTATCCGGGTAAGCCTGTGTGGCATGCTTAGGCTGAACCGGATCGATACTTTACGCAGAGTCCACACTGTTGAATTTCTCACGAGACGGCCTACACATTGAGTATTGCCAAGCTACGCCCCTGCCATTTATCCTGACACCAGCCAGTCAGTCATAATGATAACCATACAACCCTGAGCGTCAAAGATGGAAAGCCATTGTTACCATTTTTAATATAAGTCTTTGCTATGACCTGACCGGGATCAATCCCGCGACCTAGTTATAGTTAGATATATGCAACTTGTCATGCAAATCAATGCACAGGATAAACAGATTATTTTATACAACAAATCTTCAGCAGACGACTTCAAAATATCTAGGCAAAAATATGAAAGATTTCTTAAAAGTTTAAATGAAATTGTATTTCTTGATAAAGTTGAAAACATTGTGGCGAAAGGGAAAATTTCTCATAATGAGCAATTTCATCTTTTGTCAAAGTGGTTTTTTAAAAGTCGGCTGCTGCAGATCCGTCAGAAAGGGTCTGTTTGTGTGGGGAAAGGTTTTAACTATATGTTAATTTCATTTAAAATAAACTCAAACGAGAAATGAAACGTATCGAATACACACATGGGTGATTAAACGTGTTTGCATTGATATGCTATGCCATGACCTCCTTAAATGGATTTGTATGCATCTGGGCAAAGGTTAAGCACTAACAGATTAACCGTTTCCCTCCTACAATCATACAACAATACTGCAGCAGACTAATTTGAACATATTTTGTCAAAAAATAGAAAATCTCTATAAATGAATGGATAATCTATGACTAAAAGTGGAAAACATTGTGGCAAAAGGAGAAATTGCTCGTTTTGAGCAATTTCTTCTTTTGTCACTATGTTTTCAAAAAGCCGTCTACTGTAGAGGCGTCAGAAAGCGTCTTTATGAGTGAAAGGGTTATAGTTTTTAAAACGTGAAAACAGCGCTTACGGGACCATTTCGGGGGCTCAAGCTTTGATTTGTGTACCCACCCAGTCATGCGATATGGGTTATATGCTAAATACAAGAGAAACTTGATGCAAGGCATCAATGTCGCCGGAAAAGACTGCATTGATTTATTTATGTATTCTTGACTTTCCTTAGTCTATTCAAACATTAGAAACGTTGAAATGAAAACATTTACTTATAAATTTTATATTCACCTATACACTAGGGTATCTATAAAAAATTAACGAAATGTGTACACATTTATCTTGGCTTAAATTTAATTTTGCTGTTGTTACTTATTTAAATAATAGTATTCATTCATATAATTTCAATGTTTGTCAATCTTATTCGAATCACAAGGTAAATATCCTGGTATTGCTTTAAAGGGAGGTAATTTGAAGAAAACAAAAGTCTTCAAAAGGAGAAATATATCAGCATTACCGTCTACAGTTTAAATTGTTCTATTGTTTGTGGATTTAAAAATGTTCTTTTTTTCTTATTTCTACATGTACAACGAAATATTGCGGCTTCTCTTTGACGCTTTGCGTCAAACATTCGTCTTGTACTTGTCTAAAATAAAATAATATCACTCGCTTTTTCATATCGAAATGCGCATGCGCGAAAATCGATGTTAAAGGTCACGAACCTACACAACAGAATAGGGTCTATATTTAGCTTAGAAACAGTTCCTACTTTAGATATTCATGGATTAACATTATTAAATGAATTCTACACAAATCAAGACATCTCTTTGAACATGAAAACAACATTTAGTAAGTTAAAATTGCTATTAAAAGGAGAATCCGAAATTGACCTCAATGATGACACATAAGAGTCTGCATTAGGGGGTGTTGGTTCACGTCTTGAAGGGACCACTTTTGTCTTCGTAAATAAGACAAAAAACTTAAATGCGAGTGAAATAAAAAAAACTGCAAACATTAAAAAATCGGAATATTTATTTCATTTTAGATGTGTCATTTATTAGTGTTCGTAAACAACCACAATTGTAATATGTTCAAATCATCTAGATTTGTTTCTTTCTAATAATAAGCCGCCCTCCCATGTGATTTCCGAAAAGCTATTAAAAATAGAAGTCGCGGGCTTCTGCCCGGCGACTAATAACCATACACGTTGTTTCATGAGGTTTGGCCTTTCGATCGTAAAGATTTAATTCTATCTAACTTTACTTATCGGTTAGTAAAGCAACCATTCAAATTACAATTTGAATTTCAGACTAAGTCCGATCAAGAAGTAAGTTAATCCTACCATTCCTGTGATGCCTATATGTCAATGTGTAACCATTAACCCTTTCCCTCATACGACAATTCTGCAGCAGACGACTTTGAACATATTTTGTCAAAAAATAGAAAATCTCTATAAATGAATGGATAACCTATGACTGAAAGTGGAAAACGTTGTGGCAAAAGGAGAAATTGTTGGTTTTGAGCAATTTCTTCTCTTGTCAATATGTTTTCAAAAAGACGTCTACTGCAGAGGCGTCAGAAAGCGCCTATATGAGAGAAAGGATTAAAGTTTGTTTTCAAAACGTGGAAAATTGCGCTTATGGGACATTTTGGGGACGCATGGACTTTTCGTGTGTACCCAACCAGTCATGCGATATGGGTTATATTCTAAATATAACCATACACGTTGTTTCATGGTGTGTGTCCTTTCGATCGTAAAGACACGTTTCATACGTTCATTCTATTTAACGTTAATTATTGGTAGGTAAATCAACCATTCAAATTACAATTTGAATTTCAGACTAAGTCTGAACAAGAAGTAAGTTAATCCTACCATTCCCGTGATGCCTATATGTCAATGTGTAACCTTTAACCCTTTCCCTCATACGACAATTCTGCAGCAGACGACTTTGAACATATTTTGTCAAAAAATAGAAAATCTCTATAAATAAATGGATAACCTATGACTAAAAGTGGAAAACGTTGTGGCAAAAGGAGAAATTGCTCGTTTTGAGCAATTTCTTCTTTTGTCACTATGTTTTCAAACATCCGTCTGCTGCAGAGGCGTCAGAAAGCGTCTATATGAGGGAAGCATTGGTACAGCTTGAACAGGCTTATCGGAAAGTATGCAACTGTAACGACATACGTAAAGTAATCCCAATGTAAATGTTTCTGCAGAAAGACATACAATGTTCGATTGTTTATCAACATAGTGCTACTATAGAATAATAAAAAAGTTCCTGTAAACGCAGTTTTTGTTTTCCCTCAACGTGCAGAATCAACGCCGATTTAATGACAGTCAGCCTCTTCCAGGTGTCAAGTTGTCAAAGAAGTTGTCAGAGAAGTTGTCAGAGAAGTTGTCAGAGAAGTCGTCAGAGAAGTTGTCAGAGAAGTTGTCAGAGAAGATTAAGGATAGTATCGTTTTTCTCTAAGGTACACATATTATACAACATGAGGAATAAACAACAATAAATACATAAAAAGTGTCAGTATATAGTTCAGTCACGTGAACAAGTGATTGATAGGTTCTTTTCAATCCACCTACAGTAGGTGTGTAAGGGACACAAACGTAAGGAGTTATAGCTTGACTTGGCGTTATGTTAAAGCGACTGAAATCCAGATGGCACGAAAAAAACACACAAAAAACAACAACTCGAATTCGCCCTAAATGTTACTCTTTATGTTATCCAATTGCATTTAAAACCAGGGTAGAATATATAATCGTTTTTTATCAATAAAGTGAACTTGAGTCGTTTTCAATTGTCCCGATGAAGGGGTTTCCTATTTAAAAATACTTACCCCGTTACTGACAGGGTAGAATTTGCGATGGAAAAAGTATCGAAAACAAGAAAATCTCACCGATTATAGGGGTATGTAATATGTCAGTTATCATATTTTAATGCCCCAAATACAAAAATAACACTTATTTTCTTAAAATTGGATTTTTTCCCCACAGTTGGGTATCTGGAGTTCAGTCGCTTTAACCTCAAATCTAAATGTTTTAAATGCAATTGGAATATACTATACCAAAGCTAACCACAACAGAATAAGTGTACTTAATGTAGTAAAAGATTAGACGTTGAGAGTTATGGCTCTTTTTTCCTGTTGGGCTTATTGCTTAACATGGCATGAAAACATAGCACCAAGCGTTTTATCCGAATATCTGCATATTTATATATTCCGCTCATTTCAAACATTATTTCCGCCTTCTTGGGATATGCATTATTCTTTCAAAATAGTATTTTGTTAAACTGCATGTCTATTTTTTTGTAGTATGCACATGTATATTGTAAATGTTTTGACGATGAACCATATGTGTTCAAGTCGTATGAATAAACTTCTGTTCTGTCCTGTTCTGTTCTGTTAACTTCTAATACCAAATGTGTGTGCAATTGCACATCAACAACGTTGTCCAAATAAGCAAATCCCTTGATTAACCCTTTCCCACCTGCAGACGCATTTTAACGCAATAGCAGCAGACGACTTTTTGAAAACATTGTGGCCAAATGTGAAATTGCTCATGATGAGCAATTTCACCTTTGGCCACAATGTTTTCCACTTATAGTCATTGGTTATCCATTCACTTATAGAAATATAGTATGTGGAAAAGGGTTATTAACAGTCTGGGGTAAGATATGTTCATTTGTTAAGGTAGGGACGTAGATCTACGTCTCTGGTTGGGGTAAGATGTAGTATACATGACATAGGATCGCTTTTGTGATAACTTGTCAAAAGATGTTCACCCTGTATTAACATATGTTTATCTCTTTACCACATACAAGATATATGCAGCAGACGACGTTTTAAACGTATAGTCGAAAACATGTAAGCTATCTTTAAAAGGAAATAAGGGTTGTTGAATAAAGCTGAACAATCGAGGCAAAAAGAGAAATTGCTAATTATGAGTTATTTCTACTTTTGCTACATTGATTTCAAAAGCCGTCCTGCTACTACAGAGGTGACGTTATGCCACTGTATGTGGGAAAGGGTTAAACATACCTTTTTGTATGTGGGAAAGGGTTAAACATACATTGTTGCATGGGTTGACAACTACTCAGTTTATTCATTTTAACGAAATGATTTACGGTATGCTTTTGTTATTCTGAATGTGATCTTGACTGAATACGGACATTTTTGCCCATACGGAAATATATTTGGAAATAGGCAAGTTTTTCATTTGTTCGTTGTTTCATAATATTTTTGCATCTCTATTTGATTTGTACGTCAGGTCTCTAGGTATGTACTTCAATTGGATTGCCATTTTAGACACTCCAGAAACACTCCGATCTTCATGCATTTAATATATCTCTTTTCCCTGTATATCATTATCACATAGAGAAAGCACAAACAAGTGCAGGGGCGAGCTCCCTTTAGGCACTGTAGGCACGTGCCTACACATGTTTTCTAAAAATGCCCCAAAATGCAGCTGCGGCGATACACATCTGCGTAATGTATCGTCCAGATCAGCCTGCGCTGTCCGCGCAGACTGATCCGGCCGACACATTCCGTCTAAGGGGGATAGATAGAGTAGTGATTCCTGAACCAAAAAAATCCACAGGAGGCGAGGTGACGGACCCTTTTCCACATTCTGCAGCAAACGCTTTTGAAAACTCATAGGTAAACAAACAAACGGTAAATGTTTGGAAATGAAAATATATTATTAATAATAAAGTTGAAAATATTAGGACCAATTTCTCCTTTTGCCACTGTATTTTCAAAAAGTCTTCTGCTCTGTTTCGTCAACATGCGTTTGCAAGTGGAAATCACTTAAGGAATTGATGTACTATTTTAGATTGAATGGATGCTTTTAACTCAGCCATAAAACTGTACACCAGGGGATAACAGAAACACATTTCGGATCAAGCTCGTGTACAGACGTTATAGCCCCCATTTCCCCCATACAGACGCATCTTGACACATCTGCAACAGACGACTATTGAGATATTTTTTGCCGAATATTTGTGATTTTGTATATATAAATGTAAAACATTTCAAGGGAAGTGAGTGACTGAAACACAATTAAGATTAACACAACCTTTTCAATCAGAATGATCAAAGTACGGACATAATGGTTTCGGTACAATAAACATCCTCTGGGCATATTAATACTATATTGTATGAACACCACTGCCAGGTATAGAGTAGCCAGCATAGTGTGTACATGGTGAATTATACATAGAGAGTGGGATAATACATTAATAAACTTACGGTAATTATTACTATTATTTATCTTCCATTAAGTGGAAATTTAATTTGTCAGTTTTACATCCAGTTGAAGAGGTAAATCTGACCTTTGAGATGTTATTGTCAGAAGTCAATTAATGAACCAGTCATGCCAAAGGTCAAATGTGAGTTGAGCTTAAGCAGAACATCTATCGGTTGACATGCCTTACCTGTTATAGTTTTCGTAGCAAAGCTTAGTTATTTATAAAGGTACAATGTAACCTGTCTTCATGACACCTCTTCAGCGTAATCATCTTTTTAGATCCCCCCGACCGTCTCGGTGGTGCTGTGTAAGAGTAACCGTCTCGGTGCGGGAGGTCGCGGGTTCGATCCCTGACCGGGTCATACCAAATCGTTTAAAAATGGTGGTAATTGGTGTCCTCCATGGCGCTTAGCATAACGACTGACTGGCTGGTGTCAGGATAAACGGACAAGCAGTACTGGTAACTTACATAGGAAACGCCGTGATTAAACTGGAAAAAACTGTTGACAGTGTAGTAAAGGCCGAGCAATCAATCAATCAATCAATAAATTTGCCCCCACATCTGACGAGAATAAAAACGAAAAATATGGTTAAAATTCTTTATCTATACGGATTATTGTGCGAAAAAGAGAAATTTCTCCCATTCCTAGAACGTTTTCCATATTGGTCCATTTCCAAGTCGTTTAATATGTTTCTATCAAGAACACATTAACCTGTATCGGGCGACACCTTACTAGAACAGCTATTTATTTATTTGTCTCCGCTCGATGTTGCCATAATGCTGCTGCACGGTTTGGTGTCAACTTATCTTGGACATAATGTTGAGGATATTTAGCCCATTAAAACAATCTTTTAATACCACCCCCAAAACACGTTTTACTGCAGGAGTTATTTTTTATTCGAAACAAGTGCATCATTAGTTTTGTTTGGTAACCCTAAGTGACTTAGGCCTACTTGAAATGTAATTTGAGCACGAGGTTATAGTAAACAATACATCAGTCTTATTTCTGAATTTTAAAAATGTTGCCATGTTTTGATTGCATAGCCGTGAAGAAGTCAGTCGGTATTCAAAAAAGGGGAAACATAATCAATTGATTAATCTTTTTACCCCAGAATAATTGCATTGTCTGCATTTATATCAAAATCCCAGTTTCTCAAATGTACAGGTAACTCGACTTTCATCAGATTTTTTTTCAAAGCAGACGACTTTGAAACTATTACCAGGTAAACGGTTAATGTGTATTTGTTAATCACAATGAAAGGAAGCCATGATATTGGGCTAGCAGGGAACGCAACTTGCTTCAGAACAGAAACGGTCTATGTTATAACTTTAATTGAACCCTAATTTTTGATACACTTGTTAATCACAATGAAAGAAAGCCATGAGATTGGGCTAGCAGGGAAAGCAACTTGCTTCAGAACAGAAACGGTCTATGTTATAACTTTAATTGAACCCTATTTTTTGATACACTTGTTAATCACAATGAAAGAAAGCCATGAGATTGGGCTAGCAGGGAAAGCAACTTGCTTCAGAACAGAAACGGTCTATGTTATAACTTTAATTGAACCCTATCTTTTGATACACTTGTTAATCATAATGAAAGAAAGCCATGAGATTGGGCTAGCAGGGAAAGCAACTTGCTTCAGTACAGAAACGGTCTATGTTATAACTTTAATTGAACCCTATTTTTTGATACACTTGTTATTCACAATGAAAGGAAGCCATGAAATTGGACTAACAGGGAAAGCAACTTGCTTCAGAACAGAAACGGTCTATATTATAACTTTAATTGAACCCTATTTTTTGGTACACTTGTTAATCACAATGAAAGGAAGCCATGAGATTGGGCTTACATGGAAAGCAACTTGCTTCAGAACAGAAACGGTCTATGTTATAACTTTAATTGAACCCTATTTTTTGATACACTTGTTATTCACAGTGAAAGGAAGCCATAAGATAGGGCTAGCAGGGAAAGCAACTTGCTTCAGAACAGAAACGGTCTATGTTATAACTTTAATTGAACCCTTTTTTTCGATACACTTGTTATTCACAATGAAAGGAAGCCATGAGATTGGGCTTACAGGGAAAGCAACTTGCTTCAGAACAGAAACGGTCTATGTTATAACTTTAATTGAACCCTATTTTTTGATACACTTGTTATTCACAATGAAAGGAAGCCATGAGATAGGGCTAGCAGGGAAAGCAACTTGCTTCAGAACAGAAACGGTCTATGTTATAACTTTAATTGAACCCTATCTTTTGATACACTTGTTATTCACATTGAAAGGAAGCCATGATATTGGGCTTACAGGGAAAGCAACTTGCTTCAGAACAGAAACGGTCTATGTTATAACTTTAATTGAACCCTATTATTTGATACACTTGTTATTCACAATGAAAGGAAGCCATAAGATAGGGCTAGCAGGGAAAGCAACTTGCTTCAGAACAGAAACGGTCTATGTTATAACTTTAATTGAACCCTATTTTTTGATACACTTGTTATTCACAATGAAAGGAAGCCATGAGATTGGGCTTACAGGGAAAGCAACTTGCTTCAGAACAGAAACGGTCTATATTATAACTTTAATTGAACCCTATTTTTTGATACACTTGTTAATCACAATGAAAGGAAGCCATGAGATTGGGCTTACAGGGAAAGCAACTTGCTTCAGAACAGAAACAGTCTATATTATAACTTTAATTGAACCCTATTTTTTGATACACTTGTTATTCACAATGAAAGGAAGCCATGAGATTGGGCTTACAGGGAAAGCAACTTGCTTCAGAACAGAAACGGTCTATATTATAACTTTAATTGAACCCTATTTTTTGATACACTTGTTAATCACAATGAAAGGAAGCCATGAGATTGGGCTTACAGGGAAAGCAACTTGCTTCAGAACAGAAACGATCTATGTTATAACTTTAATTGAACCCTATTTTTTGATACACTTGTTATTCACAATGAAAGGAAGCCATGAGATTGGGCTAGCAGGGAAAGCAACTTGCTTCAGAACAGAAACGGTCTATGTTATAACTTTAATTGAACCCTATTTTTTGATACACTTGTTATTCACAATGAAAGGAAGCCATGAGATAGGGCTAGCAGGGAAAGCAACTTGCTTCAGAACAGAAACGGTCTATGTTATAACTTTAATTGAACCCTATCTTTTGATACACTTGTTATTCACATTGAAAGGAAGCCATGAGATTGGACTAACAGGGAAAGCAACTTTCTTCAGAACAGAAACGGTCTATGTTATAACTTTAATTGAACCCTATTATTTGATACTTTGATACACTTGTTATTCACGATGAAAGGAAGCCATGAGATTCGGCTTACAGGGAAAGCAACTTGCTTCAGAACAGATACGGTCTATGTTATAACTTTAATTGAGCCCTATTTTTTGATACACTTGTTATTCGCAATGAAAGGAAGCCATGAGATTGGGCTTACAGGGAAAGCAACTTGCTTCAGAACAGAAACGGTCTATGTTATAACTTTAATTGAACCCTATTTTTTGATACACTTGTTATTCACAATGAAAGGAAGCCATGAGATAGGGCTAGCAGGGAAAGCAACTTGCTTCAGAACAGAAACGGTCTATGTTATAACTTTAATTGAACCCTATCTTTTGATACACTTGTTATTCACATTGAAAGGAAGCCATGAGATTGGACTAACAGGGAAAGCAACTTTCTTCAGAACAGAAACGGTCTATGTTATAACTTTAATTGAACCCTATTATTTGATACTTTGATACACTTGTTATTCACGATGAAAGGAAGCCATGAGATTCGGCTTACAGGGAAAGCAACTTGCTTCAGAACAGATACGGTCTATGTTATAACTTTAATTGAGCCCTATTTTTTGATACACTTGTTATTCGCAATGAAAGGAAGCCATGAGATTGGGCTTACAGGGAAAGCAACTTGCTTCAGAACAGAAACGGTCTATGTTATAACTTTAATTGAACCCTATTTTTTGATACACTTGTAATTCACAATGAAAGGAAGCCATAAGATTGGGCTTACAGGGAAAGCAACTTGCTTCAGAACAGAAACGGTCTATGTTATAACTTTAATTGAACCCTATTTTTTGATACACTTGTTATTCACAATGAAAGGAAGCCATGAAATTGGACTAACAGGGAAAGCAACTTTCTTCAGATCAGAAACGGTCTATATTATAACTTTAATTGAACCCTATTTTTTGATACACTTGTTATTCACAATGAAAGGAAGCCATGAGATTGGGCTTACAGGGAAAGCAACTTGCTTCAGAACAGAAACGGTCCATGTTATAACTTTAATTGAACCCTATTTTTTGATACACTTGTTATTCACAATGAAAGGAAGCCATGAGATTGGGCTTACAGGAAAAGCAACTTGCTTCAGAACAGAAACGGTCTATGTTATAACTTTAATTGAACCTTATTTTTTGATACACTATCAGACACATCCGAAATGTAGAGATAAACACAAATATATTAAATATCTAGCCGTGACAAATGTATAAACCTTCAATTTCCGTAATTTAGTAAACAAGGAAAACTTTTATTATAGTGACATGTATATAACAAAACAAACATGTAACCAGGGACGTAGATAAGATCTATGTCCCTGATATAACAAACTAGAATAATGTGAAAACACCCGAGCCTGTAATCTCTGGATAGTTGTTTAACCCTTTCCCTCATACTACAATTCTGCAGCAGACGACTTTAAACATATTTTGTCAAGAAATAGAAAATCTCTATAATTAAATGGATAACCTATGACTTAAAGTGGAAAACATTGTGGCAAAAGGAGAAATTGCTCGTTTTGAGCAATTTCTTCCTTTGTCACTATGTTTTCAAAAAGCCGTTTGTCTGCTGCAGAGGCGTCCGAAAGCGTCCATATGAGGGAAAGGTTTAAAATCGTCTTTATCGATAATATGTCGGATCTTTATCCCCTGTCAAAATCACATGAAATCACTAAATGTCTTTCTGTCTCTTGTTTCTGAACTGTTGCAGAATAAAGATATCGTTTTTCCCAATATACCGACCTGTCTCTGTCCCAATAATGAACGTTTGTTTTCAATTTGTACTCGTTTTTCCCAATATACCGACCTGTCTCTGTCCCAATAATGAACGTTTGTTTTCAATTTGTACTCGTTTCCCTAATATACCGACCTGTCTCTGTCCCAATAATGAACGTTTGTTTTCAATTTTACTCGTTTCCCCAATATACCGACCTGTCTCTCCCAATAATGAACGTTTGTTTTCAATAAGTTCGTATAAAACTAGATGTTAAGCTCTGCTTTACTTGTTGCACGTAAGCACTATGATGTACTACGGGATTCTTTAATAAACGTTTTGTCATATTTTGAAATACATATACAATATATGAGCCGTCCCGCGAGAAATGTGTTACTTAATCATGTTGAAAACATTGTGGCACTATGAGAAATTGCTCGTTTTGAGCAATTTCTTATTTTGTCATTTTGTTTTCAAAATTCGTCCGCTGCAGAGGAGTCAGAAAGCTACCATATTAGGAAAGGGTTAATTAGTAAATTGATCTGTAAAAGGAATATTGAAACTGCCTGCATACCAAGAGCAAAAAAACAATCAAGAATAATCTTTAAAAAACATAAACGGCGATCAATATGAGCAAACACTAAGAAAAATGGAATATGCGCATATTATTTGACTTGAATATCAGAAAGGTTCTATGTGTTTACCAAACTCCGTCCACCTTCAAGTTCTATAAATAGATCATCAAGGCCGAGAATACGACATATGACTGGATATTACGCGAGGCTCCCAAGAGGTGTATAGGTTTCAATTGAATCTAGGTCAAAACTGAGGTTAAACAGCTATCGCCGAAAAACAACATTTAAATAATTTGTTGCAAAACCTGATAAACGTTAACACCACCCAACGCAAGCAGTACAGGTAAACATTCTGTTTATGTTAAAATGAAAACATCCACAAAATGAGAATGTCACCAATAACAAGCAGAGAAACATTCTTAGGATTCATAAAGATTTCAAAATGAATTATTTTTTCCATTGAAAACAGCGGAGTGGTATTGCAAATTTTACTCGTATCTAAAAAAAAAAGGCGATGTCATGATTCGAAATTTGATATAAAAATTAAAGCGCACGTCATGGGAAATCAGATCCCCGCGGCAATTGGCGACCTCATATCGTCTTTTTCTCTTTTCGTCATAAACATATAAAGAGCTGATATTGCAACCAGTACGGTATCAAAGTGTGCAATCTGATCTTTATCGTCATGGATATTAACCAGACCAGATCCCCTCGAAGATCGGTTTCTTAGCGTTGCATTGCGTGATTTCCAGAATATCATCTGAATATCCGTGTTTGGTGTCCCCTGCTCCTGTCCTAAATATTACACCACCCAGTTAAAACTAGGTTAGAACGTGTCCCTCTTTATATTTGAGCCGAGTCTGATGATTTGGGGATGTTTATATTGAATCTCCATAACTGGATCACTTATTTTAAAGAGCTCAAGATAAGAAGAGTATTTCACATTCCAAAACCCTTATTTTTCTCTCAAACCCAATGTTGTGGTTTACATAGGGTTTAGTTGAGTTATAAGCAAGATATGGAAAGACAAGTTCACTCATCTGAATACCCGTGTTTGGTGTCCCCTGCTTTTGTCAGATATAAAAACGGCGTTAAACCCCAATCAATCAATCAATTCTGTCACATGAATAAAACACCACCCAGCTAAAACTAGGTTAAATCGTGTCCCTCTTTATATTTAGGCCGAGTCTGATGATTTCGGGGTTCTTATTGAATCTCCATAAATGGACCACATAATTAACAGAGCTCTAGATAAGAAGAGTACTTCACAATCCCCCAAAATCCTTATTTGACCCTAAAACCCTATGTTGTGGGTAATCAAAAGAATCGTCTCAGTGAGACATATGAATGTTTAAAGGCCAGTTCACTTCTCCTTACCTAGTCCTCTGCATGCTAAAGATAATATACTCCTTATTTGTTCCGTCAGTATTATTTGCATATGGATGTATACTATTCATTCACGCGTACAGTGAATACGCTGATGAGAATGTGCGTATACACGGGCTCATAAGAGTTCGAGTTTAATACCCTCAAATCGGAAGCGGTTTAAACTTGTCTATGGGTGACATTTCTAGGCCGCAGTAAATCAAGAGTATAAAGAGTATCGTGCCTCTTTTGTACATGCGACGGGTCTAAAATATGAATGTATCGAATAGAGGGGAGAAGGGAGACGAGAGAAGATGAGAGGGGAGATGAGATGCGATGAGAGGAGAGAGGAGAGAAGAGGGGAGGAGAGCGGAGGAGAGAGGAGGAGAGAGGAGGAGCAGATTTGGGAGAAGAGAGGAGATGAGAGAGGGGAGAGTAGAGGGGTGAGAGGGGTGAGGAGAGGAGATGAGAGGGGAGAGGAGAGAAGATGAGAGGGGAGAGGATAGGAGAGAGGAGAAGAGAGGAGAGGAGGTAAATGTCTGGCGCTGAGATTACAAATGTCCTTCCTTTGGGCATTGTGGAAAATTGACATTTGATATGAAAAGTATAACTGTTTACATTTAAGAATAATTTCGAACTTTTCAAGTCAATTGATGAAAAATGACATATATTTTCATTTCAGGGGAAAAAAGAAGATGTTCTATACTTTGATGCTCACAGTGTTCATCTTGTCCTTGCACGAACTCAAGGTCAATAGCTACGATTTAACAATACTACACACAAATGATTGCCATGCTCGGATTGAACAATTTAATAAATACGGATCGCCGTGCACTGCAGAGGCCGCACTGGAAGGAGAATGTTTTGGCGGCGTAGCAAGACGGATGACAAAACTAAGAGAGATTCGGGCGTCCCACCCGAACACTATATTTCTAGACGCCGGCGACCAGTTTTTAGGGACCCTCTGGTATACCTACTATAAAGGGCAAGAGGCTTCTCATTTCATGAATTTACTTGGATACGACGTCATGGTAAGATGATCAATCATTTTAAATCGCCCATAGTTTGAATTGATGTCACACAACTTATTGTCTCGCAAACTCATGTGGGGTGAAGCATAGCAGTCACTGTTCCGACAATTCACCCTTTTCACTTAATAGTTGCTCGAATATTTCTTTAATAAATAATGTAATAAGAAACGAACTTCTCATCATAACAAACATTTGACCCGTCCCGGGGGAAAACCATTAGAATGGCCTCTACGTAATGTATCGACCCAGATCAGCATGCGCAGTCCGCTCAGACTGATCCGCGCCGACACATTCCGTCTCAGGGGGGATAGAAGTATAGACTAATGATTCCTGAAACAGAAAATCCACAGTAAGCGAAAAGTGTCTATCCGGGTAATCCTGCGTGGCATGCTTAGACGGATACGGGTCGATACATTACGCAGAGTCCACAATGTTGGGTTTTCTCGCGAGACGGCTCATTTCTTGTTTTGTTATTTAGATTGTTTGAACTAAAGCGGACAACTCCGTTAATATATAGGTTATTTAACTAGCATTTGATATACAGCTTGTTTACGTAACTCTTTTCCCGCTTAGCTCCCGCAGTTAATATTTCTTTACTGTTTAAAAATGCGACTAGGGTAAAATCAACTCATCAAACCCTGTAGTAATAAAGGATATACTATTGAGACTTTTGATCAATAAAGGTCAATATCAAATTAAACCGTTTATAACACGCAGTCTGATCAGAGATTGCGTGAACTCATATTTCTATGACGTCGCATCACCAAATGTGGTACCATTGTGTGGAGCCTATTACTTGATTTAAATCTCTCGCAATATATGCGCGCGTGAGTGTTTGCATTTATCTCCGTCTGAAAATGTGCAGGTATATAAACACAATAATAACATAATACACAGATGCTGTTTATGAAAGTAAATAGTTGGGTAAGGGTTAATTTTACGATTGGATAAGTACTTTTATGAATTGATGTGATCATCCATATTCTGTAAGATTAACTTCTTTATGTGTCGACGCCTTTTTAAAAACTTCTAAACAGATGTGCATCACCGTGAAGTGCGTATGGTGAATGATATTTAGATTGTGGGTCAACACCATTCCACAAAGGTCAATGTCCTATTACAAGGCCATGTCTCTGTTTTAACTCTTTCAAGTAAGCGTTTTGACCTGTCCTTTCTTTAGCATAGAAATTGAAACCAATACAAAACAGTCCATATACAACTTAGAATAAAAATATCTTAATAGTAATGATATTTAAATGATTCTTTGCGATTGTATTCTCATTAGTACACACCATTAGCAGACTATTTGGCAAAGTTAGAATTTTTTTCTTTTGTTTTAATCTTTTCAATTGTATGTTTTGAAAGCCGTTAGATGTTGATTTGTTGTATGCTGGAAATAGGGTTACGCATAAAAATACCATATATAATCAAAGCGCTGATGGTATAGGGGCATATGTAAGTTGAAAATATATGGCATAGTTAATATTGACAAACATTGTTGAAACAATAAATCATCGACCTTTAAACAAACCAAACCAAATATTTTTGAAACAACACAGAATAACTAATACCCCATTTATCAAAGTTTGACCAGTTTAAACAAAATAAATCACGAAGGACAAAAGATTGACAAAAAACTGAGCAGCGACCCTTAATTAAAATATTTCCAGTTCAGAAAACACTAAAAATCCCCAACGTATATTGGAATCATGCTCATAAATGAAAGACAATCGAAAGCATGCTAGAGTTGTGTCTCTTGTGCACTGCACATCTGTAGCTTATTAGTTGCCTATACACGAAGTCTTATATTAATTCATTGAACGTCTATTGAGACAATGACCGAAGAAATATATGAACAAAAGGAGTTTACACCCTTAAATAACAGATCATATTTGCGTTCGAAATATTGCATCGGTCTCCTCATCCCAATGTATAAGTGTGACGACTTTAAAATGGATCTGCCAAACAGAAACAAAGTTTTGACCCATTAATGCAAACCGTAACGGACAGATGGACGGATGGATGAACAGATAGTCAGTACAAAGCTTGGGGAAGCACTCATTAACGAACAAGAGCATTTCACGGAACGCATGTGTTGCACGCGAAAGTCATATAATAAGTGAGAACATGGAAAGAACAAATATACACACTGCAAACCCAGCATGCTTAAGTTTTGGTAATGGTGCACTGCACATCTGTTGGTTATAAGTCACACCATTACCAAAACTTAAGCATGTGATTATATTCGTTATATCGTTTAACTCGAACATTTTATTTTATTCGTTATATCGTTTAACTCGAACATGTGATTATATTCGTTATATCGTTTAACTCGAACATTTGATTATATTCGTTATATCGTTTAACTCGAACATGTGATTATATTCGTTATATCGTTTAACTCGAACATTTGATTTTATTCGTTATATCGTTTAACTCGAACATGTGATTATATTCGTTATATCGTTTAACTCGAACATTTGATTTTATTAGTTATATCGTTTAACTCGAACATGTGATTATATTCGTTATATCGTTTAACTCGAACATGTGATTATATTCGTTATATCGTTTAACTCAAAAATGTGATTTTATTTGTTATATCGTTTAACTCGAACATGTGATTTTATTCGTTATATCGTTTAACTCGAAAATTTGATTTTATTCGTTATATCGTTTAACTCGAAAATGTGATTTTATTCGTTATATCGTTTAACTCTAACATGTGATTATATTCGATTATATCGTTTAACTCGAAAATGTGATTATATTCGTTATATCGTTTAACTCGAACATGTGATTATATTCGTTATATCGTTTAACTCGAACATTTGATTATATTCGATTATATTATTTAACTCGAAAATGTGATTATATTCGTTATATCGTTTAACTCGAACATGTGATTTTATTCGTTATATCGTTTAACTCGAACATTTGATTATATTCGTTATATCGTTTAACTCGAACATTTGATTATATTCGTTATATCGTTTAACTCGAACATTTGATTATATTCGTTATATCGTTTAACTCGTACATGTGATTATATTCGTTATATCATTTAACTCGAACATGTGATTTTATTCGTTATATCGTTTAACTCGAACAGTTGATTATATCGTTTAACTCGAACATGTGATTATATTCGTTATATCGTTTAACTCGAACATGTGATTATATTCGATTATATCATTTAACTCGAACATGTGATTTTATTCGTTATATCGTTTAACTCGAACATTTGATTTTATTCGTTATATCGTTTAACTCGAACATGTGATTTTATTCGTTATATCGTTTAACTCGAACATTTGATTTTATTCGTTATATCGTTTAACTCGAACATTTGATTATATTCGATTATATCGTTTAACTCGAACATGGGATTTTATTCGTTATATCGTTTAACTCAAACATTTGATTTTATTCGTTATATCGTTTAACTCGAACATGTGATTTTATTCGTTATATCGTTTAACTCGAACATTTGATTTTATTCGTTATATCGTTTAACTCGAACATGTGATTTCATTCGTTATATCGTTTAACTCGAACATTTGATTTTATTCGTTATATCGTTTAACTCGAACATGTGATTTCATTCGTTATATCGTTTAACTCGAACATTTGATTTTATTCGTTATATCGTTTAACTCGAACATGTGATTTTATTCGTTATATCGTTTAACTCGAACATTTGATTATATTCGTTATATCGTTTAACTCGAACATGTGATTATATTCGTTATATCGTTTAACTCGTACATGTGATTATATTCGTTATATCGTTTAACTCGAACATGTGATTTTATTCGTTATATCGTTTAACTCGAACATTTGATTATATTCGATAATATCGTTTAACTCGAACATGTGATTATATTCGTTATATCGTTTAACTCGAACATGTGATTATATTCGATTATATCGTTTAACTCGAACATGTGATTATATTCGTTATATCGTTTAACTCGAACATGTGATTTTATTCGTTATATCGTTTAACTCGAAAATGTGATTTTATTCGTTATATCGTTTAACTCAAAAATGTGATTTTATTCGTTATATCGTTTAACTCGAACATGTGATTATATTCGTTATATCGTTTAACTCGAACATGTGATTATATTCCATTATATCGTTTAACTCGAACATGTGATTATATTCGATTATATCGTTTAACTCGAACATTTGATTATATTCGATTATATCGTTTAACTGGAACATGTGATTATATTCCATTATATCGTTTAACTGGAACATGTGATTATATTCCATTATATCGTTTAACTCGAAAATGTGATTATATTCGTTATATCGTTTAACTCGAATATGTGATTATATTCCATTATATCGTTAACTCGAACATGTGATTATATTCCATTATATCGTTTAACTCGAAAATGTGATTTTATTCGTTATATCGTTTAACTCGAACATTTGATTATATTCGATTATATCGTTTAACTCGAAAATGTGATTATATTCGTTATATCGTTTAACTCGAACATGTGATTATATTCGTTATATCGTTTAACTCGAACATGTGATTTTATTCGTTATATCGTTTAACTCGAACATTTGATTTTATTCGTTATATCGTTTAACTCGAACATGTGATTATATTCGTTATATCGTTTAATTCGAACATGTGATTATATTCGTTATATCGTTGAATTTGAACATGTGATTATATTCGTTATATAATTGTTTGCCTTATACACCAAATTGTCAGTCATGATTCAGATAGGACTTGTGTATAGGTCTAATAGGAATTCAGTGATATATGGGTTAATTTGCCGATCGAATTGTGTATTAAAGTGTATAATAGTTCTACAGCTTTAGCAACAAAATAAGGAATTTGACCTCAACATCACGTGTAACAGTATTCATTTGATATACACTTGGCGCTCAGGGTTGCGGGGCTACTAGCATCACGACTGATTGGCTGGTTTCAGGATAAATGGACCAGTAGTACTGGTAACTTACCCAGGAAACGCCGTGATGTAAACTGAGAAATTGTTCAAAGCGGCGTAAAACACTAAACAATCAATCAATCACTCACTCAATCAGGCTTAATTTTACTGAACCGTACTGTGACAGTACAATGTGTGGCTATCAAGTTGATTTCAGAAAACTAACGATAATCCACTATTGGAAAGGACAAGATCGCTTATCGCCTGACGCGGCCTGCATTTGTCCCTCGGGTGCGGGAGGTCGCGGGTTCGATCCTCGGCCGGTACATACCAAATATTTTAAAAATAGTTGTTACAAAAGTTTATTCGTAATAAGGCCTCTGACCAAAAAAACATACATATTATATTACATACAACTTACAATGTAGGTGAAAAATCATATTTCTTAAAAAAAAAAAAAACATAACTTGAGGGCTATTCTTTTTAATAAATACTGGATTTTCATTTTGAAGAAGACAATACAAATTATGTAAGCTCGGTAAACCACGTATTTAGATACGCATCTCTTTCATCCTTACATTCTTAAACTTTTCGCAAATAAAGAAAACTATCAATGGCTGCCCTGTTGCGAGGTAAACATAACGACCGACTGACTGGTGTCAGGAAAAATGGACCACTATATAGTACTGGTTCATTATGCAGGAAATACCGTGGTATAACCTCACAAAATCAATTATACCATACACATGCTTTTAAGTAGTTTAAAGCGTCCTTATGTTGAAACCACTTTTGAGAAAAAAAATAGAATTGATAATACGCAATAGTTTTATGCCACGAAATAAGAAACTGTATACCAGGAGCAAATATTGAATTAACGCTTTCCCATATGTTGAATGTTTCCGACGCCTGCAGCAGATGATTATGAAAACATTGTGGCAAAAAAAAAAAAAAAAAAAACGCAATTTCTTATTTGATCAGTGTTTTCAACTCTTTTCAGTAATTACACATAAATTGTTAGAAATGTTCCATATTTATGTTCAGATAATTTCAATGCCATTTTCTGTGTTGAATTGTAGTACGTGTGAAAGGGTTAAAAAAAGCCCGCCCATTTGAATAGGTATAAGTGTTGTTACCCCGCACATTCTTATCAAGATCTACGGTGTTAACATATAACTGACACAAGCTTTAAGTTTCTGTCAATTTGTGAAGATTTGTAAAGATTTTGATTAGATGGCCTGATTTGATGGACTTGGTGGTCTGAACCTGTACGGATTGACTGATTAGCGCTGAACGCCGCTTTCAACAATTTTACAGTCATATTACGGCGGCCAGTTCACCTACTTATGTATTTCCTAGCTTTCTAAAACCAGTAATCCACGACAACATACTTTTCAAGCATCTGGCTGCTTTTCCACATAGACTGTTAGCCCACAGGTGGAAACGTATGTCGATTGTCACAGTCAAACGTCGCAAAGAATGTTGGCCGAGCTGGGATTCGAACTCATAACCGCTGGATTGACAGCCCGCGTTGCGACCGACTGAGCTATCGGGGCGAACATGTACTATAACAAGTGTCATCTTGTATAGTTTCCGCGTATGGGTTCATTTAACGATGTGAAGGGACGTTTTCTACCTCCTTGTCATTTTACGCTTCAAATAAATCATGTTCAAACAGTTGTTTAAATGTATGCGTTTGTAGAAATTGAACATGTATACAAACACATTTGAACGTCATATATTTGAACAAGAGATGGTGGCGCATTTTATGCAAACGACAGTAAATCCAAACCCATAAAATAAGCCCGTTCCCACGTAGCGTTACTGTATATACTACGGTGTTCCGTTAGGGCCATCGTTGTTTCGCGGCTTCGACCTAGGGTCGACAGTACGAAAACGCGATGCGATAGTACGAAAACGCTATGCGATAGTACAAAAACGCGAAGCGAAGGTGCGAAAACGCGATGTGAAACTGCGAAAACGCGATGCGAGGAGCCGATATTAATATCGTACTTTCGCATCGCACTTTCTCATCGTTTTCGTTCTGTATCATCGCGTTTTCGTACTATCGCATCGCGTTTTCGTACTTTCGACCCTAGTTGTTCCGTTAGGGCCATCGTTGTTTCGCGGTTTCGACCTAGGGTTAAAAAGAACGAAAACGCGATGCGATAGTACGTAAACGCGATGCGATAGTAATATTAATATCGCCTCCTCGCATCACGTTTCGTACTATCGCATCGCGTTTTCGTACTATCGCATCGCGTTTTCGTACTATCGCATCGCGTTTTCGTTCTGTCGACCCTAGGTCGAAACCGCGAAACAACGATGGCCTTAATGGAACACCGTAGTATACTATACCTCTGGTGCAGACGACTTTGAACGTATCTAGGCAAAACACACTATACATCTCTATAAATGAAGGTTAAATTAATTACTGAAAAAGGTCAAAACACTGTGACTAATTGAGAAATTGCTCGTTTTGAGCAATTTCTCCTTTTGTCACAAGGTTTTCAAAAGACGTCTGCTGCAGAGGCGTCAGAAAGCGTATATATGAAAGGGTTAAGGTAACCTCATTCCATAACTACATGTATACTTAACATATATGTTCAAAGTCGAATTGTGAAGATTTGTTGTATCTGGGCAAGGGTAAAGCAACGCTCCCAAAATAGCTTTTAGAATACCAGGGACTACGTCCCTGAAAATACGTTCGATCAACGGTACAGATCAAACATCATTCACACGTTTCGAAATTGCCGATTGTTCAGATAAAGCGACGAACTTGTATTTTTCTTCTTTTTGTTTTTCTAGGTTCTTTTAAAAAACCTCGACAAATGCCAAAGGCTAAAAGGGGAAATTGGTCATAATGAGCCATTTTTCCTTTTGCAACAATGTTGTCGACTCTATTCAATGACTTTACTTTCATTAATAGAAATGATTGTCCAAATGTTTTGAAAATCCGCCTACCATTTGACTTTATATATATAATATTCTTCCAATTTAGAATAAACTTTCAATTAGATTGGTTAGTTACCTAGGACGTACCTTTGTTTTCTGTTAGGCGGACAATCTTACAACTGGTAATATGTTGGAAACGTTGTGTGGGCGGGTATACCTGCACATTTGACGCTATGGTTACTATGACATTGTTAAAATAAAAATAAAACATAGTTAAAACCCTTTATTGTGTACCATGTCACCCCAGTAGTACTGATTGGATCATATTGCACTATAATGAGGATATACTGTAATTTGAAAGGATTTCACAAATTCGTATTACAGATGGGAAAAAGAGATTTCAGGGAGAAGGTAGCTACTGCTGTATATTTAATACAACGCAATGTAAAACGAAATATTTAAATCTCAATTAATTCACAAATACGTATAATCACAAGCAGAAAATTAAAGGTTTCGCATTTTCCTCTACGTTATAATTAGCCTTTAATGTTTTTCTTTTAACCCTTTCCCTGATACGACAATTCTGCAGCAGACGACTTTGAACGTATTTTGTCAAAACATAGAGAATCTCCATAATTGAATGGATAACCTATGACAAAAAGTGGAAAACATTGTGGCAAAAGGAGAAATTGCACGTTTTGTGCAATTTCTTATTTTGTTACTATGTTTTCAAAAAGCCGTCTACTGCAGAGGCGCCAGAAAGCATTTATACGAGGGAAAGGGTTAAAGTACACAGCGAGATTAAAATGCAAATATATATTTTCTTTTTCTGTTGATCCATAATTCCCCCTCCCCCCTTTTCCCCCCTATATGAGTCGCGGTGTGTCTTTCGGGGGTATTGTTGCATCTTCTTACAGCCGAACCCCTGTAGCTCAGTCGGTAGCGACGCGGGCTGTCAATCCATGACTTGTGAGTTCGAATCCCAGCTCGGCCACCATTTTTTCCGAAGTTCGACTAAAGTCACTGTGACATGCGTCATTCGTCTTTCACCAATGGGCTGTAATATTGTTGCATCTACTTACAGTCGAACCCCGGTAGCTCAGTCGGTAGCAACGCGGGCTGTCAATCCAGGACTTGTGAGTTCGAATCCCAGCTCGGCCACCATTTTTTCCGAAGTTCGACTAAAGTCACTGTGACATGCGTCATTCGTTTTTCAACAACAAAGGGCTGTTTAACAGTCTATGTGGAAAAGAAGCCAGTTGCTTGGAAAGTATTGTTGTGTCGTGTACTGGTTTGGGAAAACCAGGAAAGGCATGAGTAGGTGAACTGGTCGGGTGGATTGGTCGCCGTGATATGACTGATTTCTTTTTGAAAACGGCGTTAAACCCTTATCAATCACTCAATCAATCAATCAATCAATCAAACTTACAGTATTTCCAGGGCTAACCCTGTCCGTCTTCGTGTAATATTGCCGTACCATAAATAGGGAACAAAAACGTTTAATTCTTTCAGCACCGAATTCCCTAAAATAGAATCTTCCCTGCTCAAAATCGGACGGCCATATTTTTCATGTTTTCGATTATTTTAACCCTTTTTCACATTCAGACGCCTTCTGACGCCTCTGCAGTAGACGACATTTGCAAGCATTGTGGCAAACGGTGACATTACCCATAATTAGCAGTTTCTCCTGTTGTCACAATAGTTTTAACTCTATTCAATAATTTACTTTGATTCATAAGTATTTTTCCTCATTTGTGCAAATGTGTTATGTAGGCCGTCTGTTGCAAAATTGTTGTATGTGTTAAAAGGCAAACTATGCTGATTTCAGTTAAGAGCTCGTTAGTTCAAACTTATTTACTTT
The DNA here is from genome assembly GCA_031761405.1 of Serripes groenlandicus. NCBI lineage: Eukaryota > Metazoa > Mollusca > Bivalvia > Cardiida > Cardiidae > Serripes > Serripes groenlandicus. The sequence continues at coordinate 59,725,637 of JASEVX010000005.1, read as the reverse complement.
AAATCGATTGCGAAACAAGCTTTAAGCTTATATTAATCACGATCGATGTCTGCTTCCTTGATACTTAACCAGTACTCGCGCCGATTGCGTGGAAAAATGCCAAAGTCATGACCCGCTCATCACGGGACTCGAACCAGGGACCTTTGATACGAGAGGCCGACGCTCTACCTCTGCACCACTGTCTTCAACTGAATCACCAGAATATGTGTTGTTTGCAAAGACGTACATCTGTATTCCTTGTACTGGGGCTCGTTTCTCTCTCACGTTGTGGTCGAGTGGTTAGCGTTGGGGATTTCGATACCGGGTGTCATTGTGGGGTGCCCTTGGGCAAGGCACATTTTCTAGCCTAGTAAAGTTGGTTTACCCAGGGATCATGAATGAGTGAACTGTCGCCGTGATATAACTGAAATAATGTTGAAAGCGGCGAAAACCCCAATAAATAAACTAACTCTCTCTGATGTTTACATATTACGTAGCAAACTTGTTTTAAACGATTTCCCACTTACAGACGCATTTTGAGCAGACGACTTTTTGAAAATATTTTGGCAAATGGAGAATTTGTTCGTGAAAAGCAATTACTCGATTTGCCACACTATTTTAGTCTTGTGAAATAAGTGTGTTTGAATTGTATATCCATGAAGGTGTTAACGTCGTCTCATGCAGATTCGTTGAATGTAAGTAAAAGTTAAATATCAGAGCATTTAATTAATGTTAATATACTCGGGTGTCCTAAGTCCGCGTGTCTAAAGTATTAACACACTACCCTGCCGAGCACTAAGTGAATCTTTAGACATGTTAAAATAGTTAACTCTTTCAGCGCCAAAGGCAATATTGAGCTTTTTGCAAACAATACAGATTCGGGTGAGTCAGCTCGTAACGAGCTGTCTCACCTGAAATCTGCATTGTTCGGCTGTGAGTTATAAAAATATTCCAAAAATCCTATAACATGAAAATAGAGTCGTCCGTGTTTTGAACATGGAAGAGTCTACTTTAAACATTTCGGCGCTAGTTTGAACCAGAGCCTTCACTGTGCATTTGTATAGTCTCGACAGAGCCTTCACCTTTAAACAATTCGGCGCTGAAAGGGTTAAACACTTCTCGATTGACTACTAGGAAGTTACTATGAACACGAAGTTAGAATGCTCTACCATACTACTTATCCTATCTACCATACACAGCGGAAAAATAAATTGACTCTCATATGCGAAGTTTAACACTTATCCAATCTTCGTGACTTTTCGACTAGTAGTGATTCAGATCGATCCGTGCTTCTGTGAAGTCAGATCAGGATCTTTCCTGATCTTCGTCTACTGACTTATGCACGAACGCGGAGAGTCTCGGGATGAATGGCTTGAACTTTTAAAATTATTAATACATGCCAAACGAAAATCAACATTAGGACTGCATAACTCTACTTGTATAATTATATAATTATCGTATCAACTAATTTATGTATAATTGATTGTGACTATATATGTACATGTACATTCGTAGCTAACTTTGTATAATGGTGACATATAGGCTCATGGGGCCGGGTGTTCTCTTTTTCTTTAATGTTTCATTTACTGATGTATATAACACATGTCACGGTAATAAACAACTTGCTTACTTACTTACTTACTTACTATATACACAATCTTTCTCCAAATATGCGTCGAAGGATGATACATGTAATTGGATGAATAGCTAAGGAAAAATGTTAATACTTATAAGATCACGCGGTTTATATGAGCCGTCCCGCGAGAAAACCAACAGTGTGGCCTCTGCGGACCGCGCAGACTGATCAGGGCCGACATATTCCGTCTAAGGGGGATAGAGGTAAAGAGTAATGATTCATGAAACAGAAAATCCACAGGAGGCGAAAATTGTCTATCCAGGTAAGCCTGCACGGCATGCTTATGCTGATCCGGGTCGATACTTTACGCAGAGTCCATAATGTTGGTTTTCTAGCGGGAAAGCTCACATATATCAGTGCAATCTCTATGGAACGCCGAATCTACATAAACTCAAATATTTCAAGAGCTCTTCAAATATTTAGAGAGCTCTTCAAATAATTAGAGAGCTCTCCAATTGAATTAATGATATCATCAATTCAATTGGAGAGCTCTCTAATTGATTTGCAGACCTCTCTAATTCAATTGAAGATATCTCCAAATCAACAATTCATTTGTTGCTCTCACTAATTGAATTAGAGAGCTCTCCAAATCAATTGGAGATATCTTTAATTCAATTAGAGAGAGCAACAAATAAATTGGAGATATCTCCAATTCTTCCAAATTAAACATATCCATAATTGATTTGGAGATATCTCCAATTGAATTGCAGAGCTCTCCGATTGATTTGAAGATATCTCTAATTGATTTGGAGATATCTTCAATTAAGTTGATTTGGAGATATCTTCAATTGATTTAGAGAGCTCTCCAATTCAATTGAAGAGGTCTTCAATTGAATTAATGATATCATCAATTCAATTGGAGAGCTCTTCAAATATTTGAGTTTATGTAGATTTGCGTTCCCTCTTCAATTATTTAGAGAGCTCTTCAAATCATTAGAGAGCACTCTAATTGAATTACTGATATCATCAATTCAATTGGATAGCTCTCTAATTGATTTGTAGACCTCTCTAATTCAATTGAAGATATCTCCAAATCAACAATTCATTTGTTGCTCTCACTAATTGAATTAGAGAGCTCTCCAAATCAATTGGAGATATCTTTAATTCAATTAGAGAGAGCAACAAATAAATTGGAGATATCTCCAATTCTTCCAAATTAAACATATCCATAATTGATTTGGAGATATCTCCAATTGAATTGCAGAGCTCTCCAATTGATTTGAAGATATCTCTAATTGATTTGTAGATATCTTCAATTAAGTTGATTTGGAGATATCTTCAATTGAATTAGAGAACTCTCCAATTCAATTGAAGAGGTCTTCAATTGAATTAATGATATCATCAATTCAATTGGAGAGCTCTTCAAATATTTGAGTTTATGTAGATTTGCGTTCCCTCTTCAAATATTTAGAGAGCTCTTCAAATAATTAGAGAGCACTCCAATTGAATTACTGATATCATCAATTCAATTGGAGAGCTCTCTAATTGATTTGCAGACCTCTCTAATTCAATTGAAGATATCTCCAAATAAACAATTCATTTGTTGCTCTCACTAATTGAATTAGAGTGCTCTCCGAATCAATTGGAGATATATTTAATTCAATTAGAGAGAGCAACAAATAAATTGGAGATATCTCAATTCTTCCAAATTAAACATATCCATAATTGATTTGGAGATATCTCCAAATGAATTGCAGAGCTCTCCGATTGATTTGAAGATATCTCTAATTGATTTGTAGATATCTTCAATTAAGTTGATTTGGAGATATCTTCAATTGAATTAGAGAGCTCTCCAATTCAATTGAAGAGGTCTTCAATTGAATTAATGATATCATCAATTCAATTGGAGAGCTCTTCAAATATTTGAGTTTATGTAGATTTGCGTTCCCTCTTCAAATATTTAGAGAGCTCTTCAAATAATTAGAGAGCACTCCAATTGAATTACTGATATCATCAATTCAATTGGAGGGCTCTCTAATTGATTTGCAGACCTCTCTAATTCAATTGAAGATATCTCCAAATAAACAATTCATTTGTTGCTCTCACTAATTGAATTAGAGTGCTCTCCGAATCAATTGGAGATATATTTAATTCAATTAGAGAGAGCAACAAATAAATTAAGGGTATCTCCAATTCTTCCAAATTAAACATATCCATAATTGATTTGGAGATATCTCCAATTGAATTGCAGAGCACTCCAATTGATTTGAAGATATCTCTAATTGATTTGGAGATATCTTCAATTAAGTTGATTTGGAGATATCTTCAATTGAATTAGAGATTTCAGGTGAGACAGCTCGTTACAAGCTGACTAACCTAAATCTGTATTGTTTGCACAAACCTCAATATTTCCATTGGGGCATGAAAAGAGTTTTAAAACGGGAAAATAAAAGAGGTACAATCATCGTTCAAGCTGTTTGTTAGACCGTAATAAAATAATTAAACCGAGTCCTATAATTTCGGGTCTTTGTCGACTCTCCAGTTTATCGTTATTCATAATTAGATTGGCGCGCACAATCAATGGGGCTACATTTCTAGTATATTGTCCAGAATATAAATGTAGGTCTTTATTATTACATACATACGGACAGTGGAAATAGATTATGTGCGTATACACATGCTGATATAAGTCTTCATTCTGTACTGGGATGTAATACGACCACCCCCAAATCGTCCGACGAGGCAACTTTAAATCATTCTCTTTGCTTGACTTGACAAAATGATAGGCTTTTGACATCGTTCACTGTGGGAAAGTGATTTAAAAACAAAACCGAACAGTTTGTTGACCTACCCATTTACCTGATGTTTTATATTTTTGATTCTGGCAGGGACGTAGATCTACGTTTAATCCTTTTCCTATATACAACAAATCTGCAGCTGAAAACATAGTGAAAAAAACCTGGAAAATCTGCATTAAAGATAGCTTAATTGTTAAATAAAGTTGAAAACATTGTGGCCAAAGGAGAAATTGCTCATCATGAGCAATTTTACCTTTGGCCACACTGTTTTCAAAAGTCGTCTGTTGCTATTGCGTCGAAATGCGTCTGCAGGTGAGAAAGGGTTAACCTAAAGATGTATTCGTTAACATATTTAGTGAGTGGATTATCAAGGACTGTCTGAATTATATCCCGATTCATCCCTAACTGTTTAACACAAATCATTTCTGACACCAGTCTCTACGTGCCAACAGTACGAGACTGAGTATACAATACAGTTGTCATTTAATACTATAAATAATGTTTTGTGCTACGTTTCAGTTCATCGTCATATCACTTATTAAGCTGAATGTCATATGTTTAACGCTATCTACAATCATAATATGTATGTATTATGTATGTTCATGCCCTGTTCGATATTATCAGATTCATTTTGCTATTATAATATTGTGTACTGCATTGTATTTGTGTTATAATATTTACTATATTTTCGCTGCTCTAAATTATTGTATTGTGGGCCGGTGTCCTATGAATACTAGAAATCAATAAACTGTAAACAAATAAACTGTAAGTACAGATAAAAAATAAACTAAACGGAACAGTTGTTTGTTTGAATGCAAACTCGGGATACATTTGCATAAGTCAACACCAAACTATTTATATTTCGTTCGTGACATAGCTGCTCCTCTGATGACATCAATGTGCGTCTTATACCCAATAAAAATGTATGAGCTACGTCGCACAAAAACCGACCTTCAAAGGTTTTGAAATTGACAGTATAAAATGATAAAATGGCATACTTGTTTAGTCGGTTTACAGTGATAACCGTTTAAGATAGGCTTCCGGGAATATGCGAACAACTAGACGGAAAACTGGGAAGATCCCGATCAAAGTGCGCGGCCTCTCGTACCAAAGACCCCGGGTTCGAATCCCATGGTTCTGCCTTTGGGATTTTTCCACACAAACGGCGTTATGTCTCCAGGAAGCAGACATCGAGCGTGAATGATATAAGCTTAATGCTTGTTTCGAAATCGATGTAAAATAAATAAGTTAAAACAAAACTTTAATGCGCGGAACTGCTGCTGACGTGGATCTTGGCTGGTCGTACCGTCCTGTCCAGGTCGGTCTACATGTGACTCGGCCCATATCTCGATCTTGCACCGCAACAAACAATTGAGCCGTCCCACGAGAAAACCAACATTATGGACTCGGCGTAATGTATCGACCCGGATCAGCCTGCGCAATCCGCGCAGGCTAATCCGGTTCGACACATTCCGTCTCCGGAGGTATAGAATAGTGATTCCTGAAACAGAAAATCCAAAGAAGGCGAAAAGTGTCTGTCCGGATTAGCCTGTGCAGTATGGTTAGGCTGATCCGGTTCAATACTTAATATACAGTCCACAATGTTGGTCTTTTCGAGGAACGGCTCATATATTTTCAAAGTCGTCTCATGCAGATTTTTGTTATGTGGGAAAAGGTAAAAATGTATTTCAAATTGCCAAGCCAATATTCCCCATCTAGAGTACCAAATAGAGATTCGTATTCCGCTAAAGTTCGATTGAATGGTACACTTCCAGATACGCAGAGTCCATAATGTTGGTTTTATCATGGGGCGGCTCAATTATCCTTTATTTATATGTATCATAAATGGTAACTATAGTCATATCCTGTTATTTAGTGGGTTTTCTTTACAAAAAACTCGGGACGCTCCTTATATTTGACACATAACCCAACGTGCCAGAGAATTTGACACTCCCAGAGAGTTTGTGTAATAAAATGGTTTAATTTAGGGCTGGTGATTTTGATTGACACTGACCTAAGGAAGACATTATTTGGTAGTATTTGACCTAAATGCTGGTTTCTTAAATAAGCGGCGTCCACATATGAGCCGCCCCGCGAGAAAACAAACATTATGGCATCTGCGTAATGTATCGACTTAGATCAGCCTGCACAGTCCGCGCAGACTGATCCGGGCCGACACATTCCGTCTCAGTAGGGATAGAGGTATACAGTAATGATTCCTGAATCAGAAAATCCACAGAAGGCGACAAGTGTCTGCCCGGATTAGCTTGCGCGTCGTGCTTATGCTGATCCGGATCGATACTTTACGCAGTGTCAACAATGTTGGTTTTCTCGCAGGACGGCTCATATAGTTGTCCTACTGCATGTACGTTCAGAGCATTTCAAAATATACGTGTGTGTGTGACATGCGTAAGGTAGTTCCTCACCTTTGGAGATCAATTGTTGAAATGTTCCTATCTTCAAAATGTGTAAACGTCAAGGCTTTCAAAATGAAAGATGCCTACTGAGTTAATGCGCGTGAAATTAACACCAAATGACGTCTTTTAATCTTAATTCTAGGGGTTCTGTTCATTCAACGGGTATACCTCCTGTTCATTTAACGGGTATACCTCCGAATTGTGATAACCGATGTTCATGGTTTCACTTTCATTTATTGAGTTAAGTGTTGCCTTTAATGATAATCATACTTTTCAAGCATTATATTAATACAGAGCATTGGGATTTAACAATATTGCATCTTACAACATTATTTTACATAATTCTTTCTTTAACTCCCGAGGTTGTATTTCTGACGTATTTAACAACATTTAGTTCGATAACCCTACCTGAATTTTGAATATGTTCGTCTCAAAATATTATGCCAGAAAATAACCTTTTTGCGGAAAGTGATGACTGACGAGTGTGTGTGTCCTAAGTCTCGCTTTAGTCTTCACTGATCGCTTTGGGAAAAACCCAACGTTAGGCATTTGAGACCAGTGTAGGTCGAGATCGGCGCAAGTACTTGTGTGTGCATCAGGGCACAATTAACATCTTTATGAGTGCATGGAAGGTCTATACAGCCTTAACTCGACCGTTAAACTCGATATCGAATATAGATTTCGTTCATTAATTAACGTGAACTAGAGGTAGTGGAATGGTAAAACATTTAATCCATTGTAGACGTAGGTTACTATCCGAAACGACAACTCAATTGAAATATTTTAACGACACGTATTTATTATTTCTCTCTCCCCCAAATAAGCCAAGAGGAGTCCGATTGTAATCAGCTAACATAGAAATCAGTCTTGCCGAATTTAAGACATTCTATAGGCAAAGCAAGTATCGAAATCTTCTTCTGTCGAAGATTTACAGAGCATGGCTTTTCTATGAAAAGCTGAAACGACGGAGGTATTTTGTGTGGCACGGTTCATGCTATAAACCTGGTAAGATATTCCCAAATAGTTTATGAGAGTTATGTACTCACCCTGGCGTCGACCTTAGTTAAAGTTATTCACGCATGTACATATATTTCACCATAGCTCAGTTACTACTTGGTGTATTACAGTAATGCAATGGTACTACAATGCTTCCCGACTATTACTGCTATGTAAATGACCAAGTAAGATAACTCTATCTTGCATATAATGCAAGTTATGTCCCTTTTTTGAGTTAGAAATTCTGGTTAAAGTTTTGAGTGCAACTACATTCAGTGTCAATATCTCAGTTACTACTACATGTATTGCAGTGGAACTTTCTACAATGCTCCCAACTATCACATGTATGTAGATAACCAAATGAGATAACCCTATCCTCCATATAATGCAAGTAATGGCCATTGTTGACGTATAAATTATGGTTAATGTTATGCGTGCAACTACATTAAGAATCCATACCGTAGTAACTACTTGATGTATTGCATTGAAACGTTATACAAACCTTCCCAACCATAACATCTATGTCAAGTTAGATAACTCTATCGTGCATATAATGCAAAGTTTTGTCCTTTATTCTTTGAGTTTCTGGTTAAAGTTTGGAATGCAACTACATTAGAGTCCATGTTCTAGTATTACTAAGCGGTGGAATATCCGAGTGCGCTGTCTATAGGGCACCTCTTGTTTAAACTAATTATCTTCTTTCAATTTAACCCTTTCAGCGCCGAATTGTTTAAAGTAGACTCTTCCATGTTCAAACTCGGATGACTCTATTTTTCATGTTATAGGATTTTTTGAATATTTTTATAACTCACAGCTAAACAACACAGATTTCAGGTGAGACAGCTCGTTACAAGCTGACTCGCCTGAATCTGTATTATTTGCAAAAAGCTCAATATTGCCTTTGGCGCTGTAAGAGTTCAAGAATGTTGTAAATTTCCGAGTACATAACACAGTTTCTGATATGCATACTCCGTCAAGGGGAATGACGTCTTTGATATGTGTTTCTTGGTTATATTTGGAACTATTGTGATCTCCCTTTAACAACAATGAATTAGTTATCTATTTTATTTTTGTTTAGCAAATTGTTTAATATTTATGTTGTATGATAGGTTCATTTACCATTGTTCCTAAATACAAAATACACATCTCTTTATTCTAGTCATGGCTAGTTACTCAATACATTCCGTATTTTCATATTGCACTGACTTTGTAAAAACAACTGTGCAAGCATCACCTAATGGAGAGGGAAATATATAAGCTTCTTTTCTCGTTCCAATCCTGTTCGCACTTACTGTTTGTATTGTTGATATTGTGCCTTACTATATTGAATAAAATATGTTTAAACCAAATAAAATTGAATCTGTTATCGTTTCAGTGTTTAGGAAATCATGAATTCGACGACGGTCCGCAGAAATTAGCCGAGTTCCTCGACAACGTCACGTTTCCGGTGGTGAGCTCCAATACGGCCGTGACGTCACAACCTCTATTACAAGGAAAATTCAGTCGATCGGTTGTTAAAAATGTCAGCGGCGAAAACATCGGTGTTGTCGGATACATCACACCAGAAACGGCATATATATCTAACGGCGGTACGTAGGCTGTTTAAACTCGTTCACTGCCGAATTAAAAAAAAAATCGACTCTTCCATGTTCAAAAATTGGAGCACTCCGTTTTTCGTCCAACAAGAAATTTGGTAAAATCAGGGACGTAGAAAAGATCTACGTCCCTGGTAAAATTTAATGTCTAAGTGGCAAGCAATGCAGATTTCAGGATAGACAGCTCGTTGTGAGCTGTATCTCCTAAAAACTGCATTGTTAGCAAACAATCTTTTATTTTCTTTATCAGCGAAAGGGTTAATCCTGACAATACCGTACAGGCTTTCCCCTGGAAATTCGATAAGTTTTCTTGCGTATTCATACCATCGACATTGACCAATCAAAGCGGTGTTGATGCGAATTCACTAGTTTTACGCATTGTCGTAAAGTCTTGCCAATTGTGAAAACCGACTGTCAAATCATTACCATACAGGTTTTTTCCCTGGAAATGCGATAAGTTTTCTTGCGTAGTTATACCATCGACGTTGACCAATCAAATCGGTGTTAATGCAAATTCACTGGTTTTACGCATTGTCGTAAAATCTTGCAAATTGTGGACAAAGTAGTCCAGGATCAGCCAACATGTTCGTGTATTCTTATCTTGGGCTTTATTGTCATCTGCTAATTTATCAATATAAAAAAATGGTTATCCATACTTATGTTTTGTGAGAATGCTAACCGGACCAGGCTAGATGGAGACTAATCTAGATCTTAGATTATCACAATGAGTGCGTAGATTTTGACAATGCCGTGATGTATTTTAAGTGAAAAACATACGCATGGGCAAAGCAACATTTGATTCCCATTTACATTTCCAAAACGTGTATAGCGCACCCATTGGACCATTTAACTCACGTGACCGCCTGTATAATCTACACAGGGATTTGTCGAAACCTTACACGCGGGATCGAACTAGTTTTCTACAGATCAGAATGCAATGGCTGATGTCTTTATTAAATAGGCTTGTAGATTACGTAATTATCGCTATAGATACTTACTCCTGATATCGGTACTGATATTCGCATATCAAGTTTTCACTTAAATAACATGTTTGGCTGGTAAAATGTTACCTCCTCTTTCATTTTGAGAAATTATCCGGATACATTTTGTAATTAAAGCAGACCAAATGACAGTTTTTGTAGATTGGTGTGTGGGATTAAAATATTAATCTGAGTCTTTTGAACTTTATTTAGATTCGACCAAATCGTCATTTTAGTAATCAGTCGACATTTACCTGGAGTCTAACTCTAATAATTTGGTGATTTGTATATTGATTCTGAAGATCCTTATAGAAGTGCCGAGCCCCGGTAGATCAGTCGGTCAATCCAGGTGTTGTGAGTTCGAATCCTAGCTCGGTCAACCTTCTTTCCGACGTTTGACAAAAGTCTCTGTAAAAATAAATCTTCCACCAATGGGCTAACAGTCTATTTAAAAAAAAAAGCCAGTTCTTTGGAAAGCATTTTGTGTAGAGAACTGGTAAGGCAAAACCCGAAACACATGAGTAGTTAAACTGTCCGACGAAATATGACTGCAGACATGTTGAAAACGGGGCCAAAAATCCCTAATAAATAAATATTTATAGAAGTGAAACTAGTAGAACTGAATTATATTTATTTAAATTAATTTCAACAAATCTATAATGCAGAAAAAGCACTCATTTCATCGTTGAATGTTTCAGTCCCTTTGTAATGTTAAATTATCATATACTTATCATCGGCAATTTCCTACTGTCTCATGCTAACAGTACGTTTTTGACCGGTTAACAGTATACTGTTACATGGCAAGCGCGTTAAATGTTGGTTATGGACGTGCATGACGTCATTTCAAACAATAACGTCAACTTTTAGACACGCGTGTCATGTAACAGTATACTGTTAACCGGTATATTCATATGTGTGTGTTACATTGTAGTAGATCTACCCATGTTCACCTCCCCTAAAAAGGTACAGAATAAACGTGTAATTTTGTACGGTATAATAAAATAAATATTGCATGGCTACCAGTGTGACAGTACATATTGTCTGCAGTCGGGTAAATACTGTTAACATCGGCTTCGCCTCGGATAACAGTATTTTCCTCATGTTGATAATATGTACTGTCACACTGGAAGCCATGCAATATTTATAAAATATCTGTATTTTATTCCTTCCAGGTAAACAAGTTACATTCTCAGATGTAATTGTGTCCGTAACAAATGAGGTTAACTCCCTTATTGAACAAGGCATCAACAAGATTATCGCCCTTGGTCATGCTGGTTTCCCGACAGATTTGCTTGTCGCCGAGATAGAGGGCGTAGATGTGGTGGTAGGAGGACACTCAAACACCTTTTTATACAACGGTAAATACACGTAATTAAAATTTGAGTAAACGTCATCTCATTATTAAATGAGCCGTTCCACGAGAAAACCAACATTATGGTATATGCGTAATAGATCGACCCAGATCAGCCTGTGCAGTCCGCGCAGGCTAATCCGGGCCGACACATTCCGTCTCAGGGGGATAGAGGTATAGAGTAATGATTCCTGAAACAGTAAATCCACAGGAGGCGAACATTGTCTGTTCGCAGATAGCCTGTGCGGCATGCTTAGGCTGATCCTGGTCGTTACTTAACGCAGAGTCCACACTGTTGGTTTTCTCGTGGGAGGCTCAAATTCAGTGTTGTAAATGTTGTTATGGCACGAGTATAAGCAACTCGAAAGAGTAAGGATACAATCGAACTCGGCCATCTGCGTACATTGAATACTCTAGTGAGTTGGTGCATGTGCACATAACAATCTGACTGTCTCATTAGACAAGATATCTATATGATATAAACATCTTTATAATATAGATATCTATATAATATATATATATAGGATCTGACATGAGTTGTCATTTTATATAAAGTTTTATTAAACGAGTTCAAGAAATTTGTTATTAAGCGAGACTTTGGCGAGCTTAATAACAAGTGTCTTGGACGAGTTTAATAAAACTTTATGAAATGACAATGAATGTCAGATTTTTTAACGAATTATTTTTTCTCAAAATATAATACAGTTAACGCGATCGTGTTTGTTTCCGGAAGTCACGGTTAAACTACACTTCCGCTTAGAATACACATTCGCTGCACCTAAATAGTTCTAGTATTTTTTCGATATTAAAATGACTTCTACGTGTTATTTCAATACAGTGAAGTCATAATTATACTATCGAATCATCATAGATAATCAATTTTCTAGAAAATATCAAATTAACAGTACGCGCATATATATTTCATTTGTCGGCAGGTACGTATAAGGCACGAGTATGAATTTTAGTCGTATGCCCATTCACTAGAAGTCGACCCCACGCTGTATAGAACAATGTTAATCTCACAAATATGCCACCACGCAGAGCTCAGTGAAATAATCAGTGTGCATTTTAAACGCTCGCATCGCCGTTGTTTCTCCTTTTTCCAACATGATAACGATGATCAAAGGGGCTTTCTAATTATAGATCATGGTTTACATACGCGCGCATTCAGTTAGCTATATATATATATATACACGAAAGTAACGCTCTAACGTTGTATCAAAGTACCGTGGTGTAATGGAGAGCGTGTATAACTACTAATCATGGACTACCTATGGACGCGAGTTCGAGTCCCAATAGGAACTGTTCTTTTTTTTTTTTTTTAATTCTTATTTTATGCGATTTGTTAAACATTATAGATTTATAATAATTAATTCACTCACATGAAACATAGTTATAATATAAGCCGAAATCCTGGATCCGCCCCTGGTGACGAAAACAAATCGAACTAACAATGTAAATCTCACAAATATGCCATGGGTGTTTTGACAGACTTTACGCAGAGCTCAGTGAAAGAGTTAGTGTGCATGTTAAACGCTCGCATCGCCGTTGAAATGCTACATTTACTAAAACTGTCAACTGATAAAAAAACCTCTCTGGACAAAAATATTAATAATAATAAAATAGACTAAATTGTGCAATAGCATGATCAATTGCATTCATAAATTAGATTTTACAATACATGTTCAAAATAATTCGTTACCAGTACTTTCAGTACTTTGATTTTATCACATAACGAAATACAAAAAGAAAATCGTTTTTTGGCTGTCAGAAAATAGTCCCAACATATAATACTTAATAGAATATTAACGATTCACACAAACATATATTGTTTTGACCGATAATGGTCCCTTTACCTTGTCCATCTACCATGGTGTTTGTGTTTACCGTTCTCAGCCATTGTGTAAACATTCGCGCATGAATACACAAATAGTGATTCGGTCATGTTATATTACAGATGTCACATATAAAGAAATACGTAATGGGTATAATACATCGGATACAAGCATTGTCATGTGATAACAATATATATATAATATAAATATCTATATAGACAGTAATATATTATTCTTTCCTGGGTTTTGATGGGAGCAACTTTCAAGCACAGGAGTTAAACTCTTCACACTTAACCCAAAATTTTAATAATATAGAACTTTAAGCAAATATTTAAATTTGGTATTAACACTTCCCCAACATGCAAAACATCTGTAGCAGATTACTTTGAAAACATCTAGGCAGTAATGACATTCTTTATAGATGAAAGTGTTAAAAATGGAAATATAAAACATTTTGAACGATTCCCATTCGTTTTCACAATGTTTTCCGAACGTCTAATGCAGAAGCCTTCCAATTTGTCTGAATGAGATGACGGTTTAACCTTTATTGGTCCAACCTCGTTTATTTCGTTATAGGTGATAAACCTTCAAACGATGACATAAAAGGACCTTATCCGACAGTTGTTACACAATCGTCCGGTAATATGGCGATTGTCGTACAAGACTTCACCATGGCGAAATATCTGGGCTATCTCAATGTATCATTCGACGACAACGGGGACGTCACTGGGTACTCAGGAAATCCAATTGTTATGGACAGTTCTGTTCTAGAAGGTAGGTGATTTCTTGTCTTCTTAAAGATTATAGTATGGCATGACAAGTTGTGATATTTGTGCAAATATACGGATTGTCTTATAAACACATGATTGTGTATTTAACAAGGTCTCGTCTGCATATCGAAAGCAAAGATAGCAATTTAAATTAAATTACAAATTCAGAAACATAACAGGGTATAGTGTGGAAAGCTCTTCTTTGTCGGCAATAGAACGCTGGTCTCCTGATTAAAAGGTACGGAGTTTGGTTCCTGTGAGATAAGGGTAATCCTGAGTTCGACTCCAATGAGATCGGGTATATCCCGAGTTTGTGTCCCGTGAGAACGGGATATTCCCGAGTTGGACTCCCGTGAGATCGGGGTATTCCCGAGTTGGACTCCCGTGAGATCGGGGTATTCCCGAGTTGGACTCCCGTGATATTGGGTAATCCCGAGTTGGACTCCCGTTAGATCGGGCTAATCCCGAGTTTGACTCCAGTGAGAGTAAGGTTATTCCGAGTTCGACTTCCGTAAAATCGGGTTAATCCCTAGTTGGACTCCCGTAAAATCGGAATCAAACTGTATTACTATTAGAGTATCCAGCAAATACACATCGAGAGTGACCAATAAAAGTTTAAAAACTTGCTTTACGATCGATGTAAAATAAACTAATTTTTCTAAATCTTCTAGATATTTAGTCGCCAGTAGCACCCTTAGGAAGCTTAGACTGTGACTTGTAAATTAAACTGTACGTGTGATGCCAATGAAAAATGCTGTTTTTTCAATCACATATGTACAAGAGAGCTCACAATGTATTAAAGTTACCTATGCCTTTCATTGAATTCAGATGCTACGATTCTTCAAGAGGTCGCGAAATGGTCAGCCCCCCTGACCGCACTACAGAACGAAGTTATTGGAATGTCCAAGCTGATGATAGACGGAACACGAGAAAGCTGTAGAGTGAGAGAGTGTCTGATGGGTAAATGTTTTCACATCTTTGTAACACGTGTGTCATTGTTGTTTTGAGAAATAAAGGTGGATTACATTATAGTTATTTGCACTGTATAATCCGCGATTCGCTAGAAAAATACCATTACGTAAACGCATGAATTAAATAGATCAATATTATTGCTTTGGCGAAGGATCAGAAATGCTTTCCATTGATGTTCCATAGACATACCCAGTAAGCAAAAATGTGTACATTTTCATGACTTTCAATTGACTGTGTTTCAAGAATTAACTGCCAAAATAGTAGTGAACTGTTTATAACTTACTTTGTTTTCACTATTAACAATATTTGCAGAAGTTGACATTTCAAAATGTTGATCTCCATCTGGAGTTCAGCACGTTTAACCCTTTCCCTCATACGACAATTCTGCAGCAGACGACTTTGAACGTATTTTGTCAACACATAGAAAATCTCCATAATTGAATGGATAACCTATGACAAAAAGTGGAAAACATTGTGGCAAAAGGAGAAATTGCACTTTTTTGTCAAAAAGCCGTGTAGTAGTGGTAGAGCATCCGACCTGGTCGGATTCGATCCAAGGAAGGGTCATACCAATGACTTTAAAGATGGAAGTAATGGCTTTCCCTCACTGGAGCTGATACTCTTGGGGTTATCATTACGACTGACTCGCTGGTGTCGGGATAAATGGACCAGTAGTAACTGTAGTAACTTAACCAGTATACAGCGTGATATAACTGAAACAATGTTTAAAACGGCGTCAAACACCATACGTGACGCGGGCTCCGAATTGTGACTCCACACACTTGACACGACATATTTCATGAACACGGCCGCCGTATTCCAGGAAAATCAACATTGACGAATACATGACAAGTATAGATTACGATATATATACACTACCATGTTACTGTGATCTACTGTGCCGTCCCACGAGAAAGCCAACAATGTGGACTCTGCGTAAAGTATCGACCCGGATCAGCCTAAGCATGCCAAGCAGGCTAACCCGGACAGACACTTTTCGCCTCCTGTGGATATTCTGTTTCAGGAGTCATTACCCTATACCTCTATCCCCATGAGACGGAATGTGTCGGCCCGGATTAGCCTGCGCGGCCTGCGCAGGTTGATCTTGGTCAATGCATTACGCCGAAGTCATCATGTTGGTTTTCTCGCGGGACGGCTTGTATACACAGTTCGACAATGTATTAATGTTAGTCGTCCAGTGACGTTGCTCATATTATTATCCAATTCCCATCCACACTCGCTTTCTGACACATCTGCAGGGGACAACATTTCGAGGGCTCGGCGTGAAACGGTTGTAACTGAAAACCTATTTTGAAAACCCTGGTTAAGGGGCACTTTTGACCCCTTTGTAAAAAATGCAAATTTAGGTGCCATTGCTCAGAACGAGCAATGGCACCTAAATTTCCATTGTTTACCAAGTAAAATGATTTAACGTTTATAAAGACTTTATGGCGAGGTGATTAACCATGGTAAACAAATACCAATTTAAGTTACAACCGTTTCACGCCAAGCCCTCGATTTGAAGTATTATGACAATAGGATAAATTGCTCACGATAGTCAAGCAATTTCTCTATTTGCCACAACGTTTTCAACTCTTTTTGATTATTATTAGTCGCCGGGCAGAAGCCCGCGACTTCTATTTTTAATAGGTTTTCGGAAATCACATGGGAGGGGGGATTATTATTAGAAGGAAACACATTTAGATGTCTTGAACATATTACAATTGTGTTTGTTTAAAAACACTAAGTAATGACACATCTAAAATGAAATAAATATTCCGATGTTTTAGATATTTTCAGTTTCTTTATTTTGACTCGCATTTATGTTTTTTTGTTTTATTTACGAAGACAAAACAGTCCCTATTAGCTAGACTGAAATACTTTATTTTACACTATATACTACATGTAATCAAAAGGCGATAACTACAAACCTTTACGTCGCACAGTCTAATTATTTGTTTACATACCAACTGCGTAGATCAATCTCCTTTGCAGAGAGCCGCTCTTTACACTCACTTACAAATAGTAAATCATAGGTGATTTAAAATGTTTATTTGGTTCGAAACAAATGAAGAAAAGAACAAACCGAGATAAAACTGGTTTTAATAGAAAAATTACTCTGAACGAACACTCTCTGCCTATAAAGAGAGTTTCAAGAACGACATCTCTGCGAATAAGAAAGAATCGGGTCTTTCGTACAAAATTATTTCGTCCTTAACAATTTTAAATGTGTCATTTAATTCCCTAATGGCATATTGCTTCCGATCTGCATATTGTTATGCATCATTGACACAAGGGCGTTCATCATAATATAATTTTAAAACATGAGTAGTTTGTTATTTTCATTATAAAAAAGGAAGGAAAGGATTAAAATAAATTAACATGTTGTAGTGCTCAGTTTATGTTCGAAATTAAGTTTAAATTATACAACAATTTCAATGAGATTTAACCATTTTAGTTGATATTATATTTCGAAGGTGGTCTAATTTATAAATATTGGACTACATTTCAACATTTGTTAAAGTATGATATAATTAGGATGCCAAGCTAATATCATTTTGAGAAAAAGAGAAAACTCATTTCTTCAGCGATTTAACCCTTATCTCATTGTTTTAAAAGTAGATTGCTGCAAAGGTGTCCACTGTTGACTTTAATAGAGAAAAGGTAAAATGACGTGTTATTGCATGCAAATCCTAAATTGTCTATTTTGTGGTTTTATTGAAAAATAATAAAATTCAAATATTCTGACAAACATCTTGAAACGTGTATGTGTAATTCACAAATCTTAGAATTATTCCTTAATGAAAGCACTGTATACATACTAAGACTAATGATTGGCAAGATTACTCATTTCTATTACTGTTTATGATAAATAATTAGTTGGTTGTGTGTATGGTCAACCTACTTTGGAATGGAGATTGGTCATAAACAATGAAAGGCTTCAATTATCATTCACTTCGTTGACAAAACAATGCAAGTTATGATATATTTTCACTGGACCCCACCCCTGATGTTCCAATATGCCCCTCAGTTGATAACTGTTTATTCAACTACTATAATGTTAGTGTTATGCATAACTGCAGTATGGATTTCCGGCGACATTGATGCGTTGCATCAACTTTCTCTTGTACTGTCATGTATCAAGGGTTCCAATATGTGTATCTAGATGTTTCCAAAAGTCGTCTGCTGCTGATTCGTTGTATGAGGGAAAGGGTTAATTGGAAATAAGTTGAGTTGTGCGCTATTTTGAAATCATCGTTTTGTTTTCGTCATTTACTTGAAGGTAACCTGATAACAGATGCCATGATAAACTATCACATCAACTTTCAACACACTAACACAACATGGGCACCGGCAGCCATCGCTCTATGGAATGGCGGCGGCATTCGAGCTTCAATTGACAAAGGTAATCATTTCCATTGTAACACGTTAATTGGAATTAAATTGAAAGTGTTGCTCTGGTTAATTGTGTGATTTATATCATAAATGACGTCGCCAGCGTTAAATAACTTCATTCTATATATTTCGGTATACATATATAACTATAGTGTAATAACAATGCTATATATACGTAACGTCATAATGAAAAGCATTGAAAATGACCGCGCTATATAGCGACGTTATGTATATTTTGATCTAATAATCGTCGAATTGGAATTTATGATATAAATAGAATATAACATTCGTGGTCATTCAATACAAAATTTTATTAAACTCGTTTTCTAAAATTACTAAAAACTCGCCAAGGCTCGTTTTTATCAATTTTAGAAAACTCGTTTAATAAAATTTCGTATTGAATGACCACTCATGTAATATCCTCTGTAATTTGTTGGTTAGTCCAGTGTTGATCCTACGTATATACGATTAGTCACGTGAGTGTGTGCTTGACATCTCTAAATGGAATGGAATATTGTTGAATTATTGAACATGCAAATATAGTACATTGATACTTTTGTTATAAGAGAACGATATTTTCTCACAATCGTTCGTGAAGTACTACAACACTCAGACTTACCTCAACTTCTACCTAACGAACCATTTTCACTTCGTTTTGACAGGTCCTGTAAGTCGCGGTGAAGTTTTAACTACACTGCCGTTTGGTAGCGAAATAGACTTGGTACGAATAACCGGAAGCAATTTAAAAGCACAGCTTGAGCACTCCGTGTCCAATTGGAACCCCGCCGATCCAAGTGGTAGATTTTTACAAATGTCTGGTAAGTCAAAACGTGAACTCATTATTACTCACTACTACTTCCTGAGCTGCTACTTCTCCTGCCACTCTCCTTCTCCGCATGATTTGACTTGTCAGGTCGGAGTGGTTAAGCCTTTGACTCCTGAAACCCATGCTGTGAATGGACGTGACACCAGTTTAGGCACAGACCAGCCGGCGTATCTGCGCCTTCTGCCCAGGCTCAATATAGTTACATGCCCAATACAAGCTATTTATCTGCATATTCCTAGAAATAGCAATGGACTATTCCATTTGCAAAGCTTGACAAATTAATTTTGATATATCGACATTAAAAAATGGTTAACACTTTCCCTCATACGACAATTCTGCAGCAGCCGAGTTTGAACATATTTTGAACATATTTTGTCAAAAAATAAAAAATCTCTATAATTGAATGGATAACCTATGACTAAAAGGGAAAAACATTGTGGCAAAAGGAGAAATTGCTCGTTTTGAGCAATTTCTTCTTTTGTCACTATGTTTTCAAAAAGCTGTCTGCTGCAGAGCCGTCAAAAAGCGTCTATATGACTACATGTGATACCACAAACTATATTGCCATGGTTATTACTTCTACAGCTACATGTACCAGTTGTTATGTACCCTTTCCCACATACAACATATATGCAGTAAACGACTTTGGAAATATCTAGGCAAAATAGGAAAATCTCTAAAAACAAAAATAATTCATGTTGTATAATTATTGAAAATATTATGGCAGAAGGTGAAATTGCTTATTTTGAGCATTTTCCCCTTTAGCCACAATATGTTCAATAATCATCTGCTGGAGATGCGTTAAAATGCGTGAAACGTGTGTGAAAGGGTTCAGCTAACTGATATGCTGTTTTCTGAAGTCGGTATCTTATATACTAGTTTCAAACGAAATCATATGGGTTGAACTCCTCTTTGTTATCTGTAGTTGATTTGAGATTAATGTCAAAGCATAAACATGTAAGTAACCTCTTTTACATCGATTAAGAGCCATCGAGGGCTTGGCGTGAAACGGTTGTAACTAAAACCTATTTTGAAAACCCTGGTTTAGGGGCAATTTTGACCCCTTTGTGAACAATGCAAATTTAGGTGCCATTGCTCGTTCTGAGCAATGGCACCTAAATTTGTATTGTTTACCAAGAACAATGATTTAACGCTTATAAAGACTTTATGGAGAGGTGATTAAACTTTAAACTTGGTAAAAAAAAGTTCCAATTTTAGTTACAACTGTATCACGCCAAGCCCTCGCCATGATAGCCTTAAAGATGTAATGCGGAATTAATCGTGGTGTCTTGAATTCAATTCTTAATTCCATTGCCTTTCTTTAGGATTCTGGACAAAATTAGGATCGGCGGCCTGGAATTTTCTCCAACAAATGGACTGAACTGTCTTTTTTTAAAGGCAACCAGCTCTTAAATAGAAAGAAAGTAGCTTGGAGTACATGTGCGGTATGCCATGAGATACATGTATTAAGAAAATCAACGTCGTACAATGATTGGCATGTATTAAGAAAATCACCGTCGTACAATGATTGGCATACTGTTGAAATTAGCCTTAAACTTCAGTGACTTAATCACTCATTCAGAAATGAGTTAAAACTTAAAAGACTTAACCCTTTTCCACTTGCAGACGCTTTTGAACGAAGTTGCAGCAGATAATTTTGGCAAACAGTGGCAAAAGGAGAAATTGTTCTAATAAGCAATTCCCCATTTTGCAACAATATTTACAACTTATTAAATAATAATAGTTTTAATTCAAGAGATTCAAGAGATTCAAGAGATTTTAGATAATATTGCCCAGATACTTTTAAAGTCGACTGCTGCAAATTTGTTGTATGTGGGAAAGGGTTAACTTGTTATATCATTCGGTAAATACATGACCGATATCATGTTTTGCATTTACACCAAGATAATATATAGAGAATAATAGGTTGGTGCCGTGGATTGCGAAAGTTTATCTGGCAAGGCGGAGTAATTTATCGGGTAAGCCGGAGACGAATCCGATAAATTACGGTGCCGATCCAGATAAACTTTCTCAATCCACGGCACCAACCTATTATTCTATTTCTCCTAAATTATGTTAAATTATATATTTATTTATTTAAACAACTGAAATCGCTGTCAATTTATCGACGATATTTGTTGTTTTTATCGATTGAAGTTAGAATTTACAGCGACGCTTGCTAAAAAAAAAGTAGTCCCGGCTAGCAGGTGCCCGCCAGCTTATCACGTGACCAACTGACGTATATCAAACGAAATATACGGCACCCTGTTATCGGGTCGAAATTGCTAGACGTGACAGGATAAATATTATTATAAGGCAAATACTTTACTATAAATGTATTTTTTTCACAGGCTTACGCGTTACGTATTTGACAGACGAACGTTCTGTGCACGACGTAGAAGTCCTTTGTTTGGAGTGCGAAACGCCGAGTTACTCCCCTTTGCAAGACAGCGAAGAATATGACGTGTTTGTGTCCACCTTCATGCTCAATGGCGGAGACGGGTTCAGTTTCGAACCAAGCAAGCGGGAGCGATTCAGTGAGTATTATGGGAATGTTTGAAAAGAGATGTTAAGGTCTATTTCCAGCACTATTGGTGGTGGGCCTACATGTATTGCATGGTATCTGCTGTTCTTCCGTAATCACTTCATGGACCATCTAATATCGTGTCGTTGGTACGAATTGATTAACGAATGGCATACCTATGGTTGTAATGAACACTTTTTACACTCAGATAAATTTTGAGTCTAGTCACTAAAAAAACATAAGCCATGTCTTGCGATTTAGCCTTTCCCATAATATATGAGCCGTCCCGCGAGAAAACCAACATAGTGGACTCTGCGTAAAGTATCGACCCGGATCAGCCTAAGCATGCCGCGCAGGCTTTTTCGGGCAGACACTTTTCGCCTCCTGTTGATTTTCTGTTTCAGGAATCATTACGCTATACTTCTATCCCCCTGAGACGGAATGTGTCGGCCGGATCAGTCTGCGCGGACTGCGCAGGCTGATCTGGGTCGATACATTACGCAGATGCCATACTGTTGGTTTTCTCACGGGACGGCTCATATTTATTATTGTTGCTTTTGTTGAACATATTTGGTCGTAAGGATAAAGTTCTCATGTACATTAAAGATGCTGAACACCAGATGGATATCAACATTTTTAAATGTTGAAACTATTGCAAGTATTGCTTATAGTGAAAACAAATTAAATAATAAATATTTCAAAAACTATTCTGGCAGTAAATGCTGAAATCAGTCAATTGAAAGTCATGAAAATGTACAAACTTTGATTTACTGGGCATGTCTACCCAGTAAAAATGAAGCATAAACGATCGATATTTAGATGTTTATTGTACTGGAAAGTTCGCGCAGACTGATCCGGGCAGACACATTCCGTCTCAGGGGGATAGAGGTATAGAGTAATGATTCCTGAAACAGAAAATACACAGGAGGCGAACAGTGTCTACCCGGGTAAGCCTGCGTGGCATGCTTAGGCTGATCCGGGTCGATACTTTACGCAGAGTCCACAATGTTGGTTTTCTCGCGGGACTGCTCATTTCTAATTCTAATTCCAAAGGAAAGTCTTGTGTGCGATTCAGCAAAGGGCGTAGGGATATTGTTAACCCTTTCCCATATAAACCCGTCCATGCAAAAAGGAACACATTGGCATATCTGAAAAGTAAAGGTTCGGAAATACCTGAACATATATGCTCCGTCTTATCATAATCTACATATCTTGGATTGACACAAAAGCTTCTAAAACAAGCTCGTGTAGATGTCAACAGCGGAAGATCACGCTGATCTGAATCTATACTGTTCATAGAAGTCAATTTGTGTCTGTTGTATTTTAGTCATTCTACAGCATACAACTTTTGAAAGCATAGTGTATCTTGATTTGTATAACGCCAACTGTGGCATTTTCGTTGTATATATATAACTTTTGTAAATTATTTTTTCAAAATAATTTTATGTCTCTGACCTTTAGTCCACTATTTTTTGACATTAGTTAATATGCATTTGACATATCGAAAATATCTGCCGATTTCATTGAATTAGATACATCTGTCTATCTATAATGTTTTCAAAATAATGTTATGTCTCTGACCTTTAGTCCACTATTGTTTGACATTAGTTAATATGCATTTGACATATCGAAAATATCTGCCGTTTTCATTGAATGAGATACATCTGTCTATCTATAATGTTTGCAAAATAATTTTATGTCTCTGACCTTTAGTCCACTATTGTTTGACATTAGTTAATATGCATTTGACATATCGAAAATATCTGCCGTTTTCATTGAATGAGATACATCCATCTATCTATAATGTTTTTGTTTTTTTACAGATACAGTCGACGCTGATATGCTTGCTGCATACTTTACCAGTCACAATCCTACTTATACAAAACTCTCTGGACGCATTAAGCTGACAACTAGATCTGACGTTTCCTCGAGCACATCTCTTACAATCTCTATACCATTAGTTTCATTACTTCTTTCTGTTGCACTTGCGTTTTGATAAATCCATTCCATCTTTTTTTATTTTTTATTTTTTATTAGAAATGTTTTATAGTTCTGTCCATTAACATTTTTATATTCAGAGAAATAAAACAATTACAATCGACTTTAGGTTGTTTCGAGTTCAATTATATCCCTGTAATGATCTGGGTTATTTAAACAATGGGGACCAGTATTCATCAAACACTCTATATATTATTCCTATTCGAAAATACGAAAATAACATTCTTTATTGTTGGCAAGGCCGAGTGTTTAAGCCTATCAATACAATGCAATACAATACAATACAATACAATACAATACTGCTTTAATCGCAATATAAGGCCACCGCCCAAAAAACAATCCTTTGTATTCTTGTACATAGTTTTTAAGAAAACATATGAACATTTAATACCATGTTTTTGTCAAATTTGGTAGTTTGTAAGTAATAGTTTGTAGTTCAAACGCATTAACCAAAACCCTTGCAACAGAGAAAATGCTGTCAGAAACAGTATTTTTCATTATTCTGGCAAACAGGTTCTCCTTTGCGTCGGAATTTAACCATTCGTGTTTAAAAAGTCCATGCATATTTTGTTAGTGTGTGGGCATATTACGTGGACATCCATGTCGATGCAATGAGGACAGTGTCTATATTCTCTGTTTATATTCAAATATCTACCCTTTTCTACCATAAATGAATGACTAGAGCTTCGAAAATTTGCTACGATCGTTTTCTTGCATATACGTTAGTTGTAAAGATAGATATTTCTCTTGTTCTAAGGCAATTTTGTATAGTTTATCTGACAGTGATTTATGGGAAGAGTTAATTCTGAAAATATTGTCTGATATGCACACGTAGTCTTGCGTCTTTTCTTAAAAAATGCCCAACGGCATAGATGCATCACCGATGTATTACCAATCGAACGTTGTGTTACATTGAAATTTATAATAATATGAATCAAATTGAGACTAAGAATTAATTTAGATTTGTTGGTGACCACGGGACCGGAATACGGGAGATAACAGGATGTTATTAACGCTGAAAGAATGAGAGTTGATTCGCTTATTCTCATATTAAACATGCCGGCAGCAGATTGATTGTGATGTCTTGGAGTTAAACGCCGTTTCCAACAATGTTTCAGTCATAGCACGGCGGCCAGTTCACCTACTGTGTTTTCTGGCATTTCAACACCAGAACACGACAACAGAATTTCCGAGCAACTGACTGCTTTTCTGTTAGCCTATTTGTAGAAGACGAATAACGCAGTAACTTTTGTCAAACGTCGAAGCGAATGTTGGCCGAGCTGGATTTCGAACTTCTCTGGATTGGCAGCCCGCGTCGCTGCCGACTGAGCTATACCGAAGCTCGACTGGAAGAAGAGAACTTGGCAATGATAAGCTGCCCGTTATGGTTAAAAAAAGTTGGAAAATCAAAGCAATGAAATAATACGTGTGGAATAGATACACAATTAAATGTAGATGGACACATTGGATTGTTCTTAGCAGTGACGCTTGTTAGCTCCTTTGACGTTTTATGGGAGAAGAGTGGTTTACTATTGACGTCACTTTGATGAGCCGAGCCCCGGTAGCTCAGTCGGTAGCAACGTGGGCTGTCAATCTGGGGATTGTGAGTTCGAATCTCAGCTCGGCCAACATTCTTTTGACAAAAGTCACTGTGACATGCGTCATTCGTCTTTCACCAATGGGCTGTTTAACAGTCTATGTGGAAAAGCAGCCAGTTGCCTGGAAGATATGTTGTGTGGTGTACTGGTGTGGGAATACCAGGAAACGCATGAGTAGGTGAACTGGTCGCCGTAATATGACTGAAAAATTGCACTTAATACCATTGTCTAAGAAGCAAAATATAAAGTTTGAGTCAATGGTATTTAAGTTTAATCACGGCGGCCAGTTCACCTTACGTGTTTGCCAGACTTTCTCGCACCAGTACCTAACACAACTTTCTTCCCAGTTAACTGATAACCTTTCCTTATAGACTTTGTAGCCCATTAGTTGAAGACTAATGACAGTCACAACAAGAAGAATTTTGATGCAAAGCATCAAAGACGCCGCGCATGCTTTTGAAGCATGACTTAAAGGAAACAGATGCAGTTCAGTACATTTAAATAACCTGTGCCAACAGACAGGATGTAAATATTTCGAACAAGAAGGCCAAATGTCCCTTTATTTCAAACAAGAAGGCCAAGATGTGCCTATATTGCTACCATAGCCTATATAAAAAGGTTACCATGAGCAGAAAGGGTCAATATTGACGTAGGGATTAAAAGTTTTACATGCTACGATCTATGTGATATTCAGCATGTGAAGTTTAGTCGTGAAAGGCCACGTTTAGTCCTGAAACCATTTGGTTTACGATTTGCTTAACATTCACTGCAACTATAATGTGTCATACAAGCTGAAATTTTTACCAATAAACTGTTTTAAATCCTCTAACTAGATCCATTAGATAAAACAAAAATAGGTGCTTAAATATTAACATATATTAAGGTGTATTGCCTCTAGTTATAAGTTGAGTGTGACACAAGCTTAGGAAGGAGAGGTGGAAGTCTATTCTCCTTCCATGATAGCAAAAACGGATGTATAAACAAAAAATACGAAGTAATTAAAAAAGAAAAGAAAGATATGTATGATCAAGATTGAGCATTATGAAAGTTCACATGTATAGTCAACATATAGCAAGAATTATTAAGTCTGTTTTGTTTGTTTGTAATTTCACTTTAATCGTTTTGAACATGCCAGTAGAAAACTGGAAAAATAAACAAAAGAAAATGGTCAAGTCAGTTCCCCAAGAGCAAAGAGCGAAAACCAGTTGGTACGAATCGTTCATCTCGAACGAAACATGAACAATCTGGTACGAATCCAATGAATTTTTGAAATCGGATGAAATCGTGAAAACAGCGAAGTATTCATAGCGGAAGGAGGCAGAGACAACTTAATTACTCTAAGAGAACCGATTACACCTTGTCGTCTATTAAATAAGAATGACCAAAATCGCCAAGCGATGACATGCTGCATTTACAAATAATAGAACGGGACACGTTACGGCCATGCGTATTGCATAGTTGGGTTAACGTTGTTTTTACAGTTTCTAGAATTATACTGTAATATGTAGTAATTAAAATGAATCGTCATTGATTTTTTAAAGATTACGCATTTATTTTTCTTAACAATAATAATGTTGGTTGCTCCCTTTTCGATTACGTCACCCCATGGTACAAAATTAAAACCTATCCCATACTGACGCCGGGCTTCCACGCGGCGTCAATGACACCTCGATCCCTGAATTGATACGATAGCCCTCGTAATTACCGACTAGGTTATCGCGTAAAATGAGGGTTCTATTTCAAGTTGAAGACATTGTACAGAATAGTCACAATTCATACCAGTAAAGGGCCCCTTGTATGCCGATTTATACATTTTACTTAAATATTAGGATTTAAAATCACTAGAAAAAATGAAACTAAACATTATTCGTCTGAATTAAATATATATCGCGAATAAAATTGGTTAAAGAACCATTCCTGAACCAGTTCTTTGCCGAGAAACTATTTTATGTTCCTTTTTTCAAACGCCGCTCGATTTTCATTGCATAATTACGGATCACTTACTCGGATTATAGTCAAACCACCATCTTGAGGACCATCAACCAATACCAAAAGTATTAGACACCCAATTTACTAACAAATATTAAATATCACCCGTGAAGATTACTTAACCAAAGTTAAACTGGAAGAAAATTTAAAAAATCTCCTATTCTAGAGAAGTGGATGAACTTATCATTGATTACCCGGAAATGATTAACCGTAAAAATACACTAAACCATAATTCAATACTTCGGAGGGCCCTGCAAGAGGAAACCAATAGCTTAATGTATGTAAAAAAGCCTTTTTTTGAAGGCTAAACTAAAGCTCAAAGAGCGAAGAATTTATCTTACCCTAAGGGAATGGCAGTCAAAATTTGATAATGGGAGATAAACCCACCTCTTCATATATAACTCCTTGTATTAAGAAAGAATAATAAAGTAAATCAATTTGTTTCGAAATGCAGTTCGAAAAGAGCAAGCTGTCCGTGATACGCTTGAAAAAGAGGAACTACTGTCAAAAAATTACACTAAGACGTTTCACAATTAAAACTACGTAGAGAATATTTAGAAAACTCATGAAAACTTTCATGGCTCACTTAATCAAATTGTAGAGTTTGAAACGACCTGTGTTATAGAAAAATGCTTCAAAAACTGAGGTCGATCCGTTTCAGTGGAAGAGCGTTACAAAGCTATTCAAAGTATCAACAAGGGCAAAAGCAGCGGATATATATGAGCTGACAAGAGAAAACGTCATTTTTGCTGGCCAAAAGTCCAAACTGGAACTGCTTACCTTGATTATTCAGATATTTACGACAGGCACGGTTCCTAACTGTCTAAAACTTAGTCTACGTTCGCCTATTTTCAAGTATAAGGGTAAAATGATAATGAAGAAAATTACAGATGTATGGCCATTTTACCAGTAATAAAGAAAATTATAGAAGATATCTTAAGGATATAGTGCCTATTCTATAAATAACTCTAAGACTCCAACGTGGCTTTGCACAAAATACCTGTCTGCGACATGCTTCGGTAGGTCATTGAAAAAAACAACAAGAGCCACACAACTTTGAAATCCTTGTTGCAACAGCTGCTTTCGATATCGTTAATTACAACCATTTATTTAGAAGTATATGTCATGCTGTAATTTTAGATACTGTTTACCATTACTAGTAAACGAGGATGCATCTATAGATGTTAATTAAATTGCTTTTAACTTGCTAAGGTCTATTTCCGGTTTATTTAGGAGGTGAGCTATGCCGCTGTGGCCAGTACTGATTTATATAAGGCTTATATAAATCCCTTATCAGCTATATATGAAAACAGCCTAAACGGCGCCAAACATGGTTTTTCATAATTTCATCGCAGACGATGTTGAAATGTGCCCTCAGCAATTTAGAAACCCGAATTCTACTCAATACAGCAGACGACTTCTCAAAATTAGAATGATACATACGTTACAAGCGACCAAGACAGCAGCTGTACACCATAAATCCAACAACCAGCACCATAGGAATGATATGACCAAGTTTTACTATATAATCACTCACAGGTGCAACAATCAACCTATCAATGGAATCATTGCAACGCATGAACGTAACTTGGAAAGAAACACTTGGTCCGTTCCGCGAGAAAACCAACAGTGTGGACTCTGCGTAAAGTATCGACCCGGATCAGCCTAAGCTTGCCGCGATTTTCTGTTTCAGAAATCATTACTCTATACCTCTATCCCCCCGAGACGGAATATGTCGGCCCGGCGATACATTACGCAGAGTCCATAATGTTGGCTTTTTTCGTGGAACAGCTCATTTTTAAAACTCGACGAACTGCCTGATGCCAAGTGGTTTTACATGGCGAAAATGGACTTGAGCCAGATGCTTCCTTACAACTTTTACAAACATACGTCAAATCTTTCTTTCTTTATGGTCTATATATACACATTCTGGGTCAACAACTCCTTCAACAACTTGAGACATTCGACAAAACTCTGCTTAAACAAATTGTTATCGTCACCTACAAACACAAACAATTCAGCCGTAGATAATAATATATATCTACAACCAGAATATTCAATTAAAAGGTATTTAGCAATCCGCCGGAATCTTACACAATCTCCAAATAGCAGCAGCAATTAAACAACTGTTGTTGAAATACAATCTTACTGAAAAAGAGACATTGGGCTACTACAATTATCAATTGACACGTGACAACTGGAATACTCACGAGAGAAGAGCTGTGAATTCCTACTGGTGCGACAGACTCGTCAGACACTTACCAGTAAATTCAAGACAGCTGATCGGAACATGTCAGCTACAATCTACAAAACCAGTATGTAACCGAAATAAAGTCGCAACCCGTTTTGTAAACTATCTAATGACAACCCTCAATTAGACCTTGAAACACCCCCTGTTGAAATAATTTACGAAGTATTTATGGGACTCCCCACACTTGATATCGGTGATAGAATTATAATATTACTTTACTCTATCCGTTTATTGAATTGTATTATACCCTAAGACCTGGTACAAAACTAAGACCCTGGTAGAACTTAGTTTTGTACTAGGTCTTAGGTCTTAGTTTTGTACGTCTTTCTGGGCAAAGGTACAAAACTAAGACCTGAGAACTAAGACCTAGTACACAACTAAGACCCTGGTGAAATTTCAATACCAGACGAATTGATAAGATACAAAATAATGATGGTGTTTTTTTCTCTATATCAAACACCTGACCGGCAGAAAACTTGTCCAACGTGTCATAAGGACGTTGGTTTGAACCCGCCTAGTGTGAACCACCAACCTACAATCCTTGAGCTATACTCAAGATAGGACACATTTGATCCATCCGTTCATGCCAGAGCAATGGCATCTGTTCATGCCAGAGCAATGGCAATGATATTATGAAAGTCAAATGAAAACATCTACCAGGGTCTTAGTTTTGTACCAGGTCTTAGGTATTAGGTCTTAGTTGTGTACGTCTTCCTGGGCAAAGGTACAAAACTAAGACCTAAGACCTAGTACAAAATTAAGACCCTGGTAAAATTTCAATACCAGAAGAATTGTTACAAAAAAATTGTGTTTTTTTCTCTATATCAAACACCTGACCGGCAGCATACTTGTCCAAAGTGTCATAAGGACGTTGGTTTGAAACCGCCTAGTGTGAACCACCAACCTACAATCCTTTGATAATTATTCAGTAAAGCTATCTCAAGATAGGACACATTTGATCCATCCGATTTTTAGGCATCAGACCGATCTACCAGGGTCTTAGTTTTGTACCAGGTCTTAAGTCTTAGGTTTTAGTTTTGTACTATTTACAGGGTCTTAAGTTTTGTACCAGGTCTTAGGTCTTAGGTCTTAGTTTTGTAAACACCCCTTCCACTTGGTAAACAAGAAAACGAACAAGAGAAAGTTGATGCAAGGCATCAACGTCGCCGGAAAATACTGCAAAAAAAAAAATGATGATGTCGTTGTTGTGAATCAAAAGTCTACCTTAAGTAGATCAAATAAAAAAAAAAGAAGATTTCTAAGTAAACTAATAAGCCGAAAGTTTTGATTAGTAGACTAGAAACAGTCCACATATTTTACTATTTAAGATATGTTTTATGCAATTTTTACAAATCAAGATTTCTCTTTTAAGTTTTAAAAGAACGTTCTGTAATGTTACACAACTACTCAAAAGAGATATTAACTTTATTTAATGATGATATTGTAATGCTACTCGGTGCCTCCCCTGGAAATTCTTTTTCTTTTGACAACAAATTCGCCAAATCGATAATTTTGATGCCAAATGTACCAATTTGCACGTGTATAGGGACATAGGGCGATTAAACTAATAAGAAAAACTGTGTGTTTCAACATTTCTTATAGTCATCAAAAACATCTGAAAATGTTGGAAGTTTATAACAGATGTGGATTGACCGTATGATTTGTGGGCGTCAACTTTCAAACTGCTAGCTGTGAAACACCCTGAAATTAAATGAAGTATTACACATTGTTATCTCACATTTGTTAATTGTTGACCTGTTTTTGTTCCCCAATGTTTCCAAATGTAAGCCTAAACGTACTGTAACCTATAAGGTTAACATGTGAGATTTATATTGTGAACAGATTTCTTTAACTTTAGCGTCTGCTGCATGTCTAATCAGGAACGAGTAAAAACTCGTAAAAAGCATGAAATACGAGGTTTATCAAACACAAACTTGTGAAAACATTGGAAACATGAATTTCTTTCCAAATGTATTATCCCATTTGAAATCTGAAAAACGAATACAAATATAGTGGCCTAACTTACGGTTCCGAGACCGCCGGAAAGCCTAGGGCTTCTAATGGTCCATCTATTATGTGTTTACTTGTATTGTTTGACAAGTGGCAGCGTGGGTTGAATTTAGAAGGGTGATTTGTCCAATGTTTATTTAATTTATTTTTAAAGGAGTTGACACTCGGGGCTGTTACTACATCATCTGGGAGCGAGTTCCAAGGGTCCACGGTCCTAATGCTGAAGGCGTTTTTCCGCATGTCTGTTTTCGATTGTTTTTTGAATAATTTGAGGCAATTTCATCTCGTTCTTGTGTAGCTTGATAGTGTTAACAAGTCCTCATTTGAGGTTGAGTCATACTTGTTCATTATTTTGAATACTTGTAACATGTCAGCTCTTAGTCTTCTATATTCTAATGATGGAATTCCTAGAAATTTTAGTCTCTCGGTATAGGTTTGAAATTGTATGTTGGATAGTAATTTTGTTGCTCGTCTTTGGACATTTTCAATAGCAATTTGGTGTTTTTTCAGATGTGGAGACCAAACCGTGCTCGCATACTCCAGATGGGGTCTGACCAATGATTTATATAGGTGTAGAAATATAGTTTTATCCATGTAGGTGAAGGTTCTGAAGATGATTCCTAAGTTTCTGTTGGCTATTTTAATTTTCGATGTGATGTGAGAATGAAATTTTAAGTTCTTATCTACGATGACTCCTATATCTTTTTCTTCCTCTACGTTAGTGATGGCTTCTCTGCTTAAGTCTCTGCCTTTGGTAAAATAGTCTCCTGTTTGTTGGTTAGTTCCTAGATGTAGTCTTTTGCACTTTTTTGAGTTGAATTCAAGATCCCATGTATGAGACCAGTCACTAAATTGGTCTGTTGTTCTTTGGATAAGCTCATGATCCGCTTGACAGTTGACGACATTGTATGTTTTTGTGTCATCGGCAATTAGTTTGACTATTGTCTCCGCGACTTCAGGGAGGTCATTGATGTAAAGGGCACGATTTGCCTTTCATGAATCTAAATTGGTGTTAGGAGAATAGATTATTGGTTAACATGTGCTCAGTAAGTTTGTGTTTGACTATTTTCTGCAATAAATTTGAGCAGATAGAGCTTATGCTTATTGGTCTGTAGTTTTCAGGTTTATGTTTGTTTCCTGATTTGAAAATAGGCGTAACGTTAGCTTTTTTCCATGGAATTGGTATTTCCCCACTAGTCATTGATATATTGAAGATCTGTGTAAGTGGTTTTACCAGTTGTTCTTTACATTCTATTATGAGCTTTGGATGGATTCCATCTGGTCCTGGAGATTTGTTGGGGTTGAGTTCATTGATTGCTTTCAGTACCTCTTCTTCGGTGAATGTGATATCATTTAGAATGCTAACATATTCTCGTTCGTGGAATGTTGGTAGATCGGAATGTGTGTTTGTATTAAAGACACTCGCAAAGTAGTCATTAAAAATGTTTGCTCGTTCTTGGTCATTATCTATAACGTTCTCTTCATTGTCATATAAATTTCCAATGGTTGACATTGTTTTGCTATTATTCCTCACATTATTCCAAAAGATTTGCTATTAAGGTTTATTTTTGAAGAAAGATCTTTTTCATAGTTGTATTTGGCTAGTTTGATTGCTTCCGTGGCTTTGTTTCTGGCAGATTTGAATTTTTCAAAATGATAGTCTGTTTTGCAGTGGATATAATTTTTACATTTTCTATGTTTTTTTTTAATTAATTCTTTGGTTTCACTGTCTATCAAGGGTAGTTTATTACTACACCTTGGGTTTTCCTTGCACACTGGTATATGATCGTCCATGAATTTATGTAGTTTATCGGCTAAGGAGTCCCAAGATTTATTAATATTACCGTCGAGTAGTGATTCCCAGTTGATTGATGAGATATCTTCACCTATTTTGATGTAATTTCCTTTAAAATAATTTCTCTTATTCGTTGTTTTTTTCACCCTTGGTGTGTAGCATGAGAATTTTATTTCTAGAATCTCATGATCGCTTTTTCCTAGACCAGGTAAATGGGTTATTTCATTTATCATATGTTCCTCGTTTGTTAATACCAGGTCTAGTATTGATGGAGTGTTATTTTCCCTGTATCTAGTGGCTTTTTTGACATGTTGTGTCAAGAAATTGTCTCTAGTAAATTCTAGGAATATGTTTGCTGGATGGGTTTCATTAGTAGTTGTATCCCCTTTTCCCCAGTTAATTTCTTTAAAGTTAAAATCTCCCATTATGCACAGGTGAGAGCAGCCGTATGAAAAAGACTCTTCTAGTAGTTTGCCTAGTTCTAACATTGTGTTGATTGAACAATTTGGACTTCTGTAGATGCAGCCTATGAGCATGTTATCTTTTTCATTTATTTTTATTTTTGTCCAGATTGATTCTATTTTATCTTTTGCGAATTCTACATTCGAACTACTGATGTTGTTTTTAATATATATGATTACTCCTCTTCCCGAGTCTTCTTCATTCATGTAGTTATTGTAACCTGTTATGTTGAAAAATGATCTGTCAAGTTCAAATACTTTTGATTTAGGATGCGTTTCTGTAACTGCTATGACGTCAGGATCTTTTTCTTCTATTAATATCTTAAGTTCGTCTATCTTATTTGTAAGTGAATCTGCATTAGTGTAGATGATTTTGAGATTGTTCATATGGCTGGTTTCATTGTTAATGTTTTCTTTGCCTCTCGTATTTACATTTTTAAAAATAAAACTTGCATCCTATGCTCTATTAACTTCCGGTGATGTGGGTTCTCCTACTTCCAATTGGGATGGTATACCTCCTATGATGGTAGCATTTGTATTTAGCAGTGTTGAGTCTAAATATTTTGCAGCTGTCTCATTTAATAAATTTGGTTGTAAAGTTTTTTTTGTTGGACTGGGGCCTACTGATTTATTCCTCGGTAAGCATTCCGTTGTTGATTTCACATGGTGTGTCTTCTCATTGCTTTTAGAGTCCTCCATTTGTTCGTCACTGTAAATTATTTTACCATCTCGTATTTTTGCTCCTTCATTCGTTAGTCTTGCTGTGTTGAGGTCATTCATTAATTCTTTCCTTTCTACTCTTTGTTGTGGGGTATAATCAGCTGATATAATGACTTGTTTGAGGTGAAGTGGGGCTTTTGTTCTTATGTTTTTAGCTTCTAATAAGAGGTTACGTCTTTCTTTTTTATTTTCTAGAATTATTTTGAAGGGCCTTATTTTGCCATGTCCTCTAGTGCCTATTCTGAACCCTAACTTGATGTTGGATTCAAGTCCTAAGGATGAACTTAGTTCTGCCATAAGTTTCTTTCCTGATTGCTGGGTTTTCACTGGTTGGTTCCCTTAGGTTATAAATCATTAGATTTTGATTCCTTGTTTTCCTATCTTCTTGTTCTTTTATGCGAATATCAATTTTGTTGTTTAGATCAAAGGTAATTTCCTCTATGATTTCTTCTTTTGTTTGTTTCATTTTAAGATTTGTTTTGACTTCTATTGTGTGGTTTATGCATTCTACCTCTGATTCGAGTTTTGATAGTCTTTCGTCATTGCTAAATAAATAAACATTCAAAACCCATTCCATTCGCTCTATTTTTTAAATCGAATTACTGCGGAACATATCACCACAAAAAGTAATTCACAAATCGAATGACCTCCGTAACGCGCATGCGTAAACAAGCTAAAACATTCCGAATATCAGCATTACAGAGCAACAGTGTAAACGATCTGATTTACCTTTGTCATATGTAAGAATTTATAGCCGTTTTCTCTTTATGAGGGGTTAGTATCATTAGTTTGCTTACATAATTACTATGTATATCAACTGAAGGTTTATTTGTAGTCAAACATCGATAGTACCCGTGTAATCTTGTAATGCCTTAGGCTTAAGGCAATGTTCGTGAAAGTCGTCAGTCCTGACAGACTGACAAAAATCCTTCGGACTAACAATTTTGCATGCAATAATTGGTTGAACAAAGGAGGAAATATATGAAAAGTGCGTTTTCGGACTGACATCCTTAATGAGTTCGTGAAGTCTAAGGTGCACTGTTGAAAGGGTTTGGTAGGTTGGTCCTTCATGGAGACTGGTCGATTTGTAGTCAAACATTAGTACCTGTGTAATCTTGTAATGCCTTAGGCAGTCTTCATGAAAGTCGTCAGTCCTGACAGACTGACAAAAATCCTTCGGACTAACAATT
Source organism: Serripes groenlandicus (assembly GCA_031761405.1). Lineage (NCBI taxonomy): Eukaryota > Metazoa > Mollusca > Bivalvia > Cardiida > Cardiidae > Serripes > Serripes groenlandicus. The sequence goes on along the minus strand of JASEVX010000005.1, from coordinate 59,689,610 downwards.
TTGCATGTTGAACAAAGGAGGAAATATATGAAAAGTGCGCTTTCGTACTGACATCTTTCAATCAGTTTGATACCTTGATACCTTGATGTTAGGTCATCATCTTAAGCCTAAGCTTATATTGACCTCTCTCAATCTTTTCTTTATATAAAATCGACATTTGTGCGCCTAAGATGGGTGAAATTTCTTGTCATTGACTCATTCCAATCTTCTTTGTTGAGCAGTGATTTAAACACATTTATTGAACTGGCATTTACAGTTTCACATGTAAGTTTGTTCCACAAGTTGACTGATCTTTGCGAAAAGGTGTTGAAGTGTATATTATTGTGACTTTTCATTTTAATAAATTTTAAGTTATGACCTCTTAAACCGCCTGTTGATAGAGAAACCATATTGTCCCATTTAAGTTCATCCAGATTATGAATGCTTTTATAAATCTGAATCATGTCAGCACGATCTTGTCTATACTCCAGAGTTGGAAGTCCTAGTGATTTCATTCTATCAATATATGGTAACTCCTCCAAGTCTGGTATTAATTTTGTGGCTCTTCGCTGAATTCCTTCAATACGTTTAATGTCTTTTGATAAGTGTTTGTGAAATCTAAGGACCGTAAGGTGCACTGTTGAAAGGGTTTGGTAGGTTGGTCCTTCATGGAGACAGGTCCCAAAGCAGAGATATGATACTCGAACTTAACAAACAACAAGTCTTGCACGTATGGTGAGATGTGTAAATCATGTAACGAATTTATCAACTAGTCGTCCCTGCAGTAAAAAAAAAAACACGGATGATTAGGGTTGTGTAGAGTAACTTTGATTTCCCTTTACTCTTGCTTCTCATTTTATGCTGAGATTTCAGCTTTGCTCCGTTTGTGATTCTAATAATTTTCTAACTGTAACCGTCAAAAAAATGATAGTATTAATTATGCATTATCCATAAGATTTTGTTGTCGCATTACATTTAATTAACTGTCGAAGATATATAAATACAGAAGGGACAAGTCTAAGTTAACTTATGTATTCCGCTTGAGAAATCAGGGTCATCAGACGCTTGCTATGAGTGCATGCAGGACAAGCATTATGATCCTTGAGTCTCGCCATAACAGCGATAGCATGCGATATTTTGCAGTGATTTGAATCTCTGTATTTAATTGTTATGTGTCTCTTATAATGCATATGTTATGATCATTGTTTTTTTCCCCCACACATTCATATCCCGATGTGATTTTACTCTGTCCATGGAATAAGTATCACAGGTTATTGACATTTTTAATGCAATAAATTTTTTTTTGTGTATTTATATAATTACAAGCATGTCATATATAGTTGTCTTGTGTATGTCTGTAGACATGCTAGCAACAAAAGTTGCCTACATGTACACAGCGCCTTTTTATCTTCTATTTTATTATTAGAGGCCGAATTAAGGCTACTTCACAATTAGGAAAAGCAAACATTTTTCCCAATAATTTAACACATTTACAAATGAAAGGCAAAATTCACATAGCAAACAAATGAAGTGCATGCTTGCATAATCCAGTACTTAGGAAGTGCATTAAGTCATAAAGCAAAATAAATTGGAATAAACCTTGTTCATAGGATTTCATAATATTTCATTCATACATAACATATAATTTTTCGTCACATTTTTGCGATTTTGTATGTCATTGTTTTCACAATTTAGCAAATTTCGGGTGCATAGAAATACCAACATCCCCCAATTCACCAAAATCCACCATATTCAACCTAATCCTCCAAAATATACAACAGATGAATCATGTTGCATATTTATAGTTTACACATATAATCCATTCTAAGGGATATTGTACAGCTCCAGCACCGGTACCTCAAGAACTACTGTTATGCCTTTGCATAACAAACTTAAAATTCTCCAGATAATGCCAAAATAGGTAACAGGTCAACTCCGTCTGCAATCACCTTCTAATGTCGGGGGTCTAGATATTTTGTAATTAAAATAGTAAACTATTTTCATGAAAATTTAGTGAATGGGAAAATGAGCAAGAAAATGTCCACACATGTACAAAGTATACTAATAAACAATTATGGGGTATTAGAATAATGTATAATAATTCAAAATAAGCACAAAGCAAAGACATTATTGATAAAGTTTATATGGAAGAATTTGAAAGATCTTTCAGGTAAAACAAAGACAAATTTCATAACAGATGAGTGGAAGATGGAAATAAAATATTTGTATAAAGAAACATACTTTGTTTCAGGAATCATTACTACAATGTCTTGACTGGTCCGACTGTCACAGTAGCTAGGTTGCCATGGAGCCCAGTCCACCCCAGCCTCCAAGGAAGCCCAAAGAAAATCGCCCATTTTATGCCCCTCCAGTTGACAAGCCCCTAGCAGTACAGATTATCAATGAAGCCAGATCATCCCTGAAAGAATTAAAAACCAAAAGACCATACACACCCAGAGATGACAGGAGAACATTGTTTGGCCCTAGACCATTAAATACATCGGACAATAGACCTCCCAGTGCCTTCAGGTATGAATGTGTTCAACTGCTGAACGTGAGAAACTGCTCATAATAATAAATACTTTCTGTACTACTCCTGTTTCAATGACAATAGCATAGTTGCATTTCTCTTTGAATAATATATAAATGCATCCATTTGTTAAGGCTGTTTGTAAATTTAAGATTTGTAAATTGAATATTGGTTTAAACATTATTTTAATCAATGTTATTATGCAAAAAATTCAATGAAGGCTCTGGTCAAAAATGTATGCTTTATTAGTCGTAAATTGTATACACCGATTACTATGATATAATATAATGAACCTCAAAAGTAAATGTAGCTATCAGACAGTCTATGTGGAAAAGCAGCCAGCTGCTTGGAAAGGATGTTGTGCGGAGTACTAGTGTGAGAAAGCTAGGAAACACATGAGAAGGTGAACTGGCCGCCATGAAATGACTGAGAAATCGTTAAACCCAAATCAATCAATCAATTTGCTTCCTGGTTGTGTAGACCAGAGATTGTCCTGTGCATTTATTCTTGTTACTATCATGGTTTTAATGAAGTAAGATTTTATACAGGTAAACAACTAGTTAACACTTTTGAACATCCAGTGAAAATTTCATTATGTATTTTATTTCTGTGTACAAATAGTTTATCATCTAGGAAATAGATTACAGCAGTTGCAAAAATATGTAAGAAGTTAAAAGACAACAATCAAAATTCTGACCCATACTATCTACTCTGTATTCTCACTCCCTATGAGAATACTCTTCAATGACATTTCCTAGCCTAGTACTTATTTGTTTACCCAGGGATCATGAATATGTGAACTGTAGCCGTAGTGACTGTAATAATGTTGAAATCGGCATGAAACCCCAATAAAACAAACAAACTTTTTAATGACACATTTATGCAATGATAAACAGTGGTAGCAAATGTATGAAGGCCAAAGAGTTTCAAATTATAACAATAAAATTTACATGGCTTTACCAGTACTTTAAGTAGTATTATATTATTTCACTGTTTCTTTGACTTAAAGTTGGTGAAGGCTTGAACACTTTCCTACATATAGGAACAATTTGATACAGGAGACAACTTTTGAAAATATAATTACAAAAGAAGAAATTGTTTGAAATAAGCCGTCTCCGTTTGTCAAAAAATTAATGTTTTCAACTTTATAAAAAATTTATAATACTTGTAGATATATTCCAGTACTTATGTTTTCCTGTATCATAGATTTTTTTCAATGTCTTTGGCTGCAAAATTGTTGTATGTGGGAAATGAATAATATCAGTTACATATATTGGTTCATAGTCATTTTCCTTGCTAGAATTTATTGACTGCCTAAAACACCAAAAGAATATTCCTAAATATGTTAATCATATACATTCTTTTCTTCTTTGCAGTTTAGACTCCCGTCACTTTGATCCAGAATCTCGGCCAGTGTCTGGAACTCGACTCAGTCCACTAGACCATGTATGTCATTAACAAAGTTTTTATATAAGATCTATTCTAGATCAGTTATCAAAATTATAAGCGGTAGACTAGCAATGATTTTCGCAATGTTTTAACATTTAACCCTTTCCCTCATACGACAATTCTGCAGCAGACGACTTTAAACATATTTTGTCAAAAAATGGAAAATCTCTATAACTGAATGGATAACCTATGACTTAAAGTAGAAAACATTGTGGCAAAAGGAGAAATTGCTCGTTCTGAGCAATTTCTTCTTTTGTCACTATGTTTTCAAAAAGCTGTCTGCTGCAGAGGCGTCAGAAAGCGTCTATATGAGGGAAAGGGTTAATATCCATCTATGTATATATATATATATCAACCTTATAGTCTATCGTTCTACTGTGTAACATATAACACCTTTGTTGCGTGACCTGACTTGGCAGGGAGACACATAGCGATCACTTCTCTGACGTCTGACTGTCCATATATCTGCCAGTTTGGCTTCATTCTATGTAGCCAAGCTCGGCTTTGGCACTATTGATCCCAGATCTCACATAGGCTGTAAATGATACAAAATGTTATCACTTGTTAATGAAGGTTTAGATTTGGGAGGGGGGAAACTTATATGTTGCCTTTTTAAGCTCGCCTGTGCAGGAAGTGCTCTAGGTGAGCTATTTTGATCACATTTTGTCTGTCATCTGTGCGTTGTCAATATTTGCCTTGTAAACACTCTACAGGCAACATTTTACATCCAATATTTATGAAAGTTTATCAGAACATACATTACATCTCCATCAAATCCATTAGTGTCAAGGCTAAATTGATGGAACAATTTGTTAGCATGCTAGAGACGGCAATTTTTGCTAAAGTAGCTTGAAACTTGATCAGAATATTTGGCTTGATAATATCCAAGTCAAGTTACGAAACTGGGTCATGTGAGGTCAAAAACTAAGTCCAAAGGTCAAGTGTAAGAAAAATCTTCTCACTAAGCCAAATTGAAGCAAAATCTTGTCAACACTCTAGAAACAGCATTTTAGGCTTCAGCTGCTTGAAATTTGTCAGATTGATTATCTTAATAATATATAGGCCAAGTTTGAATATGGATAATGTCGGGTCAAAAACTAGGTCAACAGGTCAAATTGAAAAAAAACTTGCTTACACTCTGGAAGCCATACTTTAAATTTTACTATTTTTAGCCTGTTTTTTAGATCACCTAGAGCCAAAGGCTCAAGGTGAGCTATTCTGATCACTCTGTGTCCGTCGTCCGTCCGTCGTTAACTTTTAGCTTTAAACATCATCTCCTCCTGAACCGCAAGAACAATTTCCACCAAACATCACAGGAATGTTCCTTTGGTGGTCCTCTTTCAAAATTGTTCAAAGATTTAAATTCCATTGAAAACTTTGGTTGCTGCGGCATCAGAAAGGGGACAAAATGTCCAAACTTTAAAAATCTTCTCCTCCGAATCTGCCTGTCAGATTCAAATATAATTTGGTAGAAATGTTCCTTGGGTGACCCTCTATAAAAATTGTTCAAGCCATACTGATTGGTCGAAAAACATGGCAGTCAGGCGACATCAAAAAAGGGGCAAAATGACAATACTTTAATAAAGCATCCTTATAAAAGTGCTTGTCTGATTTAAAGATAGTTTTGTAGAAATGTTCTTTCATTGATCATCTACATACTTTGTCAAGCCATATTGATTTGTTGAAAGGCATAGCAACCAAGCAGCATCAGAAAAGGAGTAAAATTAACTTTTTGCTTCAAATGACATATGGTTATTAGATTGATGGTCTAAGGGAGGTAACACTTGGCAGAGTATTATGCAAGGGCAATCTCCTTCGCAGAGTTGTCGTTCCTTACACTCACCATACACTATCAATCAGGTGATCGATTTAGGGTCATCTTGGCCCTCTTGTTTTTGTTGGTACTTTATCAGAATGGGTATTTTAATAGTAAATACTTGTGCATCAGGGTATGTATTATAGCATTCCCATCTCCATGTTTAGATTGAGGCTATCAAACTTATTCTTTTCATAGAAGTACATGTACAATTAAGAATGTGCATTTGATTAAAACGATAATCTTTATACCATGCTTCAAGTATAAGATTAAACAGCCACAAAAGAGAAATGACACCTTTGGGCACCTTGTGGCCCAGACAGGTACCTGGATTAATGGACTAGGCCTTATCAATTTTCTGAGTTTACAATTTGGCAAGTACAGATGAGAACAGTGTGAAATATTGTTTCTCCCTAAACACCAACCAATTCATGAAATGTTATCATCACTCAATTTTCTTTAAATTTTTTAATTTAGCAACGATAATGATCGACAGCTAAGGTCCTGCAACTTTGTAATCATTAAGTTCAGATGGTGTGTTTTGAAGCACCGCTGTTATTTTGATGTTCCCTCATTGAACAAACAAACATCAATCATCCATGTGCAACATGGGAATGACAGGAACATTTGTACTTGATTTATTTCAGAAACCCTCTCTCACAAACAAACAGGAAGATGTAAGGTTTTATGTTGTCTACATGTTTTATGTTGAAATGGCTTCATTTAGATATAATTTACTTTAGTTTTCTATAATCTGTCACATTTTAACCTTTAGAAAAGCTTTGATCGAGTTTTCAAGATAACTTTTCACCAGCTATCGGGGCCTATTAGATGCTTTCGTTCAATCAGTGTCTCATAGTAGAGAAGTGTTTCTGATGCTTTTGAAATTCAATGGAATTTTGATATATATGATTTTTTCCCCCTTGAATTAGTTTCAAACTTATTGTATTTCTAAAAAAGTAGGTACATGTACTTTTTTTTACATGCACCTCAGACTAGTTTTGTCCAGATTTTCATTAACATGTTTTTTTTTTTATTTCATAAATTTTGAATAATAACCAAGTATTAGTTTTTAAGAAAATTATTCTTTATAAGAATTGTTACTGTATAAAAGCTTGTATAGTTTATCCCGGATGAATACTTCTATCTTGCTTTCTTGGGTTTTGCCATAATGATTTATGATAAAAAGATTTTATTTGAAAATACTAAAAGACGAGTTCCTTTAGTGATTGATAAAAAAATCTTAATCTCTTTCCCACGTACAACAAATCAGCAGCAAACGACGTTGAAAACATTTGAACAAAAATATAAATAATCTCTTTAAATGAAGGTATAACAATTGAAAAGGGGTTGAACACATTGTGGCAAAAGATGAATTTGCTCATAATGAGCAATTTCTCCTTTTTAACCCTTTCCCTCATATAGACGCTTTCTGACGCCTCTGCAGCAGATGGCTTTTTGAAAACATAGTGACAAAAGAAGAAATTAATTTCTCCTTTTGCCACAATGTTTTCCACTTTTTGTCATAGGATATCCATTCAATTATGGAGATTTTCTATGTTTTGACAAAATACGTTCAAAGTCGTCTGCTGCAAATTTGTCGTATGAGGGAAAGAATGTTCAAATTAATCTGTTGTAAAGGCACAGAAAAAGTCTTTATGTGGGAAAGGGTTATAGCAAATAGCAGAGCTTTTAAAACATGTTCACAACAGTTGCTTTATCTTTAGGAATTGTTTCATCTAGATTTTCATTCCCATTCAGTGTCATCTTTACCTTGACTTTATCAGGTTCACTAAAGCCAATAAAGTCATAGAATTCTAGCCAGTTTGTCTTATTTAGTTAACCCTTTTCTGCATACAGACAAATTATGATGCATCTGCAGCAGACAATATTTGAGAACATTCTGACCAAAGGAGAAATTGTTCATGATGTTTTCATTTCTATTCAATAATTATACTTCCATTGAAGGATATTTTCCATATTTTTGCCTAAATATTTTCAAAGTCGTCTGCTGCAGATTTTTTTATCATGCATGAAGTGTAACAATTAAACTTTGCTGAGATACTCTAACTGAGTTTTGTACTCTTTGATTACGACATAGATCTGTTTCACTTTAATTTGGTTCAGGGATCATAGATGCTACTTAAAGGGTACATGGATACCATTGGTGGTAGGACTTCATGTTTTGTGTGGTTTTTCACCCCTTTTTCTGATACAGGCAAGTGCAATTGCCTTGCCCAGCTGACACATTTTTAAAAGATTGTGGAACTGAGGAGAACTTTCACAAGATTTTCAATACATTTGCCCTGATATTTCAAAGTCGTCTGCTGCAGATTTGTCATATGTGGGAAAGGGTTAAAGAAAACTTCTTGGTGGTGGAGATCATGTTTGAGTAGCCTCTTCGAAATTAGGAAGTGGATTGGTCTGTGCCTGGTACATATCAATCTTTTCAAAGACTACGAGAGATTGTAGAAATTGCTTCTTTCCCTGTTAGATAGATTGTTAAATTTACTGTCAGTCAAAGAAAAAGGCAAGGAGAAGTAAACTAATACACTGTTTAGCTACTTAATATGTGCAGCAGATTACTTTAAAAAGATCTAGGCAAAAACACAGAAAATCTCCATAAATAAAGTCATAATTACCAAAACGATTAAACAATTTGTGGTAAAGGTAGAAATTGCATGTTTTGAGCAATGTCTCGTTTTGATACAACAATTTCAAAAATCATCTGCCGCAGAGGCAGCGGAAAGCATCATTAAGTGGGAAAGGGTTAAAAAATACATAGAATATTGGACCTCTGTGCATGGTTAAGTTAGTTTCCTGTTACATTTGTACACAACTACCTTTTCCCACATCCTCACATTAATCCCACATGCAGATGGCTTAGGACTCATCTGATTAACCCTTTCCCTCATACGACAATTCTACAGCAGACGACTTTGAACATATTTTATCAAAAAACAGAAAATCTCCATTATTGAATGGATAACCTATGACTAAAGTGGAAAACATTGTGGCAAAAGGAGAAATTGCACGTTTTGTGCAATTTCTTCTTTTGTCACTATGTTTTCAAAAAGCCGTCTGCTGCAGAGGCGTCCGAAAGTGTCTATATGAGGGAAAGGGTTAAGACTCATCTGCAGCAGATGACATTTAACCCTTTCCCAACTGCAGACGCATTTTGACGCAATAGCAGCAGACACATTTTGAAAATATTGTGGCCAAAGGTGAAATTGCTCATCATGAGCAATTTCTCCTTTAGCCACAATGTTTCCAACTTTATTTAACAAAATTTTAAGCTTTCTTTAATGGAGATTTTTCAGGTTTTTGTTGCTATGTTTTCAAAGTCGTCAGATTTGTTGTATGTCGTAAAGGGTTATATATAATAACATAGGGACATTAGGACAGTTTGCCCATGATAAGCAATTCCTCGTTTTTCAACTATGTTTGAGCTCTATTCCGTTGTTCTGATTGTATAAATTTGAAGAAGATTTTCCACCTTTTGCCTCAATTTTTCAAAGTTGTTTGCTGCAGATTAATTGTTTCTTAAAAAGGTTAAAATAAAAAAGTCAAGCCTTTCCAAGAAGAAATTGCTCATAACGAGAAATTTCTACATTTGCCACAATATTTTCAACTGTGTTCAATTTTTATTCTTTCATGAAAATATTTTTGCCAATATGTTTTCAATGGTGTCTACTGCATATTTGTTGTATGTGGAAAAGTATTAATATCTTTTCACACATGCCAAATGTTTGTCCATTTTAATCTAAAGCAGAGCAACTGTAATTATTAGTCCTTAATATATTTATCAATGTTTTTCAATAAAATTGCAGATTGCAAGACTTCCATCAGAAGCTGAAGTAGAAAGTTTGCTCCTACCTCCCCGTCCACCCAATGATTCCAATAAACCTGTGTCAAGAAAAGGCTCGCGTACACGACTCCAGCAAGCAAACAGTGTAGACACATCACCAACAACTGAAACCAGTAGCCTGAAGAGTGGTAAAAGTGGATCGTCAACTGATGGTTAATACATTTTTACCTCACAATTATATTTATTATTGTTTGCATACTTATTTAACCCTTTCCCTCATACAACAATTCTGCAGCAGACGACTTTAACCCTTTCCCTCATACGACAATTCTGCAGCAGACGACTTTAACCCTTTCCCTCATACAACAATTCTGCAGCAGACGACTTTAACCCTTTCCCTCATACGACAATTCTGCAGCAGACGACTTTAACCCTTTCCCTCATACGACAATTCTGCAGCAGACGACTTTGAACATATTTTGTCAAAACAAAGAAAATCTCTATAATTGAATGGATAACCTATGACAAAAAGTGGAAAACATTGTGGCAAAAGGAGAAATTGCACGTTTTGTGCAATTTCTTCTTTTGTCACTGTTTTCAAAAAGCCGTCTGCTGCAGAGGCGTCAGAAAGTGTCTATATGAGGGAAAGGGTTAAGAACTTTCTTGTGAATTATTTCGTCTCAATGCAACTGTGGTAGTCTAAAAAAAATACTGTTCATGAAATCATTGTGGCAAATGGAGAAATTGCTTGTTTTGTCACAATGTTTTCAACTGTATCCAACAATTAAACTATTATTTTTATAGGTTTTCTATATTTTGGACTCGTTAATTTCTAAGTCGTGTATGGGAAAGGGATAATGTTGTTTGATCCATATGAACATATTGTATGTAAGATAAAGCATATGTTTGGAACTATTAGCTGTCTTAAAACCATTCTATCAAATAATTTAGGAGTAATAGAAACAGAGCAGTTGTTTATTACATATGGAATGAAAATGTCTTTCAAGTTCCAGTTTTCTACCCTATCCTGTGGCTTTCATAAACTTGCAGTGTCATTGCTGAATCAAGTTTGAATAAAGACAAATCAGCAGCTTGTTTGGCCAAAGACGTTATGAAGCTATGACCTCTTCATTGTCTAGCTTAAATGTGGCTGAGAGATAAAGGACTTACCTTGATTAATCCTGGCATTATTGTTTTGTCAGTATGACATTGTTATTCAAAGTCACCTTGCTGAATTTGTTTCAGTTTCTAAAGATTCAAGTTACAATAGTCCAGAGCCAGTCAAACGGGTCCACAGTGGTCATAAGGAGAGGACCCAGTCCCTACCTGTTGAAGAGAGAGGAGAAGGGGACGGAATTGAGGCCCCACCCTACAGGGCCCCTAGTTCAGCTGCAGTTACAGCCCCTGTCAGGTTTGTCTATTATAAATGTGTGTTGGGTGTATGGTTTTGTTTAGAAACAGTCATTAACCCTTTCCCACATAAAGGCGCTTTTTGCCGTCTCTGCGACATGCGACTTTTGAAATCAATGTGGTGCAAGGAGAAATTGCTCATCATGATTTATGATTCTCCAACATTGAGAGAAAAGGTTTCATTGATATTAAGTGTTAATTTGATTTTTCTACAATTTTGAATTAAGTAAACCAGGACAAATATGATCCAGAAACAGAAACTTGGACATCCAATTGAGTATTCGGTCACCTGTGAACCTCGTCATATAATTCTAGTTTTTATAAATTAAATTACTTGCTATTAAGTAAGAAATAAATGTTGGAAATGACCAGAATACCCCTCCTTATCTAGTCCACTGCAGTGACAAATACAAAAAAACTAAAAAAAAAAACCTATGGTCTTTTAAGACCACACGCATAACAGAGACAAACATGCACCAGACAAGACACTTAACCCTTTCCCTCATATGACAATACTGCAGCAGACGACTTTGAATATATTTTGTCAAACAATAGAAAATCTCTGTAATTGAATGGATAACCTATGACTAAAAATGGAAAACATTGGCAAAAGGAGAAATTGCTCGTTTTGAGCAATTTCTTCTTTTGTCATTATGTTTTCAAAAAGCCGTCTGCTCAAGAGGCGTCAGAAAGGGTCTTTATGAGGGAAAGGGATAATATATGTAATTTGGGGTAAGGTAGGGATTGAGTCTTGTATTTCAGGTTTGTGTAAAATTTTAATGTAATTGGTTTGACTCTTCTTGTAGGAATGAGATAGACGAGAGATTAGGCAGTGGGGGAAGCAAGAGGTCAACTAGAGAAGGAGAGGAGAGAGTTGGTAGTGGTGGGTCAAAAAGAACATCCAGTGCAGGCAGCAGAGGGGGTAAGTTTAACCCATTACTTCACATGATATTTCAAATGTTGTTTACTTTACTTTACAATCAACAGGTTGAACAATCTGGATAATTGGAAACTACGTTATGACAAGAGTTGAACATATTAGCATTTGCAACTACTCAGGTGACCGAATTAGGGTAATCTTGGCCCTCTTGTTTGAAAATGACACTGACATTTAATCTACTTTACATAAACATTGGCCATATCCTTTGACCTATTGGAGAAGGGACTTTCATATTAGGCATGCATACTCCTCGTTACGAGACATATCTAGTTATACCAAGTTTTCAACTTTGTTTTTATCGTTGATCTACTTCTAGAAAACTTTGTTGCTACCCATTGGCATTACTGTTGCACAAACACATCTTGTTTACCTATAAATTACCATGATATGACTTAACCCTTTCCCTCATATAGACGCTTTCAGACGCCTCTGCAGCAAACAGATTTTTGAAAACATAGTGACAAAAGAAGAAATTGCACAAAACGTGCAATTTCTCCTTTTACCACAATGTTCTTCCACTTTTCATCATAGGTTATCCATTAAATTATGGAGATTTTCTATGTTTTGACAAAATACGTTCAAAGTCGTCTGCTGCAGAATTGTCGTATGAGGGAAAGGGTTAAATACTGTTGAAAGCGTCATATGTTACAACACAAAGGAAACATCTTCTAACTTATAGACTGATGACTCAATGAAGAAAAGCAACATCATGTTTAGTTGAGTGAAAGTAAGGATGATGATAATCCAGAAAATGATATATACATAGACCTTCTTTATACTTAACAGGGAGTGCTGGTAAAAGAGAGGATGATGGTTTTGAGGATCAGACATTTTATTTGCAACAAGTTGAACCTTTGTTAGATGAAATGGCAGAATGTAGTAAAAGTAAGTAAAAAACATATTGAATATGGGTTCAGTGTGAAAGAGCAATAACTCCAAAGTGCACTTATTCATGCTGTAGATTTTGATAAGCTAGTCTGTTTTTCGAAGAAAAGAAGTCGGGTATTGTGATGACCTTGGCGTTTGCATCGTCTGTATTGTCACAAAATTTTAACCGTTTAACATTTTAAAATGCAACTTGGTACACATGTTCCAAGGAACACCACTCATGTCTATACCAAATCACATAACTGTGGCTTTAATAATTATTCAGTAATACCTCATTTTAGACTTAGAAATTCATGCAAAAATCAGATGAGCGTTCGCTTGCGGTGGTCTTGTTTGTCTTGAATTTAGCATTATCTAATATTTTTATTATCCCCTCAGCTAACGAAGTATGCGAGGGGATATAGTAACGGGGCTGTTCGTCCGTAACAACCTTGTGACCACTCTACACTGAACATCCTTCGACCGATCTTAACCAAACTTGGTATACAGTTAGTATATGGCGAGGGGATGCATCCGCTTTGCGGTGCTCTTTTTGGATGTTTTATTTGACAAAGGTCTAAGAAGTGTGTATTAGGAATGAGGTCACATTGAGAAATCCCTGTTTAGGAGCATCAATCATAACCTTAAATATTTATTTTGTTCTTGTATATGACTATAATTCCACATTGTTCATGAATACCTTCTCTTGCCTCCACAGAAAAAGATTCCCATATGATCATATCACTGTCAGATGACTTGTTCAGAATGCTACAGGACCATGGACTGTTCAGTAAAAATTACAAACAACGGTCAACTATTCTCAAAGCCATCTTTAAAATGCTGGACTTGGAGGAACCCAAACTATTACTTAGATTAGCCAGGCTTATTCTTGCTGTAAGTGTAAAATGTACTCAATTATACATCAATTAACTGCCGGATTTGCATATTTGAAAATATGGGTTACACCGAATACATGAATTATCATTAAATATATTTCTGTTTGTATTACCAAAACATACTATATAATGGTTTTTAAAACCCTTTTGACGCAATAACAGCAGACGACTTTTGAAAACATTGTGGCCAAACGTGAAATTGCTCATGATGAGCAATTTCTCCTTCGGACGCAATGTTTTCAACTTTATTTAACAATTAGCTATATTTTATGGAGATTTTTCAGGTTTCTGTCACTATGTTTTAAAAGTCGTCTGATTTGTTATGTGTGTGAAAGGGTTAACCTTTCACTCGAACAATGCAACAATTCTGTAGCAGACTACTTTGAAAACATCTACCAACAAAAATGGACTGTCTCTTTAAACTGAAAGTATAATAATTGATTACAGTTGAAAACATTGTGGAAAAAGTAGGAATTGCTCATTATGAGCAATTTCTCCTTTTGTCATAATGTTTTCCATTGTTGTCTGATGCAGTTACGTCAAAGTGCATCTGTTTGATGGAAAAAATTAATTAGAAAGTTCAATATGTCATTGTTTAACCCTTTCCCACATACAACAAATCTGTAGGAGTCGACTTTGAAGTAATTTAGTATAGAATATGAAAAGTCTCCATAAATGAAGGTATAATTACTGAATACAGTTGAAAACGTTGTGGCAAAAGGAGAAATTGCTTGTTTTGTTAAAATGCATCTATAGGTGGGAAAGGGTGAAAAAGCCTGATCACCAAATTTTTTTTTCTTCAAAATAATCACTTTATTATCATTTTCATATCTGACAGTGTGATACAAAGCCAATTGATCTTAGGAGTTCTATATAAACCTCTGGCTTTCTTCTCTTTAACTCCTTTGTTTTTGTTGAAATCATGATTAATATTGTGTTTTTAATTTAATAATTGAGCCAATAAATTATCCACTCTGTAATGATATGGTCATTCATTTTATGTTTTCCATTGTTTCACAGTTTAGAGTTGGTGGAAATAATCTACTAAACGTCTGCAAACTTGTGTTCAAAGTGAGTCGTAACGAGAAAAACGATCCTGCATTTTTAGAGGGGAATATCCTTGGTAAGTGTCATTTAACCCTTTCCCTCCTATAAACGCTTTCGGACGCCTCTGCAGCAGACGGCTTTTTAAAAACATAGTGACAAAAGAAGAAATTGCACAAAACGTGCAATTTCTCCTTTTGCCACAATGTTTTCCACTTTTAGTCATAGGTTATCCATGAAGATTTTCTATGTTTTGACAAATACGTTCAAAGTCGTCTGCTGCAGAATTGTTGTATGAGGGAAAGGGTTATACATGCATTTTATATTCTTATTCATCAGAGAAGAAACTTTCTTTACATGCAGGAAGTCATAGGTTGGAGCCCAGATTTTATATTTCCAAAGACACTAAAAAGTGGTTATACTGGTTGCCAATAAGACCTTGGCTGGAAAAAAAATTCTTTCTGCTTTTGCCAAACTGTCATGGGTTTTTATCTTCAATAAACAAATTAATTTGTATAATGATGTTCATTAACATTTTAAAATTCTATTTTCATTTTGTTTTCATTTTGAAAGTGAGCATTTTTTATGGCAAATCATCTGATTGATAAAAACTAAGAATGCCAAATTAGAGTTCATGAGTTGTATATTTGCCCTTAACTGACACAAAAAACACCCATTGTTAGGTACCTGATTACCAGTAAAATATAAATGTTTAACACTTTCCCTCAGATGCTTTCTGACGCCACAGCAGCAGACAGCTTTTTGAAAACATAGTGACAAAAGAAAGAATTGCTCAAAACAAGCAATTTCTCCTTTTGCAACAATGTTTTCCACTTCTAGTCATAGGTTATCCATTCAATTTTAGAGATTTTTTATTTGTTGACAAATTATGTTCAAAGTCGTCTGCTGCAGATTTGTTGTATGTGGGAAAGGATTAATCAATTGCTTTGGTTACAATATAACAGAACCCTTTAAGTGATAGAGTGAATTTAGGGTATCCTATGATACCTATTCAAAAATACTTGTCACCAATAGATTTGCCACTTTCAGAAATCTTTCTGCTTTTGTTCGTATTTTGCAATTTTGGTGACTTGCAGTAGAGGCCCTGCTACAAATAATGGCCGTTTGGGAGTAGTCATATTGAGTGAATTGCCCATTCAGTTTGATTTTTTTATTTCTTTTCCAGAGTTGTTATTGGAGACTATGATGGGAGCTGATATAAAAACTTGCCAGGAGGCCCTCATATATTGTATAGGAGCACTTAAGTTCCTAACAGGAAATGCTACCATCGCTAAGCAACTTGTTCATAAAGACTGCATTGAGAGACTTTCGGTTCTACTGACCAGTATTAACAAACATGTAAGTGAATATTACATTGCCCTTTAATTTAAACTTATTTATTTTACATCCATTGGGAAACGAGCTTTCAGTTCATATTAAATTCTCTATGTCTGCTTCCTGAAGACTTAACCCTTTCCCACATACAACAATTCTGCAGCAGACGTCTTTAAATATATTTTGTCAAACATAGAAAAAATTTATAATTGAATGGATAACCTATGACTAAAAGTGGAAAACATTGTGGCAAAAGGAGAAATTGCTCGTTTTGAGCAATTTCTTCTTTTGTCACTATGTTTTCAAAAAGCCGTCTGCTGCAGAGGCATCAGAAAGTGATATATGAGGGAAAGGGTTAACCAGTACCTGCGTTGTTTGTGTGGAAAAATCCTAAAGTCAGATCCTGCTCATCACAGGTCTTGAAATTGGGACGTTTGGTACAAGAGTCCAAGCTCTACCTCTGCAACACTGTCTTCCACTAATTGCCCTTTAACATTTACAACAAATTCTACTGTGTGCACCATTTCTCAGCAACTGCTGTCTGTTCCAGAGAAATTTTACTTCTGTTTATCTACAAAACAGAGGGTGATTGGCACAGGATCAGCGTGTTAGGATTCAGTATTTTTGGCCGAGTCCCGGTAGCTCAGTCGGTAGTGACACGGGCGTTAAACCCCAATCAATGTCAGTATTTTTGTGTCACCTGACTTGGCAGGGAGACACTTTTCTGTCTCCATTTGAAATGTACAAAAATGTTAAAAATTCAATATTACTCAAAATGCTTGCGAATTGTACGAAAATGTTTGCAAACCAACGAAAGAATACAAAGTAAAACAATTAAAGTCAAAACAAATATGCTTAAAATAAAACAGACATTAATTAAGCGAAAACTTTTTTTTGTGCTTGTCATCCTAAACGATAAAGCGTGGATTTTGGCACATTAAAATAGCAGTTTGTTTTGTTTCAAATAATTTCTTTACACCTTCTGTATCATGACAAACAGTTCTTTCAATTATTCAATTTTGGATGAAAAAAATACATAAACAGCAGCTACATGGTGCAGTGGTCTAAATTTGCTTTGGAGAATGATGAAACAAACGATTCGGCAAATGTTTTCAAACTTTAAGCATTCATGATATTTGCATCTTGCAAACTTTACCAAAAGTTTATATAAACAGAGAGCTCTCTTGATTTTATTTTTAGTCCAAGGAACCTGCTCAGTGTGCTGAACCATTGGGAAACATTCTGGTACAGTTGACTGCAGCATTGCGCAATCTTGCTGATGCCACATCTAGTCGAGAAAGGATCCTAAGTTGTCATCTAATAAACAGCCTGTGCGTAGCGTCAGACTGCTTTTCAACTGATGGGGAAATCATCCTTAATGTTTCCAGGATATTCAGGTATGTTTCAGTCACCTGTAAAGCAGTGTAATGTACTAGCTACTTCCAGGAAACATTTCATATGCAGCAAATATTCGGAGTAAAATTTAGTTATTTTTAAACTTCTACTTCTAATATGGCATAAAAATATAACAGTGGTGTGCCTGGAAAATCAGCCATAGCAGAATGATTACCATTGTAATGATATTAAGATTTTTCTTCATATATGATTTTGAAAACAATATTTTCAACTTTTGTCACACACCTTCAATATCCATCTCTAACACCTACAATGTCTATCTCTTAACCCTTTCCCTCATATGACAATTCTGCAGCAGACGACTTTGAACTTATTTTGTTAAAACATAGAAAATCTCCATAGTTGAATGGATAACCTATGACAAAAAGTGGAAAACATTGTGGCAAAAGGAGAAATTGCACGTTTTGTGCAATTTCTTCTTTTGTCACTATGTTTTCAAAAAGCCGTCTGCTGCAGAGGCGTCAGAAAGCGTCTATATGAGGGAAAGGGTTAGATAATAAAAAGGGAGTTGTGCGGGGTGTGTAATTGAAAGGTCCCTAAGCTTTACCTTTCATCATGAAATTCGAACCCAGGATCTGAGTCTTGATATTGTACATGTTACTATAAGCCAGTGTCATTCATAATATCCATAGTTTATGATGAAATCATCAGTACTTCATTAAATTGCAGTTTTAGAATATTAACTTTCCAACACAAAGGCAAACATTTTAAAAATCTCTATAATTGAAAAGTGTTATTTCTGAAAAGAGTTAAAAGCATAGTGAAAAAGTGCGAAATTGCTCATCAAGAGCATTTTATCCCTTTGCCACAATGATTTCAAAAGTCGTCCGCTGCGCATGCCTCAGAATGCATCTTGAAAATATTGTATCTTTTCTTCTTTTGCACCAGTGATTTCAATACTTGTCTGCCGCAGAGGCCTTCAAAATGCCTTGACATTTGAGAGAGAGTGAAAATACATTTAAAATATCACAATGAAAATGTTCATTTTCAGTAAAGTAACGCTTCATACGGATTGCTGTATGGCATTATCAGAAGAAGGTTTGTCCTACAAAGTGTTCCTACATCTTCTTAAAAAACATCTTAAGAGACAAGTAAGTAACAAGTACAACGAAAGGCTAAAACTATTTCCAGAGTTCATTTAAAAGTATGATAATAAAATAAGAGTTGAAAACAATGAAGCAGAATATAAATGCCCGTCATGAGCAATTTTTCCTTTTTAGTTCAACTGGTTTCAGTATTATTTTCAATACCCGGTTGCGGCAACATTCTATTGGGCGATTTTTCCATCGCCTCTCACCTCTGATCTATGTGAGAAAGTAGTCAGTGGCTTCGAAAGAATGTTGTGTAAGTACTGGTGTAGGAAAGCCAGGAAAACATGGGTAGGTGCACTGACCGCCGTGATATGACTTAAGCTGTTGAAAGCGGCGTTAAACTCCAAACAAACAAACAAAAAGTATTATTTTCAAAAGCCCTCTGTCACGGATGCATTAGCATGTGTCCGCATAAGGATTTAAGGGTTAACCCTTTCCCTCATATAGACGCTTTCTGACGCCTCTGCAGCAGACAGCTTTTTGAAAACATAGTGACAAAAGAAAAAATTGCAACAATGTTTTCGACTTTTAGTCATAGGTTAGCCATTCATTTATAGAGATTTTCCACTTTTTGACAAAATATGATCAAAGGCAACTTCTGCAGAATTGTCATATGAGGGAAAGGGTTAAATAGTGAAAACATATGACAAAGCTGCACCAATAAGGTTGAAACTCCATAGGCAGCATTCTTTCAATGTCCTGTTTTGAATGCCATCAATCTTTTTCGTTCCATGTAAAATTCTGGTTTCCATGGCAACTAAAAGAAACAAAAACTTTATAAATCTTCTCCTCAAAATGGTTTGATTGGTCTTAAAACATGAAGTGGGGATGGGCTGCTAGCTTTATAACGGAAAACATAAAAAAATCTTCTCTGCAGCCAGCAGACGGCTTTTTGAAAACATAGTGACAAAAGAAGAAATTGCTCAAAACGAGCAATTTCTCCTTTTGACACAATGTTTTCCACTTTAAGTGATAGGTTATCCATTCAAATATAGAGATTTTCTATTTTTTGACAAAATATGTTCAACATCGTCTGCTGCAGAATTGTCGTATGAGGGAAAGGGTTAAGGCCTATACTTTAAATTTGGTATACAGTTAAAATGTCTGCAATAAATTATAAATTTTTGAGTCTTTTTTTAAAACAGGATATAACAGTGAGAATCTGTTTCATTTTGGGCAACATGACGGCTAAGAATGATGATGCCCGAGAGAGACTATACCAAGAAGCCAAATCTTTAGATGTTATTTTAACAGTATTAAAAACCTATCTAGAATTAGATATAAAGGTAAGATGAGAATTGTAATTGTCAAACTTGAAAGTTACATCATCGTAAATGTGCTTCATTCTATTCATAGTTTAAAGAGCGTTCCTGATTGCTTCCAGACAAGAAACAAAATACTTGTAAAGCATCTGCTATTGGATAAACCAATCAATTTGTAAATTTATACATATGATCTATGTCTGGAGATTTTGGGTCTAATTGAACCTCTGGTTTTGCTATCAATGACCCCTTTCACATGCAATATTATGCATCTGCTGCAGACAAGATAAGAAAACAGTATGACATGACAAGAATATGCTCATGACAAGCAATGTCTCCTTTTGCCACACTGTTTTCAACTTAATTCAAATCTTATGCTTTCATTAATAGAGATGTTCTATATTTTAAAGATCTTCTGCTACAGATTCTTTGTCTATATGTAAAAGGGTTCCATCTTAAATTGGTATATTACTTGTTTGGCTAGAATATGCATTTAGTTCTCTATAACATATAGGCAGACAGCAGAGACTTTGGTAAAATGTCATATGCACAGGTTAACCTTAGTCCCCACTATTTGCAATACGCATACGTTAATTTATTATATGACAACCAATAAATTTGCTGTTTATCAGAGTGAAATATAACCCTATATCTTTTCAAAAATCCACACTGTGGAATATGAATAAATGACGTCAGAGGGACTAACATTATGACGTTAAACCGCTGACGTGACGTCATTTTCCTAGTATTCGGTCATGTTATTCTACACAAGTTATACATAAAGAAATACATAATGGGTATATTATTTGTTTTTCATCAATTTGTCATTAAATAAAAAGAAAATTTGTTTGTTTTGAGTGTATATGGAATATATTTCAACTCGAAGTGATACAATTTAAACATTTTCACTCGCGCTACGCGCTCGTGAAAATATTCAATTGTATCACGTCTCGATGAGATATATTCCATATCCACTCAAAACAAACAAATATCCTCTATATATTCAACTTCCCTGTCAATTTTCTTCTGTTTTCTTGTATATTCTTATTATTCTAAAAATAAGTGAAATAATGACCATGATAAGCAAAATTTCAGTTGAATAGTAGTTTTACTTGTCACATAATGCAGAGTGCCAATATGAGAGATTGAACATTTCATTATCTTGCTATAGTCACGAAGTCGAGGAGAGAAGAAAGACAAACCAAAGAGTGATGGAAATAGTCCAGACGAAGGAAACAAAAACGAAGATGTTCTCATCAAAGTTGTACGGGTCATTGCAAACATCTCTATCAACGAAACTGTGGGACCAAAAGTAGCTACAAATTTACAATGTATTGATTTGTTATTGAGCATCTTAGGTGAGTATTTGTATGTTGTCTTAAGCCTTTCCCACCTATAGACGTATTTTGACGCATCTGCAGCAGATGTCTTTTGAAAACATTGTGACAAAAGAAGAAATTGCTCAAAATGAGCAATTTCTCCTTTTTGCCCCAAATTTTTCAACTTTTTTCAGTAATTATCCCTACAATTATAGAGATTTGCTATATTTTGAGAAGACATTTTCAAAGTCGTCTGCTTTAGTATTACTGTATGAGGGAAAGGGTTAAACTTTTACTTTCAATAAAACCTGCATGGTGTATTAATTTTTACTTTATAAACTTTTTCCCTATTGCAGATGGCTTGCAAACATAACAAAAGGAGAAATTTTGCCACACACTTTTCAACTGGATTCAATATTTTTTTTTCATTTACAGACATTTTCTATATTTTGGGTTGGATGTTTTCTGAGTGATCTGCTGCAGATCTGTTGTATGTGGGAAAGATTTATATTATCTCGTTCACTATATATAATATGAGCCATCCCACGAGAAAGCCGACATTATGGACTTTGCTTAAAGGGACTGAACACCATAATGGTCCAAAATCGTTATATTTTATACTTATTCTAATTAATCCAAATTACGTCGATATATATGAAACAGAATGTTGTAGAAGGTTGTAAAAGTCTTGTTTTTCATTATTTCATAGGAAATAAGCAGTTAAAAAAATGTCCGCTCCGTGTTTTCCCGTTTAAAAATACCGTGGAATTTCCTCTTGCTCATTTAAATTTGTGGATTCAATTCGGCATTCTCTAACACTATCGACTCATTACATTCATGTATGCGTGAGTGTAAGGAACAACAACTCTGGGAAGGAGATCACGTGATAAATATACAGCGATATTTTTAGATTCACCGGGTTACTAACTCAGTAAACCCGGCCGGGTAGCTCAATTGATAGCGTATTGGACTCGTGATCTGGAGGTCACGGGTTCGATACCCGGTTGCGGCGACATTCTTTCGGGCGATGTTTTCCATTGCCTCTCACCTCTGATCTATGTGAGAAAGCAGTCAGTGGCTTCGAAAGAATGTTGTGTAAGTACTGGTGTGGGACAGCCAGGAAAACATGGGTAGGTGCACTGACCGCCGTGATATGACCAAAGCTGTTGAAAGCGGCGTTAAACTCCAAACAAAACTAACTCAGTAGATTTTACAATGCAAAATAACGAAAAATCTCCGCAATATTAATAGTGTGCATATATTGTAGTACATCAGTCAGCAAATCTCAATGCCTTACATGCAAAAACATCAAGGTAATAGCAATTTTTAACAATTTTCTTTTTTTTCGACTTTTTCTCATATGGGATTCAGTCCCTTTAAAGTATCGACCCAGATCAGCCAAAGCATGCTGCACAGGCTAACCCAGACAGACAGATTACTCTATACCTCCACCCCCCTGAGACGAAATGAGTTGACCAG
The DNA here is from genome assembly GCA_031761405.1 of Serripes groenlandicus. Classification (NCBI taxonomy): domain Eukaryota; kingdom Metazoa; phylum Mollusca; class Bivalvia; order Cardiida; family Cardiidae; genus Serripes; species Serripes groenlandicus. The sequence goes on along the minus strand of JASEVX010000005.1, from coordinate 59,666,969 downwards.
GATTAGCCTGGGTGAACTGTGCAGGCTGATCTGGGTCAATACATTATGCATAGTCTATAATGTTGGTTTTCTCCTAAGACGGCTCATATGTATCTTACTACAAGGGAGACAAGCTCTACAAATTACCAATCATCTAGTGTATAAAGTGTGGTTGTTTGTGTGCTTACGTCATTTTGTATGAACAAGAATTAAGTTGTAGCACATTCAGTTGAATCCCCCTATTTCATTTTTGCAGTTCAGTCAAATGATTTTCTCATTGAATATTTGAATGTCTTAATGTGTGTACAACAAATTACTTAGGAGAACAATTTGGTAAAGAAGACATTTATCATGATAGGCAAAGCATTTTGTTTCCAATATCTTCAATATTTATTTTCATAATTTGCCTAGATTAATATTCTTTTTTTCTTTGAAATTTGTTAAATTAAGCAATGAATTAAATATTTGGCAAATATTTCAATACATACATGTATACATCTTTCACATGCTGGTATAAAATGTTGTTTGGTTTACATAGAAAACTAATTTCAATGACTGTATCGGTCTGGGGACCGATTAAATTAATGTGCCTAAGGAATATTACCCATTATCTCTTCTTTTTTTTCAGATTGTAGAGAGTTGGAGACAAGTGAAGAACTTGTGTTAAATACTATATCCTGTATAAATAATCTATCCTACTTTAGTTGTAAAAACAGTGCTGTGACTACAAGACAGTTCAAAATCATTGATGGTAAGTTTAGTAAAGACTATACACTTGAGGATTGTGTTGTTTAACATAGACATATTCAGCAGGTTGCAATACAAGTAGCTAAGTCGGTAAGGATTAGGGCTATCAATCAAGGGGTCCTGAGAGCAAACCCTGGCTTGGACATTCATTCTTTTTCAATTATTGACAAAAGTCATTGTGAGTGACTAACATTATTCGTCTTTCTACTGCAAACGCTTTTACAAATATATAAGGCCATTTGAGAAAAGGTTAAATAAATGCATATAGTCGTCATTACTTTCTGTTTAATCTCAATATAATCTATAAACATCTTTTGCACAGTATTTATATAATTCAACAAAAGGTGAATATGTGAATTTCATTTACGAATGATAGAAAATAAGACTTGTCATTTTCACATCCTTTTAAGCTAGTGATTTTCATTTTGGTTCATCTTGTATAAATTTTCATTTCAGCTTCAATGAAATTAATTTTAGCAGAAAATATGATGAAATCCATTGTGGAGGTGTGTCGAGTGTTTGGTAATTTAACTCGCCAAAAACAAGTCAGAGATTATCTTAGACAGCAGCAAGGTAGGGGGACTATGAGCAACCTTTATTCTCTTGACATTCCTTTATCATTTTACCACATACAACACATCTGCAGTAGTAATTAGTCAGGACTTCATGAAAAGTCTCTACAAATGAAAGAACAATAATGGAATGAATTTGAAAACATTCTGGCAACAGTCACCTGTATGTGTGAAAGAGTTTAGCATATTTTCCCTTATGCAGTATCAATTTTATGCATCTGCAGCAGACTATTTTGACTAAAGGAGAAACTGCTCATAATCAAATAGTTTGCTTAATTCTTTCAGGGCCAATGGCATATATTGAAGTTTTTGGAAACAATACAGATTTCGGTTAGTCAGCTCGTAACGAGCTGTCTCACCTGAAATCAGCTTTGTTTGCCTTTTATTTGTTAAATTACTCACAAACTCTTAGAAGTGAAAGATGAAGTTGCCTGATTTGAACATGGAGGAGTCTACTTTTGGAAATTTGGGGCTGAAACACCTTTTGAAAACATTGTTAATAAAGAAAGTCAAAATCAATTCTAGGCTGCTTTCAATTCAGTCACAAAATAGAACTTGAAGAGGCTAAAAACATGGTTATCAGGTGATAAATTAGTATAATACAATTAGGCAACATGAATGTAAACGTCTTTATTGTCTAAATGAAATTTTATACCTCCAGATGATTCACTATTTGAGATGCATTTATATTAAATAGAGGATATTCCATGAGTGTTAATTTATTATCCGTTTTAATAAACAAATTTTACTTGTTTTGGCGCCAAAGAGACTAATGTTATATTACTTCAAACAACTGACATGACGTCATTTTCATAGTTAAGTTTCAGCGTTGTAACAAACATTTGAGCCTAAAACTAAAACAAGTATCAAATGATATTTAAATAATTGGATTTTGACACTCCTAGCCGAGAGCTTTATGTGATAATAAGTTTTATATTTTTTTTATAGTTGACATTCTGTTGATCACCCTGCTTGATTCCGGAGACAAAGAGGTTGTTTATATTGCCTGTGGTGTACTTATCAACTTTATGGTGGATGAAGACAAGCGGGGCATTCTCAAATCGGAAGGAGGAATTACAAAGTAAGTTGAACAATTATGTTACGTTGACAGAAGTCTAGATATGTGCCTATTTTATGATCACAAAACAATGCTGGGGGGAGGAACGACCAGCAATTTCTTTTGGGCACTCCAAGAAAAATTTAACTAAAAAATACCCACCACATTAAAAAAAGCTCATCACGCCTCCCCCCACCAGCCTAGATGTTTTTTCCTGGAACTGCCCTGGGTAATAATGATTAAATATCATCTTTTAGCAAAAAGAATTATTAAGAATATTGCATTGAAATATATTAATTAATTCGATTACTTTAGTTTTATTTGTGAACTTCAGAAATCATTTAGACTGTCACTGGTCTTCTGTAAATAGATGTCAAGTCTTTATGGAAATAAATATGTAATGTTCTTAGATTGATCAAGTGTGACAATCTTGGTTGGCGAACTGTCCCTGTTAAATGACTGAAGATGATGACAAGGTTTTGAAAATATATTTTATCTTTCAGATTAGTAGAGGTTCTGCGTGACTTTGGCCGTGGGGACTGGGAGCTTGCAGCTATGGTTTGTCAAACATTGTGGAACTACAGTGGTAAAATCACCAGCACTACCGCTTGCTTTGGAGACCAGGATGCCCAGGAACTCTCAGAAATTCTGATTGATTTTCTTGGTATGTTCATTTAAAATTCACCATTTTATGACTAGGTGAAAAAGCTTTTCATTGTTTGCAGTTTTCTACAAATTAGGTTTTTGCTTTGTGTTATAGCATCAATGAATTTTATAAACTTATCACAATTTCAACCCGAGTCTTCATGTTCTGTTGGTTTTCCAAGTTAATACCTTTCCCTCATACGGCAATTCTGCAGCCGATGAGTTTGAACATATTTTGTCAAAAAATAGAAAATCTCTATAATTGTATGGATAACCTATGACTCAAAGTGGAAAACATTGTGGCAAAAGGAGAAATTGCTCGTTTTGAGCAATTTCTTCTTTTGTCACTATGTTTTCAAAAAGCGTCTATATGAGGGAAAGAGTTAAAGAAATATCTAAAGAAAGTATTAGAATATCTGTAAAATTGTAAATTGTTTGTTATTTTAAAGAAATGGTTAAACGCTTTTAAGATACCAATAGTTCTTTATACCTGATTGACTACTTTTATGATCATCCAAACCAAAATGGCTTCAGCAGATGTATGAGAAATAGATACCATTACAATTACAAACATCATTTTAAGATTTATTAACATGCTTATATTGAAGAAATATAGTACTGAAAAGGGAGGAATTGTGCAGTTAGAGCAAATTATACCTTTCCTGCAATGGTTTATAAATGTGTGTGGAGGCATCAAAGGTTACCTTTACCAGGAAAAGGATTTAGAACTTAAGTTTTGGAAATATGTAGACATTTATGCAATTACAAACATGATTAAAGGGAGAGAAATAGTACTGAAAATGGAGGAATTTTGGAGTATGAGAAAATGATACCTTCCTTAGAGTGTCTAATAAAGGTTTATAGAGGCTCCAAAGGTAGCCTTTAGCAGGTCAAGGGCTAAAGTTACTGAAATAAAAATAAACACATGTAAATTGTAAAATATCTACATTTTGTATGTTTATTATCATCATTGTTGTTACAGATAAACAGAGTGCATTTGACAGAGAGCTATCTCAGATGGACCTAGACTTCCAGGAGTACATAATGGACACATGGGAAAGCCAGTTTTGTCCTGTCGCTGATCAACTCTTACAAAGGATTGAGACACACAGCTCGGAATTTGAACCTCTTCCTGGAACAAGCAGTTGATTGAATATCCCATTAAAACACAAGCCATTTCTCAACATTTCTTTACCATGGGCTAGTGGGGAACATTTTATGAAGTCTGAAAAAGTTACTGTGTTTTTTACAGACAAAAGGCAGACTATTATGGTGTCTTGTTGAAACTGTCAATAGTGGAGACTAAAATCAGCCAGTGCATAAACAAAGTCTTATCTGAGCCTCCACTGCCAGCCTAACTGCAGAAGAAGCATAGCTTTAGCTTCTGATGAAAAACTAGAATTGTAGCCCTACCCTATGGATTTCTCTAAGATTGTATGTAATTAAAGAGATTCAGCAAGGGAGGTGCTCTGAGAAAAACAACCATTATAGTGTTGTGACCAGTTCAGATTCCAGATGAGCCTGCACACCAGTGCAGTCTAATCCTGCTCTGTACTCTCCATCATTAGGTCAAAGAAGGTTTCAAGATACCTCTGAACAACCATGCCACTTGCATCCTTTGGTGTGGATATGCAGACAGTTCTTTTTTCCACAAGTGTAATAATTACTTTAACCCTTTCCCACATACAATTAATCTGCAGCAGATGACGGCAATAACATGGAAAAGCTCTATAAATATTGGTATAATTACTGAAAAGAGTTGAGAACATTTTGACAAAAGAAGAAATTGCTTGTTTTGATCAATTTCTACTTTTGTCAAGAACGTTTTCGAATGTCGTCTGCTGCAGAGACGTCAGAAAGCGTCTATATGTGGGAAAGGGTTAAGGTTGTTTTTTTCCTGGAGCACTGCTCTTACATTTTATTGATAGACTTTGTAAGTATTTACGGAGCTCCAGGGCAAGCTCTAGCTAAGGTATGTGTATGATTACCCACAAGAAAAGGTTTCATCAGGGAAGATGGTGTAGGATATATTATAAGACCAACATACAATCCTTCTGCTAAGTATGCTTTTTTGGCCGGATTGCTCTAGCAATTCCATTCTATAGATTGGCGATGTCCGTCCGTCTCTCTGTCTGTCCGTCAACATTTTGGTTAAAGTTTCAGGTTGAGGCAAAATCTCAGCACTGGAAAAGGGTTACAAACTTGAAACCTTGCCTGAAGGTAACCAGTAACAAGTTCTATTGATTTCTATGGTTACTTTGACCTTGACCTTGGTTTGTCGATTTTCAAGGTCAAATTGCCGACAATCCGGCCTTACTGTCTTTAGCGGTTTCTTGTTGTGCTTTTAATTGATGAAGTGGTGTACAAGTATTACTATTTAAAATGCTATTTAAAATGCTTGCAATAATTATTTGTTTTTCGTGGTTCAATTATTGGTAAAAAATGACCAATTCAAAACATTCCATTGAGGCTGTGTCACACTGAAATTCACCTTCTTGACCTCGTAACCAGCGTGGATCCAGATCAGCTGGTGCCTATGTGTAGCCTGATTAGTATCTTCACTGTTTACAATCTTCTTTTCTAAATATCCTGGAAGCGTCTGGGGAGAGGTTTGAGACCCAAAGCAGACTTAATTTGTGTGCTGTTTGATAAAAATTTCATTTATTTGACGCTTTCCAATGTCAAAGTGCAGACGACTTTTGAAATCATTGTGACAAAAGGATTTCAACTCATTTCAATAAGCTTACTATCTTTTATAGAGAATTTCTATAGTTTGTATTTGATAATTTCAAAGTCGTCTGCTGCAGATTTATTGTATATGGGAAAGGGTTAATCAGAGCTCTAGATAAGGAGCGTTTTGCATTTTTCTAAAATCCTTATTTGACCCTCTTACCCTATGTTGTGGGTACTCAAAAGAATCGTCTCAGTGAGAAGATTCTTTTGAGTACCCATAACATAGCCCGGCCGGGTAGCTCAATTGGTAGCGTATCTGACTCGTGATCTGGAGGTCACGGGTTCGATACCCGGTTGCGGCGACATTCTTTCGGGCGATTTTTCCATCGCCTCTCACCTCTGATCTATGTGAGAAAGTAGTCAGTGGCTTCGAAAGAATGTTGTGTAAGTACTGGTGTAGGAAAGCCAGGAAAACATGGGTAGGTGCACTGACCGCCGTGATATGACCAAAGCTGTTGAAAGCGGCGTTAAACTCCAAACAAACAAAAAACCCATAACATAGGGTTTGCTTTAATAATAAGAGAGAAATTTTTGGAAAAGAGCTGAATACCCCTCCTAATCTGGACCCTCTGGTTAATAATCAAGGAAGGTTGGTTGATGTGTGATGTAGTCCATTTTATGTTGTATTATACAGATTAGTTTATATATAAATATATATATATATATGTGTGTACTGCCGTTTATGGTATTGTTGTGCAAGATTTTGTACTGTGGACTTGTGTACACTTAAGATGATATAATATAAAAGACAAATAGTAGATTGTTAAACTTTTCCAAATACAGATGACTTTTTAGGACACAATTGCAACAGACAACTTTTGAAAACATTAAGAAACATTGAGACTTGATGAAGTTTCTCCAAACAGTCGACATTTAACTTCAGGTAGTATCTATCTGAAGTGACCGTCTTCAGAAGCATCAAAATATGAATCTATTAATCACCCCTTTACTACATACAGAAGCATTTTGATGCCTCTGCAGCAGACAACTTTTGAAAACAGTGTGAAATAAGAAGATATTGCTCATAATGAGCACTTTCTTTTTTTGCTGCAGTGTTTTCATCCCTATTCAATAATTATCCTTTCTTTATAAGAGTTTCTTTTTTACATTTTCATCAAGATATTTCCAAAGTCGTCTTCTGCCGTTTTGTTGTATGAGGGAAAGGGTTAAGGAAATGGTATCGGTCATAACATATATGTTTTCCGTCCAGTCACATGAATTAATTTATTTTTCAGTGTTGTGATACTTTTTTTATTGTACATAACATATTTTATATAATATTGAACTTATTTATTGTGTGTGGATCTGTTTTTGTTTTGTTTTTTTATTGAAAGAATAACGTATAAGAAGCAATGTTATTCCAGTGCTGTCGGAGGTTTAATGTACTGTAGGGGTTGATCTTTTTTTTTTACAAGGATGTGGAAAAGTTAACAATATTCATTTCAATCATTACCAGGGCTCAATGTTTACAGATGTGTTTTCATCATTCAACTCTTTCTGCGCCAATGGCAATATTGAGATTTTTTGCAAACAATACAGATTCAGGTGAGTCGGCTCGTAACGAACAGTCTCACCTGAAATCAGCATTGTTTGCATTTTAGTTATCAAAATATTCCACAACTCTTAATGAATTTGAAATGGAGATGCCCGATCTTGAACACGATAGAGTATACTTTAAACAATATTGTGTGGAAAGAGTTGAAACTTATTACAAAATTTACTGTGATTGCATAAAAGCGCTTTTTTTTTTTAAATAGACCTTTGATGTTTCTGGTTTGCATGTTGCCAGTTAGAACTGCCATTGATCTAAACCCTTGAATAGAAGAGAACAAAGTCCTTAACATGATATATATATGATTTCAGGCGTGTACCCAGGCATATTCGTCCGGGTAAGGGTAAGGGTTGATTTCGTCCGAAAATGTCAATAAATGTGCATGTGGATATATATATATAGTTTATATTTTCGGTATGACCAAAAAGACCACTTAAGTTCACCATATGAGATGTAGTATTCCAAAATTTTCCCAACGGAATATGTCCCCGAGCCCCTACCTCATCTGTGTGTTAACCCTTTCCTTCATATAGACGCTTTCTGACGCCTCTGCAGCAGACGGCTTTTTGAAAACATAATGACAAAAGATGAAATTGCACAAAACGTGCAATTTTTCCTTTTGCCACAATGTTTTCCACTTTTTGTCATAGGTTAACAATTTAACTATGGAGATTTTCTATGTTTTGACAAAATAAATTCAAAGTCGTCTGCTACAGATTTGTCGTGTGAGGGAAAGGGTTAGCTCGATTTTCATCCAGTTACTCACAGGGCATCGAAACTCTTTTCTGGCTCTATGATTCTGATTGCCATTGGTATTGTGTAATACTCAGCGATTTGAACTTGGTCCTCATCTGTATGCAAAAAGGTTTATTATCATGAATAAAACACGTGGTACAGTCTATCTTTAACCCATTACTTCAAACAAATTTTCAAAGGTCAATCATCAGACGAAACAATTTCAACAATATAGTAAACTGAAAGATTTATATTTATAAAGAGTTGAAAACATTGCAATAAAGGTGAAATTTATCGTTTTGAGAAATTTCACCTTTTATTGCAATGTTATCAAAAGTCATGCTCAATGGCAGGTATCAAATGTTGTCTGTATGAAGTAACAAAGTAAGGAAAGTGCGCTTCATAATGAGTGAATACATTTCTATGCATAACGGTCAAGGTTTTGCTAATATTTACAATTAATAACTGCTTTAACCTTTTCCCACATATGGACGCTTTCTGACGCCTCCACCGCAGACGACTTTTGAAAACAAAGCGGCAAAATGAGAAATTGCTTATAATTAGCACGTTTTCCTTTTGCCACAATGATTTCATTTTTTATTCAATAATTACTCTTTAATTATGAGAGATTTTCAAAATTTTCAACTAGATATTCTCCAAATCATTTGCTGCAGAATTGGTGAAAATGGGAAAGGTTTTAAAATTTAAAAGATGGTTCCTTTTTCAGGCTGTAATATTGAAGTTGAAGTTATAATTGTGATAGGTCGAACTCTCAACAATGTAGATATACACAGTCAGATATAAACATCTCCATCTCCAACTAAGTATTTAGAGAAAGGTACACTGTCTCCAATACAAATGGGAAAAAAAAAACGTTATTTCATTTTTTCGCTTCTATTTGCTTAGACCGCTTCTTGTCTGAATACTGCAATTGCAATTGGATCATATCGGCTAAACTGATAGGCTAATTGATAGGCAGTTGTTCTTGTGATTTTTATGCCGTTCCAAGATGATATTGTATATCCGATTAAATCCACATTTTCTAATGTATTCGGATTTGCTTTTGATTCAATCGGAGCCGATTTATTGGCGTTATAGGTTAAACAATGTGGATTTATGCCACGCTAGTCGAGCCCCGGTAACGCAGTCGGTAGAGACGCGGGCTATCAATTCAGGGGTTGTGAGTTCGAACCCAAGCTCGGCCAACATTCTTTCTGACGTTTGGTCACTGTGTCGCGCGTCATTCGTCTTCCACCAATGGGCTAATAGTGTGTGTGGAAATGCAGCCAGTTGCCAGTTGCTTGGAAAGTCTGTTGTGTGGAGTACTGGTATAAGAAAGCCAGGAAACACATGGATAGGTGGACTGGCCGCCAATGAGATGACTGAAAACTTTTTGAAAACGGCGATTAAACTCCAAATTTACAATAATAATATGGGTATATGAACTGCGTCGACATAACATTAAGGAGGATGGTTCTAGGTACACCTGCTTACAGTTAGAAGTATTATAGAAGTTACTTCTGACGAAAGACTAGAAGTGTATCCCCTCAGGCACTACTCCCAAACCTCTGTTTATAACGCTGAAGTGGAGATGCCGTAAGACACATTTTGCCAGATGCATCTCATAATATTTCAGAATACGACTCTACTTAGGAACCTTTTGGATGCTGGATCAGATTTTGTAAACTCTGTGCCATCAGTATAGAGTCAGGTCGGCCGGCTCTATACTTTTCGCTGCTTAAACCTTTCCCACATACAACAAATCTGCAGCAGACAATTTCCACAACATCCAGGCAAAAAAAAGGAAAACCTCAGTAAAATGAAATTATAATGAATATCATCTTGAGCAATTTCTACTTTTGTAAAAAAAAAATCAAAAGTCGTCTGCTGCAGAGGCGTCTGTATATGGGAAAAGGGTTAACTCTACATTTTTATCTTGATATTCCTAACATTATTGACTATCAACTCTTCCAAATGCAAAGCTGGACAAGCCTAGTAATTCATTGGAAAGGACTACTATTCGATTTCGTATGGCGTTTTTAGTGATCCTTATTACCATCTAATAATAATAATCACAATACAAATGGACCAAGATTATTTATTTTTCACAACTGCGAGTGTATACATACATATATCATTTGAGAGTTTTAATGCTTGGATGAGAATTGTTATTGGAATAAAGCTATTGAATTGATAATGTCTTGTTCATATTATCGAATCTGGTCATCAAATCTTCTGGAAGACGTATGTCCGTCGTATAAGGTTGGATCCCTGTTTTGATTCACAGGAACCAGTCATCCAATCTGTTTAACACCGTGTCAATGACACTCAAAACAATCGTAACTGCAGCTTGTAAAAATATATAGTAACCACTGTTTTGCATGAACATGCTGACCCAGATTACCGCTGATTAATAATTGATGATTGGTTCCCCTGTAATTCATGATTGGTTTTCTGTAATTCATGATTGGTTTCCCTGTAATTCATTATTGGTTTCCTGTAATTCATGATTGGTTCCCCTGTAATTCATGATTGGTTCCCCTGTAATTCGTCAAATTAGCGCAAAAGGACTTTAACTGGATTTGTTCAAACAAAGTGTTGTTTCAAGACGCCTCTTTGGTATACATTTGAGTGGAGGTCTCGTTCATTGACTATATCCACTAACTTGGATTCACAGACCACACTATACGCAAGAACATGCCTTAATGTCCAACCTTTCGTTACCACCGCATCGCTGTCGTGTGTAACCAAATCCAGGAATATACTTCTGAAAATCGTTGGGTCCTACTTGCTTGCATGGAGCTGAAAATAGACAGTACAACGACTCACTGAATTGTGTGAAAGCACTTAACTCCTGTTAGCTCTAATAACTAATGCTAGAGGTCCATTGCGACCTTTGTACATGGACATTTAGGCAAAATTCATTGCTAAGTATTGACACATCGTGGCTTTATAGGTAACACCGTTCATTTACCTTAAAAAAAACGGCCTTCAGAAAAAGATGACATTTACACATTATATTGTATCTCACATGCCCCTTTTCAAATCGACATAGATTGGATCAATAGATAAACAATCTTAACCGGTTCCCACATACAGACACTTTATGAAGCCTTTGCAACAGACTACTTGAAAACGTGAAAAAAACAAACAGATATTGATCAAAACGAGCAATTACTTAGTCTGTGACAATGATTTCGATTGTTTTCACCTTTCATTAACTAATTTTGCTTTCATTTATTGAACTTTTTCATAAGTTTGCCTAGATGTTTTCAAAGACGTCTGCTGCAGATTTGTAATATGTGTGATATGTGTTAAGTGATTGTCAATGTTATTGGACTAGTCTATCAGGTCAATTATAACCATTAACTCTTTCAGCGCCGAATTGTTTAAAGAAGACTCTTAATTCCTTGTTGGAAATCAGACATTAATAAAAGTTTAGACTATTTTGATAACTGAATTGCAAACAATGCTGATTTCAGGTGAGACAGCTCAATTTTGCCTTTGGCGCTGAAAGGGTTAACCCTTTCCCATATTCAACAAATATGCAGCAGATGTCTTTGGAAACATGCAGTCAAAAAAATGAAAATAATGTCTAAAAAAAAATAATGAAGTTATAACAATTGAATAGAGTCGAAAACATTGTGGCAAAAGGAGAAAATGTTTATTGTCAACCTAGGAGTTGTGAGTTTGAATCCCAGCCGCTCGGCCAACATTCTTTCCAAGGTTTGACAAAAGTCTATGGAAAAGCAGCCAGTTTCTTGGAAAGTATTTTGTGTGGAGTACTGGTGTGAGAGAGACAGGAACCCTCTGAATAGGTACACTTGCTGCCATGCTATGGCTGAAAACGGCCTTAAACCCCAATCATTCAATCCATCAATCCTTTTGCAACAATGTTTTAAGAATGGGTCTGCTGCAGAGCCGTCAGTAATAGTATATATGAGGGAAAGGGTGAAAGTGGACTCGTTTCCCCCATAAAAAAAAAAAAACTTTTTGAATTACCTCGCTTTATCTTAGGCTGTTTTGTAGTATTGATTGTAACTTTCTTTTCTGATGTCAAGTCGAGTGATATTGCTGAATTGAGAAAAAAAAAATACGTGGTATATACGTAACAAACATTCAAACATATGAAATATTTACAACGAATATATTCTCTTATCTTCAAGCGCATCCGAAATATCAACATCCCCTGTGATAATAACGTTAGCATGTTATTATCGTACCATAATTGGCGTGAAAAGGTTGTTACCTATAAAAACCTATTTTTGAAAACCCTGGTTTAGGGGCATATTTGACCCCTTTGTAAACAATGCAAATTTAGGTGCCATTGCTCGGATCGAGCAATGGCACCTAACTTTCATTCGTTTACCAAGAAAACATATAGCAGCATAATATAAGCCATGACGAACATGTGTACATGTAGATATGCAAATTCGCTATCTTGAAAAAGAAGAAATATTTAGAGATGAGACTTTAGAAAAATCCTTCGTAAACTCTTTTTTGATAATTGAACATACAAATCTAAACACCTCTGTTAAAATCATAGAGAAGTGCATGATCAGACTGCTTGGATAATAAGAACAATCAATGTCTACACTTATCGCAATTGCGCTTTTGTTAGTTATCTAACAGGTTAGGTAATTAAGAAACAATTTATACAGCTGTTGCTTACATGCCTCTAAACGTGCTTTCTATTTTTCGCCAGACCACGTGCCAAAAAAAAGCCAATAATTCACTGAATAGTATAAAAGTATCGGGGGCAAGCTCGGAAATGATTCAAACACCAAACCATAGTGGCGAACACACTGATATCTACAAAGAGCGGAGGATGCATTAAATTAATTCTCATTGGCAGTTTGCTGTTGTATTAATTTAAAGAAGCTGATCTACGCTGAGATAAAACAGAAAGCAATTGTGTTTGGAGGTAGGCGTCTTTACAAATTCACCATTATTTCACTTAAGTATTTAGAATTTTGATAACATTTTAAGAATTGGAACGGAACATAACCAACGAGGGTAAATCTTTTATTTTAATCCTTCTTAACCCTTTCCCTCATACGAAAATTCGGCAGGAGAAGACTTCGAACATATTTTGTCAAAAAAAATAGAAAATCTCTATAATTGAATGGATAACCTATGACCAAAAGTGGAAAACATTGTGGCAAAAGCGGAAATTGCTCGTTTTGAGCAATTTCTTCTTTTGTCAGTATGTTTCAAAAAGCCGTCTGCTGAAGAGGAGTCAGAAAGCGTCTATATGAGGGAAAGGGTTACTTTAATACAGACGCATTTAAATAACACTTTACTCATGTACACTTGTTGTTTGCATTATGATGAATGCATGACATATTTTATTTATATTTGACATGTAAGCGACTCGGGTACGTCAGAACTGCGTTCAATAGTCATAAACAGTTACCGTACAACGCAAACACTCATTTCGTTTCGACGAGGCGATGTAGATTTTCACAGAAAATTACAGAAACATAACGGGTTTAAGCGAATCGTGTTTCAGTGGCTACTGAACGGAGGGCAGATATACTGTTGAAATTTGGAAGTAAAATGTTTGTATCGGAACAGGGGCCTAGCTCCCTTTAGGCACTGTAGGCACGTGCCTAAACATTTTTTCTCAAAATGCAGCTGCGGCGATAGACATCTGCGTAATGTATCGACCAGATCAGCCTTCCGTCTTAGGGGGATAGATGTATAGAGTAGTGATTCCTGAAACAGAAAATCCACAGGAGGCGAAAAGTGTCTATCCAGGTAGACCTGTGTGGCATGCTTAGGCTGATCCGGGTCGATACTTTACGCAGTGTCCACAATGTTGATTTTCTCACGAGACGGCCTACACATTGATTATTGCAAAGCTACGCCCCTGCGGAAAGTATTGGTAGAAGCGTTAAAACACTGTTAGTCACAATAAAAACCTGTCCCGTGTTAGATCGGCATGGTTTCTTTACCCAGGGATGAATGAGTAAACTGTAGTCATGATATAACTGAAATAATGTTGAAAACGGCGTAAAACCCCAATTCAAAAAACAAACATACACAATCAAAACAAACACATATATATTGATTTTCTCGTTTCAGAATTATCTTCAAATTTGTGAATACTAGCAGAAAGATGTCCGCAGACAAACATATGTTGTTGAACATCATGTACGATCCATACTACGCGATTCCATTATTCGGGTTCGTAGTCCCCCCACTGGCGCTGTTAGTTTTGATTCTAAACGGCAGCATGATCTGGGTGCTAACAAGACGGAACATGCGTTCCCCGGCAAACACGTTACTTGTTTGCATCGCGATATCGGACACCATCACAATTTGCCTTCCTCTTCCGTTATTTGTGTACTTCTACACGTTCAGTAATTATAAAGACTTCGTACCATACGCCTGGTGCAGCGTCTTCTATAACTTTGTCCACGTGTTCCCGCTGCTATGCAACATGTCATCTCTTTGGGCAACTGTGACCTTGGCATGCATACGGTGTTACTCCGTGTGGCGTCCCTTGAAGACGCGAACGACTATCACCATCCGTCGGACTTACGTCGCCATCGGACTGACCTACGCCTTATCGATCCTTGTGTATGGACCGCTGACATTGAAATATGAGTTCACTCCCAAGTCGGTACCATCCAATGTACTGAGAAATGCCAGCATTCTGACATGTGATATGCAGACACGTTCTAACTTTTTTCTTCGGTCATTCTGGATTGGCCAAACATGGATACAGATCATTTTCACATCAGTGATGCCATGGTTTTTAATCACATTTCCCAATTTCGGTATGGTCTGGAAACTCAAACAAGCAGTTAATGCCAGAAAAATGTTGAACATCGGAACAAGCGAGACGAATGTTCTCAAGAAAACAGGAAAGTATTTTTCCAATCGCTCCAGGGCAGATTCCCAGCATGCCATTCGCGACAAAGCAAGAACGCACCGCACTACACTGATGATCTGTATTGTAGTCACCATGGTTTGGCTTGTTGAAATCCCATTTGCAATCGTTTTCGCACGGTACCTCTCAAACAGTTACGGTGACGTCTTGCACATTGACCTTGGCATCGAGTTTGTTGTAGTATTCCTGTTGAAGTATGTCACATATCCTGTAATTTTTCCCATGTATTGCTTCATGAGTGCAAAAGTACGGCAAACCTTCAAAGATTGCTTTCTCTGTAAGAACACTGGTATCCAATCGATTCGAAGCACGACCTCACGGCGAACAACAATGGACAATACAAGTCATTGATCTACGAAGTCTTTTTCTCTACTACATATAAATTCAATGGCACATTTTCTAACGGAAGGGACATTCGATTTTCTGTATTGATTACTTATAATATGTTTCACTTTCTTATTGCGTATAATGCAATTTCGTATTATGGGAGATATTGTGAAATGTTTGAGACACAAAATTAAAATCATGATCAGCTTGTTGAATCAGGACATCGAGACTGTACTTCGTTCTGATCACCTAGCCATCACATAACCTTCTAATTTAGAGTCGAAAAACTGAAAATATCGTAGAAATAAGTATACAGAACTAAACCCTTTCCCACATACAGTAAAAGTCGTCTACTGCAAAGGCGTCAAAAAGCGACTACAGGACGGAAAGGTTGAACTACACAAGGAGCATAAACCCCATTGGAACTTTTTCGCCCGGCCATGCTATTAATCTCTTTTAAAAGATGAATCGTGTAGATTACTTGCCATTTGAATCAGTGTGTGGGTTTCTCATTCAGTAAAGTTATCGCCTTTTACTTAACCATATTGACCTGATCCTGACCTTGGGGCTTCAATATTGATAATAATTTGACTTATAAGTGTCCCCATCTTAGCTTTGGTTTATGTTATGCATCACACATATGGTTTAGTAAATGGTATGCAGTTTCAATTTGACGGAAATACATAATTACAAACAAATATGCACAAAGTTCAGGACCAGGTCAGTGTTGTCGATTAATACTTTACTTGTAAATTATAGATATGATTTGACCTGTGAGTGTTGTCTTTGGATCATGTCAATATTGTCGATTAATACTTTTCTTGTAAATTTTAGATACAATTTAACTTGTGAGTGTTGTCGTTTCTGTGTCGTTCATTTTGAATTCAACATATAAAAACGAGCGATGCTCCAGGAAAACCGACCTTAGCCTAGTTATTACACGTGTGGAAAAGAAGCTGTCTGTGTAACCTTGTTAACCCTTTCCCTCATACAGACGCTTTCTGACGCCTCTGCAGCAGACGGCTTTCGAAAACATTATGACGAAAGAAGAAATTGCTCATGATGAGCCATTTCTCCTTTTGCCACAATGTTTACCACTTTAAGTTATTGGTTATCCATTCAATTATAGAGGTTTTCCTTTCTTTGACTAAATATGTTCAAGGTCGTCTGCTGCAGATTTGTTGTATGAGGGAAATGGTTAAAGGTTTCAAATGGATTATGTTTTATTGAGTTTTCTTGAAACCTTTCTATGATTAATTTGCCAACACTGCAGATCCCGATGAGACTGCACGGATGCGCTAGCCGACCTGGATCTAGACTGGTCACGAATGTCTTACAGTTGGTTGTCACAGAGCCACTCTCAAATTGTGATCTATCATTTGACTCAGTTGAAGTTGCAATAAGACCTCATTATGGAGAGAATTAAAATAAACTATAAGCTCTTTGAAATTAATATTTTGATATTTGTTTGTCTATATATGTCATGTTATGTATATATATATACTGATGATAAATAAAAACGAAACAGAGATAACATTTCTGTGTCTATATGTCATTCCTGTATAAAATCCATCTATCTGTCAAACCGAACCTTTGCCTAGTTTAAACCTCGCCAACTCACCAATTTTAATTAATAAAAAAACAATTAATGATGAGAGTTTGAATTACAGACAGATTGGAATACCTCAACCAGAACTCAAGATCAAGATGTGTCTCTGACTTCGCAGTCCGATAATTTCTTTTCTCTGGTCCTCAATTGCATCATCAACGCATCTGAAGTTTCAGTACTCGCCGGGCAGAAGCCCGCGACTTATATTTTTAATAGGTTTTCGAAAATGACATGGGAGGACGAGTTCTTATTAAAAAAAAAGTAAATTTAAATGTCTTGAACATATTACAATTGTGTTTGTTTAAAAAACACTAAGTTATGACACATATAAAATGAAATAAATATTCCGATGTTTTATTAAGTATGGGCAGTTTCTTTATTTTGACTCGCATTTATGTTTTTTTTTGTTTTATTTACGAAGACAAAACAGTCCCTATTAGCTAGACTGAGGTACTGTATGTTCATACACTACATGTAACTGCAAACCTTTACGTCGCACAGTCTAATTTGTTTACATACGCGCACCTGCTAGACTGACGCACTGTATTTTATTTTACTATTGATAGCGCAACATTACTATGTACAGTCTAATAGTCAAGTTTGTGCAGCCATAATTAGTTGGCTGTGTGTATGGTCAACCTACCTTAGAATGGAGATTGATCATAAACAATGAAAGGCTTCAATTATATTTCAATGAAGCACATTCACTTCGTTTACAAAAAAATGCAAGTTATGATACATTTTCACTTGACCCAACCCCTTATGTACCAATATGCCCCTCAGTTGATAACTGTTTTTTCAACTACTATAATGTAAATGTTATGCATGTATGTATGGATTTTCGGCGACATTGATGCGTTGCATCAACTTCTCTCTTGTTTCCTCTATATATCATTTTTACCTAAAACTGAGTTCTATAACTGACACAAAAGTAGAATACAACGCTGATGAAGCCGAAGAAGAAGAAGCTGAAAGAAAAAAAAAAAGTTTTCAATGATGATGATAATAGAAAATATGAAATATATGCACTGAAATCATTAAACTACATACGTTTGCAGACGTCCCTTGCTAGGCTTGTTGCTAAAGTATTCAATTTATCATACCCGGAAACAACGAAAAATGTCTCTTCTCTCAGGGCAATGGTTTGTAGCGACGAAAGACTGTCGAAATCCCTCACACCGATCGCTATGACAACGAACACCGTCCCTTCTTGTCGCGCAAGTGTAGCCTCGTTTTGAGACCGGATATCTTCCCAGTTCCATGAGCCTTTCAGTAAAACTACAATTCTGGTAACACTGGCACGTGCTTCAGTCTTCATCTTCAAATTTATATGTCCAAGACAAGTTTTCGAAGCATTGTCAATCAGTTTGGCAGCATTGGTGTAAATATTCTCAAACGGTTGATTGATCACATCTTTAAATGGCGTTGAGATTCGTCCCGTAACGTCACAGACCAAGACAGCGATCCTTGCCGCTCCCGTTGGCGATTTATTTTTATTAATGAGTGATGACACGAATTGTTTTTGTGCCTGAAATTCTGATTGACTTATATTTGTCGAATTGTCCAAAACGAAGAGCATGTCAAACACTGGGTCACAAGTTTTATCTGAAAGTAAAATTAACATTATAAGTGATACAAGACGAATTTTGATGCAAAGCATCAAAGACGCCGCCCATGATTTTGAAGCATGACTTAAAGGAAGCAGATGCAGTGCAGTACATGTAAATAACGTTTAAACAGACCGGATGTAAATATTTCGAAAAAGAAGGCCAAATGTTCCTTTATTTTAAACAAGAAGACGAAGATGTGCCTACATTGCTCACCTAGCTACCGTAGCCTATGATAAAAGGTTACCAATAGCAGAAAGAGTCAGTTTTGACGTAGGGATAGACGTTTTATATGCTGCGATCTATGTGATATTCAGCATTAGTCGTAACATGTCAAGATTAGTCCTAAAACCATATGGTTTACAGTTTGCTTAACATTGACTGCTATAATGTGTCAAAGAAGCTGAAGTTTCTTAATTGTTTATCAATAAACGGTTTAAAATCTGCTCTTACTAGACAAAAAAACAAACAAAAAAAAGAACACATAGCTGTTTAAATATTAACATGTATTAAGGTTTAATGCCTCTGGTTATAATTTAAATAGTACACAAGCTTTGGAAGGAGAGCGGGAAGTCTGTTCTCGTTCTAGTTTAGCAGAAGTATGATAACAAAGAAGGGATATATTAACAAAATAAGTTATTTTAAAAAGTTTAAATGTAATTTTATATTCATGTATTAAAATGTTTTATGTGAGCTTTTAACCACTATCCTTTTAAGATTTAGCAGATGTAGCGAATTATTATAGTTCTTAATTTGTTCGAATATGCCAACGGGATTAACTACCCGAGTCTAACGTTCGAAATGTCCTATAGCCTTTGTACTCGAGAGTTAACTCCCTTTTAAAAGCAAATTAAAGAAAATATCGAAATTGGGCATTTATGAAATTAAAAGAAAAAGTTGACATGTATAGTCAAATAGCAAGAATACAATGGACAGAATGAACAAACTGTATGGGGAGGAACGTTCTAAGTTTAGAAATTCAACAGATTTTTCGGGCCGTAAACCAAACAATTAAAAAAGCGTAGCCTAGAAGCTCGTCAGGGTCGTAAATCAAACTATTAAAAAAAGCGTAGCATAGGATGTTGGGGAAAAGTTATTAAATACAAATTCAATGTGTCTAACGATTTGAAATAACGGTAGAACACATACATATTCTATATCTTGTTGTTTCTTAAATCAGTCAATACAATGTATTGATTCATAAAGGTTGCTTGTTTAAAACATATAATAGAGTTTTTCTTAACAAAAATAATGTTGGTTGCTTCCCCTTCGATTACGTCACCCCATGGTACAAAATTAAAACCTATCCCATACTGACGCCGCGCTTCCACGCGGCGTCAATAAAGTATAAACTAGTGCGTATCATTAAGTCATAATCACAGTCAACATTTTGCCGCCACGTTTACCAAGTTTTGGAAAGGTGGCTTCATTGTGGGTTAAACAAAAAGTGAACATTTCAGACACGCACGATTTGCAATTTTATGTCGGGTTGCTACGTTGGGCTAACGTGTCGCCTCTTACTACACCACGCTGTAGTCTAAGTGTAGTCTCGCCGTGATACAAGCGACATCGAAAACCAATGTCCGGTTATGCCTCGCTATATCGCCACGCTCAAGCACCGCTGGCGCTACATTGCGCCTCGTTTTACCTCGCTGTCCATACCACACA
The DNA here is from genome assembly GCA_031761405.1 of Serripes groenlandicus. Taxonomy (NCBI): domain Eukaryota; kingdom Metazoa; phylum Mollusca; class Bivalvia; order Cardiida; family Cardiidae; genus Serripes; species Serripes groenlandicus. The sequence goes on along the minus strand of JASEVX010000005.1, from coordinate 59,646,840 downwards.
TAGAACACCGCTATAGGGCATATCATAGCGTACCACATCGTATCATAAAGCAGCATAGTCTGGTGAATTAGGGTGTAGGTGACTTTCTCAGAGTACTCTGCTACGATGGCGTCCCATGCTTTTTTGACAATATAGGGCATGCTGTAGATAGTCTACTCTGAATGAGCATATCAGCGAGTGGTGCTGTGAGTCCCTACGACACATGAAACACCGTGCTAGGGCGTATCATAGCATACCACATCGTATCATTAAGAAGCATTACTCTGCTACGATAGTCTCGCATACTTATCTGACAATATAGGACATGATGTTGTAGTCCAATCTGAAAGGGTATATCGGCGAATGATGATGGATAGCGCACCACAACGTATCATAAAATAGCGTACCAAAGCGTACCTCAACGTATCATAAAGTGGCACAACTTATCATAGCGTACCACAAAGTATCATAAAGTAGCGTACCGTAGCGCAACACAACGTATCATAAATAAGCCTATCATAGAGTACTATAACATATCATAAAATAGCACAACGTATCATAGAGTACCATAACATATCATAAAGTAGCAAAACGTATCATCATAGAGTACCACAACGTATCATAGAATACCACAACGTATCATAGGGGATCACAACACATCATAAACTAGCCTACCATAGCGCACCGCAACGTATCATAAAACAGCTTACCATAGGGCACCACAGCGTATCATAACATAGCCTTCCAGAACAGAACAGAACAGAACAGAACATACTCTTTATTACACCCAAATATAAAATATACAATATGGGGTTATTAATACAATTAATATGCTTAAACAATGATTCCGGTGTAGTGTTAAAGTTTATGAATTAAATCTTCAGTTATAAACATTCAATACCTTAGCGTACCATAACATATCATAACGTAGCACAACGTATCATAGAGTACCACAACGTATCATAGCGCATCACAACACATGATAAAATAGCCTATTATAGCGCACCATAACGTAACACAAATTAGCGTACCATAGCGCACCACAACGTATCATAAAGTAGCACAACGTATCATAGAGTACCACAACGTACCATAGCGCACCACAACGTAACATAAATTAGCGTACCATAGCGCACTACAACGTATCATAAAGTAGCATACGACAGCGCACCAGAACGTATCATAGAACAGCGTACCATAGCACACCACAACGTATTATCAAATAGCACAACGTACCATAGCGTACCTCAACGTATAATAAAATAGCGTACTATAGCGTACCACAACGTATCATAAAATAGCGTACCACAGCGTACCACAGCGTATCATAGCGTACCACAGCGTATCATAAAATAGCGTACCACAGCGTATCATAAAATAGCCTACCATAGCGTACCACAAAGTATCATAGCATACTACGACGTATCATAAAAAATAGCATACCATAGCGTACCACAACGTATCCGAAAACAGCGTACCAAAGCGTAACACAGCGTTTCTTAAAATAGCGTACCATAGCGTACCACAGCGGATCATAAAATAGCGTACCACAGCGTATCATAAAATAGCGTACCATAGCGTACTACAACGTATCATAAAATAGCACAACGTATCAAAGCGTTCCACAACGTGTCATAAATTAGCGTACTATGGCGTACCTCAATGTATCATACAATAGCGTATCATAGCGCACCACAACGTATCATAAAATAGCGTACCATAGCGTACCACAACATATCATAAAATAGCACAACGTATCATAGCGTACCACAACGTATCATAAAATAGCGTACCATAGCGTACCACAACGTACCATAGCGTACCACAACGTATCATAGCGTACCACAACGTACCATAGCGTACCACAACGTATCATAGGGCATCACAACGTATCATAGCGTACTACAACGTATCATAGCGTACCACAACGTATCATAGCGTACCACAACGTATCATAGCGTACTACAACGTATCATAGCGTATCACAACGTAACATAGCGTACCTCAACGTATCATAGCGTACCACAACATATCATAAAGTAGCACAACGTATCATAGCGTACCACAACGTATCATAGCGTACCACAACGTATCATAGCGTACCACAACGTATCATAGCGTACCACAACGTATCATAGAGCATCACAACGTATCATAGCGTACCACAACGTATCATAGCGTACCACAACGTATCATAGCGTACCACAACGTATCATAGCGTTCCACAACGTATCATAGCGTTCCACAACATATCATAAAGTAGCACAATGTATCATAGCGTACCACAACATATCATAAAGTAGCACAACGTATCATAGCGTACCACAACGTATCATAGCGTTCCACAACGTATCATAGCGTTCCACAACATATCATAAAGTAGCACAACGTATCATAGCGTACCACAACATATCATAAAGTAGCACAACGTATCATAGCGTACCACAACATATCATAAAATAGCACAACGTATCAAAGCGTTCCACAACGTATCATAAATTAGCGTACCATAGCGTACCCCAATGTATCATAAAATAGCGTACAATAGCGCACCACAACGTAACATAAAATAGCGTACCATAGCATACCACAACGTATCATAACATAGCACAATGTATCATAGCTCATAAAATAGCCTATCAAAGCGTACCACAAGGTATCATTAAAAAGCCTACCATAGCGTACCACAACTATCATAAAGAAGCCCAACGTTGTGCAGCGTAGAATAACACAGCTTATAAGGTCATTTTTTAGAAGAAACCCGCATCAAAGTGTAACATTAAGTCGCATTAGGTGGCACGGGGTCCAACCGTAGTTTGTCGCAGCACAATTTGTCACAACGTATTCACAACGTTTCAACAAACTCAACGCAATGCAGCAACTGGCATGATACGTTATTTTACATTCTGTCATATCTTTGCTACGTCGTAACCACGTTATATCACGGTGTTTGCCGCTTTAAAGTTCGTTGAGAAATAACGGCTACACATTTTGAACATGTTCACAATTAGAACCTCACAGTTCACGTTTTGTCAGGTTTCATCACGTTTAAGTCACGATGTTTGGCCAGTAATCACGTTCATGTCTAGTTTTAACTGAGCGTGCTTGCACTGTGGCGGCGATGTTACTTTACGAGGCATAGCGTGGCGACAGAGAGGCTAGTGTATGTATAGCACGTGCCAATAACGTGTCACAGGCTGAAGACAACATTTGACTGTACGTAAATTTAAGTCTCATTTGTTCCTCAAACTGTTACGTAAAAAAGGCACACACGTATGTATACAGGGATACAGGTGAATGTCCCAGTATGGTACAAATAAAGTTACCAAAACGGTGGCTGTCCGCCAATTATAAAAAGAGCTTAATTTATAGATTCAGTTTATAAATAGAGGATCTTACATGAGTGCTTATTTGATATTGTTTTTATGAAACGAGTCGACTGAAATAATATGACGCGAGGCTCTGCCGAGCGTCATATTCGTTTCAGTCGACGAGTTTCATAAAAACAATATCAAATAAGCACGAATGTAAGATTCTATTTATCACATGACACCATAAAAAGATTGTTTTCAATCTTTAAATCGATCTTTCTTCGTCCTCATATAAACAGTGACCGAAGTTCATCCCGAAGTTCTAATGCATACGTCCACTGTAAAATGTAGTCCCTATCAAAAACCTTTTGATTTTATACAAAATTAGCAACAATGCTCTTATTACGTTTCATTTATCGAGATTTATTCTCTTTAAACAATATTTTTAATAAATGCCGAAAATTTAGAACAATTGTAAACAATATGATATGCTGTCATTGAAAGTGACGTCACACTGGAGTGACGTCACATACGTGCTGTGAGTCGGCTATTTATGTAACTAGTTACATAAGATATTTATGTCACTGCTTTATGTCACTCCTGGAGTGCAAGTTATGTGATAAATCGGTATTTATTTACATACCGTTTAACGTGACGTCAACACACATACATTTTCATGAAATACGATCTCTTTTCGGCGCACGTATGCCAAATGATCCTAGTAGATACTGATTTACAGTTTCTTGCAATCTTCTATGACATATTAGTTAATAACAGGACAGAGTCCGATCAGATTGTGCGGATGAGCTGGCTGATCTGGTTCTACACTGGTCGCAAATGCATTAAGGTTGGTTGTCACAGAGTGCCGTTCAAATTCCTTCTGCATTTACACATTATTAGCTCGTTTGTCGACGAAAAACAATCGTGGCATTATAATACCCTTGGTGCCATCGTCGTATGTGTCTTCTGCGTCGTCTACGTCGTCTACGTCGTATGCGTCTTCTGCGTCGTAGACGGCGTCTTCTGCGTTGTCTACGTCGTCTGCGTCGTCTGCGTCGTCATAACACTTTAACCTTACCTCATAACTCAAAAACAGTTCAACATTTTAAAATGGAACTTGATACACACCTTTCTGGGAACAATATGCACGTATATACAAGTAACATAACTCTAGCTTTAATAATTATTCATAATTGCAGTTGCTTCAAAAGCGCGGTGAATCGCTCGTTTTGATTGGTTCAAAACCGATCACGTGACTAAAAGCAATTGCGTTTATTTTCCAATAACTGCAATTGATCACATGACCAGTTCACGGAACTACTTTCGGAAAATACCTTTAATTTCGACAGTTAACCGTAAACAATGCCACAAATAATTATGCCGAGGTCGTATTCAGCTTAATGTTTTAAAAGTAATAATAAATAACACTCATGAGATATTATATCTATCACATAAAGTGACTTATGAGGCGTATTTCGATAAAAATGTACTTAACGTTTACAATATTTCTAGATGAAATTTACGGGTTTTGGCGCCAAAGCGACTAACGTATGACGTCAAAACGCTGACGTGACGTCATTTTCCTAGTATTAGGTAATTTTCCTAGTATTAGGTCATGTTATCGGCGTAAAGAACATAAAAAAGAGATCCCAATTTTCAATTTATATGTCCCTTTTCAAACAATTCTTTCGATAAAAAATAGCTGTTTTTTTTTCTTAAACTGCAATTATAAGGGTTTAATGTATGTTTTGGTACAGTTATAAGAGTATAACACGAAATAGCCAAATTACACAGCTGACATAATGCCCATTCGGGCATTATTTGCTGAGTAATTAGGCAATTTCGTGTTATACTCTTATAACTGTACCAAAACATACATTAAACCCTTTAATAAATGCCTCTTTTTCGACTTGAAAAAAGCAGACGAGCGTTTGCTTTCGCTTTTGGCGCTCTTGTTCATCTTCTTTATGACTCTTCGTATCCGGTTCAATTGACGTAAATTGGCGTAAAGCTAATTGGGGCTACAGTTCTATGGTTGTTTATCTTCTTTATGACTCTCCGTATCCGGTTTAATTGACGTAAATTGGCGTAAAGCTAATTGGGGCTACAGTTCTATATTTGTTTATCGAAAGGTGTCTCAAGGACTAAATTACATGAAGACGGACATTACAGGCCGTGACGAGACTGTGTGGGTGCAGTTGCATTACACCCCCCCCCCCCCCCCCTCCCAAATTGCTAGGCGCGGCTCATATATATATATAGCAATAAACAAACCGATACATGTACATACCTGATTTTCGAGATTTTGCTGTCTTCGTATCACAAACGTTCATTGAAAGGATCGCCATTATAAAGAAGACAATGTAAAGTACACGTTCCTCGTCCTTTTTACCGGCCATTTATACCAGATTTTAGACTCTGATCATTACATGTACACATGAAAGGTTGGCTATCAATCGTACTTCATGTAACCAACATTAAATTGTTGATGTAGTCCAAATACATATATACCTTATGTTATTATTCTTCTAGTTGATCGGAAAATGAGACTTGCTTGAAATAAAACACACGCTAATAAAAACAGAATAAACCTATATATGTTTCTCATCTGTCACAATTCACTATAAAACAAAACCGTTAACAATTACACACATCCAATGTAATGAATATCAACCGTATGTGAAAACGTATAGCGGTCAATTATATATACGTATACAACGTGTAATCTAAAAATAGATGTGAACGTTAGTACAAGGAGTGTTTCATAATAACGCGGACAAACGTAAAAGGTGCAGTTCACGTTTTTTAAGAACAACATTCGAATGACGTCATTCGCTGGTACGTTGCCAATACTGTCAGCACGTTTGTCCTGACATTAGTTCATCAGTCGTAATGTTATCCCCACACACCCGGGGCGCCTAAATGTCAAATTACGCTAAATACATCCGCTGACTTGCTGATCTACTATAGTCCCTAAAAAAACTTTTGTTTGCGTAGAAATGAGTGTATACCATCACCAGAATGTATTGAATATATGACATTGAGTTTAAATGCATTGTAAATGTGTATAGGATGCATTGGAAATGATTGAATTGATCACTTTTAGAATTTTGACCTTGTTTGAAAGTGAAAGTAGAGAATGCTAAACACCGGTTTTGTCCGGGCCCGATTAGGTCCAAAAGGACGGTTACCATTTTCGCCTGATGAGTTCTTTTTTGCATAATGCATGACCCCACATTTTCTTTGGATTGTTTTAAAGCTAGGAGGTAACTCGTTTCAATGATATATGGTGTTCTACATGAGAAACGCTTAGAAAGTGTGACAATCGAGGACTGAAACTGGTCGATTTACATGTTAACAAAGAAGGATTATTTTGTTGGTGTATTGTAACCTAAAGGGTGCAGTTTACGTTACTTTAGAACAACATTCGAATGACGTCATTCGCTGGTACGTTGCCAATACTGTCAGCACGTTTATCTTGACATTAGTTCGTCAGCCGTAATGTTATCCCCACAAACCCGGGGGGCCTAAATGGGAAGTAACTTGTACAATATATAAACTCTCTAGGTCCGTCCCTTGCTACACTGCTCGCCAAATGGCATTAATGCCGAGCGCGAGGGTAAACAACGCCAACCAACAACAACAACCTTTGTTACTCTGAGATCTCCTGCAGTTTAGCCTGAGGTACTATACCCAAGTGTACATGCACTGTCGCGGAGTCTTGGCAGTGTAGAGGCTATGTACTGACAGAAAAGACTTACGCACTCTGCTTACTCTTCGCACAACAATATATATATACTTGGCCAGCGGTAGTACATAAATCATATACTTGCTACCACACTAGTACTCTGGTTCCCGACTTCCTATGATAGTAATAAGGGGAAGGAACTCCAGACTACGACACTAGGCGCATATCACTAGACTGTGGCAAAAACTGTTTATAAAAAAAAGGAGATAAATTGTGTAACTTCAAAAGCAGGTGGTTAACTTAACCCTTTCCAACATACAAAATTTCCACAGCAGACGACTTTAAAAAACACCCCGGCAAAACTATAGAAAAACTCGATTAAAGATAGGTATATTTACTAAATAGATTGCAAAACTGTGAGAAAAACATTGCTCATTAATGTTTCCAAATGTCGTCTGCTGCAGTTGCATCAAAATTTGTTTGCAGGAGGAAAAGGGTTAAACCCCAATCGGAATAGTAATGTTGCCTTGGTAAACACCGAACGCCACGAGTAGTAAAACGTTCAATCCGGCGCATCTTAAATATTTGTAACGAGACGATTCCGGTACCAAAAGTGGGCAAACTAGTCCCTACCCTGGAAAGGTAATAGGTCTATGGTTGACAGGCGTTTTTCCCCCATTTTTTCTCCTTGAAAATTCTGCAGCAGATGACCTTGAAAACATATTGGCAACTCAATAATTGAAAGCATAGTTATTGATTACAATTGAAAACATTGCAGCAAAGGGAGCAATTTCTTCTTTAGATACGATGTTTTCAAAGGTCGTCCGCTACAGATGTGTCAAACCGCGTCTGCGTGTAAGAAAAGGTTTTGATATGTTAGCCGCTTATTTCGATGTGTTGTCTTAAAGTGTTAATTGCTAATAATGATTTTTTTTTTCTTTTTTGCACATGTTTTTAATCGTACTCTACTATTAACCCTTTCCCACCTATAGACGCATTTGCAGCAGACGACTTTTGAAAACATCGTGGCAAAAGGTTTCTCCATTTGCCACAATGTTTTTTTTGTTTTTTTATTTAGCATACATCAAACTTTCAAAAAAACAATGTTACAACAAAAGTTAAATATTATGAAAAATCAGTTCAGTACAACCTTAACTTTTTAACCATTGTTTTGTAAACATTTTCAGTCGTCGGGTGCAGATTTCGTGTATGTGGGAAAGGGTTATTTCCCATATTGTTTAAGTTATATGTTGTTAAGAGTCATCTGTTTCCGTTATGTTATACTTTCAGAATCCTTTTAGCAACCAAAAATAAAAAAAACCATTAAAAAGACCATAATGATATATATGGGTCAAAGTTTTTTTTTCTTCACAGAGTTGACTCATGCTGAGATTTATATTTAACTATGGTGTTCGAAAATGTATCAACATCCTTTAACCCTTTCCCCTCATATAGACGCTTTATGACGCCTCTGCAGCAGACGGCTTTTTGAAAACATAGGGATAAAAGAAGAAATTGCTCAAAATGTTTTCCACTTTTAGTCATAGGTTATCCATTCAATTATTGAGATTTTCTATTTGTTGACAAAATATGTACAAAGTCGTCTGCTGCAGAATTGTCGTATGAGGGAAAGGGTTAACAGGCGGCGAATACTATGACTTATCTGCTTTCCAGCAGGTTTTGATAGATTTAAATGGGTTGACCACTATTTCACACGTCTTTACAAGTTGAACTGCATAACTTTGAACTATGTTTAAATACGTGCTTTTAAGAGCATATCGAGGACTTGGCGTGAAACGGTTGTAACTAAAAACCTATTTTGAAAACTCTGGTTTAGGGGCAATGTTGACCCCTTTGTAAACAATGCAAACTTTAGGTGCCATTGCTCAGAACGAGCAATGGCACCTAAATTTCCATTGTTTACTAAGAAAAATGATTTTACGCTTATAAGCACTTTATGGCGAGGTGATTAACCTTGGTAAAAAAATACCAATTTTAGTTACAACCGTTTCACGCCAAGCCCTCGATATATGTAAAAGGAAAACATTGCACATTGACATTTCTATTCAAGATATACGTAATATCAAAAACCTAATTAGGTCTTGAGTGATATATATATATTATTTCTAATTCGTTTTCACATGTTCTTAAGATTTCAATGTTGGAGAAACGCGTCCTAAGTTAAAACTTGCATGTTCTATAGATTCTATACTTTTACGTTGAACGTGAAAACCCATTTCATTTCGGCGGAACAGAATCATTTTTTAACGAACTATTTCGGTTAAATCGTTTTCGCGAAAGATGATTAGGTTTCAGTAGAACATGAGCGCATGATATTTTATTGTAGTGATTTAATTATATTCGAAGCCGAGGTTAATCGAGTATTCGAAACTGCAGTTGGGCTAGATCTTTGAACATATCTTGGGGTCATATTGGTTAGTTTTCAGAAGTGGTTAAAAGAATGTGCGCTATTTGTCACTATTTATCGGTATCCCTTGACGGGTCTGTCAACATTAAAGGATTTCTAACAACCAGTCTAACTATTAACTGTATTACTGCTGAATTAACACCGAAATTTGAAAATGATACTACCGTATACCTTCACATGCGAGACCATAGACATCTCCGTTATTTAATATTCTATTCCTGCCTGTTTCGTTAAGTCTCTTTATCATTGATTTACAATTCTTACAAATATTGAGTTCTTATGTGAATTTCTTCAATGCCAAATCGACGACAATATTTGATGATACTTGCCATTAATTATTTTTATTTTTTGACAAAGGGAGGTAATTTGTCATGAATTTGACAAGAAAGCATTAAATCGTATGAACTTCAATCACTATAAATATATGTCTTCCGTAAAGTATAAGATGTCCTCAACAATAAACATAATTGATATGTATAGTAACTTTATATAATGTTAATGAATTTTACTCTTGTCATTTGGTACACCTTTTCTTTGAACGGCAAATGAATATATAGCCGAGATCGGGTTTTCAGTTTTATTCTGTTAACATTATGCAGTTATCATTATATCTACTACGTTTATCTTTGTTGATAGATTATTTTTTATTTGTTTTGTTTTTAAGGCCGATGAAATGGCATGGGCTAAATTAAAGCGAATAACAACTCTATGTATATTGCTTCACAAGTTAGCATTATGCAAATATAATAGTAGAAACCCTAGAACAGTGGCAATTATGTTACTGGCTCATCGAGTCTAAACAATCTAATCACAATAAACAATGACAAAGACGTTAAAAAGACACGAGTCTTTCTGACTCACCCAGTCAATAAAATCAACTTAAAGTGAACTATGACAAAAACATGAAGTATCGATGATTTTGTTGGCTCAACGACACCAGGCTTCTAAGTCCTTTGATTTTAATGGTTGGGCTATGAAAGAAGTCAAGTTTCTCATTTCTTTGTAGATTCAAATTTGTCGTTTGAATATTCCCAGAAAAAGGCGGAAGTATCAAATGCTGTGTCCAACGTAATGATACCGTTATTTGCGTCTACTTCTCAAATTTCTGAACATGTTAAATATTCACCGTGCTTCCTATAAATCAATCTTTATTGGAGAGGACCTACAATAAGCTGTGAGCTTCCAGTCCAATCCATTTCTCCATTGTATATTTCTTGATGTTACCTACTATGTAAAAATATATGAGAATTAAATATGTTTTAACTAAATATGACTGGTCTGTGTATCCACATATAAAAAACAACGAACAATGCTATTGTCAAATAAATATACCGATAATTGGCATCACAAACCATTGATTCGAGCCATGTCGTTCCGAATGGTGTCATGTTACCTCTCCGTTTGTATATCAAATTAACATACATGGGCGTAATATAAATATGATTAAGCTTGTCAAACGACACACCATGACGTACGTTACGTATAGGAGGACAGTGCAGGTGATAATGTGCGTTGGTGATAATGTGCGTATATAAGAATGTGCGTAGATGAGAATGTGCGTATATGAGAATGTTTGTAGATGAGAATGTGTCTAGATGAGAATGTTTGTAGATGCATCAATACTCAAGACGCGGTCCATATTATTTCAGCAAGTGTGTGGAGACTGATAATGATGTTATTTCAGTTTCTGACGTAAGCTTACAATCCAAAAACATTATATCAAATCATCTATTATTGAAAACATTATTAGATTATTATGTACATTTATGTATAAGGTTGACAGTAAAAATCTATTTTGACCTGTGCCCGAAACTCAACACGCCTACACTTAAAGTCAATTCTTATCTACACCCGAAAATTGACAGGCTTATACTTAAAGTCACTTATTACGTACACCCGAAAATCGACACGCATATACTTAAAAGACAAGTCTTACCTACACACGAAACCGACACGCACAAAATAAAAGTCAATTATTATCTACACCAGAAAATCGACAGTCATAACTTTAAGTCAATTCTTACTTATATTCGAAAATCGACACGCCTATACTAAATGTCAATTCTTACTTATACTCGAAAATCAACACGCCTTTACTAAAAGTCAAGTCTTACTTATACTCGAAAATCAACACGCCTATACTTAAAGTTAAGTCTTACTTATACTCGAAAATCTACACGCCTATACTTAAAGTTAAGTCTTACTTATACTCGAAAATCGACACGCCTTATACTAAAAGTCAAGTCTTACTTATACTCGAAAATCGACACACCTATACTAAAAATCAAGTCTTACGTATACTCGAAAATCGACACACCTTATACTAAAAGTCAAGTCTTACTTATACTCGAAAATCGACACGCCTACACTAAAAGTAAAGTTTTACTTATACTCGAAAATCGACGCTCCTACACATAAAGTCAAGTCGTACTTATACTCAAAAATCTGAGATGATGTTCAAAACGACGTAAACACCTTCCAAATGTCATGAAACCCCAAATCGACACGCATGCCATTAATCATTAATTTTGACCTGAACTGTTTTCATGACATAACTGAAATAATGTTGAAAGTAGCGATAGACATCAATATAAACACACTAACAATTTGAGCTGTATCCGAAAATCGACGCGCTGAGATTCGCACCATGCCCCTTCCTGTCAAGTTAAAACTTCCGGCACGTGTTCGTTCTAAACGGACTCATTTATTCCCTTTTCTCCTGATCCGGTCGTTAGACAAATAGTGACCCCTGGACGAGAGATGTTGATTTAAGGATGATAGCGCGACCATCTGGGAATTATTTGAAGTGACAAATACATACCGAAATGTCGTAGCAGGATTAACCGCTAATCACATATTCGTCAAAAACTTGTTAAATTAATGACCGTGTCACTACCGTACTTTGTTTATCTTGAGGTATCGCTAAGTCAGCTTGGACTTTATTAGCCACCTTGTGTTGGTGACTTTGAGTTTAAAACAGTGTAGGCATGATCAAGCGTACTGAACAATTATCATTCTTTACTATTCATCTTCTCTTTTAAAGTTTCTCCTTAAATGTCCATAATAAACCAGCTAGATGATACCAAATATATGTACATTTGAAGTTAGGAACTATACTTCTTTATGCGTTTTTGCGGAGTAAAGGATGAAAGCGAGTGAAACTGGGCGATGTTTGGGAAACATTCGCATTAATAACACAATGCACTCAAATAAGATTTGTTAATTTTTATTTAAACAGAATGTTAACTTTGCAGCCTCTCTTGATGACAGTCCTTAGCCAATGGAATGAATTCACGTGACTATGAAGTCATTTTGAAAAACGAATAATAATTTAAAAATGCCACAGAACGTGTTTTATTTTCGTTTTATTTCAACAAATGCTCAATTTGAGCTCCATGACATTAGTATATCATTTTACAAGGTTTCGGCAAATAGTTTTTTCAAATAATCTCCACCCATCTTCCATTTACGTTTAGATTTGACCGTTCTCTTTGTTTAATCTGCTTTTCAATCAGCCCCAGATGCCCAAAGTAAATTAGCGATGTATAAGTTGATTTCGTCGCCCACTCTCATGACAATAATGTGCTTTACATTCATGTCCTCAAGGTACTAAATGAGAAAACCAACATTGTGGACTCTGCGTTAAACATCGACCCGGATCAGCTAAATCATGCCGTGCAGGCTAATCCGGACACTTTTCCCCTACTGTGGATTTTCTGTTTCATGAATCATTACTCCTATACCTCTATCCACCTGAGACGGAATGTGTCGGCCCGGATCGGCCTGCGCGGACTACGCAGGCTGATCTCGTCGATACATTACGCACAGCTCATAATGTTGGTTTTCTCGCGGGACGGCTCATTAATGTTGTGTTTCGTTGTGTGACTTGACTCGAAGCCTTTGTTAAACAGCATGGTGTCCTTTTGACTATTTCAAGTGAAGAGCGAAATTGACTAACCAGTACCGTGGATAAGGAAATGTAGGTTGCCCAGTTACACGCCGCAATGATCAGTAACCTTTTCCCACATATAGACGCTTTCTGGCGCCTCTGCAGCAGACGACTCTGAAATCATTGTGGCAAAAGGAGAACTTGCTCACAATGAGCAATTTCTCCTTTTGCCACAATGTTTTCAATTGTGTTCAATAAATGTAATTTCATAAATCCAGATAATCCATGGATCTGCCTAGATATTTGCCAAGTCGTCTGCTACAGATTCCTGGGTTAAGAGAGGGAATCGAACTCGGGATGACCGATCAGACGCCATGGCGGCAGATTTCCAAACTTTGAATTAGGATCTGGAAAGTGAATAAAAGCCGTCACAGACACCACTATTATGGTTCTAATAGTGCTGTTACGGCTTAATTATCGCAGTTGTTCTTTACCAATGGATGGTTATAAAGTTGTAGAGAGGTTCAACGGCGATGTCCGGAATCTCTTTGGACACAAACTTGTGAAGCTAACGACACAATATCGCAGCTATTTCCTATCGCTGAAAGTTGCAACATTTGAGATATTGCGACCAGCGAATATCACAGGTCGTTATTTAGTCGCATAATCAGACTGATGGTATCTTAACCCTTTCCCACCTGCAGACGCATTTTGACCTAATAGCAGCAGACGAATTTTGAAAACATTGTGGCCAAAGGTAAAATTGCTCATGATGAAGTTGAAACATTTGAGATATTGCGGCCAGCGAATATCCAGGGTCGTTATTTAGTCGCATAATCAGGCTGGTTGTATCTTAACCCTTTCCCACCTGCAGACGCATTTTGACGCAATAGTAGCAGACGACAGTTGAAAACATTGTGGCCATAGGTGAAATTGCTCATGATGAAGTTTAAATATTTGAGATATTGCCACTAGCGAATATCCAGGGTCGTTATTTAGTCGCATAACCTCAGGCTGATTGTATCTTAACCCTTTCCCACCTGCGGACGCATTTTGACGCAATAGCAGCAGACGACTTTTGAAAAAATTGTGGCCAAAGGTGAAATTGCTCATGATGAGCAATTTCTCCTTTGGCCACAATGTTTTCAACTTTATTTAACAATAGACCTATCTTTTTAGCGATTTTCAGTATTTTATCACTATGTTTTTAAAGTCGTCTGCTGCAGATTTGTTTTATATGGGTAAGGGTTAATAGGGTTATGTCTAAAAAAAAACGACTATACTGCAAACGTATGCGTTTTTATCGTAATAGCCATCCATGCCTATACCCCGATGACTCCGACAGTCGGCTCAAGTGTTATTAGGGATGTATACTATCCCTTCTGATTGCCGCTGTGTAAGCCCTTTTCAAACCTACAACAAATCTGCAGCAGACAACTTTGAAAACATATTGGCATTCGAATGAAAAAACCCTCTGTAAATGAAATTATGATTATTGAAATGGAGTTGACAACATTTTGGATAAAGGAGAAATTGTTCATTTGGCCACAATTTGTCCAAGTCGTCTGCTGTAGATGCGTCAAAATGCGTCTGTATGAGGGGCAGGATTGATGAAATGCTTGATCGACATGTAATCAATAAAGAGCACAGATCTTGGTAATATTTTATGAGCATTCAGTCCCATTTTCCGTGTGTTGTTTCCAATGAAAACTTTGAAAATGACGACATAACCACATATTCGCACCGTTTTGAGCTAGTAAGATGTTGTTTGATCGTGGATGGATATAAGTCGCGTTTTTCGATTTGGGGTCTTCAAGGTTCTGAACTCCGGATGGAGATCAAAACTTTGAAATGTTGAAACTTCTGCAAATATTGCGTATGGTGACAATAAAGTAAGTCATAAATAGTTCAAAACTATTTTGGCAATAAGTGTTTGAAGTGTAGCCCCATACATGTTATGCCAAACACTTTAACTATTAATGCATCATTTTTAATTAATCAATGCATTAGAAGCGTGTTGTCATTAAGACGCATCTATCGTCCGTGTAAATTGAACTTCGCGTGAAAAATACATAACACGTTCAGTTGACATAGACATACTGTAGAACATGTATAGTAAAATGACATTGTTATGAATTCATTATGCGACGGACAATACCGACGCTATGATGAAGTAAAGTTCTTCAATAATATGTCGACATCATGGTGATTATATAAACATTAAGACCTGGATCTGTCAATTGCGTACATATCCGATACAACCCCCAGTGCTCCATTATTTAACGCCGAGCCCCGGGCTGTCAATCCAGGGTTTGTGAGTAAGAATTCCAGCTCGGCGAACATGCTTTCCGACGTTTAACAAAAGTAATTGTGACCTGCGTCATTCGTCTTTCACCAATGGACTGTTTAACAATCTATGTGGAAAAGCAGCCAGTTGCTTGGAAAGTATGTTGTGTATGGTGTGGGAAAACCAGGAAACGCATGAGTAGGTGAACTCGTCGCCGTGATATGAAAAATTGTTGAAAACGGCGTTAAACCCCAATCAATCAATCAATCCATTATTTAACAAAGGTCTCCGAGGTGAAGTGGTTCGATCTCCGGTACAGCAGACTTTAACATATTGGTAGTGGTTTCCCTCATTAGCGCCCACTGTTGCAGGGATAGCTTTACGACTGATGCCCTGCTTTAATTAATCTTACCTGAATACTACCTGTTTCACGTTCGGCACAAGATTCTAGAATTCAGAGGAAGTATTTACTAAATGAAACCATAAAACATCGTAGAAATATTTATTGTAAAAAGACAAACTTTAAAAAAGTAATAATTTGCATACATATCGGTCTTCCATCAGACGGACTGATGCTATTATTTCGCTTTTATGAACACAGTTACATACTTTTCTACCGTCGGAATGTGTTTACACCACTTGAGTCATTCATGTTTTGTATATTCTACACTTCTGATGGTATTATGTATTTATCACATAAAGCCCTCACTGGGAGTGTCAAAATGCCATTACATAATTTTCATATGACATTACTATCTTGGTTTCCAGTCTTACTCCCAAGTCTTTGTTACAACGCGGAAATCAAACTATGAAAATGACGTCACGTCAGCGGTTTCACGTTTTTATACGGTTATAACGTAAGGCACTGTGGCGCCCAAACCGGCAATTTTCGTATACTTTATGTGATAAATAGAATATTTATATCGCCAAGGCTCGAGGCATATCATCATAGTTAACTCATTTATTAAACGTGATAATAAATAATCAAAGCGCTGAAAGCGCTGATGGTATAGGGGGCATATGTAAGTTGAAAACATATGGCATAGATCATATGGACAAACATTGTTGAAACAATTAAACAATGACCTTTAAATAAACCAAACCAAAAATGTTTGAAGCAACACATATTGCCTGCCAATAACATATACCTCATTTGTCAAAGTTTTACCCTTTTCTTGTATAAACAAAATATCGAAGGACAAAAGATTGACAAAAAAAACCGAGCAGCTACCCTTAATTAAAATATTTCTAGTTCAGAAATCACTAAAGATCCACAATGTATATTGTAATCATGCTGATAAATGAAAGACGATCGAAAGCATGATAGAGTTATGTTTCTTTTGCACTGCACAATTGCAGCTC
This sequence comes from Serripes groenlandicus, assembly GCA_031761405.1. Lineage (NCBI taxonomy): Eukaryota > Metazoa > Mollusca > Bivalvia > Cardiida > Cardiidae > Serripes > Serripes groenlandicus. The sequence goes on along the minus strand of JASEVX010000005.1, from coordinate 59,629,896 downwards.
TGAGTTTCCTATACACCAAGTCTTAAATTGATATATTGGACATATATTGAGACAATAACCGAAGAAATGAAAAAATTGAGTTTACACCTAAAAAACAGATTAGATTTGACGAAGTACAACTCTTGGGGAAGCACTCATTAACGAAAAAGGGAATTTCACGGAACGCATGTGTTGCATATAATAAGGGAGAACATTGAAAGACAAAAATATACACACTCCAAACGCAGCATGCTAAATTTATGGTAATGGTGCACTGCAAATCTGTAGGTTATAAGTTACCTACAAACCAAGTTTGAAATTGATACAATGAAAGTTAATTGAGACAATCGCTGAACTAAATAAGGAAAAATGAAGATAACTGAAAAAACAGACCAGAGTTATGTACCTAGTACTTTGCCGTTCTCCTGATCACACGGGTATAATTGTGACCACTTTGAAATAAATCTGCCATACAGAAACAACGTGTTAACCAATACATGCAATCCATGACGGACGGACGAATGCACATTCAGGCAGACAGCCGGCCGGACGCCGGATTATACCTCCAAGCTTTACAGACGGAGACAACTCAAGTATTGATTACAGAAGACTGGTTCGATGCGTCAAAACACGTCAGCTTAGATTATGGTATTTGTAAAGTATTTGCAATTTAATTGTATCTCCGAAACGGGACCGGACCGTCAATGTTAATTTTCAAAAACCTATTTAGACTAAATTTCTAGTTTATTTGTCAACAGATACATCTAGGACTATATTACACGTTGATGAACGTTGAGTCTTAAATTAACGCAAATGCATATACATTATAATTTTAGTCCCAAAATCGCTAGAAGCTTCTCAATAATAAAACAAGACGAATGTTTGACGCAAAGCGTCAAAGTGAAGCCGCAATATTTCGTTGCACATGTAGAAATAAGAAAACAGAACATTTAAATCCACAAAATTTAGAAAAAATTAAAACTGTAGTCAGGACGCTGATCAATATCGGTATTTGAAGATATATTTTTATGAAGGATATTTAACCTGGCTGGTCTGTGTTTAAAGCGAATTAGATGATTTAAAGTTAAACTGATCATGAACAGTGACAAACTAGACGAATACTTAAAAATAATTGGACATGAGGTTATGATAAATTTCAATTTGTACCGAAGATAATCAACTATTTGGATTGAACACAAGCAATGATATGATATTGTTTTGTCAATTAATGCAGACACACAGAACATCTGTTTTTGTTTTGTATTGGTAAATACTGATAAATGATAACGCTATAACCACTTCCAACATAAAACAAATGTGCAGCAGACGACTTTGAAATGATCAAGTACACAAATATAGGATCCATCATGAGTTTTCTTTGGAGATCAAGATTTCTTAAATGAGTCTAGAAAAAGACGGTTATTAACCGAGCCTCTTGGCGAGGTTAATAACTCTCTTTTTTCGAGACGAATTTAAGAAATCTTCTCCAAAGTAAAACGAGTGATGGATTCTCTTTATCACCTAAACAGTGTGTTTTAATGAAAAATATTGACAACATCAAAACAAAGACCGAATAACATATTCTTCATAAGAACTTGTGATTCACCGCATAAAAAAGTAGTCCTCATCATTTTTGAATAAGAAGAAAAAAACAAACAATGTCTTAAACAATTAAGACTCGTTATTTATTCAAAATAACGTATTATTGCATTTTTCAATGTGTAAAATTTAACAACTTAACAATAAACATAATAAAGATAAAGGTCAAAATGACGTCATCAGTAGTCGCGTGTATGACGTGTACTTGATATCACACATGTTGGATATCGTTTATCCGTGATTTGTTCTCAACTTGAAAATAAGGGTATTTATGTGATAATATAAGATATCTATAAAATGATAGTATGATAATTGAAAAGTGTTCAAAATGATTGTGGTAAATGCATATCATGATTGCTCATTATGAACAATCTCTCCTTTTGCCACAATGATTTCAATGATGTTTAACCTGACATACTTTGAAATAATCAAGTAAAAAACAAAGATTATCTCTATAAATGATAGTAAGATAATTGAAAAGAGTTTAACTCTGTGTGGCAAATGGAGCAATTGCTCATTATAAGTAATTTCCACATTTCAAAGTCGCATGCTTCAGAGGCTCAGAAATGCTATATACTCGTATGTTAAAACCGTAAATTGAGAAACTTAAGCTCATTATGACTAATTTCACCTTTTGCCACAATGATTTCAAAAGATGTCTGTTGCAGAGGCTCATAAAGGGTATATACTCGTACGTTGGAAAGGGTTAAAACCGTAATTGGAGAAAATCTATCTCATCTTTGAGCAATTTAACCTTTTGCCTAAATGATTTCAAACGTCGTCTGCTGCAGAGGCTCAGACCAGGTTTGTACTGGTATGTGGGAAGGGTTAAAACCGTTAATGGAGACAAATTCAGCTTATGATGAGCAGTTTCATCTTTTGCCACAATGATTTTATAAGGTTACAGTAAGGGTATATACTCGTATGCGAAGAAGGGTTAAAACCGTTTATTGAGAAATCACTTCAAACATAAAACAAATTTGCAGCAGACGAATTTGAAAATAAAATGTACACAAATAAAATATCTATAAAATGATAGTATGATATTTGAAAAGTGTTCAAAATGATTGTGGTAAATGCATATGTTTAACCTGACATACTTTGAAATAATCATGATAATCTCTATAAGTTATAGTAAGACAATTGAAAAGACTAGAGTTTAACTCTTTGTGGCAAATGAAGCAATTGCTCATTATAAGCAATTTCACATTTCAAAGTCGCATGCTGCAAAGGCTCAGAAATGCTATAAACTCGTATGTTAAAACCGTAAATGGAAAAAATTAAACTCATTGTGACTAATTTCACCTTTTGCCACAATGATTTCAAAAGTTGTCCGTTGCAGACGCTCATAAAAGGTACATTCTCGTATGTGGGAAAGGGTTAAAACCGTAATTAGAGAAAATCTATCTCATATTGAGCAATTTAACCTTTTGCCTCAATGATTTCAAACGTCGTCTGCTGCAGATGCTCAGAAAGGGTTTATACTCCTGGGAAATGGTTAAAACCGTAAATGGAGAAACAGAATAGTTTATGATGAGCAATTTCATCTTTTGCCACAATGATTTTAAAAGGTTACAGTAAGGGTATAAACTCGTATGGGAAATGGTTAAAACCGTTTATTGAGCAAATTAAACTCAATATGAACAATTTAAACGTTTGACAAAACGATTTTAAAAGACGTAAGGGTATATTTGTGAGAAAGGGTTAGCAGATAACCATAGTATGTCCATAGACGTTTAATAAGAGAGATTTTCATTGGCTCAGAAAGAGCGCGCTTTCTTTGGTTCCCGGTTTTATCGTAAAATGTATGAAGCAGGTAGCCATTTTCAATCGAATGGTTCTATGATTATACATTTTGTCCATGCTTATAAGAATAAAGCGTAAGCCGTACTGTTAGAATAGACACCGAATGAATTTCGTTGAACTTAAAATACACTCATAGAAATAATTAACCGTCCTTGGTATTTTTTAAACTTTGTTTTTGAACTTGAAAAACTGTTACATACAATTAAAGTGTAAAACAGCTGCTTTAGCTTCTATATATACTTAATAAACAAAGGAAATTCACGATACATTGTGGCATGTCTAATTTATCTCCTTGTGCTAAATTTCAAAGCATTACTACAGGAAGCCGCCTCATTGTCAGCAATTGCTCCGTTTGCAAATATACTTTCAACATTTGTTTGTAACTAAGTAGCTATAACGGGAACGGTTCAACCCTTTCCCGCTTACAGTCGCTTTTTGACGCATGTGCAGCAGACGGCTGCAGAATTGTTTATCATGACCCATTTCCTCTTTTTCCACAAAGGTTTCAACTATATATTTTTCCCCTTGATGTAAGGCAAAATTGCTCGTAATCATTCATCTCTAGCATGTTATTCAAAATGTGTCCGGAAGGGAGAAAGAGGGAAAGAACGTCCATAGTAAAACGTTTAAATATGAAAAGAATTAATTTGAAACGTGTTTGAAAGCATTGTGTGAAAAGGAGGAATTGCTCATTGTCAGCAATAGCTCAATTTTCAACAATATTTTTTAAATATTCGAACTGTTATAGTATCACGGAAAGGGTTCCGCTTCCGTGGGAAGGATGTAACCATTTTCCTGCCTACAGACGCTTACAGACGCATGTGCAGCAGACGACAATCGAAAACATTGTGACAAAAGGGGAAATTGCTTTTCGTAGGCAATTTCTACTTTTGCCACAATGGTTTCAACTCCATTTCAATAATTGTATTTACAGTGCTTTGCACATTTCTCTATAAGTCGACTGTTGTAAACTAATGGGGTCACAGAACGGTCGACGTTACCTCACACTACTGACATTGAGGTCAACCATAGTTCAGAGTGAGTTTCATTCATAGAAACTATTTTGTCTCATAAATTATGCAAGCGGAGGGTTTCGTGATTCGGTCGAACCAATGAAATCGTTGAAAAGGCAGATTATAACCAATCAAAACTCGATTTTGGTGTAGGTATACACATGTGGACTGCGGTTGCAGCTTTAAATCCGACTTTTCGAAAGCAGCTTCGCTATGAGATAGTGGCGAAACGCCCCTATCCCAAAAACTCATGAAATATCCTCTATATCTTCTTCACTGAACCCAATCTCATCGAAAACAGACCAAAATATTTCGCTGTGCGTATATTGGATCTGACGACACCGCACTAAAGGTCGTCTGGAATTGACCCGAGACATTTAAATATTCATGAACAGTCGCTCGTGTATCTTTCCAATGAAATCACACGATACAATCATCGCTCGATTCTTCTATCAAATGGTAAATGCGCAATTGGAACACACCGCTTCTATAAACTGTTTATATATGTGGGTTATCTCCCATGTTGATAACTAACGATTTTGTTGGCGTCGATTTTATTTTTGTGATGCTCAAATCAATCGGTTTATTAAAGTCGAATCTTGAGAGTACTCAATACCTATGTTTTAATGAGTTATAAGAGAGATAAATCAAACAGGTTCACTCAACCATAAGCATTCACTGATTTCCGGACGTGTAGAATTGAATTGCCTTGTGCTATCAAAATGTACGCTCTTCAAAAATGTATGCAAGACCAGATACAAAACAACGATGGTCCTGATAAGATTGTTCCGATGGACAGACAGCTCAGGAATCGCTCGATTATTCTATCAACATGCTAACTTCACAGTCTGAACACACCGCTATATATCTTGTTAACCTATATGGGTTATTTCCCCTGTTTTTGTGATACGTAATCCAATTGATCGTCTAGAGGTTTCAGTCCGACGACGAAGACGATGTTTCTGTGACATTAGTCTTTAACGTTCTTGTCTCATAAACGACGTGTGGCCTCGATGATGGTGAATACATTAAACTTGTCAGAGGATTAAATAATAGTCCTGGATAATAGCTTGCTAAACGTCTTTGGTCAATCTGGCCGTAAAGTGGCCATGACATTAATGCAGGATGGACAGGCATAGAAGGGCAGTTTATCTGACCAGTGGACGGTAAAACAGTCTTTGGGGACATATGTTCTAGGCTCTTAACTTCCTCTTCTATACTTTGAGTATTGAATCTGGCAGCCTTGCTGTCTCTTATATCATCCGAACTAGTTCTGTCCGAATATATTGAATGTAGAGATGCAGCTTGCGCGTTGTAAGGCGACTGTGTGTTGTGTTGTAAGCTAGGATACTGAACGTAAGAAGGCATCCAAAGTCCGCATGGTCTCTTCGGTGGTGGCGAAAAATAAGATTCGTCTGGAAATAAAAATATGGTATTTTACTGACAATAACCTTCAAAAGCTTTAAGTGATCATTTCTTATGTTAACCCTTTCCTACATGTAGACGCTTGTTGACGCCACTGCATCAGGCGACTTTTGAAAACACTGTGAGGAAAGGAAAAATTGCTCAACACAAAATAAATCTCCTTTTGCCATAGGGTTTTCAACTTTATTCAATTATTTTACTAATATTTATAGATTTCTTTTCAAATTCGTCTGCTGCAGAGTTGTTGTATGTGGAAAAGGGTTAAGATAAATAAATGGAACTTCTGTCCATCCTTATAAGTGAGGTACTTAGATGTTTGTCAAAACAATTGAAGCAGATCTTGATCATTTCTTGGAGTTCATATGTATTACCTAGTATTCACTAAACAAGCTAATACAGTATTGAACATAGACTGAATTCTTTCAATTAGAATTGATGCATAGATTAAGATTAAACAATACGCAGGTCTGGTGATGGTAAGTTATCTATGCACATTTTGATACAATCTTCAATAGCGTAGGCAATTAAGAAAATACGTACTCATTGATCCTACGTCATCAGCCAACTGACGTTTACGAATAATGTCGTCATTTCCGGAGTTGATGACAACACCAAACGATGCCATCATTGCTTCAAGGGAACTTCTGAAAAGAGAGACGAAAACAAACGATAGATAGAAATAGATGGAAGACATATTGTTGCGTTAGTAAAGATCCGATCTATAGTGTTGGATAATTTAGATACCGATGTTAACAGAAATTGTTTCATAATGAAATATGAATGAACAACAACAAAACAAAACTCGCTACATATGTTCACTTGTGGAAGAGGGGTATTGTCGTACGTAATAACAATTAATATTTGAATTACCAAAAACATGCAATTTGTTTATCAACAATAAATCACCCAAAATATAGAATTTAGGGTATAAAATAGGTGTGAGCGAAATGGTTTCTTGTTCTTATAGTAAGAGACATGTTATGCAACCAGTTCCATTTCTCGTTTTTCTTCAGAAGTCACATACATACATACATACATACATACATATATACACGTACACCCATCTCTCTTAACGCTGACGCATTTTCACGCATCTGAAGCAGACTACTATTATAAACATTATGACAAAAGGAGAAATTGCTTATTAAAGAGCAATGTTTTCTTTTGCCAACATGTTTTCAACTATATTCAGAAAATAATCAACCATTAATACAATTGATCCATATGTTTAAAAACCCGTCTGCTGTAGATGTGTTGTTAGTTGGAAAGGGTTTAAAATATAGACGGTGAGTGATGATATCTGGTCAGACTGTGCATATGTGCAGTTTCATCAGAGTATTCACTTACCGTGCACACTGGCATCAGAGTGACAAACTCATGTAATAATAGAATGTCATTTTTTTAACAATTTTTTTTTCAGTTTTTTTTTTGTATTTTTTTTTTTATATATATTTTTAAGGCTATACGATACACGCATAGGCTATCCTTGGTTCTTACTGTAACCTGTACGACAAGGGCTTAATGAAAATATCCATTTGTTTTCTTTTTCTCGTTTCATTTCATATAACCATAAAAGCTAAAAATGAAGTTCTCAGTTATTTGTTTCCATACTTTTTACTAATACATGTAATGGGATAACGGGTATACGACAAATCGGTCTAAACACATTTGAGCTATGTGACACGAACATCAACCTTCGAAATATTGCCACCAGTAAAGATCCAGAACAGCCTGTGTCTCTCTAAGCAGTCTTATCAGGATCTGACATTTTCGTCATCTATCCGCAAACGCATCATTGAACACGTTGGAGAACTGCTATGATCAAAGATAGACAACGATAGGTTGCTGTTTCTCTTTTCCTTGTTTTTTTTTTTTTTATTATTCCTTTATTTTGTGTTGTATACTTTAGTTTGTAACGCATGCAACTATGAAATGACGAGGAACACTTGATGTTCAAGTCTAATAATAAACGAATTGAATTGAAAAAAAAATGAATTAATTACGAGACCTCCAAAGGTCTATTGTAGTGTAAGGTGTCTAAATGTTTATTCAAGACTTATAATCATCTGATACCTCATTAATGTTATTGTTACTGTGTTATGTGTTAATTTGACTTGTTTTATTACCACGTGCTGAATGTTCTTGCCGATGATGCAATATATTTCTGTAGTAATCTTTATTTTGGCAGTTTTCAGCGGATATTTTGTAAGTTTTATACATTAGCGTTGTTTACCTTATCAATTAACATTGAATAAATGTTTACAATTTTACCAAATTAATCAGTTGATATCTCCAATTACTACTTCAGATTATCATTGACTTACGTCTGACCACGTGATAAGGATTGCGGACAAATCACGTGATACGAATGACAGCCGGTTTGTTTGCAAATCGCGCGGGAAGTGTGTATCAAAGTATGAAGCTATCTTTCAATGACATTATCCAAATTTTATTTGTCAATAATGAAGCGATTATAGCGAATCATTCTGTCTTCGTAAAGAGGGCTTTATCATGTTGAAAAACAGGCGGGTCTTGGGAAAACAACGTGTATCTACCGAATGTTTTGAATTTATTTTTTTCTACCGAACATAGATATGAACAAATACTAATAACTTATTTCCTTTTTTTTTTTTTTATTTATTTATTCGGTGATATGCCAATTGTTCAATGATTCAAGGACGTTTTAATTATGAAAACAGTTCCTCGAATAATAATATACATAAAGTCGTAGTATAATAAGACTGTCCTGTTCGCCAATAAGTATTGGAAAGTTTTCAAGAACCTTCTGAAAACATTACCTAATTTGATCCGATACCATGGATGTGCAGGCAGGTCTGTTTCCGCATGCGTTTATCCTTCTCACATACTGACGCTTTCTGACGCCGCTAAAGCAGACGACTTTTGACAATTTCTCTATTTGCCACAATGTTTTCAACTCCATTTAATATTATTTATAGAGATATTTCTTATATTTGTCAATATGTTTCAATATGTTTTCAAAGTCGTCTACTGAAGATTTGTTGTATACATGTGTAAAACAACGTGACGGTCAGTTTTCTTGGAGTATTCGCTCAACTAATTAAATGCACCATTGCAAGAAAATCTTATATGATCTATGTTGTATTTTGGTCTCATGTGAACCTTTTCGCGTGACGTAAATTATTTTACCATCATCAAGAGGGTTTTTATCTTGTTGAATAACCTTTAACGAAGTGATAACTTAGCTTCTGAATGAAGATAGATAAACTTCCCAATTGACCCTTCCCCGTTTTCGATCATGCGGTGTTTCAATGGTCCCATCCTAGGAAAATCTTAAAACCCTTTTTCTTAAACCCATCTTTTTGTGTTTAACTCTTTGGTACATATTTGTTTAAGTCTCATCCATGTATTGTTAAAATAATATTACAAATAAAAAGCACATGTCCTTTCATGAAATGAAATACAAGAGACTGTCATACGTATAGTGTGTAAAACATCAATATCAGACACATATCACAAGCATGTATATATATGGTACAATAAGGACTCGGATGCTAATTTCGTCATGAAAGAAATCTGCAGCAGACAATTTTTAGTTTAAACTTATTTATTTTACATCGATTGCGAAACAAACTTTAAGATTATATTAATCACGCTCGATGACTGCTTCCCGGAGACATATCCGTTACTGACTACAGACAATTTTGAAAATATCTATGACACATATGGAATATATCTCATGATAAATTAATGTATACTTATTGAAAAGAGTTGACGACATTGCAGCAATGAGAGAAATGACTCGTTGTGAGCAATTATTTGGAAATGCGAATCAAGAACGATTTAAATATTTATTTTTAGTTTAAATCAAGTGAAAAAATGATTAAATGATAAATGATAATATAATTATTCAATTATTGACACTTCTCTGTAAAGTTATGTTATGTTAAATATTCTATTAAAAAAATGACACTTTTCGGGAATAATTAGCGTGTATATACATTGATGGTATAATACATTATTCGTATTTTGTAATAGATATTCTGCTTATATTAAATTGTTAAAACGTGCAACTGAGTACATTCATTCAGTTCTTAAAATGCCAAAACTTGCAAATGATGGTTATTGATAACAGCATGCAAGTAATTAATATCCTCATTTAAAGGGAGTACTATATGTAGTAAATGCAGTCCGTCATAAGTCAGGGGCATGTATAAATGACCGGTGCTAAACAATAATGAAATACCGTTCCCTCTCTCATTACACTCTATTCTGTTGTATCATGTTGCCTTTATATTAGTATATGTATGTTTATTGTAAAATAGAGCTTTTGCTATTTACGTAATTGTAAATGTAAGCAAATATATGAATAAAAATAGTGTAAAGTCAAGTCAATCTTAGCGTAATTTGTACACGTGTTGAAAAGACCATCACGCAATGATACGAATAATTCAAATGAATACTGCATTATACCTTCTTTGACAAATTCGAATAGCAAAGAATAAGATCAAACTTCATTTATGCGCTGGCTGGTCTGGATATACATTGGTCACAAATGTCTTACGGTTGGATTGCGCAGAGGACCGTGACTAGAATGCATGGGTACTAACTGATTTATTATTGATGGACGCAACTCGAACACCAAACACAGCGATTAGTATTTATCCTTTGGGTCATAGCAGTCGCAGATGCATCCAGGTTACTTCATGACTGGGGTCATCCTCGGTACCCAGGCTCTTCATACAACATATGATACCCTGGGCAAATTGGCTGTTACAATCTCGTACTCATGAATAATTTATAAGGTGAAATGCAGCCGCTTGATTGGCCGCATGGCACAAACCTCGTGCGATACGAACATTACCGTGTATTTACGGAGTAAATCGTGGTGCATGCTTTACGAAGTTTCGCTAGCCAATTCGCCAAGGGTATCATATATCTTTATGAATAGCCTGGGTACCGAGGATGGACTAGATTACGATAGGGAAATACCCTGATCTGACTGGGTGGCGCGACAATCTTAACTGGGTCACATCTAGTGTCAACTTGCAAATTCCCGAAAGTTGACTATCAAATGACATGGTCAATATGGTATCATATAGCTTTGAATAATTATCATCATATTACCTGTAATCATACGGTATCTACTTGTGTAGATTTAACACTTGTAACAATATCAGTTAACAAGGGGAGGCCCTGCTGGGATTGAGAAACATCCTGAGAAGTAGATCAACCTTGCTACAGGATGCCCTCCTTCTAGTTGTTTACATTTTCTAACATGCATCACTACATCTTCACGACAGACGACTTTGAAAAACTTCTTTGGGACATCTAGAAACTCTCCATAAATGATAGTTTGATTAATGAACAGAGTTGAAAACATTGTGGCACAAAAGGAAATTGCTTATGTTCTGTTCTGTTGCAAAAGTGGTTTGCTGCAGAATCGTCAGAGTGTGCCTACAGCAACAATTTAACTCAACCTAATTAATTCGGCTAAATCAGCAGTAGTATGCCTTTAACATTTAGCAATCTTTAAACGTTATACATATGGGAAAACCTCCAAACAACAACAGCATCAACAACAACAATAACAACAACAACAACAACAACAATAAAACATAAACAATCAAATGTAATAGATAATGAACAGATGAAAAACTTTTATTCGAGATTGTGACTCAAGCTAAATTTAAGTTAAGTTGCACTTATTCGTCATTTTACTATGTGACTGTTGAAAATTATTGAAATTACCTTTAACCCTTTCCCACATACAACAAATCTGCTCGTTTTGAGCAACTTCTTCTTTTGTCACAATGTTTTCAAAAGGCGCCTGCTGTAGAGACGTCGAAAATCGTCTGCACGTGGGAAAGGCTTAATGAATTTGGAGCGTGCTTTTACTTAATCAACCAAATAAGGGATTACAGTAAATGAGCGAAAAGGGCATCCCGTTTTTTTGGAAGCACGTTCTGTATTGTATTTATAAATTTTAGAATATATTTCGTATATTTAGTACCGGAGTTGGTCGCTCTACCACTACACAACAGAGGCGGTAAAAACTAAACGTCTTTCGTAAAATTTGGAAAAACAATTTTATCACAATACGATGATGAAATTCATGTCAACGCAAGCATTCGAACCTGGGAATATTAGATAATTATTGGGATAATCGTCAGGTCTTCTTGATAACAATTAACCCTCATTTAACCCACTTACAACAAATCTGCAGCAGACGATCTTTGCTTGTTTTATTTGGGGGTTTACGCCGTTTTTCGACATTATCTCAGTTATATCACGACGAAAGTTCACTTATTCATGATCCCTGGGTAAACAAACCAGTACTAGACTAGGAAATGTGCATTGCCCTAGGGCATTCCACCATGACCGTCGCATGACAGACGACTTTTAAAACATCTGACCAAAATATGAAATCTCTCTTTAATTGACAGCCTAACAATTGAATAGTGTTGAAACAAACATTGTGACAAAAAGATTGATTGATTGGGGTTTAACGCCGTTTTTAACAATTTCTCAGTTATATCACGGCTGCCAGCTCATGCATTTCCTGGTTTTCTCACACCAGTACCAGTACTCCACACAACAATCTTCCCAAACAACTGGTTGCTTTTTCACATAGACTTAGCACATAGACTTAGCCCATTGGTGGAAGACGAATGACGCATGTCGCATTGACTTTTGTCAACCGTCGGAAAGAAAGTTGACCGAGCCGGGATTCGAACTCACAACCCCTGGATTGACAGCCCGGGTCGCTACCGACTGAGCTACCGGGGCTCGGCTGTGACAAAAAGAGAGCTTGATCTTGATGAGCAATTTATTATTTTGTCACAGTGTTTTCAATTATCGTCTGTTACAGATGAGTCAAAATTGGGAGAGTGGTTAAGTTTATCGCTTACAGTGTTATCTTTAAGTAAATAAATATAACATTATAGACATAGACTGCATCAAAGAGATTGTGATTATATTTCATCACTTGAAACCCTTTTTTCAGCGTATTTAACATGAGCGGGAACAGTGTAGATAAAGATATCCATGTGTGTTATTAATGATGATCTGATAAGATTACACAATCAACGATATGACTGTTTTAAAGTGTTGTGAATAGTTGACAGAGAGGAACAAGATTTGATTGTACGAGTGAGCAGGATTAGCTGGATCCACACAGAGCTCTAAGATAAGGAGCATTTGTTCATGTTTTAAAATCCTTATTTGACATGCACACCCTATGTTGTGGGTACCCACACGTATCGTCTCAGTGAGACGATTCTTTTGAGTACCCACAACATATGATCTTGTTGAGTAATAAGAGAAATAGTGTGGGGGAAAAGACCTGTTCACTCCCTTGTATCTAGACCTCTGTAATACCATATCATGGATCGCAAATGCCTTAACCCTTTCCCACATATATAATTTTTTATTTCTGACGCCTCTGTGGCAGACGACTTTTTAAATCATTTTGGCAAAAGGAGAAATTGCTCATAATGAGCAATTTCTCCATTTGCCACAATGATTTCAATTCGTTTAAATAAACATACTATTATTTAAAATGATTTTCTATATTTTGAATTTCAAACTTTAGTCTGCAGCAGATTTATTTCATGAGGAAAAGTGTTAAAATTGGCTGTCCTGGTGCAATGCTCGTATGTATGTACATTCAAATTTCTTCTAAGAACCACGAAGGTATAACATAATAATCTCGTAGAACTTCGCCAAAAATATAGTATAAAGAACACACAATTTTGAGTAATCCTTTCCGGTAAAAATCCAATACAACTAAACAAAATTGTCAGAAATACGATCTGGTTAATAGAAATAGATAGTAATTAATTTTAAGCGATTTCTCAAAGGACGTTTGGACCACTGATATGAGGAAGTTATGTAAATGATAACATACTATTGTATTTAAAAAAAAAAAACCTGCCTAGACCGGGAATCGAACCCTGGTCTCCGGCGTACTAAGCGAACATGCTAACCTCTGCACCATCCTGACTATTTATTTATTCTTTGATGCTGTTTACCCTCGCCGTGCAGAGTTAACTATTTGGCGAGCATTTAGCCTGACTATTTCATTGTATCAAGTGTATTCTGCATGCATACGATTACCTTCCCCTTATTACTACGTATCATAGGAAGTCGGGAACCAGTCTAATTATGTGTTACTTAAAATAGCACATGTCTAAGTTTAAATAATATAAAGCGTGTCAATGTGTTGTATCTTTATAAAATATCAACCATTTTTTACTATTATTTCAATAATTTGATTGCTTGTTGGTATATATATTAAATCACTAGAACTTGACTATCTGTAAAAATTATGTTTTAGTCGAAATCGAAAATTTGCTTCGACCCGATATACAGACATGTATATGTATTTCTATGAATTCATTTGATGACAGCGCAGAAATACATTTTCTAGTTTTCAAATCTGTAATTCATATTTTTTTTAAAGCACATTTTTTTTTCTTTATTGTGTAAGAGATGTCAAATAAAATCGATTTTCCGGTTTATATCCCAACGAGTTACCGCATTTTGTTTTGTTAGTGACGGACTTATTGGCGGTACGATACTGCAGGGATGGGTAAATTGGAAAAAGACCATTGATTTAAAAGAAATCCCCAGATGCACATGCTTTCAATGCAATCTACGAATATCAAGACATCTCTCTGAACCCGAAATGGTGTTCAGTAATGGAGAGCTACTGTAGAAAGAGATATGTGTAATAAGTCATTGCCGATTTTGTAATAACACTTTAACATTAGGGAATGATTCAAGTCGAGATTTTGATGAGTGTCTTCGAAATTCGCCTACTACAGCAATCGACTATGACGATCCCCCTGCTAAAAACAGTTATTACTTGACAATATTAAACTGATCTTGACCTTTGTGCAAATTCGTTTTTTTCTGGTGAACATGTATTTTTCACTAAATTAAACTGTATGTCATTTATCCGATTATGTATATGTTCATAATACACAGTCACGTGTTTTAGAATACACGTACAACTTAAACTCTGAGATATATTACCTTTTAATGAAAGATATGTTAATGGAGAACTTCATTATATGTTCGAAGAACTCTCTCTCTCTCTATATATATATTAATGATTTATTCAATGAGATTTTTAATACATGGCACTTAGGGTATAATAACGAATTGTTTTATTAAATTATTTGACAGACTTTTTAATGCAGACTACTTTCAAGATAGCTGGTCAGAAGCTTGTCTAGTTATACTTTTAAAAAAAATTAAATGAAAATGACTCCAGTAATTATAGAGGCATAACACTTTTACGCATACTTGGAAATTTGTTTCCCAATGTCCTTAATAATATAATGGCAAAACGGGCTTAAAATTACAATTGCGTACATTGAATCAAAAGCCTGATTCATGGAACATGTAAATACACGTGACACTGTCTTTACACCTCATGTCACATTTAACCCATTCCTACATGCAACATCTCTGCATCAGACGACTTTGAAAACATATCCGAAATAATTTGGAAACTCCCTTTAAATGAAAGTACATGTACAATAATTGAATAGAGTTGAAAACTTGATGACAAAAGGAGAAATTGCTCGTTTTGAGCAATTTCTTCTTTCGTCGCCATGTTTTCAAAAGCATGTTTCCCCTTTTTCTTGAATATAATGTATCTATCTTATAGGTAATTTTACCTGCATTTGCCAGCCTCTCGAAAACCTTTTGCAAATGGGTTTCTTGCAATCTTTAATCTTGTGATCTGAAAATAAAACAATTCACTTGCATTAGACCTTCTCTCGACCGTCTGGAGATATATGCGTTTTTTTAATGGCATTGTCGCGAACAAAGAAGGCTTTCACAGTTTCTGAGTTTCTGTTTGTATAGTTCCTAGACTGTGCACATGCCACATTTACACCATTTCATTTAGCCAGACGATTTGCAGAAGACGAATTGAATTTGAAGACATCTTGAATTAAATATGCAAAACGTATTAATTAAATGGGTTGACTGATCCGGATCTTCCCTGGTAGCAAAGCATTACGGTTGGTATTCGCAGGGCCACGCTATTAAAATTACGACAGACATAGTAAGTTCATTGAATATGTTGTTTGTTTAACGAACCGTATATGGATTTTAAAGTGAGACAAATATTAAACTTGAATAAAATACACGTACATCATTATAATAGACATCTTTGGCCAAATGCCACAGCTGAGACGCGGTAGCTCAGTCGGTAGCGACGCGGGCTGTCAATTCGAACCCCAGCACGAACGGACAACATTCTTTTCGACGTTTAGTTTAAACATATTTAATTCTCATATATTTTACATAGTAGGCCACATCAAGACATATACAATGGAGAAATGGATTGGACTTAAAGCTCATAGCTTATTTTAGGTCCTCTCCAATAAAGATTGATTTACAGGAAGCACGGTGAATATTTAACATGTTCAGAAAATATCAACTTACTTTAGCTTCGTAATTTTTCATACAAGAAGACAATATACTTAAAAGCGAGCGGAGAGAGAGCAACATATGGGGAAAGAGTGAGAAAGAGGGAAAGATGTATAGACGTTTTCCACGTTTGACAACAGTCACTGAGACATGCGGCATTCGTCTTTCACATATTGGCTATCAGAGCAGCCAGATGCTTGGAAAGACTGTTGTGTGGAGAAATCATGTGCGAAAGCCATGAGACACATGAAAAGGTTAACTGGCCGCCGTGATATGACAGAAATGTGTTGAAAATGGCGTTTAACCCAAATTAACCAACCAAATGCCATTATCAGGTTAATCTAGTCTAGTATTAAAATATGAAAAAGAAAACTTGTTCAGAGTCGTCGAGAGTTCAATTCAAAATAGCTGTAGCTACAAATAGTCACACATTTTACAAACGCTTAAAACTGTTTCGACAGACGGACAGGAAACCTCAATTCGGCAGTATCAACGAAAAGATTAACTTAAATGAACTTTGAACAAGCCCTTCGATATCAAAACAAACAACTTCAACACGCTTCACTTTAGAAAGGGCCGAATCAAATCGGAGAAGGATCGGATGAAGAGATAGTCGACTAGACAGAGGCCCACACTTAAATGTTTATACTTGTTCTCGGATGATGCAATGGCTAATCAAATACTTCAATCTAAACACTTGGTTTCTTCACTCCCGCCGCCGAATGCTTTGGTATTGAAATCACCAACGCACCAATCTATTTCCTTTTCTAAATTCAATCCCAGTCAAGTTCAAACAGACATTTGTCTGTTATAAGTGATGTGACATGGTAAAGTAGCGCTAAAGTGATTACAAGATAACTACTCAGATAATGTTACCGATTATTCTGTAATCACGTGACACTGATGATGTACTTAGGTCAATGAAGCTGTCACAATTGGTGTGAACAAAAATTTATGAACGTACTAAGCTCAAAGATAACCAATCGTCAGACAAGTTCGATCAGCGTAGATCCAGATCAGCCTGCGCATCCATGTTGTCTTATAAGGCTCTGCACTGTTGGCTTATTTATCATATAATGTTTTAATACACTTCTGTAATGCTTTTTTCCTTCTGATCTTTATCATATATACGCCGATGGGTCTTATAACGTTAGGGTTGGTTTGCTATAATTTAAACCGTATAACTAGACCACGCCATTGTTAACCCTCTCCCACATACAACAAATATGCAGCAGACGATTTTGAAACCATTTACTCTTAAATATGGAAACTCTTTAGAAGCTGAAAGAACAGTCATTGAATAAAGTGGAAAACATGGTGCAAAATGAGAAATTGCTCGGTATGAGCAATTACCGTTTTGCAATAATGATTTCCGACGTCGTCTGCTTCAGAGGTGTCAGAAAGTGTCTACATCATGGACAGGGTTATATTTGAACGGTTGGTTGTCCGCGATGCCATCTCAAAAGTAGGTCAAGCTTGGCCCGTTCCACGAGTTTGATGGTATCGAGCAGCGTTATGAAGGCTTAGATCACCTATTCTGTTGGAGACTGTTGACTCAGTTATTTAACCATTTTCCTGCAGACGTGTTTTGAAGCATCTGCTGCATATTACTTTTGAAAACATTGCGACACAAGGAGAACATGTCCAGCATAAGCAATTTCTCCCGTTGCCACAATATGTTACGTATGTTATGTTATGTTAAAGGGACTGAATCCCATATGAGAAAAAAGCGAAAAAAAAAAGAAAATTGTTAAAAATTGCTATTACCTTGATGTTTTTGCATGTACGGCATTGAGATTTGCTGACTGATGTATTACAATATATGCACACTATTAATATTGCAGAGATTTTTTCGTTATTTTGCATTGCAAAATCTACTGGGTTAGTAACCCAGTAAATCTAAAAATATCGCTGTATATTTACCACGTGATCACTACAACCGAATTGACAATCTCCTTCCCAGAGTTGTTGTTCCTTACACTCACGCATACATGAATGTAATGAGTCGATAGTGTTAGAGAATGCCGAATTGAATCCACAAAATCAAATGAGCAAGAGGAAATTCCACGGTATTTTTAAACGGGAAAACACGGATTATGGTGTTCAGTCCCTTTAATGTGTTTGTACGATGATGATCTGATTTAAGATCAAATCAATAAACTTCTGTTCTGTTCTGTTCTGTTCTGGTCACAATGTTTTCAACACTATTTATTAATCAAACTCTCATTTATCCAGAAATTTCATTTATTTTGCTAGGAAATGTCCACAGTCGTCTGCTGCAGATGTGTTTTCTGCAGGAAAGAGTTTACCCATTCATCCAACATTGCGTTTTTTCTTTAAATAGTATAGGAAATTTACATCAAGTTTTCATTTGAACCATAACGCTACGATGTGCGTACTCCAAAAAAGAAACTTAAGATATAAGAAAAAAAATTTTTTTTTTGGTTATTTCTGTAACAATGTTGAATACTTAATGGCATTAATGAATGCCCATTTTCAGTCAACCTCATTATATGTTATTTCTATGACATAAAATACAAGTCCAACCTTACTGCCTTTGATCTGAATACGTATTTATGTGTTCATTGAAATTCTACGAGTAATTGCCCATCTTCCCTAGAAGAGACATAAGAGACTAGTTATTCAGAAGAAACAACGTTTATTCAGCTGACCCCGTGAAGGATATAGTCTGTATACAGGGTAACCCGCTCTTTTCCAAACAAATCGACATACAGACAGACAGACAGACAGACAGTCTACACGCCATTCACACTTAAACACTCCCTATACCGGCTCTCAAATGAGACACCCATATCTGTATTGTAACAGATTACGATATTTGAAGTCTCGCGTTATCAATGCTCTATCTACATTGATGAGAGATGATGAATAACACATCCTTTTTTATAAAAAAATAACCCGTACGTAGCCCTAGATAATGTGTATATCGCATGATATGAAAATCATTTTTTGATAACTGTTTGATCAGTTTGAAAAGAAAATCCTATGTTGTAGGAAATGAGACGATTCATTTGAGAACCCTAAGCATAACCCCTTTCCCTCATATATACGCTTTCTGACGCCTCTGCGGCAGACGGCTTTTTGAAAACATAGTGACAAAAGAAGAAATTGCTCAAAACGAGCAATTTCTCCATTTGCCACAATGTTTTCCACTTTTAGTCATAGGTTATCCATTCAATTATAGAGATTTTCTATATTTTGACAAAATATGTTCGAAGTCGTCTGCTGCAGAATTGTCGTACGAGGGAAAGGGTTAAATGAGATATTGTTTGTTAATGACCACTTGACTCCTCTTTATCTACGCCTCTGATGTCATGGGCCGATTCTGATTGAAAACAAGAGACATCATGTTTCTTTGAGATTTTAGAGTCGTCTATTTTAATACATCCGGAATAACGGATACTTTGGATACAGAGCGGAACACATTACTACTATGTGGATTTATAATGCAATCGAACCAGTAGTATTAGAGGAGAATATTTTCCAATTTTGCATTGTAGTCAAATTGCCCTGTTCCCTGGTGCCCGTTGTTTTTTAAAACATTGGATTATGATCCTTTGAGATTTTAGCGTCGTCTCTTTTAATACATCCGGAATAATTGATACTTTGGATACAGAGCGGAACACGTCACTTCTTCTCAACCATCCATTGGTTATTTATGTGGATTTTTAATGCAATCGAACCAGTAGTATTTGAGGAGAATATTTTTCCAAGTTTGCATCAAAGTTAAATTGCCCTGTTCCCTGGTGCCCGTTGTTTTTGTAAAACATTGGATTATGATCCTTTGAGATTTTAGCGTCGTCTCTTTTAATATGTCCGGAATAACGGATACTTTGGATACAGAGCGTAACACATTACTACTTCTCCAACACTCATTGGTTATTTATGTGGATTTATAATGCAATCGAACCAGTAGTATTAGAGGAGAATATTTTCCCAGTTTGCATTGTAGTCAAATCGCCCTGTTCCCTGTTGCCCGTTATTTTTGTAAAATATTGGATTATGATCCTTTGAGATGTTAGCGTCGTCTCTTTTAATACATCCGGAATAACGGATACTTTGGATACAGAGCGGAACACATTACTACTTTTCCACCACCCATTGGTTATTTATGTGGATTTATAATGCAATCGAACCAGTTGTATCAGAGGAGAATATTTTTCCAATTTTGCATCAAAGTCAAATCGCCATGTTCCCTGGTGCCCGTTGTTTTTGTAAAACATTGGATTATGTTCCTTTGAGATTTTAGCGTCGTCTCTTTTAATACATCCGGAATAACGGATACTTTGGATACAGAGCGGAACACATTACTACTTTTCCACCACCCATTGGTTATTTATGTGGATTTATAATGCAATCGAACCAGTAGTATTAGAGGAGAATATTTTCCAATTTTGCATAAAAGTCAAATCGCCCTGTTGTTTTTGTAAGACATTGGATTATGTTCCTTTGAGATTTTAGAGTTGTCTCTTTTATAATACATCCGAAATAACGGATACTTTGGATACAGAGCGGAACACACACATTACTACTTTTCCACCACCCATTGGTTATGTATGTGGATTTATAAGGCAATCGAACCAGTAGTATCAGAGGAGAATATTTTGCAATGTTACATCATAGTCAAATCGCCCTGTTCCCCTGGTGTCCCTTGATTTGTACCACCCCCGCCCCCCCCAACAACAACAACACAAAAACAACCCCAAACAAACAACAGAAGTGAGCTGAAGACTATAATCGAATTTTGATTTTGCCATTCATTCCTTCAGTATTTCGAATACAAATGACAAATATTAAAAGTAACTACTACCTCTTGGTTCTGATACGCTGTCACGGCGATGAAAGCAGTTTGTGGGAATGTGACCGAAATGTTGTGGTTTGTGTTCTCTGGCGTCACTTCCTGTATCACGATTCTCGGTTGGAACTTTTGCATAGACAGCAACGAAATCTGCAATGAAGAGTTGTAAACGTTAATTTTGTTAACCATTTCGTCCGACATACAACAAATCTGCAGCAGACGACTTAGAAAACAGTTGGGTAAACATAAGGAAATTCTCTATTTATATGAAAGTATAATTAGTGAACAGAGTTGAAAAGGCATGAAGAGCAATATATATTTTTGCCACAATACTTTCAAAAGTCGGCTGCTGTAGAAGCCCAGTAAAACGTCAGTATGTAGGAAACGGTTATTCAAATCCCGCCATTTAAATGTTTAAAGTAATTCCGCGGCAGGGTTGAAATTAAGGTTGATGAAAACGTACGAAAAGCTGTTTTGGACTTGAAATACTTCTGTGTCTTTAGCTGACAACAACGAATATGAGCGAGAAAACCAACATTATGGACTCTGCGTAAAATATCGACCCAGATCAGCCTAAGCATGCCGCGCAGGCTAACCCGGACAGAAACTTTTCGGTTCCTGTGGATTTTCTGTTTCAGGAATCATTACTCTATACCTCTGAGACGGAATGTGTCGGCCCGGATCAGTCTGCGCGGACTGCGCAGGCTGATATGGGTCGATACATTACGCAGAGGCCATAATGTGGTTTTTTTTCGCAGGACGGCTCATATGTGTAGAGGCACCGTGGGTGATAAAGTAATATGGTCTAAGTGTTTGAATTGGATATTTTTGAGCATTAAAACTTTCGCACAAAGTAAAGGTACAGACAGGGGCTACCAAACTGGGCTCAGTTCTGCCGGCTTGCTAAAAAAGGGGAACGAATTTGTAAGTGGCAAGTATTTTCTTATAAGATACACAACCTAATTTCTAATGTTAGTGTTTATTAAAGTGAACTGGGTTTCTTCTTCTTCCGAGTGCCATCTGCAAAAAAAACATGGATTAATGCGTAATAAACAAGGACTGAATTGTATTGTTTTACATTATAGAAGGAGTTGTTTTAGTTGCATGTAAAAACTCTTAGTCTAGTACAGATACAAACCTTCTTGACTGCCAAATTTTACAAAGTCGACTCTTCCATGTAAAAAGTTGGACCATTCCATTCTTTTTTCAAATAGGAAATTTAAGAAAATTTAATCACTAAGTGACAAGCAATGCAAGTTTCAGGAGTGACAGCTCGTTACAAACTGTCTCACCCAAATCTGCATTGTTTTAAAAAAGCGTTTAATTGACTTTGGCCGCAAAAGGGTTTACAACTCAACTCGATCAAATTTATTCGGCAAGTAGTCACATGAGTGCCATAGGCCATTTACAAGTATATCGAGGGCTTGGAGTGGAACGGTTGTAACTAAAATCGGTGTGTTCACCTCATCACAAAGTCTTTATAAACGTTAAATAATGTTTCTTGGTAAACAAAGACACCTACATTTGCATTGTTTACAAAAGGGTCATAATTGCCCCTAAACCAGGGCTTTCAAAGTAGGTTTTTAGTTATAACCGTTTCACGCCAAGTCCTCGATATACTCGTAAAGAATAGGACCCAATGGCGCAAAAAACATTCATTTACGTGATAAATGTATTCATTTACGTGTGATAAATATACTCATTTACGTGATAAATATATTCATTTACGTGATAAATATATTCATTTACATATGTACGTGATAAATATATTCAAAAATAATAATAAAAAAAAAAGTTTAATTTTCATATGAAGAGAAGTACAATTATGATGAGGTTAATTGGAATAATTTGTTTACGTATAAATTAGCAAATCATTTTTAGTTATTACGTTTCACCAAATTTAGATTAATACATTAAGTTCTATGATACTCTACTCTGACGCTTTTGAAATATAATTTGAAATATTCTTTTGTACCTTTTGATGATTATATGATAATTAATTCAGAAATAGAACCTGATGTTGATAAATACTGCGTATGTATGGTTTTATAGTTCGAACAACAAGTTAAATGGAAATTTGCACCCATAAGTAAATATTCTGTAAAATGAGAGCTAAATGGTCAATTACAGCTATACTCGCTGTTATTGACGCTTATTGACATCACCTGTCGACAATTAATCTGTAACTGTAATTGGAAGACATATAATCAGCATTGTTTGCCTTTTGGTTATCAAAATAGTCCCAACTTTCATTACATAAGAAATGGAGACGCCTGATCTTGAACATGGAATAGCCTACTTTAAACAATTCGGCGCTGCAAGAGTTAAACTGACTGACCCTTGTCAGAAAAATCGTCTGCAGACAATCGTTACAAAAAATAAAACAAACATGTATTTACGTAAATGTACGACCTAACCTTAGTGAGCAGTGTTAACCCAGATATGTCAGTGCATTTGCACTTCTATAAGTTTCATTATGCTTTATTATTAATTTCCATTGCCAAACATAAATACATATACAAAATATACAGACACGTGGGTTTGAAATGGGGGAAAGAAAAGAGCAAATGGTTAAACAAGACATATCTTTAAAAAAGATAAACGGCGATCAATATGAGAAAACACTAAGAAATGGAACATGCGCATATTATTTGACTTGAATATCAGGAAGGTTCTATGTGTTTACCAAACTCCATCCAGCTTCAGTTTCTATAAATAGATTATCAAGGCCGAGAATACACCACATGACTGGAGATTACGCGAGGCTCCCAAGAGGTGTATACGTTACAATTGACGATAAATAACTGAAAACTTATCATGTTTCAAAAATAATAAATATTTTGCTCTTAAATATTATATTTCATACGTTTTCACTGATTTTTTCACTGAAATTTATTTCCTAAGGAAAACAATTAAAAGTTAAATTTAAAACTTCATCTTATTAGTGCCTCTCGTAGGATCGCCAACTTAACTATGCACCAATCAAAACGTTTTATTTCCTTTATTTCTTCGATTATTATTCATTAAATACAACATTTGATTGGTCTACAATCTAGATCATTTGTTTAACATCTAGGTCAAAACTGAGGTTAAACAGCTATCGCCGAAAAAATAATTATATATATATAACCAAGCTGAAAGGCACATACTCTGTTGTCTGTTACTGACACAACCGTGTGTGTTTGAAAGGTTGATCGTAGATATGTGGCTAAATATTGTTCGTAAATCTTGCTTTAAAAATTAATTTTGGCCACGTCACCCGAAAACGAGAACCAAATTTCGGGACCTTGCGACTATCGAGTATCCAGATTAGCACGCATATCCGAACAGTCTGATCAGGCTCTTCCCTTTTCGCCATTTACGCACACAAGCAGAAAACCGGAGGTTACTAGATCAATATCCGACTATAAGGGTAAGCTATTAAACCATTTGCAACATATAGACGATATTTATGAATCTGCAACCGTTTTAAATTACCATTATTTATTAAGACGAGTGTCCACGCTTTTACGTACGTGTTTTCAAAATCGTTTCCTGCAGGTTTTATGTAAATGGGAAGATGACAATAATAATTGTCAGTACTTTCAGTGTGCATTTACACGTGTGTTATAATAAAAACGGGTAAATATGTTACGGATCAAATATGATTAAATCTACTGTTACAATCAAACGTACACTTGACCTATACATATTCTAGGTGAATAACGCTAGCACATCGTGTAATATTGATGGGAGTTTTTTCAACACAAAGTTATAGTGCCACTAAATTTGACGAATTGGAAGTATAGGCTTCTTTTTCAAGGTCCTCATGGTTGTGGGGATACAATTACGATTGATGCATTCGTGTCAGGATAAATAATAACGGTGACGGTGGTTATTTACCCAGCAAACGCCGTGGTATGACCGAACTAATGTTGAAAGCGGCGTTTAAAGCGACTGAACTTCAGATACCCAACTGTCGAAAAAAAATAATCCAATTTTTAATATGATAACTGACATATCGCATACCCCTATAATCGGTGAGATTTTATTGTTTTCGATACTTTTTCCATCGCAAATTCTACCCTGTCAGTAACGGCGTAAGTATTTTTTTAATAGGAAACCCCTTCATCGGGACAATTGAAAACGACTCAAATTCACTTTATTGATAAAAAAAACCGATACATTTTCTATCCTGGCTTTACTTGGATAACATAAAGAATAACATTTAGGGCGAATTCGATTTTTTTTTTTTTTTTTTTTTTTTCGTGCCATCTGGATTTCAGTCGCTTTAACATCATTCGAACGATTAAACTAAAACAGTTGACCTGTTAAACTGTTTTAGCTCCAAAGGAAATATCGAGGTTTTTGCAAACAATACAGATTCAGGTGAGTCTGCTCATAACGAGCTGTCTCACCTGAAATCAGCATTGTTTATCTACTAGCTATAGAAATATTCAAAAACTCTTACTACAAGCGGAATGAAGACGCCTGATTTTGAGCTTGGAAGAGTCTACTTTAATCAATTTGGCGCTAAAAGAGTTAAAGACCTAGGACACCACGTAACACATGTTACTCATGTCGTACACAATTGACTAACAACTCGAGGGCTTGGCGTGAATCGATTGTAACTAAAAACCTATTGTAAAAACCCTGGTTTAGGGGCAATTTTGACCCCTTTGTAAACAATTCAAATTAAGGTGCCATTGCTCAGAACGAGCAATGGCACCTACATTTCCATTGTTTACCAAGAACAATGATTTAACGCGTATAGAGACTTCATGACGAGGTGATAAACCTTAGTACACAAATAATAATAGCAAATATACTACATGATGTGTTATTTCATTTGTCCTATATTGTTGGTCCTTGTATGGGCTACATTTTCGTTGTTGTTTTCTCATACACTGTGCTTTATGCCTAATCTACAAATATGTACATGGAACGCTACTGGACTAATGTCCAGTGCTTACTATCTTAGCAATGTTTTAGAAAATGAGTCAATGGATATATGTGGTATTTCTGAGCACTGGTTGTATCCGTCTGATCTTCATTTTCTGAGTAGTATACATCCAAAGTTTAATGGATTGGGTGTATGCGATTCAGATCTTCTTATTAACAGTAACAGAAAAGTAGGAAAAGGCGGCATTGCTTTACTATGGAAGAATGAGTTAAATCATATTATTTCACCGTTATGTATTGACTCGGATAGAATTATGGGTATTCAAGTGCAGATATCACGTGAAACCTATATTTATGTTATACAAGTGTATCTACCTAGCTCTAACCATAGTATTGTTCGCTTTAGGGAACACTTGGAGATGCTGCATGATCTAATCAGTCTGTACTCTCAATCAGGTAGAGTCATATTAATGGGAGATGTTAATGCCCACTTAAATGGAAATACTTTTATTAAACAAATCGATGGGAGGGGTACGGCGCTGAGCGGATTAACCACTCTCTTCGATTTGTTTAATGTAACTATATCCCCCTTGTGTTCCGACGCGGACTCGAGCTATGTGTCTTTTGACAACCGCCATAAGTCTTTGATTGATCACATCATTGTTTCTCAAGAACTGTCATGTTATATAAAGTACTGTAAAATACTAGATGATGTCAGTATTAACGTTTCTTCACATCGGCCTATAGTTTTTAATATAGAAATTACGTTATATGAGTACATTTCTCAAAATCCAGTTTTGACCGTCAAATGGCATAAAGTATCCCATGAACAATTGTATAATTATGAATCTGATCTTAGTCGCTGTTTGACAGTTAGTATAGATAATATACCTACCGATGACGTACACTGTTTTATTGATAAACTATACCAATGCATTATTACTAGCATTAATGAAGTATCCGCCTCGCATCTTCCGCACTCCAGTTATCGCCCTTACCTTAAACCTTATTGGTCAGACAGTCTCAAACAATGCCATGCGCTTATGAGAATAAAACGCAGGGCTTGGATTGATGCTGGCAGACCAAGAGATACTGATCATGACTCGTATAAGGCATACAAGGATGCTAAACGATGTTTTCGCAACATTTATAGAAACAGTTCATACAAGTATCTGCAGCAGATAAACGAAGACATAGACACTGCCTCTGGCGTAGATAGTCCTTTGTTTTGAAGGCTTTTTCAAAATAAAAATAAATCTGTAAATAATAATGTTTGTAATGAAATTAAATTTAATAGGACTGTTTTTCGCGATCCAGAAAGTATTTGCCATGAGTGGGGTCGTCATTTCGCCTCGTTGTACTCTGATACAGAATGTGATTCTTATGATAACACTCAATTTCTAGATGTTACTGCACGTAGTAATAGTATCAAGGTAGCACCTATTGTGGAGAGTGGTGATCACATTTCTCAGGCGGAAGTTTTATCATCATTGTCTACTTTAAAAACCGGTAAAATGTGTGGTATTGACCGTATCTCTAATGTGCACCTGATACACGGAGGCCTTATTCTGAAACACTATTTAACGTTTCTATTTGATTTGATGTTTTGTTATAGTTTTGTTCCTATTATGTTTAAGCGTGGTAGTATAATAACCCTTCACAAGGGAGGCGGCAAGCCGAAAAATGACTCTAACAGTTATCGTGCTATAACGCTTTCCTCGTCTATTTTGATATTATACGAGAAAGTGTTGTTACAACGTCTTCACAAGTCTATTAATAAACCGTTACATCCGCTCCAGGGTGGGTTTCAGTCCAATATGGGTAGTCCTATGACATCCTTTATTCTTCATGAAAGTGTAAGATTTTCTAAAGAGAATGACAGTAAGTTGTACGCTTGTTTTTTAGATGCTCGACAAACTTTTGACCGAGTCTGGCATGACTATTTATAAATTATTTGAATTTGGCATTTCGCTTAAATTGTTAAAGACCATAATTGCTATGTATTCTAATATGTATAGCAGTGTTGTGCATAGAGGCTTTTACTCAGACTGGTTCCCTGTTCTACAAGGTACCAGACAGGGTGGAGTTATGTAAAATACCAATTTAGTTAAAACCGTTTCACGCGAAGCCCTCGAACTGTAACAGACGGATGTCAAAAAACCATAGGTGTACAATTGCTTCCTTATCTGATTGATTAGTATATCATTCGTTCGTTCGTTCGTTCAACGTGACTCCCCTGTTACATTAACATCACTTGGAACACCTAAGTTTTATTTCTTATATAATGTTCTTGAGACTGACCTGTCCGCTAGCTTGTCTTTCGTTATTGGTCAGTTTGATTTTCTCGAATGACACAACCTGTGTCGTCAAAAAGTCTCCAGTCATTGGTGAATCTGGATGCTGGTACCACTGTTCAGAACGAGGGGTTTCCCCTATGCCGGACACCATCCATTTTGAACTGGAAAAAAACGTGGCAGTGAGATTGCAGGATAAAGCCACGATGGACGTACATTTGTTTACCAAATAAATATGTTGAACATTAAAACATTGTGATTCATTTGACATGGATTAGTTGATGACCCGTCCATACATCCGAGAAATACATAGGGAAGATTGTGTTGCTGTATCGACACATTGCTTTGTATTGACTACTCTGTGCGTTTCTCTCGACCGTCGGTTTCGCGAATTATCATTTTTTGTCCTCGCACTTTATAGTACAATACAAAGCCAGGTATTGTCACTACAACATGATTTTCCTTCTTTATACCTTCCTAAAATAATGTTTTCTACAAAATAAAGAAATATTATAAAAAATTCTATATTTTCAATAACGAAACAACACAACTGACACATTTGTTTTTCTTCTTTTTATCATTTAGTTCTATAATCAAGTATGTATTAAATAAACAAAAGATGAGTACGCCCTCCTGAACTGTAAGCTTTCTTTCTAATCCATTTCCTTTTGATTGATTTAATGCTCATACTTTTTCACTTTGATTGAATAAAATAGTTAGGTACTAAACCAACTTCACTGAAATAACATTTCCTAAGGAATTATCGAATAATTGTTCAAGGGAAATAGGCACCTACAACATTAATGTATCAACACAATAATATCACTCTCAATGATTTAAAACGGTTATTGGCGGGAGTCACGGGAGAGTCACGGGAGACTCACGGGATCGGAAAAAAGCTCTACGAAAAGATGTAACTTTCTCCACTGTAAATACATGGGTAGTTGAACCGGCCGACGTGATAAAACTGAACATTGTTGAAGGTAGGGTTAACTCTAATCAATCGATCGCTCGCTCACTCACTCACTCACTCACTCACTCACTCACTCACTCACTCACTCACTCACTCACTCACTCACTCACTCACTCACTCACTCACTCACTCACTCACTCACTCACTCACTCACTCACTCACTCACTCACTCACTCACTCACTCACTCACTCACTCACTCACTCACTCACTCACTCACTCACTCACTCACTCACTCACTCACTCACTCACTCACTCACTCACTCACTCACTCACTCACTCACTCACTCACTCACTCACTCACTCACTCACTCACTCACTCACTCACTCACTCACTCACTCACTCACTCACTCACTCACTCACTCACTCACTCACTCACTCACTCACTCACTCACTCACTCACTCACTCACTCACTCACTCACTCACTCACTCACTCACTCACTCACTCACTCACTCACTCACTCACTCACTCACTCACTCACTCACTCACTCACTCACTCACTCACTCACTCACTCACTCACTCACTCACTCACTCACTCACTCACTCACTCACTCACTCACTCACTCACTCACTCACTCACTCACTCACTCACTCACTCACTCACTCACTCACTCACTCACTCACTCACTCACTCACTCACTCACTCACTCACTCACTCACTCACTCACTCACTCACTCACTCACTCACTCACTCACTCACTCACTCACTCACTCACTCACTCACTCACTCACTCACTCACTCACTCACTCACTCACTCACTCACTCACTCACTCACTCACTCACTCACTCACTCACTCACTCACTCACTCAATCAATCAATCAATCAATCACTCAATCAATCAATCAATTACTCAATCAATCAATTACTCAATCAATCAATTACTCAATCAATCAATTACTCAATCAATCAATCAATCAATCTCAATAGTTCCCATTTTTAGCTTACATATTGAACGAAACTGAAAACGAAACGATTCTTCTTTGATATAATGTGTCAATGATGAAACCAACCCTGTTACAAAATACTACATTTGAGCCGTCTCGTGAGAAAACCAACAGTATGGCCTCTGCGTAATGTATCGCCCCAGATCAGCCTGCGCTGTCCGCGCAGACTGATCCGGGCCGACACATTCCGTCTCAGGGGGATAGAGGTGTAGAGTAATGATTCCTGAAACAGAAAACCCACGGGAGGCGAAAAGTGTCTGTACGGGTTAGCCTGCGCGGCATGCTTAGGCTGATCCTTTTCGATACTTTACGATAAGAGTCCATCATAATGTTTTTCTCGCGGGACGGCTCGTGTAGTCATTTACCAATAAGGGTGCGACCTGTTATAATCTTATATAAGGCTCATTAGTCAAAACACGTCGCAGTATAAAAAAAGTTCTGCAAATAACATACCCTTTTGCCTATATATAGTCTAGTACAAGTAATTACATAAAAAACAATTGAACCACCCGTCAATTAGCCGCGGCCAGGGTCTTCACCACTTCCCAATATACAAACGCTTTCTGACGGTTCTGCAATTGGCGATATTTGAAAACATTATGACAAAAAGGTCTTTTTGCAACAATATTTTCAAATTCATTCAAGTAATGCTATTTCATTTATGGAGTTTTCCAATATGTTCCACTACATGTTTTTAAAGTCGTCTGTTGCTGATTTGTTGTATGTTGGAATGGGTTAACCCTCTCCCACATACAATATAAAAATTAAAACATACGAATTAAACCATCAGTAAGAGAAATATTAACAATCCAAAGTAAATGAAAGTATTATTTATAAAGACAGTTGAACTTATCATAAGTCGTCTGGTGCAGATGCGTCAAAACGCGTCTGTAGGCAAGAAAGTGTTCAAGTCAAACATCCCTTGATACAAGGTTCGACGCAATGTATATACAGCTCTGTATCTGGTTGCCGAAATGTAATGCTAAAAACTCACCTATGGTAAACATATCTGTATTTATGCTTATCTACGCAGACGAACTCCATTCGAATTTTATATGTTGCCGCCTTCTTCAAACCGGAAATTCTTACTCGCACAGCCGGAAACATGCGTCTACCCGTCTTGGTTATAATCATTTCTGTTCCGAGTCGGTGAAATGCTTCCCATAAGTCCGGCTGACATAACTCAACACGAACTGCTCTCTGATCTTGATCTACAATGACAAAGTGATGCACATCAAATTCCTGTCCTGACCTTCAATTTCAGTAAAACCCTTTTACATAATTCTAAAGCAACTCAACCAACTGTTGTAAATGCTGTCCATGGCCACATGCAACAAGGCATGTTCATTTCGGATGGTATATAACGTTTTCGTTTAACTTAATTTGAGAAGTGTTCATTGTTCTACAGAAGCCAATTAAAAGGCACTTGCGAGCAGTGTAGAACCAGATCAATATACGCTTCTGCACAGTTTGGTTCGACTCTTCAATGTTCGCCTATACGTCTGTCAAACTTTTCCCCTTTGTATTAGATTGCATGGATGCGCAGGATGAGCTGTATCTACACTTGTTATAAAAACGCCAACGTTGTTGTTTTTGGCGTATAGATCAATATTGGTGAGGAAACGAAGAATAATGAGAGCGAGGCCTATGTCATGCGCACTCATTGTAATAGGGAAGCCGGAATACGGTTTCTTTTATAAACCCATCTACCAACTTGCGTTTGTTCAAAACATGAGAATTGGCTGACCTTTATTTTATCTATCTAATACTGAAATCCTTATTAATGGTCGTCTGGTAAGCGCATGCTAAACATATCTGTCCGACCGATCATGGCGAATAGTCACACATGGTAGTAGTACATACTACCGCAGACGGTCGTACATTTAAACTACCAAAAATATGTTGATTCACGCCAGAAATATACCTGGCTTAATTATTGATAAAAAGACAAATGAGGGGAATATGGTGATACTTTCATTGATAAGAAGTTCACGATAATGGCAATTAAACTAAGAGTTGTAGTCATTAAAAGTCAGATGGAAGCAATTCAGTTTTTCAAAGGCGACCATTATAGAGTTATGGGCTATGATCTTTCCCAACAACTTCAGTCTTGTGAATACATCTGAAATTCCCTGGAAATAATCCTGGACAAAGTTGTCTGCCCGGCAAGCCGATCCGAATTGCTTCCCTATCACATGAAAGCACACGTCACAGCAACAAAGTATAAAACGTGTTAATAAATCGACTTTCCCCGCAAATTATCACATTTAAATGCTTAAACAGGTGATGAGTTTTAGTTGATTTGCATAGGACGGTAGGACTCGTAAATTAACTTTAATCTCTAAGTGGTCATGATAACCGGCATCACAATTTGTTTGTTTACCTTAAATCGGTAGCACCTATACTCAGACTACCTTTTTCGGTTAAGGAATGAAAGCAAGGAATCGTATATGTAATAATGTACATGTAATTACACTTGTTGTCTATTTTAAATTGAGTGCTAGAATAACTGATACGGGTAAATTGACCTTTGACCTTATGAAGCGGTGTAAGTCGTAGTTTCTACAACGTCATGATTTTTAGCTGTTTTACTCCAAGTCATAAAATGAGTATACGTGTTACCTATTTCGGATAAACTAACAAACCTGAATGGTGATGCCGTTTAAAATTATCTCATAGAGAAATCTACGAGTCCTACCGTCCTATGCAAATATAAAAAAAATCATCATCTGTTTAAGCATTTATTCAACTTTAAAATATGGCCAAGATATAAAATCCATGAAATAATGACGACAGGTACAAAACATAATCATAAAGTACTTTAAATGAAAAAAATCCGTTCATTTGCGGAACTAGATTTGTGACGGGCTAAACTGTCCTTTTGTACCGTTTCTGTCGTTTTCCCTTTGGGTATTTATTCATCATTTGCGTTAATAATACAATGATGTCATCGTTATAGAAATTTGGGTTCGTTTACATCCGGTTAAGACCAGTTATTTTTGAACTAATTAAAAAAAAATCACGATTGCAATTACACGCAAGTTATCACATATCAGATCCTTTGTCTACATTCCTGTATCGAGTAGGTATTATCTTATTTAATTATTTCCTCAAGA
Organism: Serripes groenlandicus; assembly: GCA_031761405.1. Taxonomy (NCBI): domain Eukaryota; kingdom Metazoa; phylum Mollusca; class Bivalvia; order Cardiida; family Cardiidae; genus Serripes; species Serripes groenlandicus. Next base: position 59,596,615 of record JASEVX010000005.1, on the reverse strand, counting down.
TTTTTTTTGGGGGGGGGGTTTGAAATTAACTTTTCATCCAATCAAAACGTAGGAATATCGTGACTGCGCCAAGAAAAAAGTATTGACTCAATTGTTGGATACATGGTATAGTAAAGTACATACACATTACCTTGTAATTTGTTTAACCGTCTTACGAATAAAACGATACAGGTGTTTTGTACGTAGATGACGCCAGGAAATAAAACCTTCAAAAGCGTATGAACGTTTCTGAAATGGTAAAAACTCGCCGAAGAGGCCCGCCATTTAGTTTATGTATTAAAAAGCGGTCATGCAAAAATCAAAGATTAAAGTTATCGTCGTCTAATCAATTATTTATAAAGTCAATATTAATCATATAGAAGTGCGTCATAATGTTCGTTCAGTTTTTTGGCGCAATCACGATATTCCTACGTTTTGATTGGATGAAAAGTTAATTTCAAAACGGGGTTCCCACTGACAGGACCTGAAAAAAAAATGACATTGGCGGTATAAAATATTTTATGTATATTTATTATTATGTTAGGAAGCACCTATAGATATATTGTTTATCTATATTAATATATCTTGAGTTTAACGCCGTTTTCTTTTAGTTTACCCAGTGTTTCCAGGCTGCCTCGTACCAGTTCTCCATTATCATTCTTTCCAGACAACCTTCCCATATACACTAGTTTTTTCCATTGTTGGAAGACAAATGATGCTATTCACACTCTAATAGTGCTTGGTCTTACACCGAAACAAGTTGTTATCTTTTAAATTCATATAAATTGTCAGTAATGAGACTTTATGTCTACATTTCACGCGAGCATCTTACAAATATATGTCAGTATATATAGAAACAAACATAAGCGATTAATTGCCAAATGTATTCATATACATGCATGTATGCTGATGGATTGTACATCTTTTCTGCATAATAAAATATATCTATCTACATAGAAACAAACATATGTTTTATTTCTTTAATCCTGTCAAATGGGCTTTCAAAAATATGAGCGAATCAAATTTATTCTACTGTCTTCGTGGACAGCAATTTAGAATTTAATTGTTGATATCCGGTTTTGTTTGCATGATTCTAACTTCGTTTTCAACATTTCCACCGGTTATATCACGCCGTTTCTATGGCGAGGTAGCAGTCATCCTGACACCAGCATGCCACTCGTCATCTCGACTCCCGCATCCGATCGAAATAGACACGCTACCACATCACCACTGGGGCGGTCTTCTTTATTCTGAACAGTCATTTCTACATCAAAACGATTCAGGTGGTTGTATGTTCAAACTGTTGGCTGACTGTCCATTCGGCCTATCACCTTGTTTATGTGTAATGTTCACAACGATGTTAACAGTGGATTAGTGAGAACTACGGAGAATTATATCCTGATAAATTCACTGATTTAAGTAACTAAGTTATGGAGTATTACAATCACTGTTCACTGTTTATTCTGTCTCTAGTAATAACTTGGTAAAACTCACTGTTTGGATTGTTTGACGTTTTACGCCGCTTTCAACAATTTATCAGTTATTTCACGGCGTTTCCTGGGTAAGTTACCAGTACTACTGGTCCATTTATCCTGACATTAGCCAGTCATCGTAATGCTAACTACACAACCCTTAGCGTCAAGGAGGGTAGCCATTACTATCATTTTTAATTATTTGTCTCGATGCAGGATCAAAACGTATTTTCATTAACCCTTTCCCTCATACGACAATTCTGCAGCAGACTACTTTGAACATATTTTGTCAAAAAGTAGTAAATTTCTATAATTAAATGGATAACCTATGACTAAAAGTGGATAACATTGTTGCAAAAGGAGAAATTGCTCGTTTTGAGCAATTTCTTCTTTTGTCACTATGTTTTCAAAAAGCCGTCTGCTGCAGAGGCGTCAGAAAGTGTCTATATGAAGGAAAGGGTAAAGTAAACTCCAAAAGTGTTATCTTCATACGAATGACTTTGCAACTAGTGAAGCTATTTTTTTTATTCGTGTTTTAAAAAGAACATATACAAAGGATAATTGAATGTTTCGGTGTAAGAGCAATAGTTCATGTACATATTTTAACTTCAAAAGAACCGACAAAGGTATTATGATTTTTCAATCATAGGTCTTTTCGTGTTCACGAATTTAAATATGATACATTTTACATCCCATAAAAAGGAATCCACCGCGGCCAAGTGGTTAGCGTTAGCGATTTGGAACCGGGCTTATCGGGTTCGATCCCCAGTCGTGGCTGCCGTAGTGATATTTCCTTACCCATTACTGATTCGTTTACCCAGGGATCATGAATTAATGAATTCTCGCTGTGATATAACTGCAATAATGTTGAAAACGGCGTTAAACACCAATACAACAATTACACCCAATCAAACAATGTGTTTTCTTTATTTCATGCATACTAATAACATTTAGAAACTCGATAACAGTAGAGTAAACAGTGACAAATATATAATTCTTGATAATACTCTTATTTGCGATGCTTAAAAACGATAGTTTTCTGGTTATTACATGTGTATTAATATGTATTGACTTCTATCGTTGATAGTACATGTATGTATGTTGCTGTGTGTCTTTCCCATATTTCATTTTAAGTTGTTTGTAAATGGCCAAATGCATGTTTTTATGCCGATTGCTAATAAAGTTGAGTTGAGTTGATTTTTAAAAAAAGATAATACTCTGTGTGAGGAACAGTGAGTTAATGGCGTTATAATCCCTTGTAAGTTCAAAATCACCCATTGAAAAACATAATATAAAGCTCCATATTAATTATAAACAATTAGGTGTTCTTTTTATTCCTTTATTCCGTACGTTGACTAACTGGTGACATATTATAGAGATGACAAGTTATGATTACTTTTTGAATGATATGTTTTATTTTATAATTTTATTAATGTCGTAAAATAATTTAATTCGGCCCAATTTCCATTATCTTTCTTCATATCCATTGTTATTAAACGAAACTGATAAGGTATAATTTTGATATGATAACATATCGAGGGCTTGGCGTGAAACGGTTGTAACTAAAAACCTATTTTGAAAACCCTGGTTCAGGAGCAATGTTGACACCTTTGTAAACAATGTAAATTTAGGTGCCATCGCTCAGAACGAGCACTGGCACCTAAATTTCCATTGTTTACCAAGGAAAATGATTTAATGCTTTTAAAGACTTTATGGCGAGTTGATTAAAAGTGGTAAAATAAATACCAATTTTAGTTACAACCGTTTCACACCAAGCCCTCGATATAAGATAAAATAAAGCGATTATGCAAAAAAAATTATGTTTGTTTGATAGATAGATAAGAATGTAAGACGTTTCTTTTTTCAAATTTTCTGACTTGTTTTTGATTAGAAGAACCGATTTATTCATTCAATGAAAGTTATATTATAGAAAAAAAGGAATTCCGTCAAAACAACGATTAGTCATGATTAGTTTCGAAATAATAACCGAACGAAACCAACATGTATTTAACCCTTTCCCACGTACAACACATCTGCAGCAGACGACTTTGAAGACATATTATCCAAAGACTGTAAAATGTCCATAAATGATAGTTTCATTATAAAACAGAGTAAAATTGTGTACCAATAGGCGAATTTCCCCTTTTGTAACAATGATGTCAATAAACGTCTGCTGCAGATGCGTCAGAATGCGTCTACAATGTGGGGAAATGAGGATCAAACACATTCGTTTATGATCATAAAATTTATTCAAATCAACTTTAAATCAACCTTATTCTCTAAGCTTGGTAAGGGAATAACATGGAAACATGGAAACATTAAGAAAACATTAAATTTATTCAAATCAACTTTAAATCAACCTTATTCTCTAAGCTTGGTAAAGGGAATAACATGGAAACATGGAAACATTAAGAAAACATTAAGAAAACATAACATTTTATTCGCTTTACTTTTTTTTATCATTAAGGGTCTTTGATTTATTCCGGTCTTTCAATCGTACGTAAACATGGTACAATGAGCCGTTCCGCGAGAAAACCAACATTGTGGACTCTGCGTAAAGTATCGACCCAGATCAGCCTATGCATGCCGCGTAGGCTAACCCGGACAGCCACTTTTCGCCTTATGTGGATTTTCTGTTTAAGAAATCATTACTCTATACCTCTATCCCCCCGAGACGAAATGTGTCGGCCCGGATCAGACTGCGCGGACTGCGCAGGCTGATCTGGGTCAATACATTGCGCAGACGGCTCAAATACAGTTTTGATTCGTCTTTCAAAGGACAATTGAAAATTGATAATAGTCAGATATTTGGAATTAAACCTCATTAAGAAACCATGCCTGCACAACGAATTCATAATTTCGTCACCATTTCTACACAATATTTAATGAAGTTTATCTACTTGAATGAGGTCCCGAGATATGACTTGAATTCTCGGAATTGATGTACATAGATGTTGTTTAACCCTTTCCCATATACAACAAATCTGCAGCAGACGACTTTGAAAACATCTGGGTAAAATATGGAAAACCTCTATAAATAAATGTGCAATTATTGAAAAGAGTTGAAAACATTGTGGCAAACGGAGAAATTGCTGGTTTTGAGCAATTTCTTGTTTTTGCCACAATGTTTTCAGAAATTCGTCTGCTGCAGATGCGTCAGAAAGCGTCTGTATGAGGGGTTATTTTTTTTTTATATTCTAATAATATATATTTTAAATGATGACATTGAATATGAAGAGATATGCATATTAAATATAAATATAAATATAAATATAAATATTTATGTTTAACATTTATTTCAATATGACATATTTATGTGCATTTTCTGTTTACAGATAAACCATCATCAAGTTCGAGCATTAATACTATTTCATGAATTTCAACGGGAATACGAATTATATTTACTGCTTTTATCTCGGACAATATTTTGCGCACATCATTTTTTTTTATCTGTTATTAGTTTAAAACAGTTCTGCCTAGTTGGCCGCGAATGACCCGGCGTATGTTGTAAAATAGTCGTTCCAGTCGTCTTGTTCATTTCTATGTAGCTCGGAAAAAGAAAGGGTCCTACTAAATACTGCAAGGACTACAAGGACTACAAGGACTACAAGGACAACAAATTAGGAAAAAAAATCTTCAAAGTGATATTCCCACTATAATAAGGACACGCAAGCACGGCTTTGCAGTTTCATCAAAATCCCACTATAAGTTCTTGAGAAGAAGAAGTTAAAAGATGTTTTATGTAAGTTGACATAGTTAATTACCAAGTCGCCTAATTTTAACAAATTTTATAGAAGCCTGGATGCTAAATTTAGTTTGTTTAAAGTGTCCATATAGACGTTTTAGATGTTTTTAGTAATTTTTAGTATAAATATATTAATTTAATACCGTTTCAACCGTCCTTGTCATACTATAAAGCTGTCCTTGCATGTCCTTGTCATAGGGGGAATGTCACTACTATTATGGAAAAATAAGTTTCCTTTTTTTCTCTCGCTTTTTTAAAGTAAGTTTAGATATATAAAAAGAATATCTCTTTAAAGATTTTTTTCCTAATGTTTTTTTTTCCGCTTTTTCTTTTAAAGTTTGTTATGATATCGCATTGTAGGTATATTAAAAGTAATTTTAAATATAAATATATTAATTAAACAACGTTTTAACCGCCCTTGTCATACAACAGCCGTCCTTGTAGTCCTTGTAGTCATTGCAGTATTTAGTAGGACCGAAAAGAAATACCATAAGAAACTGAACGAAGTTTCAAAGTTTCAAAGTTTAATACATACACTCAGCACATGTTAAATGTGATTTGAGGTAATTATTGTACATGTTTACATATAAAGTGAAGAGCAATACATAATTCAATTAAACTAAACTGTCGTTGTTAAGTCTGACAGTTTGGGACACATGTTATAATGTCGATGTAAAGATGCAATGGACCGTGCTACTTCTAGAAAAATAAATAAAAATGTCATTTATTTTTCCCCCTAACAATTCCAACAAGTTCCGACATTATCTGAAATGATTTTAATTGAAATATGAGATTGAATATTTAATTTCTTGAAAAAGAAATTGAAATCTTTTAATTATGTTATTACCTGTCATTTTAACAATTTTGCGACAAATTAATTATGTATGCAAGGATGCGTTGGGTCATGTTGATTCTAAGAAACATCTATGACTATATTCTAATGTAGACAGCAATATTGAATACGGAATCATTGCAATGTCAGTCAATCTTTAATATGTCACACAAGTAAAATTTATTGAAGAACAACTTGCAGTGTACTTAAATAACACCTATATTCAAATCATCGTTGAATCTCATCTGCGCACATGTTTTAATGTGGATACTACAAGTGAGTATAAATATATAGAACTTTTCTTTTGAATTGTAATAATGTTTCAGTTTTAAATAATTTATGTAGGTTTTACAAAAAGTCTTTTGAACTTAGGAAAGACACTTTAAAATAAATATCTATGATTTCTTTTAAATATATATGAAAATATTTTCCCGCATAGTTTATATAGATTCTTTTTCTTTCTCATTTTTCATTTTTTCATATTTTTTAAATTTTCTTTGAGTATTTGTTCCTTCTTTCTTTTAGTTCGTTTTTGTTGTATACTATAGTTTGTAACGCACGTACATATGTAATGACGAGGTACACTTGTTGTTCAAGTATAATAATAAACGAATTGAATTGAATAATGATGGGTAGTAGAATGAGTGAAAATGGAAACATAGGTACCCCAGTAACTGCAGGGGAAACCTTATCTGAGCAGCCGATCAAGGTAGTAATTAGTGACAGACGAACATCAAAAGATGCAACTACCTTATTTTGTGTTGATGATATATCTCCACAGACACCACCACAGAGACCCCCGACAGCGCGTACAGAAATGACTGATAAATCACACTCAGGGAAAAAGGTGTTAATGATGGGAGATTCTATACTGCATGGAGTAAATGTTAAGGGTCTTAAAAACAACTTACACAAACATTCCGTGTCAGGTGCAACAATAAACACGCTAATTAGAGACATTGAGATGTATGATCTGAATCAATTCCACACAGTCATCATATATATAGGCGGGAATGACCTGTCCAGGACTACAGACTTTGAGTTGATAGAAGAAAAGTATGACCAGCTAATTGCGCTAATAAAAGCCGGAAATGAAGAGTGCAAACTTATTTTAAGTAAAATTGCCCCAAGAGGAGATGTGGATGTCAATCCAATTAACAAGATCATAGAGCGACTTTCTATTTATCATAAAACTGAAATTGTAGACTGTTACAGAGCATTCCATGATCAAAACGGTAAATTGTTGATGCGCTATCTAAATGAACATGACACTATTCACCTATCTCGGCCAGGCACTAAGCGCTTACTTTCGACTTTTCACACGTCTACACCGATCGTTGAAGATTACACCAAATGTGTGTTCCCAGACAAACAAAACTTTTTTGGGCACCAATCTAATCGGCAATATAGACGACACCCATTCAGGGGACAGCGTCACCAAAATAGATGCATGAATTGCGACGAATCTAGCCATGCGACAGAGGACTGTCGGCACAGGGCTCCTGTCAAGTGTTGGGGGTGCGGGCTCGTGGGACATAAACAGGATCGATGTTGGAACTAGGATGATGGCAATGAAGCCGAACATTATATTCCAAATGTATTTGTTCATGAAAATAGTTATGATGTTTTAAATCATATATGCACACTTTGCCAAGAAATTGAGTGTAATTGTGACAATTTTCCAAATGCTTATGAAAACTCTAACGCTACTATCTTAAATATTTCGGAACACATAAATTTAACAAATTTAGGATTAAATAATAAAAAAGGTTTAACCATCGGTCATTTAAACGTAGCTGGACTGTCTTCTAAATTTGATGAATTACAATTAATGCTAACATCTAAGAAAAACAAAATAGACATAATGGGTATAAGTGAAACGAAATTCAATGAAAACCATAAAACTGAAACATTTCATATAGATGGATATCAAGTACCTTTTCGTCGCGACCGTTTATTCAATGGCGGTGGAGGTTTGGCAGTATATGTAAAACAAAACGTAAATTGCATACGACGATTAGATTTAGAAGGAGATGATATAGAAATAATTTGGTTAGAAATTATGCCAACTAAATGTAAATCTTTTTTAATTGGTTCACTTTACAGGCATCCAGAATCTAAAGTTGCATGGAAAGAAATATTTGACACTCATTTAGAAAAGGTTCAACTTGAAGAAAAAGAAATATTAATTTTAGGCGATATAAATCGAGATTTATTAAATTCCAAAATAAATGATGAATGGTCTAGCTATATTTTATCACTAGGATTAAAACAGTTAATTAAGCAGCAGACGCGTGAATGTTCAACTTCAAAAACTTTAATAGACCACATTTATACTAATTGTGATCAAAATATATGTAATGTAAGCGTGCCCAAAATAGGAATTAGCGATCATTATCCGATCCTATGTACAAGAAAGTTAAATTATAAAGAAAAAATCAATTCACATAATTTTATAAAATACAGATCATTTAGGTCATTTTCGGAGGAGTCATTTTTATCAGATCTTATCAGCATCCCCTGGGGTAATCTAAACAACACTGATACTAATGAAGTACTTCACACTTGGGTGTCTAATTTTTCAAGTGTTGTAGATAATCACGTCCCAATTAGAATTCACAGAGTTAAACACTTAAAACAACCAGATTGGTTTACACCTGATATTTTAGATGAAATTAAAGAACGTGATAAATTTAAGGCTAAATATGATATGGATAACTACAGAGCTTCAAGAAATAAAGTTTGTACATTGATAGATAATTCTAAAAAAGAATCTTATGAAAGAAAAATTGAGGAAGGAAAATCAGACCCTAAAACAGTTTGGAAAATATTTAAAGAACATGGTGCGTCTACAAAAAAGACATACAACTGTAATTTAATAAAAAGCATTCATAAAGATGGAATAGATATTACTGATAACCAAGATATTGCAAATACTTTTAATAACTTTTTTGTAAACGTAGCCGCTAACTTAAAAGAACCTATTCCAACTTCAAATTTTGATAAAGTAAATGATTTTGTAAAAACAAAAGTTCCTGATCATATGTATTTTCACATTCCTCTGATTACGGAATCCCAAACGCGTAAAATGTTAAATAATTTAGATGTATCCAAAGCTACAGGACTTGACCAAATAGGGCCAAAACTTTTAAAATTATCAGCCGATGTTATATCAAATAGTCTTACGTATGTTATAAATTGTAGTATAAAACAAGGTGTTTTCCCAGATGAATGGAAATGCGCAAAAGTTAATCCTTTATTTAAAAAAGGTTCATCAAATGATGTAAATAACTATAGGCCAATATCAATTTTACCTACTCTTTCAAAATTGATTGAAAAACATGTGCATGATTCATTTGTTAATTACCTTAATCATTATAAATTATTATGTAAATCCCAAAGTGGGTTTAGAAAAAAACATAGCTGCGAAACAGCATTAGTATGTATGATAGATAAATGGTTAACAGCTTTAAATGATGGAGAATTTGTAGGCGTTGTTATGTTAGATTTTTCTAAAGCATTCGATTTATGTTCCCACGAAATACTATTAAAAAAATTACAAATTTACAAATGTGGAGATAATACTATTAAATGGTTCAACTCTTATCTTACAAATAGAACTCAAGCGGTGAACTTAAACGGTGTTCTCTCTGATAAGCAAATTACGACATGCGGGGTCCCGCAAGGGTCTATTCTAGGGCCTCTTTTATTTATTTTATTCATAAATGACTTGCCTATGTATGTACAGGATAATGTTTCAAACGTTGATATGTATGCAGATGATACTACAATATATGACATAAATAAATCTAAATTAGAAGTTGAAATGAATTTACAAGCTGCTTTGAATAACGTCAGTACATGGTGTCTAAACAATGGTATGGTATTAAATGCTTCAAAAACAAAAGTAATATTGATAACGACACCCCAGAAACGGACAAGATTAGTTAATCAACCTCTAAATTTGAAATATAAAGACTTAAATCTGGAAATCACAACAGGTGATAAAATTCTTGGCATATATATAAATGAAAACCTTAAATGGGATACGCATATAAAATTTCTTAGGAAGAAAATATCTAGTAATTTGTGGCTATTATCAAGAATTAAAGTATTTATTCCTGTTAATTATAGAATAATGTTTTACAAAGCCTATGTCCAACCACATCTTGACTATTGTAGTATCATTTGGGGTAGTACAAAACAATCAAATATCCAGGTTTTAGTGCGATTACAACGAAGAGCATGTCGTATCATTCTAGGTGAACAATATACCACTTTAAGCGAGGCTTTAAATATAATTAATTCTCTTAATATTGAACAGAGGGTTTCACTTCATAAAGCCAAATTTATGTACAGGGTATCGCAAAATGCAGTCCCGCCATATATTCAAAATATGTTCAATTACAATGTCAGGCGTCCAAATCTTTTACGTTCTTCAAATAAATCGGATTTTTTAATAACCAAACCAAATATAGAACTTTTTAAAGGGAGTATGTCTTACTCTGGGGTAAAAGTATGGAATAACATTCCAAATGAAATAAGACAGAGCGAAAGTATTAAAAGTTTCACAGTAAATTATACTAAGTGGATAAATTCGAATCAACAGTCATGAAGCTAAAATTGTAAATATGGCCATATGTAAGTCTGTAAGTTAAACCTCTGCCGCCATATGTATGTATTATGTTGTTGTGTAACATTGTTATCATGTTGATCATGTTTATGAATAATGCTAACTTTGAATTTGTTATGCTGATTGTTATATTGCTATATAATTATGTATTTGTATGTATGTAAATATTGCTTTAGAGGGCCCCAAGGAAGATTAGTTTATACTAATTGGGTTACCCTCTGTAAATAAAGACTTTCATTCATTCATTCAATTGAATTGAATATAACCACGATATTTCTTGAAACTGTTTTGCATGGAGATAATTCTTTTCATTTTGAAGCCACCATGGTTATATTGCATCGATAATGAGATTTTAACTTATTCGTCATCATTATAGTAAATGCTCGTAGTTACTTTTTTTCATTAAAACGTATGCACTATTTTCCATTATTGGATACATATTGTAAGCCATTTTAGTTGTAATTTATTTAAAAACTGGAGAGAGACAAAATTAATTTGCACTATCGTCCCGATCCAAAATGATGTATTGTATGTATACACACATGTATGTTATATTATGTAAATATCGGAAATAAAAAATGATTAAACTAATTTAATTTGAACATGAATAAACGCGTGTACAATATCCGACGGATGTGACGAAATTTTAAACCCTTTCCCCATACAACAAATATGCAGCAGACGACTTTGAAAACACCCGAAAAAAATTGGAAACTCCCTTTAAATGAAAGTACAATAATTGAATAGAGTTGAAAACATGGTGACAAAAGGATAAATTGCTCGTTTTGAGCAATTTCTTCTTTTGTTAATAGGTTTTTAAAAAGCCGTCTGCTGGAGAGGTGTAAGAAAGTGTCTACTTGAGGGCAAGGGTTAAATGAATTAACCGAGTCAAGCGATTTGTGGTCTAAAATCAGCATTGTTTGCCGTTTAGTTATAAAATATAGTTCAAAGTTGTATTACATGATACATGGAAACGCCCGATTTTTAACATGGAAGAATCTACTCTAAACAATTCGGCGCTGAAAGAGTAAATGCACTAAATTTAAGTATACTTGGCCAAATCTCACTGTCAATCATTTTGTGGAAATACGCTTACATTTCTCTAGAAAACGTGAAAGGTCGGTCTCAGGGAAGCATGCTTCGTGAATTTGACATAACTGTTTAACGTCTGAGTTTCTTTCACAACAGTTGTTGATATCTTAATAATCTTGTTGATGTATTTTATAAATTATCTTACACATAGGTTACTTGGTGTCTCTCCAGCAGTCCATTGGAGAAAAGAGAGCTTGTTTATATCAAGCTCACCCCTACATTACGTTCAACTTTGTATTGAATTTCTTTTCTGAATGTCCAAATGTTTTCCTCCGATATGTTCAAAGGAGTCATCTCTAACCCTTTCGCAGCCATAGGCAATTTAAGGCTTTTTACAAACAATGCAAATTCAGGTGAGACAGCTTATAACGAGCTGTCTCTCCTGAAATCTGCATTGTTTGACACTTAGACACTAATTTTAACCTAATGTCGTTTTGGAAGAAAAGATGGAGTGGTCCAAATTTAAAGATGGAAGAGTCGACTTTGTTAAATTCGGCAGTGAAAAAGTTAAATTTTATATAAGGTACACCAGCGAATTTCCGCACCTGATGCGGACTCGCTACCACTACATCACCGAGGCGGTCTGTTACAAATATGTACAATATACATATATATTTAGTATCATTACGCAATGTTGACGTATTATTTAACTCCATTGAGTATCATTACGCAATTTTCCTACTAGAAAATATCATTTTTCTTCTCAACACAGTACCTTTCTAAAGAATACAAAATATATTTTTTAATTTGTCTGTCTCCTAAGAAAATAGAAGCAGCGATTCAAGGAAGCCAACATCGTGTCATTTGCGAGCTTTGTAGATCTCGATAAATCTGGCTCTGTGTCAATTAGTCACAGAATTGTTCAAGAAGATGGTTGCAACGATTATTTACTTCGATAAGATGAAACGGATGCGCAGGCATACTATTCTATAGGAACTACAATAGTCATAAACAACGCAAAGATTGGTTTCCATTGAGCATTGCTCTTCATGACCAAGAACAGCCAATCATCTTGTTTCAACAGTTCATAGGGGTAGATTTCATTTGAATTTCTCATGGCCAAAGTTTGTGAATTCAAATCTCGATTCTGTTTGAATTCGACAGACACAATATGCATAAATATATTTTATTTAAAATAATTACCTTGACTTTCTATGATGTTACTATGGCAACAAGTTGGTTCCTCTCCCATGGACGCGCATAATTCCTCTTTATATGTTTCTAGGACCCTATTACGAGTTCTGCTTTCCGTTTGTTTTTCTATCTTCCCCAAAAGATGGTCCATCGAAAATGCCAATGCCTTTTCGCTAAGTGCTGTCATCTTTTGAGTTCGAATGACAGTCTGATCTTAAACCTTATTATATATGCTTCACCATCTATTTCTTTAGTTGAACCTAGTTTCGCTTTGATCTTTCCTTAAATCCATGTAGCGCACTTTCAGATCAGTAAATCCTTGCACGATTGTAGACAACTGTATAATTATTATTTTTGAATAATTCGTATGTCTCCTTATTGTTCCTTATTGTTCCGCATTAATGATTCAAATTAACGATTAAACAGTCATTGTCCATTTATTCCGTTTTACTCATCAAGAAATATTTAAAGATCTACCAGGAAAGGTATTAATCACAATTCATTGATTTGCTATTTATTTTTGACATAAAATAATAATCCTTTATATCACACCTTTTTATGTCTTAGCTGTAAACAAGTAAAATGTCATTAAGTAGTATCACTGGTTAGTTTTAAAACTCGTCTCATGGTATTTAACGACAGATGATTATTTTCAAAAGCTCCAAAACTCAGATATGAACATTTGTTGATATGAATGAAGTGTGAGAAAGACACCATTTGGTGTAAGTATTATCAGTGAACTAAAACTCGAGTGTGAATTTGGGCTCGCACGGTGATAATCTCTTGTCTTAAGTTAACTCTTTCGTCCCCGTCACCCGAAAATGGTTAAATAATTCAGAAAATTTAACATACTTTATGAATAGTATAAGAACAAGTTCATAATTATCAAAAAAGCGTATTAGGACGCATACGTTTAATGTATATACTTCCTCTGTCTCTGATGTCGCCGTGATTTATCCCTTTCCCGCTTACGTTTCCCTATCACCAGAACTTAAGTTGTGATTTTTAATGAAACACCTTGTGCGAAAGTTATGTAAATATGTTGCAAAAGCGTTTAGCCATAGGAGGAGTTTGATATATAATCACCGATGAAATATATGATTGATTAATTAGTTTATTGTTTGATCGCGAATAGTTGGCTGAAATTTTAAATAATTAGTTGGTTAACTGGTTAGTTGATTCATCCAATTGTTCAAGCATTCATTCACTTGTTTGTTCACTCATTCAATCGTTCATTCATTCGGCCATTCATTTATTTACACATGCGGAGAATGGACGTACTGGTTGTTAGGTTGAGTGACGGGATGATTGATTGATTGATTAATTTGCTCGCTGTTGAATTACTATCTTCATGGTTATATTATGAGTATGTCGCCTGCAAGTACTATTTGAAGGCTGTATGTGAATCTGACCTTTACTTTTCGTTTCGGTAAAGGCTTTTCAAACATACATGATATAATAATCACACTATTACACGGGTTTTATTTTGCATCCGTGCTACGTCTCCTTTCAAGGAAGGGGCGTGATTAGCGGTTGCAACATTAAAACTTACTTCAAAACATACGCGATAGGTAGTGAATGATACAAATACCTGTATAAACATGATCCGTTCATTTATGATTTTTAAATTTGATATTACATGTATATGACTTTACTCATAAGATTATGTTATACTAATTACGCCGACTTGCTTTTGTAAATACATAAACTAATTTAGCGCATGTAGCACTGATGACCAGTAATTGTATCTAGACTTATGTCGGTACAGTTACAGATTACCGTTCAAATAAAATCCTCAAAATAAGACGAAATCATCAGAATTATTGTACAAGATGCATGTTCGCCATGCCCGCACGAAACCGTCGAAATAATTATAGATATGTATATATGTATATATATATATATAGACCGCTTGTACCACACATTGATAAGAATGAATGAATATATATACACAGACATTAACATTATATATAGTGACATATAGGCCCATGGGGCCGGGTGTTTTTTTCAACGAACTTTGTTAAATCTTTTATTATATGTTATACACATGTCACTTTAATAAAATATTTACTTACTTACTTACTTACTTACGACAATTCTGCAGCAGACGACTTTGAACATATTTTGTCAAAAAATAGAAAATCTCTTTAATTAAATGGATAACCTATGACTAAAAGTGGAAAACATTGTGGCAAAAGGAGAAATTGCTCGTTTTGAGCAATTTCTTCTTTTGTCACTATGTTTTCAAAAAGCCGTCTGCTGCAGAGGCGTCAGAAAGCGTCTATATGAGGGAAAGAGTTAATTAACAACGATTTACATAATACGAACAAATGACACTTGAAATTGTTGTAAAAGATACAAGAATTTGTGTGTATGAAGAGATGGTGAATAAATGATGAAATTATGGAGTGTCGCTGTAGAAACCTTAACCAACAAGTGACTTACTTTCTGAAATGCGGCTGCTGTAGAAATGTTAACCAACACCTCATGTAATTTCTGTAGTGTCGCTGTACAAACCTTACCCATCAATTGAGGGTTTTTCTATAGAGTAACTGTAGAAAACTTACCCATCAGGTTCTTTTTAGAGTGTATCTGTAGAAACCCTTAACCAACAAATTATGTTTTTTCTATAGTGTCTCTGTAGAAATCTAAACCAACAAAGGATTTTCTTTCTGTATTGTCTCTGTAGAAATCTTAACCAAATGAATGAGGTTATTTCTCTAGTCGTTGCTGTAGAAACCTTACTTAACAAATGATATTCTGTCTGTATCGTCACTGTAGAAACCGTAACCAACAAATGATGATTTTTTATGTAGTTTCGCTAGTCAAAGCCGTAACCGACAAAACTGTTATTGCTGTAGTGTCACTGTAGAAACCTTAACCAACAAATGATTTTCTTTCTGTATTGTCTCTGTAGAAATCTTAACCAAATACATGAGGGTATTTCTCTAACCGTTGCTGTAGAAACCTAACTTAACAAATGATGTTCTTTCTGTATTGTCCCTGTAGAAACCTTAACCTACACATGATGATTTTTCTGTAGTTTCGCTAGTCAAAGCCTTAAACGACAACACTGGTATTTCTATAGTGTCATTGTAGGAACCGGCATAAACAAGTGAATGAGGATATTTCTCTAACCGTTGCTGTAGAAATCTTACTTAACAAATGATGTTCTGTCTGTAGTTTCGCTATTCAAAGCCTTAACCCTTACCTACATGCATACGCATTTTGACGCAATAGCAGCAGACGACGTTTGAAAAGATTGTGGCCAAAGGTGAAATTGCTCATGATGAGCAATTTCTCCTTTGACAACAATGTTTTCAACTTTATTAAACAATTAAGCTTTCTTTTATGGATATTTTTCTTGTTTGTGTCACTATGTTTTAAAAGTCGTCTGCTGCAGATATGTTGAATATGGGAAAGGGTTAACCGACACAACTGGTATTTCTGAAATAGGATTCAGTAGAAGTATCATACTCAGCAAGTATACGTTTATCATCGTCCTTGACTCTTGCCTGTCTGTGACCTAATTATATCAAGCAGTTAAGCGAGTGGAGTAGTGTCATTGACACCTTAAGCACTGAATGAGCTTCTTTCTGGAGTGTCTCTGACATACGAGATTTTGTCTGTCATTTAGAAACCTTAAATCACAAATGAGGGTTTTCAGTAGTATCGATGTAAAAACATTAACAACAAAATGAGATTGTTTCTGAAACCTTAACTAATAAAGGAGGTTTTTAATATCGTAAGCGTACATCCATCCACAATATCGATGTATACACCATTACCAACACAAAGGGATGTTCTTTCTGTAGTCTCGCTGTAAAAACCTTCACTAACAAAAAGGGATGTTCTTTCTGTAGTTTTGCTGTAAAAACCTTAACCAACCAATAAGGCTTTTTTTCTGTAGTTATGCTGTACAAACCTTAACCAACCAATAAGGCTTTTTTTCTGTAGTTTTGCTGTAAAAACCTTAACCAACCAATAAGGCTATTTTCTGCAGTGTCGCTGTAAAAATCGTGACCATATTAATGAGGGTCTTTCTAATAGTGACGATGTACAAACCTTAACCAACATACAAGGTCATTTCTGTATTGATTCAAACATAAAAACAGAGATGAATACATTTAAGGATCTAAAAAGCGGAAAAATCATTTTCCCCAATACAAATAACTTTTGCTGTTTTTGCATCAGATGACCTTTGAAAATGTTGTGGTTAAAGGAGACATTGCTCAAAGTAAGCAAATGATTCTTTCCCAGCAATGTTTTCAAATGTCGCTGTTGAAACCTTAACCAACAATTTGGGGTCTTTCTTAAAACCATTGGAATGTTTTCACCACACAAACACGCCGTACTATTCCATTTCGATGCAGGACCATCATAGTACTGTGACCTACAAGACTTGGCGACGAGCCGTCTAGTCACATGGAGATATGAGCCGTTCCACGAGAAAACCAACACTATGGCCTCTGCGTAATGTATCGACCCTGATCAGCCTGCGCAGTCCGCGCAGGCTAATCCGGGCCGACACATTCCGGCTCAGGAGGATAGAGGTATAGAGTAATGAGTCAGGAAACAGAAAATCCACAGGAGGCGAACAGTGGCTGTCCGGGTTAGCCTGCGCGACATGCTTAGGATGATCCGGGTCGATACTTTACGCAGAGTCAACAATGTTGGGTTTCTCGTGGGACAGCTCTTATATAGAACACTTTTTGAGCCTCATCTAGCGATTTGGGATCATGCTGACTGACCTCTTTGACATAATTTCAATTGCATAAAACACGTGGGGCTAAACACGCTTCCATTATTTTGTCAGAAGACTTCGGAACACGTCGTAGAACCTTCGAACTTCGTGATTCTCGTAAGTTCATGACTTCAGCATTCTCAACTTTATTCTTCGGTTACTTGGCGAGAAGTGTTGAAATATTGTCTGATGCCAACAATTTCATTTAATACTCATCAGCGTAGAACCTTCCAACTTCGTGATTCTCGTAAGTTCATGACTTCAGCATTCTCAACTTTATTCTTCGGTTACTTGGTACTAGCAGACAACCGAGAATTGTTGAAATATTTTCTGATGTCAACAAGTTCGTCTAGTACTCATCGTCGTAGTTCTTTGAATGCTAAGGCTCGCGAATTTCGGAGACCCGAGTAGACAACATATATCCCGAGGACGAGGAAGTCTATGGTGAGATTGTACGGATGCACAACCTGGCCTGAGTCTTCAATATAACTTTACGTAGATGCTTTTTCGCTAAACGCGGTTGATGTATTCCTGATCCTTATAATGATGGTGACATGGCTATGATCGAACATGAATATCATTTTTTACTAAAATGTCTAAAATTTACTGCTTAAAGGAAACAATACTTTAAAACTTATTATTGCAAATAGCCAAATAAACATATATTTCTTTCTTTAATCTACTCTACATTAGTTAAAACTATATTGGAAAATATTTATATAAAGCATTTGAATATGATGGTAAACAAAAAACATTACTATATATTATTTAAATGAATTAATGAATATAACAGTTATAGCTACATTGTATGAGTATTTAGGCAAATATGCTAGTTAACATCACAATATCTTTTTCTTGAAAAAAATAAAATATAAATATTTGTGTGTTAAACCATTCTTCAACATGACTTCAAATCTATATTTGTTTATGGCTACAAATTCTGTACATGTAATGCCAATAAACTTTATGTTATGTTAATGTATGCCTACAATACTATTAGATACACTTGTAATTGTTACACGCATTATCAGAAATAAATATTATGTTAATCAAATAATCACTTGGCCACGCAATAACGTGGTTTGCAGTTATACATTTGTATTTGTTTACGACACTATATTTAACCGTTTAAACTAGCCTTGTCAAACAAGTTGTAAAATAATATTCTTAGGGTTTAAACTATTACTTAATGATAACATGATGCATTGAATTCTACCTACGGAGCTAGTTTTCATCGTATTTAAATTATATCAGTTTTCTTGGTACAAACAACCAAGCATATAGTATTCATATGCTGACACTCATCGTAGTGGTACCCCGACACATTGTTCGCCTATGAGGGAAGCCATATATGCCATTGTTCTAAAGTCTTAACTCTTTCAGCGCCGAATTGTTTAAAGAAGACTCTTCCATGTTCGAACTCGGACGACTCTATTTTCATGTTATAGGATTTGGGAATATTTTTATAACTCACAGCCAAACAATGCAGATTTCAGGTGAGACAGCTCGTTACGAGCTGACTCACCTGAATCTGTATTGTTTGAAAAAAGCTCAATATTGCCTGAGGCGCTGAAAGAGTTAAGTATGTAAACGAATTTCGTACAAGATGATCAGCATCTTTTCCTGCGACACATCTTACAGGTAAGAAACGACACAAAGGGAGGAAAAGGGGCCAAAAAGGGTTTTCGGGTTATCGTTATTTACATAGATCCCTTACCACTTATCTAAACTGTGTGATAAAATGTTATAAATCAAAAGAAAATTCTCACCGTACGTGGCATGTTTTATACGCCTTTATTACATAACATTTGGTGACTTTCATGCCAAAATAGTTTGAAACGTAATTTAACCGACCGAGATTTTAAAATGTCTTCACGATAATTCATAGATATATGAGCCGGTCCACGGGAAAACCAAACATTGTGGACTCTGCGTAAAGTATCGAACTGGATCAGCATAAGCATGCCGTGCAAGTTAACACGGACAGATATATTTCGCCCCCTGTGGATTTCCTGTTTCAGGAAGCATTAATCTATACATTGATCTCCCTTAGACATAATGTGTCTGTCTGGATTAGCAGAGTCTTTAATGTTGGTTTTCTCGTGGATTGTCGCAATTATTATTTAATATGTAAGTGTTCTAGGTCCAAATTGCGACGAGCGTACATGTTAAGTATCCAAGTAGCGGACATTATGTATGATATATATAAATAAGGTGTACAACTTTCATAAATGTTATTTAATCTAATCATTTAGTTGATGTGATCTAATTATGCATGGGAAACATTTCTGATAGACAATCGAGTCAATACATTTAAAGAAAAATGGATGGATGCTACCAGTAAATGTTTCGTACATTACGAAAAGCAATCATAGGGCATCTGCGACCAGTGTAAACCCGTATCGATCTGTGCATCTTCACAATTTGCCCTGGCTCTGCCAATTTGACATATTAGCCGTTCCACGAGGAAACCAATATTAAGGACTCTGCGTAATGTATTGACCTAGATCAGCCGGCGCAGTCCTCGCATGCTTATCCGGGCCAACACATTCCGTATCAGGGGGATAGAGATATAGAGTCATGATTCCCGAAGCAGAACATCCACAGGAGGCGAAAGTTGTCTATCCGGGTTAGCTTGCGTGACATGCTTAGGCTGATCCGGGTCGATACTTTACGCAAAGTCCACACTGTTGGTTTTTTCGTGGGACGGATCATTTAATATTTCTAGAAACTTCTGACAAACCTTGGCCATATCGTTTCCATACTTACACTTACTATGCACACGCTACGTTGGTTTACATGCAGTATCGGCTCAGCCATCTATTCTTACCGATGATTGACAAAATCCATGTTGTACTGATATTGTGTGTATTAAGGTATTGTCAAGAGCGAACGACCAGGTGAATTGGCTGCCGTGATAAAGCTGAAATACCGTTGCGACCTATTTAGATCCAGATAACCCGCCGTATTCGCGCAGTCTGATCTTGCTCTATTCTGTTCGCCACTCTATCAATGAAGGTTTCAAGAAGCTTCAATAAAGCCGTATCCGCTTGGATCCATTCGCCTGGATGTGCTGGTTGTTTCTTGTCTAGCCCGCTTGCGATGAGCTGGACATAGCTGTCAAAATGGCGATTTCGATGTATGTGCGTGCGTGCGAACGTGCCTATGCGAAACTTGTCCATCCCGCATCTTAACCATGCATCATATGATTTGTAAGAAACTTGGCACAAACGTCTAACATGATGAGACAGTGTGTCGCGCACAAGAGCCAGGCATGAACCTCAAATGTCAAGGTCACACTTAGAGGTCTAAGATTAACATTACTACTGTTTGATAGGACTGTACCTTGTTGGTGCCACATCCTAACCATGCAACATAGGATTTCCAAGAAACTTGGCACCAACGT
Organism: Serripes groenlandicus; assembly: GCA_031761405.1. NCBI lineage: Eukaryota > Metazoa > Mollusca > Bivalvia > Cardiida > Cardiidae > Serripes > Serripes groenlandicus. The sequence goes on along the minus strand of JASEVX010000005.1, from coordinate 59,575,578 downwards.
TCACAATCATAATGCGGCGGGGTGTCGCGCACAAGACCCATGCCTGTACCTAAAATGTCAAGGTCACACTTAGAGGTCAAAAATCAAAATGAGGACTGTACCTTGTCTGGTCCAGATCTCAACAATGCATTATAGGATTCCAAAGTTACTGGGCACACCTGTTCACCATGATGTGGTGAAGTGTCGAGCACAAGACCCAGGCCTGTACATTTAAGGTCAATGTCACACTTAGAGGTCAAAGGTCAACATGAAAATCCATGAATCGTAGGATTACCAATTTACTTGGCACACATATTCACCATGATGAGGTGATGATGGCAGAAGTGAGATGATGACGGTTAGAAAATTACAGAGCAGGTCGTTAGAGGCAAGTTTGTAACGGCATTCTACTCTCATTCGTTACAGCAGGTCGTTAGAGGCAGGTTTGTAACTTTGTAACGGCTTTCTACTCTCATCCGTTACAGCAGGTCGTTAGAGGCAGGTTTGTAACGGCTTTCTACTCTCATCCGTTACAGAGCAGGTCGTTAGAGGCAGGTTTGTAACGGCTTTCTTCTTTCATCCGTTATTATTATAAAGACTTCTGACTGGCTAAATTCATGTGATAGCATTCGGCGTATGGGTAGGTATTGGAAGAAATTCAGTAAAAATGTGCAGTTTGAATATTACTCTCCGCAATAATCTGCTGCAGTTGTGTCACAATGCGTCCGTAAGTGGTACAGGATTTGAAACAATCATAGAGACAAAGATTCTCATGATACATGCGAGCGAAGAGCGACATTTAAAGTGTCCTGGCACATACACATCGCAAGCAGAGAACGATATATACAGTGTCCTATTAAAGACGCACCGCAAGTGACGAGCGATATATATACAGTGTCCTATTAAAGACGCACCGCAAGTGACGAGCGATATATAAAGTTCCATAGTACATACGCATCGCAAGCGGAGAGCGAAATTTAGAATCACTTAGAAGTACATAAACACATTTTACAGAATCTCTTCAAATAGTTTCCTATATGCTTAATGATATCACGTGTTTTTCGCCAGTCAAAGCTTTTCACAGAAATAACGAAATAAAATCACTATGGCCATTGTTCGTACACTTCTAGAACGATTGATTATTAATTGATAATTAAGATCAGTGAACGGGAATACCTGATCAGGTTGCACCAACTGGTTCTCATCGTCTTTGCTGGTCATACATTAATGCCTGTCGTTTATTTCTAATGACTGCTAGGGACGATTGTTATGTTGTTGAAGCATTTAACTAAGATCAGTGAACGGGAATACCTGATCAGGTTGCACCAACTGGTTATTTCTAATGGCTGCTAGGGACGTTTGTTATGTTGTTGAAGCATTTAGTAGAACAAGTATATAACACTAATCGTTGTTTCTATACAGAGGCATATGTCACGACCAGGGGATGTTAACAGGTCTAAAAACGACTTCTAGAAATCAATTATTTTTTACGTATATAGTTTATTTAAAAAGTGGTTTATGCAAGCTCGTAAATGAAATTATAATAAAAAACAGTTAGGTTGTTTAAAGGTGCTAAACTCAAGATTATAGATAGTATAGTCAAAACTTTAAAACTGTTCACAAGTTGGATTGAAATATTAGAATCATAATTCTGGGGTAAAATTAGAGTAATAAGTTCACTTTCCAGTATAATAAACATCTAAATATTGATTGTTTATGTTTTTTTTTTTTTTTACTGTGTAGACATACCAAGTAAGCCAAATTTTATACATGTTGACTGTTTTTCAACATTTTCTGCCAAAATAGTTTTGTACTTTGTTGTCACAATTAGCAATATTTGCAGAAGTTTCAACATTTCAAAATGTTGACTTCCATCTGCAGTTCAGCTCCTTTAATCATATGATCCGCATCTGTCGAAATCGGGACATAATTCATCCCCGTTTTCGCATATTATACAAGAGCAAAACCGGTGCTGCAATATTAGCGTTTCGTAAGAAGTTACATCTATATAACATCGGACTGTTTGCACACAGTAAATAATCTAACTTTATGGAACTGTGAATATGTATAGACTCGCTTCAGTCTTCACTGTATGCATTTACATATATAGCAACCAATCAGGGTTATACGACTGTAGCCTGAGGACTTTAAGACATGCAGTAATGGCTGCACTTCATGGCGCCCAGGATTGCGGGTGACTGACTAGTGTCAGGATAAATGAACAAGTAGTACTGGTAACCTACCCGAAGAAACGCCGTGATATAACTGAACACATGTTGAAAGCGGCGTTAAACACCAAACAATCAATCAATTGTCAACAGTTACAATTATTTATATTCTGTTTGTTTGCAGACAGTGAAAGCTCTGTCAAAACCCATTATCGCCATACACGTTTCAATAAAATCGTTTGCCTGTCTGTTTGTTAAAGACTTTTCTTAAGCACCTTAATGGTATCGTCTGGTCGATCCAGAAATCTTGTAACTTTTTGACTCATGAAATTGGGCCTTCTTTGGTAATGACTCGACTATATGTATCGGGGTTCCGCTGTTAAAACCCCGCTTTAAACGAAGTTGAATAAAGGGACACTACCTATGAGTAATTTATAAAACATCAGGTTCGAATAACTGGCCCTTAATAAAATACACTTTCCATTAGGTCAAAGGGAAGTAATTGGTTATGGTTCGTTACTAGCAAATGAATTAACACATATACCTGTATCAAACTAAAGTTCATTCTTAGAACAACCAGAAAAAGCAAAACAAACTCACATGTTCACCGTTTTTTGAAAGAGCTAGGATGACCCTTATCCCGCACTGAATTTTACTTTCAATTTCAGAAAATACAGCATGTTTTGAAAATGGCTATTAGAGTGTCAACATAGCTAAAAGCAAACATTATTTTGGTTATAAATCAGTCAGAGGTTATTCAACTTTATGAAAATCACTTTCAACTTTCAACCAAATCATTATTGTCCAATGGGAGCCAACATCAGTCTTATATATTCATCTGAAATACCCTGGACAAAATTGTCTGCCCGGCAAGCCGATCCGATTTACTTCCCTTTGACCATTAGAGTAATGAATACATAACGAGGTCTGTTAACTATATTTCTTAACTGAATTCACTAAATTGACCCGACTCATAGCTAAGGCGACTTCACTCCTTCAAATTATCTAGCGAGTTCTAGATTACAAAGATATGCGCCGTCTCGCGAGAAGACCAACATTGTGGTATCTGCGTAAAGTGTCAACCCGGATCAGCCTAAGCATGCCGCGCAGGCTTACCCGGATATTCACTTTTAGCCTCATGTAGATTTTCTGTTTCAGGAATCATTATTCTATACATCTATCCCACAGAGACGGAATGTGTCGGCCCGGATCAGTCTGCGCGGACAGCGCAGGCTGATCTGGTCGATACATTACGCAGATGCCATAATGTTGGTTTTCTTGCGGGACGGCTCGTATGCTTGTGTGTGCTTACAGAACTTTAAGACTTTAGGCTCTAACAATTTCCCTCAAACAGACGCATGTTTTCGCGTCTGCAAAAGACGAATTTTTAAAATAAATTATTGCCGAAGGAAAAAATCTCATCCTTAACAATTTCTACTTTTGTCACAACGTTTTTACCTTTATTCAATTATTATACTTGAATTTTTCATATATAAGACAAATTGTTCTGCTGCATATTTGTTGTATGGCGGAAAGAGTTTACAGCAATGTATTTCATTCTTACTTACATACTCGAGTTGTTGACCATATATATGTGCACTTTATAATACATGTTTATAGAAACACAAGAATAGTCGCCTTGTTTAGATATTGACATTAATTTGCCGCTATATCGAAACAAGAAAATATCAACAAGTTACAATCTACGGAAAATTAACATTTCAACTCCTACCGAACTGATCTATTTGTTAATATTTCTCTTGGATTTCTTGTTTTTCTTTTTCTTTTTCCCTTTTCCTTTACCCTTTCCCTTTTGTTTCTTCTTGCACAGCGGCTTGCAACCTTTTCTGCATCCTTTTCGTTCTTTTTTGGGCACTTTCCTGCACCCCTTCTTACACTCTTTGCATGTCTCTGTAAGAAATTATAAAAGCAGTGAAATAAGCATGTATCTACGTCTAACATACTGTGTTCACGTGTTTCTTGTTTATCCCTTAGTCCTTGGTTCGAATCTCATTAATGGGCTGGTGTCGCAACGAGATTGCGATCTCTAATTAGACTGACAGAGCTTCTTCGGACTGATATTTTCATCGGGAAGTCATTATGAGTTATTAACCCTTTCCTTCATATAAACACTTTCTGAAGCCTCTGCAGCAGACGGCTCTTTGAAAAACATAGTGACAAAAGAAGAAATTGCTCAAAACGAGCAATTTCTCCTTTTGCCACAATGTTTTCTACTTTTAGTCATAGGTTATCCATTCAATTATAGAGATTTTCTATTTTTTGACAACATATGTTCAAAGACGTCTGCTGCAGAATTGTTGTATGAGGGAAAGGGTTCATGTTGATGCTTCAGTTTGAATGTTTTTATTATCTTAACATTCTTGAACATTCATACATACAGGGTGTTTTCATAATAGCTGCCTCGAGAATAATGGGCTGCTTGTTTGTTTATTTCTTTTTTCAATAAAAACATAACATATGCATCAATATACATTAGAGTGATATCAATTCCAAACTAACCCAACTAACTGGAAAAGGTTAACTGCAAGTTCCGGGCCGACACATTCCGTCTCATGGGGATAGAGGTATAGAGTAATGATTCCCGAAACAGAAAATCCAGGGGAGGCGAAAGGTGTCTATCCGTGTAAGCCTGTGCGGCATGCTTAGTCTGGTCCGGGTCGATACTTTACGCAGAGACCACACTTTTGGTTTTCTTGCGGGACAGCTCATTTGTGATACATTAACAAAAACAAACAATATGTGTATACTTTGTTTTGAAGGATGGAATATCTAAATTAGAAAATTCTAAAACCGCCAGAAATAAACCTATAACAATTTGGTAACCTTTCGGCGGTGGTGCATCTGATACTATTGTTGTAACGGGTTCATTCGGGTGGCTCCTGGCAGTTGATGCAAGATCAGATGTTGGAACAAGAGTTATGTCGGCTTGAGAAACGACTTCAGTGCAAGCGTTGGCATCGCGTTTTGAAATATCGACATCTGAAATAATGAAATAGAAGCAGAGAATTAATATGAATGGACATTATTTTCAATAAATGATAAACTATAACGGTTTTGATATAAATGATAACTATAACGTTTTTAACGTAAATGATAACTATAACGGTTTTGACATAAATGATAACTATAACGGTTTTGACATAAATGATAACTATAACGGTTTTGACATAAATGATAACTATAACGGTTTGGACATAAATGATAACTATAACGGTTATAACTATAACGGTTTTGACATAAATGATAACTATAACGGTTATAACTATAACGGTTTTGACATAAATGATAACTATAACGGTTTTGACATAAATAATAACTATAACGGTTATAACTATAACGGTTTTGACATAAATGATAACTATAACGGTTATAACTATAACGGTTTTGACATAAATGATAACTATAACGGTTTTGACATAAATGATAACTATAACGGTTATAACTATAACGGTTATAACTATAACGGTTTTGACATAAATGATAACTATAACGGTTTTGACATAAATAATAACTATAACGGTTTTAACATAAATGATAACTAAAACGGTTTTGACATAAATGATAACTATAACGGTGTTGACATAAATGATAACTATAACGGTTTTGACATCAATGATAACTATAACGGTTTTGACATAAATGATAACTATAACGGTTTTAACATACATGATAACTATAACGGTTTTAACATAAATGATAACTATAACGGTTTTAACATAACTAATAACTATAACGGTGTTGACATAAATGATAACTATAACGGTTTTAACATACATGATAACTATAACGGTTTTAACATAAATGATAACTATAACGGTTTTAACATAACTAATAACTATAACGGTGTTGACATAAATGATAACTATAACGGTTTTAACGTAAATGATAACTATAACGGTTTTGACATAAATGATAACTATAACGGTTTTAACATAAATGATAACTATAACGGTTTTAACATAAATGATAACTATAACGGTTTTAACATAAATGATAACTATAACGGTTTTAACATAACTAATAACTATAACGGTTTTGACATAAATGATAACTATAACGGTTTTAACATAAATGATAACTATAACGGTTTTAACGTAAATGATAACTATAACGGTTTTGACATAAATGATAACTATAACGGGTTTAACATAAATGATAACTATAACGGGTTTAACATAAATGATAAACTATAACGGGTTTAACATAAATGATAACTATAACGGGTTTAAGATAAATGATAAACTATAACGGGTTTAACATAAATGATAAACTATAACGGTTTTAACATCAATGATAAACTATAACGGTTTTAACATAAATGATAAACTATAACGGTTTGACAATAAATAATAAACTATAATGCTTTTAACATAAATGATAACTATAACGGTTTTAACATTAAAGAATGGAAAATAAAAATAAAGCTATCTTGTGAGCCTTAACCCTTTCCCTCATATGACAATTCTGCAGCAGACGGTTTGAACATATCAAAGTTTTGTCAAAAGATAGAAAATCTCTTCAATTGAATGGATAACCTATGATTAAAAGTGGAAAACATTGTGGCAAAAGGAGAAATTGCTCGTTTTGAGCAATTTCTTCTTTTGTCATTATGTTTTCCAAAAGCCGTCTGCTGCAGAGGCGTCAGAAACCGTATATATGAGGGAAAGGGTTAAACAGATCGTTGGTGGAGATTATCGTTGATAAATTGATATTCACATTCGGCTAATAATAACAGCTTGGCAAACATCTTCGTTAAAATGCTTTAACCCTTTCCCGCATTTACAGGCTTCTACAGCAACTGGGCCGAGCCCCGGTAGCTCAGTCGGTAGCGACGCGGATTGTCAATCCAGGGGTTGTGAGTTCGAATCCCGGCTCGGCCAACTTTCTTTCCGACGATTGACAAAAGTCAATGCGACATGCGTCATTCGTCTTCCACCAATGGGCTTAGTCTATGTGGAAAAGCAGCCAGTTGCTTGGGAAGATTGTTGTGTGGAGTACTGGTGTGAGAAAACCAGGAAATGCATGAGTAGGTGAACTGGCCGCCGTGATATAACTGAGAAATTGTTAAAAACGGCGTTAAACCCCAAACAATCAATCTACAGCAACTGGCGTTTGAAAAGCATGGGGCAAAGTGAGAAATTGATAGTAGTTAGCAATGTATCCTCTCGCCACAATGTTTTTTTTTTTATTATATTATATATATATTATTGCATTTATAGAGATTGTCCGTACTTGTTCATATAAGTTGTCTGCTGCAGATGTGGTGTATTTGTGAAATAAATACTCTTAAGTTACAGAGGGCAATTTGCATATAATACAGATTCCTGTCGAATAATGTAATCGGTTTTAACAGGATAAAATACGTCATTTTTACCTTCTACGAAGAGGGAACTCATAAAGAACATTCATACATTATCTATACAAAAAAAAAAGTAATTCGAACTGGAGACTTTACCAAGATTTGGGACAGGTAAGTAAAAGGTTAAAAGAAAAATAGTTGTTGCTTACTTGCAAAACAGAGAACGAAGCCCCGCCCTCCAATTGAAGAGGAGCTCACAGAAAGTAGTATCAGTACTACACCCTCATTGATGTATACAAAGTTCTCTCCAATGCGTGCGGCATTCAGTTGAGTCTTAATTTTGCTTTCGTTTCCCATTAACGTCAAACTGTCTTCTTCCCACATGTCGAAATCTTAATACAAAAGATGTATCACGTTTAGTTTAGAGCAAATGTTGGTAGCATTATGTCGTTAGTTGCTTAACGGTGCTTATAAACTTGTGTTAACATTAAAACTTCGTTTAGGTTAGTAAACTGGTTATGTTGGTAGCATTATGTCGTTAGCTGTGTAACGGTGCTGATAAACTTTTGTGAACATTAACACCGCGTTTAGTTTAGTGAAATAATTATGTTGGTAGCATTATGTCGATAGCTATGTAACGGTGCTGATAAACTTTTGTGAACATTAACACCGCGTTTAGTTTAGTGAAATAATTATGTTGGTAGCATTATGTCGATAGCTATGTAACGGTGCTTATAAACTTTGGTGAACATTAACACCGCATTTAGTTTAGTAAAATGATTAGTGTGGTAGCATTATGTCGATAGCTATGTAACGGTGCTTATAAATTTTGGTGAACATTAACACCGCGTTTAGTTTAGTGAAATGATTAGTGTGGTAGCATTATGTCAATAGCCATGTAAACGATGCTGTTATATGCTGTCAACATTAAGTGAAATATTTACGTTGGTAGCATTATGTCGTTAGCTGTGTACATGTAAAGGTGCTGTTAGAATATTGTCAACATTGACGTTATGTTTTGTTGAGTAAGATGTTTAGGTTGGTATACTGCAATGACGTACACGCAATTGCACCAAGTTGAACTTTTCATATTTCTACCTTAAAGTTTTTAATGTCGTCTGTTGGAGATTTGATGCATGAGGGGAAAAAAAGTATTTGTGATCTCACAGATAACACATAAACTGAAATACGCTGAAATTAAAGGCCTTTGCAGGGGGAAGGGTTCATAATAAGGTCTACTAGGTACCGATTTCCCTATGGCGCATTAAACCGCGTTTTCTGAATACAGACAATACCATAATATTGAATTGTCTGAACAACTGAAACTTATGTAAAAAAAAAAACACATATTTTCTTACGAAGCAAAGAGGATATAACTTTTGGACTTTCGAAAAATATTGACGAATAACAATAACAGATTTTAGATATCGAAATATCGAGCGTTGATTTAACGGATGCAAGAAGAAATTGTTAAAAACGCGAAGTTTCTGTATTTCCAACAATATTTTTCACCACTTCAAGACGTATTAAGATGATTTACAAAACGTTCTAAAGCGGTTTCCCTAAAACATTTTGAGGGCTTGGCGTGAAACGGTTTTAACTAAAACCTCTTTTTAAAACCCTGGTTTAGGTGCAATGTTGACCCTTTTGTTAACAATGCAAATTTAGGTGTCATTGCTCATAACAAGCGCTGACACCTACATTTCCCTTGTTTACCAAGACAAATGATTTAACGCTTATAAAGATGTTATGGCGAGGCGATAAACCTTGGTAAAGAAATACCAATTTTAGTTACAATTGTTTCACACCAAGCGCTCGATATGGCACGAACTAACCTTTTACGGCGATGACCAGTTTAGAGTGCCCTTTGAAGTACAGTTCGTAACAATAGAATCTCTCACTGAATACTCTCGTACCCTCATAGTCCCAGGGGTAAAAGGAATGACTCCGAATAATGCCTTTGTCGATTTGCTGTGATTTGCAAGAACTCAGAGGCCTTGAATCGTTACAGAACATCTTAGAACTATCTGTGAAATAATGGTCTATGACATGTTTTGAGTTGATCATTGTTTCCCTACAATCAATATGATAAACATCACTTTGTCAATTTGACTGACTGCATTGGTTTGTAAAACACCCGTACCAGATAGTGGCTATGCTTAATTAATACATGTACATGTACGTGTAAGTTACATCAGATATATCTGCAAGTGCAAGCCTTGGCAGCAAGCGAAGTAAGTCTTACCCCTCAAATATCTAACATAGGAAAGTAAGCGTTACATTGTAGTCCAAAGTTGTCGTGTACCTTTGCTAACTGTGCTTCTAGCCACATAATTATATTCTATAATTATTTTCTTACACATAATTGTATCTGCCATGATCGTCTTACCGTTTACAATGGTAAACAACCTATGAAGACTAACACTTATTGTCGACCAGATCTTAATTGTGAAACTTTGTGACCATGAACAATTTCACTAAAAAAGAAGTACTTCTTTATAATCCAGTCTGTACAGCAATATTTATATATCAACATAAAACAACGTTTCGCTTAACTCTTTCGCTGCCAAAGGAAATTGAGGTATTTTTCAAACAATGCAGATTCAGGTGAGACAGATCACAACGAACTGTCTTTTCTAAAATATACATTGTTTGCCACTAGGCAATAGATTTTACCAATTTGGAGTGTTCCAATTTTCAACAAAGAAAAATCGACTTTCTGAAATTTGGCAATGGAAGAGTTAAGAAATATAAAAAGAAGATCGATCCGGACATGGCTCCGTATCTTATCTGTTTTCAAATACAGTAATCTGATTGATGTATTAAGGTGTCCGTGGTCATTGTATTTTTCGCACAACCTACCTATTATGTCCTGTTTTGTTCCTGAAGGTTGTAAGCAGACGGCATCAGAGAGCTGCAGAAACTGAGGGGTTTTCCCAAAATAGTCCATTTTCTCTGTCTTCACAATGATGTCAATTCGTGGCCAGTTTGGAATTCGAACCGAGCAGTTCTGTTGCCAGTAGCAGTTCAGATTGTCTTGGATCAAGTAGGCTGTAAGACCAACACGGTCTGTATCTAGATGTTTATATAGTACAAAATGACGTAACGTAATTTGAACCCATCAGTGTGAACAGGTACAAGTTGACTTTTGTGATCAATATAGATGGTACCCGCACAGTCTGATTAAGATCGTTATGGTTCAGAAATGACTTACACACATGTACGGTTGCGATAAGCTTTTGTCAACTTGTGTAGCTTCTGGTAAGACGAAGAAATTGTACAGGCTCCATTTAAGTCATTGTTTTAAGGCTGTATAAAGATAGAATGCGGACACACACTATCAATTGACTGATATAAATATCGATGTAAGCATAAACACCCCGCCGGATGAATTTGTTTGTGCAATGAGGTTACAATTCAATTATAGACATAGAGATATGTATTACAAGTATATAGGCCAACGGCCCATAATGCAATATACAACGCCACATTACAAGTGAACAGAGAGTGACAATAATATAAAAACAAATACAAATCATGATCTAACACATAAACAAGTTTCCTTATTAGTCGCCGGGCAGAAGCCCGCGACTTCTATTGTCAATTGCTTTTCGGAAATGACATGGGAGAAGAAATTATTATTAGAAAAAAACAAATTTAAATGTTTTGAACACATTACAATTGCGTTTGTTCAAAAACACTAAGTTATGACACATCTATGCTAAAAGGAGAATTCGACGTGATTTTATCTCGATATTGACACATAACAGTCTGCAGCAAGTCTAGCAGGGACTCTTTTGTCTTTGTAAACTATTAAGAATAGAAGTCGCGAGCTTCTGCCCGGCGATTAATGATGTTTTGTGAGTGAGCCGTGTTTTAAATTAGTGTTGATTAACGAAACAAGTATTAATGTAACCAAATGCGAATTTTATATATAGATATATAAATTTGTTTTCAAAACAAAAATAGATTAGCCAAGATATAGTGTCCATCGTATAGAACATCTTGCTTTGGATAATGCCGTAGGGGTTTATCAGGGCTGCTTTCATATGGCACTAACAAAGTAGTTAATTTTGTCTAATTTATGCTTTGGCGTCGATAGTACTGACTGTTGTCCGAGAGTACCCAAATTGACTTGATAAGCTTTAATCAATGTACCCGGTTTATTTCAGTCTAAAACATATATTGTACGCATTTACTATCAGTTTTTTGTCTGACCCTGTTATGTCAAAGGTCATAGTTCGTCATTCAGCTTAATACATACTCGATCTCTGACATTACTTACCTTTCCCATCTATTGGACATTGACCCCGCCCAGAGGTCACCGTCAAACCCACAATTTGACCTTCATCCGGACAGCTAACATTGTATGTCTTTCTGTGCGACCATTCTGTGACGTCGTTAACATCATCAATACAAGACAAACCTTGAAAGGATAAGCAAAAAGAATATGTTAGCCGTCCCGCGAGAAAACCAACATTGTGGTCTCTGCGTAAAGTATCGACCCGGATAAACCTAAGCATGCCGCGCAGGCTAATCCGGGTAGACTTTGTTCTCATCATGTGGATTTTCTGTTTCAGGAATCATTACTCTATACCTATATCCCACTGAGACGGAATGTGCCGGCCCGGATTAGCCTGCGCGGATTGCGCAGGCTGATCTGGGTCGATATATAACGCAGAGGCCACAATGTTGGCTTTCTCGTGGGACGGCTCAATTCATTATTTGATCCAGTTACATGGACAAGGGAGCTAATAACATCAGATAGCAGCACGGCTTTTATTGAGCGGTGCTCGGCGAAAACGAACCGTAACGTAATTAGTACAAGTGTAGAAAAATATAAATATCAAAATGGATACTACAATAAAGTTTTTGTTTAAAAACCATCTTTGACTAATTGACGACCAGAACATATTAAGATCGAACTGCGTGGATGCACGGGTTGATCTGTACCACACTGGTCGCAGGTTCTGTCTTAGGGTTAGTTTTGAGACCTCGGCTCACGTCAATATCTTGACACAGACGCATACACCCATTACTTAAAAGTATTTAACATCAATGGTTTTGCCATTGGATTGTACTACTTACGGAAATCATCAACGTGTTAAATACCATCCTTCAGTGGAAAGCAGGCATATCTCTACGTTATTTTGGATTGATTGCTTGACTGTTTGGGGTTGAGGCCGTTTTTAACATGTTTTCAATCATATCACGGCAACAAGTTCACATACCCTTGTGGTTCCTGGCTTTCGTACACCAGTACGCCACACCAGAGTCTTTCCGGGCAACTGGCTGCTTTTTCTCAGACTGTAAGCCCATTGGTTGAAGATAAACGACGCTTTTCGTATTTCTATTACCAATCGTCGGTGGGAATGAGAAGATGGGGTTCGAATACAAGACCCCCTTGATTTACAACCGGCGTCGATATTGACTGAGCTTGAGGGGCTAGGCTTGATTGTCTTTGAATCAAGTTATAACACGTCGGGGGGATTTGAAACCGCGCGTCCCCATTCGCGGCGCTACGGTCATGATGGAGTGCTAATAGACAAAGCACATTCCCTATCCTAGTACTGGTTTGTTTTCCCAGGGATCATGAATAAGTGAACTGTTACCGTGATATAACTGAAATAATATTGAAAACGACATAAACCCCAACAAAACGAACGAACTATCATAATAATGTTGTCCACTAAAACTTGTTTCGGAGTGCCTTCCTGTATCAAAGAATATGTTTAGATAATATACAAGTCCAATCAGTCAGCAGATTAAAACAGCAAAAACATGTACGAATGGACAGACAATAAAAATATCAAAAGAAAATCAGGAAATGAACTGTACCTTGCCCAATGACCAGGAGTTGAGAAATAATGATCCCAAAAGTAAGTGACACCATTTTAAATGAAATATCCAGTCTGCAGAATTAAAACCGAGCTACCAGACTAAACAAAACGTCAGTTTAATGTAAACAAAATGATGTTGTTTAAAGGTAGAGATCTGTTTCAGGGAATGAACCCTTAATACGCTGAAGTACTTTTATTGGTAGCATCAGCTATGCTTTACAACACGTCTGTACACAATAGTGGAGAAGTCTTTGCTTCAAATGGATTACTGAGTAGACACCCATATAAACCAGTGTTAGACTGCAATAATGTATAAGGTCATATTGATCTACATTTTTCATAAAAGCGGTTTAAACGGATGAATTATCAGATAGTGAAATGAGCGGTGCTTAGAAAAAACAAATTAGGGTATTTGCGATAAGTGTAGATGCAGACAAACCTGCACATACGCACAGCTTGATACATAACTTTAGTTGATAAGTCAAAGGGGATAAAGTTCAAAACACTTCTAAGAATAATATCCATTGTGTTCCTTTAGCATAGTTGCGAAAGCAGATGCTTATCTAAACTTGTATAATTACGATAAGGTTGATTATCACGGAGCACCGCTCTAAGGCAGTTTGAAGTCGCACACAGTAGAAACAAGGGTTAATGTTTTACTCATTTCTATTTTTCATACGCTGTAAGTCTTTGCCTGATACCGACGATTAGCTACATTTCACAGCAAATACGTTTTTTTATTTAGTATCTTCCTCAAATTATTCTTAAATAAGGCGTCGCTAACAATATCAAATCAAAGGGATGTTATAGGTGTGAATATTTACGTGTTTGCTTTCAACAGTATTTAGTTATATATGGTTCGACTAATATTCGTTAACTATTTAAGGGCTGAGTTCCATAAAGTAGACTCTTCCATGATCAAAATCGGGCAACCCCATTTTTCATGCAATAGGAGTTTAGCAATATGTTGACAACTGCTGCATTCTGGTTAGAGAGTTCGTCACCTGAATCTGTATTGTTTGCAAAAACCTCAATATTGGCATTGGCGAGTTAAACGACATATGAGCCATCCCGCGAGAAAACTGACATTATGGACTCTGCGTAAACTAAGTATCGACCCGGACCAGCCTAAGCATGTCGCGCAGGCGAATCCGGACAGACACTTTTCGCCTCCTGTGGATTTTCTGTTTCAGGAATCATTACCTCTATCTTCCCGAGACGGAATGTGTCGGCCCGGATTAGCCTGCGCTGACTGTGCATGCTGATCTGGGTCGATACATAACGCAGAGGCCATACTGTTGGTTTTCCCGCGGGACGGCCGATATATGGTAAGGTCACAGACTCTTCTGGTCTTGGTCGAAATAAGCTTCGAACCTACCGCACTTTTAAGCACGTTTATGAAACAGAAATATACTGCAACCTTATTCGACCACCTAGCCACAGGTTAGCCTTGTGTAAATGTAGGTGTCGTGACGCATTGAAACGGGCAGATATGAAAATCTCCAATTAGAGGATCGTAAGTGTCATTTTCGTAATGTTCTCGAGGATGAAATGCACGTTCTCCTTGATTGTGCTATTTACACTGATTTGAGATCTCAACTTTTTTTTATTTATTAACGAATCCGTCATTGGTTCGATATTGTGCCAAAACCTGTTTTAATATTCTTAAATGACGTACAATGTAGATCTTATCTTTGTGAGTAGGTATTCTATTTCAGTAATTCTAGTCCAAGCAAGAATCAGCTGCTTATCAGCCACTTCTGAATCTTATTACAGTAGATGTTTTTCCTTTTGTTTTTAAATTATTTTTTAATGTAACTTTAGTGGCTTTAATTTTTCATAGTGTACAATAAAGCACATGTGTTCGATTTTCTTTTTTAAATCATTCTTTAATTTAACTTTAGTGGCTTTAATTGTTTACAATAAAGTTTTTGTGTTCGATTTTCAATTTTAAAAAACAAATTAGAAGCTGATGATTGGCTCTATGGCGTAACTAGTAAGTGCACTGATTTGTACGATATGCTTATATAATTCTTGTTAGAATGGCCATGTATACTACTTGTCTTCATTGTATATGTTTGTATATGACTTTGTTTGTACATTGTATATGTTTGTATATGACTTTGTTTGTACATTGTCTATGTTTGTATATGACTTTGTGTGTACATTGTATATGTTTGTATATGACTTTGTTTGTACATTGTATATGTGTGTATATGACTTTGTTTGTACATTGTATATGTTTGTATATGACTTTGTTTGTACATTGTATATGTTTGTATATGACTTTGTGTGTACATTGTTTATGTTTGTATATGACTTTGTGTGTACATTGTTTATGTTTGTATATGACTTTGTGTGTACATTGTTTATGTTTGTATATGACTTTGTTTGTACATTGTCTATGTTTGTATATGACTTTGTTTGTACATTGTCTATGTTTGTATATGACTTTGTTTGTACATTGTCTATGTTTGTATATGATTTTGTGTGTACATTGTTTATGTTTGTATATGACTTTGTGTGTATTGTTTATGTTTGTATATGACTTTGTGTGAACATGAATGAGACTTAAATTAAATAATTAGAGACTAATTTGTTAAGACGTTATCTTGCTGTTGAAAATATATACTATCAATATTTTCCAACATAAAATATGTTTATAGCAAAATACTATTTGTCAGCATGTTCTACTTTTGCCACAGCGTTTCCATGAGTCGCTTGCTCCCTAAGCGTCAAAAGGAATCTTCAGGTTCATTTGTCGTCCTCTCTGTTTTTGACTAAGGAAAACGTCCTTTAAACAATTGTAGCCACTCAGCTTCTCTTCAAGGGCCATGACCTCGATTTCGTAAGTTTATTTCATATTAAAATAGATCTTATCAAGAACCTGAAATGTTATGCATACATACACTTGCCAAATTGTATACTTTTTCAAGTTTAGCATTTCTTTCTATCGAGTATTTTGAAGTCGCCTTAATGGGGGTCACACATAACGTTTGATGAACTGATTGGAATTTAACGCCGTTTTAAACCTTTTTTTAAGTCATATCCGATGACGGCGGTATGTGTTTCTTGGCTTTCCACATAAACTGTTAGCCCATTGGAAGGAGACGAATGACGTTTGTCACGCTGACTTTTTTCAAATGTCGAAAAGAATGTTGACCGAGCTGGAGTTCGAACTCACAACCCCCGGACTGACAGCCCGCCTCGATATCGAATGAGCTACCGGATCTCGGCTCATGTACACCTCATATAAAGGTAAATTGGCGTAAACTAGTTAAGCTACAGCTCTAATATTGTTGTCAATATATATATATATATAGGACTTAACTACATGCATACGGACAGTGAAGGCTCTGTTGAGACTTTACGGATGCACAGTGAAGGCTCTGGTGAGACTATACGGCTGCACAGTAAAGGCTCGGGTGAGACTTTACAGATGCACAGTGAAGGCTCTGATGAGACTTTACAGATGCACAGTGAGGGCTATGGTGAGACTTTACTGCTGCACAGTGAATGCTTTAGTGAGACTTTACGGATGCACAGTGAAGGCTCTAGTGAGACTTTACGGCTGCACAGTGAAGGCTCTAGTGAGACTATGCGGATGCACAGTGAAGGCTATGGTGAGACTTTACGGCTGCACAGTGAAGGCTCTAGTGAGACTTTACAGATGCACAGTGAGGGCTCTGATGAGACTTTACAGATGCACAGTGAAGGCTCTAGTGAGACTATGCGGATGCACAGTGAGGGCTATGGTGAGACTTTACGGCTGCACAGTGAAGGCTCTAGTGAGACTTTACGGCTGCACAGTGAAGGCTCTAGTGAGACTATGCGGATGCACAGTGAGGGCTATGGTGAGACTTTACGGCTGCACAGTGAAGGCTCTAGTGAGACTTTACAGATGCACAGTGAGGGCTATGGTGAGACTTTACGGCTGCACAGTGAAGGCTCTAGTGAGACTATGCGGATGCACAGTGAATGCTCTTGTGAGACTATGCGGATGCACAGTGAGGGCTATGGTGAGACTTTACGGCTGCACAGTGAAGGCTCTAGTGAGACTTTACGGCTGCACAGTGAAGGCTCTAGTGAGACTATGCGGATGCACAGTGAGGGCTATGGTGAGACTTTACGGCTGCACAGTGAAGGCTCTAGTGAGACTTTACAGATGCACAGTGAGGGCTATGGTGAGACTTTACGGCTGCACAGTGAAGGCTCTAGTGAGACTATGCGGATGCACAGTGAATGCTATTGTGAGACTATGCGGATGCACAGTGAATGCTCTGTTGTTATAACCGCAAGTTCAATATTATTCTTTAAGTGATGCGCTTCTAGCGATGTTTGGACTATCATTATAATGTATTTGTATTTGCGTAAACTGAAGACTCAACGTCCGTCAACATGTAATCTAGTCCTAGATGTAACTGTTGACACATAAACTAGAATTGTAGTCTAAATAGGTTTTTGTCAATTAGCCTTTTACGATCCCTTTTCGGAGTTTAAATAAACTGCAAATCGATTCCAATATATACAGTGTGGATCTTTAGTGTTCTCTGAACTGGAAATATTATACTTAAGGGTCGCTGGTCGGTTATTTGTCAATCTTTTGTCTTTCGTGATTTATTTTGTTTATACAAGAAAAAGGTAAAACTTTGATAAGTTATGTATTTTGTTATTGGCAGGCAATCTGTGCTGTTTCAAACATTTGTGTTTGTTTTTGTTTAAAGGTTGATGTTTCATTGTTTCAACAATGTTTGACCATATTAACTATCCTTATTTTAGTTATCTCCAATTTTCCATATTTAGTTCAACCATTGTCTCAATTAATGTTCAAACTTGGTTTGTAGGTAACTTATGACCTGCAGATGTGCAGTGCACCATTACCATAACTTTAGCATGCTGTGTTTGGAGTGTGTATCTTTTTTTCCTTCCATGTTCTCACTTATATGACTTTCGCATGCAACACATGCGTTCCGTGAAATGTTCTTGTTCGTTAATGAGTGCTTCTCCAAGATTTTTACTTTGACCGGAGCGACTGACTGTCTGTCCGTCTTTGTTTTAATCCATCCGTCTATCTGTCTGTTACAGTTTGCATTACTGGGTCAAAACGTAGTTTCTGTTTGGCGGTTTCTTTTCAAAATGGTCACACTTATACATTGTGTAAAAGTGTAAACTCCTTTTTTCATATTTTTTCTTCGGCCATTATCTCAATAGATGTTCAATGTATTAATTTCAGACTTGGTGTATAGGAAACTTATGGGCTACAGATGTGCAGTGCAAAAGAAACATGACTCTAGCATGTTTTCGATTGTCTGTCATTTACCAGCACGATTCCAAAATACAGTGTGGATCTTTAGTGTTCTCTGAACTGGAAATATTATATTTAAGGGTCGCTGGTCGGTTATTTGTCAATCTTTTGTCTTTCGTGATTTATTTTGTTTATACAAGAAAAATGTAAAACTTTGATAAGTTATGTATTGGTTATTGGCAGGCAATCTGTGCTGTTTCAAACATTTGTGTATGTTTTTGTTTAAAGGTTGATGTTTCATTGTTTCAACAATGTTTGACCATATTGACTATCCTTATTTTAGTTATCTCCAATTTTCCATATTTAGTTCAACCATTGTCTCAATTAATGTTCAAACTTGGTTTGTAGGTAACTTATGACCTGCAGATGTGCAGTGCACCATTACCATAACTTTAGCATGCTGTGTTTGGTGTGTGTATCTTTTTTTCCTTCCATGTTCTCACTTATATGACTTTCGCATGCAACACATGCGTTCCGTGAAATGTTCTTGTTCGTTAATGAGTGCTTCTCCAAGATTTTTACTTTGACCGGAGCGACTGACTGTCTGTCCGTCTTTGTTTTAATCCATCCGTCTATCTGTCTGTTACGGTTTGCATTACTGGGTCAAAACGTAGTTTCTGTTTGGCGGTTTCTTTTCAAAATGGTGTTCCAAAATACAGTGTGGATCTTACGTGTTCTCTGAACTGGAAATATTATATTTAATGGTCGCTGGTCGGTCGTTTGTCAATCTTTTGTCTTTCGTGATTTATTTTGTTTAAACATGAAAAAGGTAAAACTTTGATAAGTTATGTATTGGTTATTGGCAGGCGATCTGTGCTGTTTTAAACAGTTTTGGTTTTGTTTGTTTAAAGGGTGATGTTTCATTGTTTCAACAATGTTTGACCATATTAACTATGCCATCTATTTTCACCTTACATATGCCACTATACTATCAGCGCTTTCAGCGCTTTGATTCTTAATTATCAAATCGGATCGACAGGAAACATCTGCATGCATTGAACGCAGTAGGTCAGGAAGTGATTACGTCACTAATTGGGCGATATAAATAGGTTTCATTGCACTTCATGTAAAGATTGAACCACATCCGGCCGAAATCCTGCACTTTACATCATCGTTATTGTTTACCAAGTCGTTTACTTACTGATGGAGTAGGTTTTTATATAAGTTTACACGTGAGTAGCGCGTATTGTGGAAAACGATTATAAATACTGCACGATTATGTGTTGATTTCCGTCCCTTTTGTTCGTAATTGTCGATTTAAAAATACGCAGGAAAATGTACACTAAACAAAAGAAAAGGAAAAAATGAAAAAGGTATAATTGAGCCATAACATCCGAAAACTGTGACAAGCGTCATTCGTCTCTCACCAATGGGCCAACAGTCTATTGTGGAAAAGCAGCCAGTTGCTAGGAAAGTATGTTGTGTGGATTACTGGTGTGAGAAAACCAATAAACACATGAGTAGGTGAACTGGCAACCATGATATGACTGAACAATTGTTGAAAACGGCGTTTAACCCCAATCAATCACTCGTCAAAGTCCCAAAGGTCTGATTAGGGGCGTAGCTTGACAATAATCAATGTGTAGGTCGTCTCGTGAGAAAATCAACATTGTGGACTCTGCGTAAAGTATCGACCCGGATCAGCCTAAGCATGCCACACAGGCGTATCCGGATATACACTTTTGACCTCTTGTGGATTTTCTGTTTCAGGAATCACTACTTTATCTATCCCCCTTAGACGGAATGTGTCGGCCGGATCAGTCGGCGCCGGACCAAACCGGTATTTAGCATTCTCTAATTTCACTTTCAAACAAGTTCAAAATACTAAAAGAAATCAAATCAATCATTTCCAGTGCATCCTATACACATTCACAATGCATTTAAACTCAATGTCATAAATTCAATACATTCTGGTGATGGTATACACTCATTTCTAGGCAAACAAAGTTTTTTTAGGGACTATAGCAAGTCAGCGGATGTATTTAGCGTAATTTGACCTTTACAAGGATTAGGAATACCTTATGTATGTACTTATGGAAGCTCTTTCGGGAGTTTAGCCATAGCTGCTTCGATAGTACATTCTATCACAGGCGTCCAAATTTCTATCACAGCAAAAAATGCGGAAAATCACAAAATACCTCGTTAAAATACTCAAAAACCCTCTCTTTATTGTCTATACGCTTTGATCAAAATGATCGTAATGGTAATTTGGGGAATCCCGCACGTGTTACTATAAATAGCCCCTCTATACGTCCATATAGTGTAATAATAATGACAAGGTGTGCAACGGCATTTTACCTCCATGCTCGATTCGGGCAATAGTTTCCGCAGAAAAACGTTTAAAACGACCTGGTTCCAGGTAGAGACAGGTTCATAAATGTTATTTCCCATGATCCACCACATCATTATTTACGCCGACGTTTTTAAGCTTAATGTTCATTATATTTGGAAATTTGCAGTTGTCCGCCATATAGAGAGACCTTTTGAGTATTTTAACGAGGTACTGTGTGTTTTTTCCGCATTTGTTGCTGTAATAGAAACTCGGACGCCTGTGCTCATATATTGTATATGTATTTCAAAATATGACAAAACGTTTATAAAAGAATCACGTAGTACATCATAGTGTTTCTGTACGTGCAACAAGTAAAGCAGAGCTTAAAATCTAGTTTTATACGAACTTATTAAAAACAAACGTTCATTATTAGGATAGAGATAGGTCGGTATATTGGGGAAACGAGTACAATCTCGTACATCTTTATTCTGCAACAGTTCAGAAACAGAGACAGAAACACATTCAGTGATTTCATGTGATTTTTACAGGGGATAACGATTCGACATATTATCGATAAAGACGATTTTAACCCTTTCCCTCATATGGACGCTTTCTGACGCCTCTGCAGCAGACGGCTTTTTGAAAACATAGTGACAAAAGAAGAAATTGCTCAAAACGAGCAATTTCTCCTTTTGCCACAATGTTTTCCACTTTAAGTCATAGGTTATCCATTTAATTTTAATTATAGAGATTTTCTATTTCTTGACAAAATATGTTTAAAGTCGTCTGCTGCAGAATTGTAGTACGGGTTGTCATTATTAATACACTATATGGACGTATAGAGGGGCTATTTATAGTAACACGTGCAGAATCCCCCGTATTATTAGTCGCCGGGCAGAAGCCCGCGACTTCTATTTTTAATAGCTTTTCGGAAATCACATGGGAGGGCGGCTTATTATTAGAAAGAAACAAATCTAGATGATTTGAACATATTACAATTGTGGTTGTTTACGAACACTAATAAATGACACATCTAAAATGAAATAAATATTCCGATTTTTTAATGTTTGCAGTTTTTATTTGTTTGGAACAAACAAATTTAGTTACTGCAATTCTGAAGCCTTATTTGTTTGGAACAAACAAATTTAGTTACTGCAATTCTGAAGCCGTTCGTCTTATGGAAAAGTCCATGAATTTCATACGCGTGAAAGTAGTACTCAATACTTGCTCTTATATTTCAAATGTATCACGATATTTGAAATAATGATATATTTATATCGTCTTTGTTTTCTTATGTGGTTCTTATATTCAAAGAGAATTGGAAATAAAATGAAACATTGTATTTTAAAACATGGACGCGGAGAGATTTATAAATCTCAATGAGTGAACTGCTACAGGGAGAACTATTTCCGATTTAAGCTCCAGATACGGTATTTGAATTTTCAATCACGCATTGAAAATGTAGATAAAAACAGAATTGAAAATATTTTCTTTGTGCCTTGTCGGCCATATAAATATAGTATAAAGAATTAAAAAATAAATATGTGCGTCTTAAAATGCATTTAAAATGAGAGTAACACATTTGCAGAGAAATCGTGATCGTCGAATTCTATTTATAAATACGACGGTATGGGGGGAGGGTCTCAAGTGCGGACGCGATCTGCGGACAAATACATTATAGAGGGAAAATGCGGACAAATGCAATATAGAGGGAAAATGCGGACGCTATAGAATATAGAGCAAATCTGCGGACGCTATGATTTGTTGTAAAAAATGTTTAATTAAAGATGGGCAAATGTGTATAATTTGTTAACATATGATCATATCCGGGGTTTTCTTTTTAAATATATAATGTGTTTGATTGCTTTTATCAGTGATATAGATTAACCCAAAAATCGAGATCATGCTGAAATGGAATCTCTTTGTGAAGTATTTTAACGACTTTCCTCTTTATATCATATCTATAGATATCAATAACGAGAATTGATGGATTGATTTTCCGACAAGTAAATGTCTTTTGACGCATCTGCAGCGGACGAAATTTGAAAACATTGCAAGAATAGAATAGGTTGCTAGTAACTAGCCATAGGTTTTGCTTCAATTATATCCTCTCCTTTACAATCGATTGAAGGGTCATGGGTTCTAGTTATTGTTTGGCATCTTCATTTTCTACTTTGTAACTTTCAATAGTTTTTCCATGTGCCATACTACGAGGCAAATGATCCATGCAACATTCTATTCTGTAGGGTACTTGGAAGGGGCAGAACAATATAAATAACAAATAAACAATAAGTATATATATATATATACAACACTGTTTCTAGTAATTATATATATATACAACAATAATACTAATCTATAACAAATAAGTTAAATGTTTTTTTCTTGCTGTGTAAACAGTAAAAAGCAACATATATTGAAAACATTGTGGGAAAAGGAGAATTTGCTTATTTAAACAATTTCTTAATTCCCATAACCTTTCTTTACCGTCGTATAAACCAAATTTGTATTTGAAGGCTGTTATAAGTAAAAAACTTAAATGTTGCCAATTTAATCACATATCTTATCCTTATAATAGCCAAATAATTAACAAAAGTTACAATTAAAGTTCCGCATCTGTTGTCAACATATCCACCGGTGCATTAACACAAGATTTGTGAAACCAACTGTGCATATATCACATTGTACCATGACGGTATCGACACATCCCGGCAAGTTACAAATACATAAATGTATATGATAGGTTTATTGGGAAAAGGGGTTACATTTATAATTTGTTTGGAATGACACTCGTACACAATGGTAATTAACAGTGAATGGTCACGCATCCTTAATTAATTTGGTAAGCTTAAACACCCTTTAAAGGAAACAGCGGCCAGCTTAGGTGTATACTGTAGAGTAAAATGCGGACGGCAAAGGTATTTTTCTTGGTTTTCTCTGGAGCATTTAATCCTTTTATAATGCAAATGAATTTAAAAGCCTCTGAAGTCTGAAGCATGTTTCTTTTAAAGTGCTCATATAAATATTAGTACTGCCTTTTTCCACAATATTTTCTACATGATTTCAATTACTCTTTCATTTGGATAGATGTTTCTTTTTTTTAGCTCACCTGAGCACGAAGTGCTGAAAGTTAGTTATTGTGATCTCCTTTTCTTCTACCAAACTGATTGGCAGATTTTCAAATTATTTTAAAGAAGTGTTCCTTGGCCGCCAGGGAGCGGGGCTTTTTTGCCTTATATGGCTATAGTGTAAACTCAAAAAAATCTTCTCCTCCAAAAGTGTCAAGCCGATTTTCAAATAATGTTGTAGAAATGTTCCTAGGGTGACCCTCTATCAGATTCCTTCCAGCCAAGTTGATTGGTCGAAAAACATGGCCGCCAGCGGGCGGGGCTTTTTTGCCTAATATGGCTATAGTAAAAACTTGAAAAATCTTCTCCTCCGAAAGTGTTTGGCCAATTTTCAATTCTTTTTGTAGAAATGTTCATTGGGAGACCATCTATCAGATTCCTCCAAGCCATGTTGATTGGTCTAAAAACATGGCCACCAGGGGGCAGGGCTATTTGGCCTTATATGGCTATAGTGAAAACTTGAAAAATCTCTTGTTAAGCAGGAAGCTTTTGAGTAAGATTTTAGAAAACCCTTGGTCAATTGTGATTTTTTTTGTAACACAAATTGGTAAATACTTAAATGAGTGAGTAGGGGCCATAATGGTTATCCATTTTTATGCCCCCGGAATCACCGATTCGGTGGGCATCTAGTTTTTTGGCCTGTCTGCACGTCTGCACGTCTGTCTGCACGTCTGTCTGTCTGACTGTCTGTCTGCACGAAAACAACTTTAACCTTGACCACTACTTTTGAACCATAACAGGTACGGCTACCATATTTCACATGTGTATTTCTTGTGACATGACCTTTCTGTCAGTACCAACATTTTTGACCTTGCGACCTTGACCTTTGACCTAGATGTTGCCATTCTCGAAAAAAACTTTAACCTTGGCCATTACTTTTGAACCATAACAGGTAAGGCTACCATAATTCACATGAGTATTCCTTGTGACAGGACCTTTCTGTCAGTACCAACATTTTTGACCTTGCGAATTTGACCTTTGATCTTGTTGTTGCCATTCTCGAAAAAAGACTTTAACCTTGGCCATTACTTTTGAACCATAACAGGTACGGCTACCATATTTCACATGTGTATTCCTTGTGACATGACCTTTCTGTCAGTACCAACATTTTTGACCTTGCGACCTTGACCTTTGACATAGATGTTGCCATTCTCAAAAAAAACCTTTAACCTTCACCACTACTTTTGAACCATAACAGGTAAGGCTACCATATTTCACTTGTGTATACCTTGTGACATGACCTTTCTGTCAGTACAATTTTTTTTCACCTTGACCTTTGACCTAAATGTTGCCATTCTCGATAAAAACTTTAACCTTGACCACTACTTTTGAACCATAACAGGTACGGCTACCATATTTCACATGTGTATACCTTGTGACATGACCTTTCTGTCAGTACCAACATTTTTTACCTTGCGACCTTGACCTTTGACCTAGATGTTGCCATTCTCGAAAAAATACTTTAACCTTGACCACTTCTTTTGAACCATAACAGGTACGGCTACCATATTTCACATGTGTATACCTTGTGACATGACCTTTCTGTCAGTACCAAAATTGTTCAACTTGCGACCTTGACTTTTGACCTAGATATTGCCATTCTCGAAAAAAAATTAACATTGACCACTACTTTTGAACCATAACAGGTACGGCTACCATATTTCACATGTGTATTCCTTGTGACATGACCATGTATCAGTACCAACATTTTTCACCTGGCGACCTTGACCTTTGACCTAGATGTTACCATTCGGGGGCATCAGTGTTTCACAAACACATGTCTTTTGAAACTTGGAAATTAAATATAATATTCACATGTATGTCTCATGATTTATTTTTTATAGACAACTAAAATGCCATTTAATTTTAACGGATGCGTCATTTATTCTTTTACCCGAAGTTGTAATATTTATAAACAATGCAGTTTATAAATCACACATCTATGCAAATGCAAATGTTTGAACAGTTTTATGTACCCAAACAAATTCAGTGCCTTCAGCGCTTTGATTTTTATTTCACTCGCAATTAAGTTTTTTGTCTTATTTACGAAGACAAAAGTGGTCCCTTCAAGACGTGAACCAACACCCCCTAATGCAGACTCTTATGTGTCATCATTGAGGTCAATTTCGGATTCTCATTTTAATAGCAATTTTAACTTACTAAATGTTGTTTTCATGTTCAAAGAGATGTCTTGATTTGTGTAGAATTCATTTAATAATGTTAATCCATGAATATCTAAAGTAGGAACTGTTTCTAAGCTAAATATAGACCCTATTCTGTTGTGTAGTTTCGTGACCTTTAACATCGATTTTCGCGCATGCGCATTTCGATATGAAAAAGCGAGTGATATTATTTTATTTTAGACAAGTACAAGACGAATGTTTGACGCAAAGCGTCAAAGAGAAGCCGCAATATTTCGTTGTACATGTAGAAATAAGAAAAAAAGAACATTTTTAAATCCACAAACAATAGAACAATTTAAACTGTAGACGGTAATGCTGATATATTTCTCCTTTTGAAGACTTTTGTTTTCTTCAAATTACCTCCCTTTAAAGCAATACCAGGATATTTACCTTGTGATTCGAATAAGATTGACAAACATTGAAATTATATGAATGAATACTATTATTTAAATAAGTTACAACAGCAAAATTAAATTTAAGCCAAGATAAATGTGTACACATTTCGTTAATTTTTTATAGATACCCTAATGTATAGGTATGAATATAAAATTTATAAGCAAATGTTTGAATAGACTAAGGAAAGTCAAGAATACATAAATAAATCAATGCAGTCTTTTCCGGCGACATTGATGCCTTGCATCAACTTTCTCTTGTTACGATAATTTTTATCACAGCGTATAGACAATATAGAGAGACTTTTTGAGTTATTTAACAAGGTATTGAGTATTTTTTCCGCATTTTTTGCTGTGATAGAAATGCGGACGCCTGTGATTCTATATTTAAGTGCTTGACGTGCATACTATTCCCAAGTTGGGTCATTATATGGCTAGGTTAACGTTATTTTTTTTTATCACATGGCAATGCTTGTATCCTATTTAATATACCCATTACGTATTTCTTTATAATTATGTAACATGTTTAATATAACATGACCGATTCACTATTTTTGTATTCATCCGCGAATACAAAATGGCCGATAACCTGTATCCGGTAAACACTAACGTCACGATAGATGGACGTGGTAAAGGGACCATCATCGGTCATACAAATATTTTTGTTATGATAAGTTACAGTTTATTTAGTATTACATGTTGGGACTATTTTCTGACCGGGAAAACCCCGATTTTCTTTTTTTGTTTCGTCATGTGATAAAAAGAATCTCGCTTAATAACAAATTTCTTGAACTCATGTCAGATCTTATATATCTCGACTTAGTCCTGTAGTTAGGTATTGCATACAATTTTGTCGTTTGTTTACTCTTTCGGTATAATTTTATTGAAACACATTTGCTGAGTTGATGCTGTTTGATTTATAGACAGGATCGAAAGATATTTAGTCTAATACGTACATTCGTCGATTTACCTATCGCCAACCGATTTGTTTTTGTTTTTAACAATTGTTGCCGATGAAACGCAAATTAAGCTGAACATGATATATTCGACCCTTTCACACATACAATAAATCTGCAGCAGAAGACTTTGAAATTATCTAGGCAAAAACACGGACTATTTAAATGAAAAAAATACTTATTGAAGGGAGTAAAACACATTATTTTAAACAATTTCTCTTTTTATCGCAATATTTTCAAAAGACGTCTGCTACAGAGGCGTCAGAAAGCGACAAATAGGGAGGGAAATAGGATAATTAACCTTGTTACGATAGCGTTTTTCTTTCTTTCTATTTTTAGAGCCATTTCAACAACAACGTTATCTTATCTGTTATGATTATGTAAATCCTATCCCTCATATAGACGCTTTCTGACGCCTCTGCAGCAGACGGCTTTTCAAAAACATAGTAACAAAAGAAGAAATTGTTCAAAACGAGCAATTTCTCCCTTTGCCACAATGTTTTCCATTTTCGTTCATAGGTTATCCATTCAATTATAGAGATTTTCTATTTTTTGACAAAGTTCAAAGTCGCCTGCTGCAGAAGTGTCGTATGAGGGAAAGGGTTAATCAAATAACGCTACTACCCTTTCCAGAATAGTTTATCAACTTTAGTAGACGATTATTACTGTAGGGAGAAACATTGACGAAGAACACATCTTCATCTTCTTTTCAACACAAAATTAAGATAACGCTACTTTTATCTTTAATAAGATTGAGGAGAAACTGATTACATGTACCGTGGGTGGATTCAGATCATAGTGTTGTCTTATTCCAATGCTCTAAGTTTGATTAGACACAATCATCATTGCATGACGAATACAGGTCATTATAAGCACAATGTCTCGTTTTGCCACAATGATTTCAAAAGTCGTCTGATGCAGAGGCGTCAGAAAGCGTCTATATGTGGGAAAGGGTAAATGTGGAAACGTGTTACAATGAGACGTGACTCGTGTGCAATCTGAGTGTTCTGTACGTTATCATTTTACCTATCGTGTGGATATATAGAGAAAGATGGGTATGTTAACGTGTATATTGTATAGTCTTAGTTTATGTTAGCCCTTTCCCACATATAACACATCTGCAGCAGCAGACGACTTTGAAAGCATACGTCCACAAAAACATGAAAAATCTCTATAAATAAAAGTATATTTATTTAACAAAGTTTGAAAACATTGTGGCAAATGTAGAAAATGTTCACCATGAGCAATTTCTCCATTTGCCTCAATGTTTTAAAAGTCATCTGCTGCAGAGGCGTCTCTATTTGGGAAATGGGTAAACCCTCATAGCTAGGAAATACTAAATAATGACTTAATATGGAACGAACCCACCTACATAACTGATATTTATCATGTATGATACTCTAAGAAGTTCTAGGAATCCGCCGTGGTCGAGTGGTTAGCGTCGGGGATTTGAAACCGGGTGTCCCGGGTTCGATCCCGAGTCGCGGCGCTGTGATCACGGTGAAGTGCCCTTGGGTAAGGCACATATTCTAGCCTAGTACTGGTTTGTTTACCCAGGGATCATGAATAAGTGAACTGTCGCCGTAATATAACTGAAATAATGTTGAAAGCGGCGTAAAACACCAATAAAACAAAATCTAACAAGTTTTAGTTCGACATACATAGTACAATAGATGGTGCTCAATAGCCTTATATTTGACCAACTTTCTTTCCGACGTTGACAGAAGTCAATACGAACCACCAATTAGCTATCAGTCTATGTGGAAAAGAGAGCCAGTTGCTTGGAGAATCTGTTTGTGTGGAGTACTGGTACACACATGAGTTAGTGAACTGGCGGCCATGAAATGACTGAAAATTGTTGAAAAACAACGTCAAACCCCAACCAATCAATAGCAGTATATATAAGTTAGATAGTGGCACATTGATATTAATTTTGATAAAGGTTAAACTATCTAGTTTAAGACACAGACATTTAGTACTTTAAGTTTGTAAAGGATTGATTGATTGATTGATTTGGGTTTAACGCTTTTAATAATTTCTCAGTCATATCACGGCGACCAGTTCAACTACTCATGCATTTCCTGGTTTTCTCACACCAGTACACCACACAGCAATCTTCCGAAGTAACTGGCTGCTTTTCCCCATAGACATTAGCCCAGTGGTAGAAGACGAATGACGCATGTCGCAATGACTTTTGTCAAACGTCGGAAAGAAAGTTGGCCGAGCCGGGATTCGAACTCACAACTCACAACCCCTTGGATTGACAGCCAGCGACGTTACCGACTGAGGTCCCGGGACTCGGCTAAGTAAAGGATAGTACTGAAAAGTGTTCATGTTCTCATATCCCCCACGTTGTTATGATAAATTAACCCTTTCTCACATACAGACGCGTTCTGATGCCTCTGCTGCAGACGTCTTTTGAAACATTGCGACAAAAGGTGAAATTCCTCATGATGAGCAATTTCACCTTTTGCCACAATGTTTTCAATTCGATTTGGTTATTATACTATCTTTTATGGACATTTTCGATGTTTTTAAGTAAATGGTTTTTAAAGTCGTACGCTGCAGATTGTTGTACATGTATGTGGGAAAGGCTTAACACTTGATGCGTTCGTTATTCAACCTCCATATTTACGTTCATGCTTTGACAGTGCAAGCAAGAGCAAATTGTATCATAACATAGTTACCACGACTACACCAATTATCTCCCTTGTCTGTCGCCACAAATATGGTGAGCATTATTAGATTGATTGATTGGGGTTTAACGCCGTTTTCAACAATTTCTCAGTTATATCACGGCGGCCAGTTCACCTACTCATGCATTTCCTGGTTTTCTCACACCAGTACTCCACACAACAATCTTCCCAAGCAACTGGCTGCTTTTCCCCATAGACATTAGCCCATTGGTTGAAGACGAATGACGCATGTCGCATTGACTTTTGTCAATCGTCGGAAAGAAAGTTGGCCGAGCCGGGATTCGAACTCACAACCCTTGGATTGACAGCCCGCGTCGCTACCGACTGAGTTACCGGGGCTCGGCGAGCATTATTAGAGAACATATTTAAAATAAATGTGATAATTAGGAAAACACCAAAGAATTCGAGTTTGACAACCATATCTCGGTGACGCCTTTGTATGATCTGATTATATCGACTTCTTGATTTAATGATTTTTGCACATGCAATTGTTTAATTAAATTAATTATATCTAATATTTCTCTATTCAACATTTGCCTATCAAAATGGCCGACAAGGGAGATAATTAGTGTTGTTGCTGGAACTACACATCCTTGTCACGCATTGGTTTTTCGGTATCGAATCGATTTGTGATTTGTTTGAATGGTGTTTACGTCGTTTTCAACACTGTTCAGATATGAGCCGTATCCCGAGAAAACCAACATTATGGTATCTGCGTAATGTATCGACCCGGATCAGCTTCAGCATGACGCACAGGATTACCCGGACATACACATTTCGCCTCCTGTGGATTTTCTGTTCCAGGAATCATTACTCTATACATCTATCCACATAAGACGGAATGTGTCGGCCCGGATCAGTCTGGATCAGTCAGCAGATGCCATAATGTTGGTTTTTTCACGGGACCGCTCATATGCAACCCTGTACAATTTCCCACGGACATGTTCATATATACAGAGGTATACACCGCTGCAATTTTGTTGACGTTGTTGGAGTTTTAAGCCATTTTCAAGATATTTACAGTTATCTGCCGGCGACTTACAATTATCCATTGACAAATACTGATACACCTTGTTCAAGAGCACTATACCATGACCGCCATGCTTAAGGATCAAATCCGGAACGCTCGATCCCACAGTCCAAAACACTACTGCTATATTATTGTTTTTATTGGGACAGGTAAAGAAACCAATACCGACGGGGAGGTTATTGAGAAGGCCCTGTTCATCATCAAATATATAGGTGTGTTTTACTGCCTGTCATCCCTTGGATGTCTGGGATGTGGGCTAATGACGCTGTGGTTTGCTCAGACCCGCGTTGAATTTCCGTTCAGTGTGGCATCTGGTGTGTGGACAGGAATCAACGTAAGTGTTAATAATAAGCCTTTCCCTACGTACACCAAATATGAAGCTAACGAACACTATATAAAGACTATGAAAATGTAATTATTGAAACCATTGTGACACTATGAAATGTGTAGGTGTTAATCATAGGTAAATCATAGGTCAGAGTGTGTTTCACTCGTTGGAACTATTTTGTCTCATTAATTAATGCAAGCGGAATGTTGTTCGTGATCGGTCGAACCAATAAAATCAGTTTAGGTTACAATACACCAAACAAAATCCTTCTTTGTTTCCATGTAAATCGACCAGTTTCAGTCTTCGATTGACACACTTTCTAAGCGTTTCTCATGCAGAACACCATTTATCATTGAAAATAGTTACCTCCTAGCTTTAAAACAATCCAAAAAAAATGTGGGGTCATGCATTATGCAAGAAAGAACTCACCAGGCGAAAATGGTAACCGTCATTTTGGACCAAATCGGGCCCGGACAAAACCGGTGTTTAGCATTCTCTACTTCCACTTTCAAACAAGGTCAAAATACTAAAAGTGATGAAATCAATCATTTTCAGTGCATCCTATACACATTCATAATGCATTTAAACTCAATGTCATATATTCAATACATTCTGGTGATGGTATACACTCATTGCTACGCAAACAAAGTTTTCTTTTTAGGGACTATAGTACTAGTATAGTATAGTATAAACAATAACCGATTTTCGCGGAGGAATTCAATTGTGAAGCTTTGTTGCAGCCGTAAGTCGACTTTTCGAAAGCAGGCTAGGAATGGGATAGGGGCGAAAAGCACCTATCCCAAAAATAGGAGTTTCAAATATACTCTTAAACTGTGATTGTCAAAATGCGTCATTGTAACTTTAACATCGACCCCTTCCCCAAACTAACAAACAACAAACAAACATTAAACAACACTGTGAGCAAAAAGGATAACCCTGACGAAGCCGATATTATGTACATTAACTATACCGTCCTACCTGGGGAAGAGAACAATCTGGTCTTTATTGACAGGTGGTCTTTTTTACAGGTTCCTTTATGCAGAAAACAAGTAATTAGGAAAATATAAATGTAGTTGCCGGGGAATTGCTAAACAAAGGTAGTCTTTAGCACAGGTTTCACTGTATAGTGTTGTATTTGTCGTTGTCTTTCCCGACCAGGATCGGTCAACCGTTGTCAACGGAGTAAGATGCTATATACGCATAACCGTCTCCATTTTTTCGCAATAAGTTCACTGTTTCATTTGAAGTACGCATGATATCAAATGTCTTAGCAGTTTGAAAGTTCCTGTCTAGAGGTTTGATGCTACATTAACATGTTCCCACAAACAACAAAACTGTAGCAGAAATAATTGAGCAATTTCTTCTTTTGTCATAACGTTTTCAAAAGTCGCTAGCTTCAGAAGGGTTAACTGATCTCTGTTTTATGTATCGATGGGGGCAATTGATGGATTGATTGATTGGTGTTTAACGCATCTTTTAACAACTGTTAAATTATAGCACGGCGCTTCCTGAGTAAGTTACCAGTACTACTGGTCCATTTATCCTGACACCAGCCAGTCAGTCGTAGTGCAAACCCCGCAACCATGAGCGCCAAGGAGGGTAGACATTAGTCCGATGTTTAAAGCCGGGGATCGAGCCAACGACCTCCCGTACCCGAGGCTGACTCTCAACCGATTAACCAACGAGTGGGCTTATTTAAGGTTACGGTATCGTTCTAACGTAACAGCATATCTCATGTCTAACGTCAAATACATGTAGGGGCTGAATATTCAGGAAAAAGTGAAACGGAATGCACAGCAAGCTCTGTATATTATCTAAATGAAAACTATATACACTTCGTTTGTTTCGTTCCCTACATAATTCACCATGCTTCGGTTTGCATTATACATTGAGGGAATTGGATCAGCGAGTGTTAACTTTAAAGAATTATAGGCCGCTGGTTATAAATTATATTACAATACAAACGAAACACAGTGGCACTTGAAATTAACCCTAACTTGCTTAAACATTTATTAAATTAGCCAATAAAATCGACATGCCTCGAAATTTATAAATAAAGGCACTCTGTGCTCATAATTCGTACTCAAACTGTGCAATCTGAAGGCGTATTTGTAAGCACAGAGAACGTTTTAACCCTTTCCCCCATACGACAATTATGCAGCAGACGACTTTGAACATATTTTGTCAAAAAAGGGAAAATCTCTATAATTTAATGGATAACCTATGACCAAAAGTGGGAAACATTGTGGCAAAAGGAGAAATTGCTCGTTTTGAGCAATTTCTTCTTTTGTCACTATGTTTTCAAAATGCCGTCTGCTGCAGAGGCGTCAGAAAACGTATATATGAAGTTAGTCACTATGTTTTCAAAATGCCGTCTGCTGCAGAGGCATCGGAAAGCGTCTATATGAGGGAAAGGGTTAATTAATTAAGAGTATTTTAAAAGTTTATCATAGTCAACATTGATAGCTTCTTGTTTAATTAATCTGTGAACCCTTTGCCTAATGCGTCTACGCATTAAACGAACCGACAATAACGAACGTTTGCTCTAGATGAGAAAATTATACCTGTGCCACAATGTGTTCTACTCTATTCAATGAATTTACTTATATTTATAGAGGTTTTCAATATGTTAGTACATTGTACATGTTTTCAAAGGCGCACGCTATATATATTTGTTGTATGTGGGAAAGGGGGTAAAACGTCAGTAAGAGAAAGAAACTCCAAAGATGGAAACAGCTGTAGCATGAATTCAACATTAGACAAGTTCAGCGATACTTATGATTGATTGATTGATTGATTGATTGAGTGATTGATTGGGATTTAACGCCATTTTCAACAATTGTTCAGACATATCAAGGCGACATATCAGTTGTTCACCTACCTTCATGTGTGTCCTGGCTTTCTCACACCAGTACTCCACACAACATTTTTTTCCAAGCAACTGGCTGTTTTTCCACATAGACTGTTAGCCCATTGGTGGAAGACGAATAACGCTAGTCACAATGACTTTTGTCAAACGTCGGAAAAAATGTTGGCCGAGCTGGGGTTCGAACTCACAACCCCTGGATTGACAACTCTAGTCTACCGACTGAGCTAAAATATGAGCCGTTCCGAGAGAAAATTAACATTATGGACTTTGCGTAAAGTATCGACCCGGATCAGTCTAAGCCATCCGCGCAGGCTAACCCGCACATACACTTTTCGCTTCCTGTAGTTTTCTGTTTCGGGAATCATTACTCTATCAACCTGACACGGAATGTGTCGGAATGTGTCGGCCCGGATTAGCCTGCGCGGACTGCGGACTGCGCAGGCTAATCCGTTATCGATACTTTACATCGAGTCCATAATGTTGGTTTTCTCGTGGAAGCTCATATAATAAAATGTAATGCATATGGTTAAAACACTAATCGAATTAGCTACGCCAGACAACGGAAACAATTGTTATCACGTAGATTTGCAGCCATTGCATGTGTAAGCGCTTTAACCCTTTCCCTCATATAGACGCTTTCATAGGTTATCCATTCAATTATGGAGATATTCTCTGTTTTGACAAAATACGTTCAAAGTCGTCTGCTGCAGAATTGTCGTATGAGGGAAAGGGTTAAAACTTGCATACGCAATTTGAAGCATCTGCAGCAGTCGTCTTTTGAAAACATTGTGATAAAAGGACAAATTGCTCAAAATGAGCAAGTTCTCCTTTTGCAATACTGTATTCAACTCTATATAACAAATAATCTTTTATATTAAGGGAGTTTCAATATTTTATCCTGAGGGTTTCAACATCTGCTGCAGATTTGTGGTAAAGGGTTAAACGAGTCTGTCCATAGACTGGCTCTCCATTTTTGTTTTAAATATTTGCTGTTCGGTTAAATGTAGATTTTAGTATTGCCACAGTCTCTGAAAAAAAACACCCAGGAAGTGTAACCCCGTGCAATTAGTTACTCGTTACATATACAAAGATATATTTAGATTGTTTCAAGGTTGTCAAAACGAAGTTGCGATACGTTATATAATAGAACAATGACGAAGTCGAGATATGTTATAGAATAAAACAATAAAAAACTTGAGATATGTTATAGAATAAAACAATAAAGTAGTTGAGATATGTTATAGAATAAAACAATAAAGTAGTTGAGATATGTTATAGAATAAAACAATAAGGTAGTTGAGATATGTTATAGAATAAAACAATAAAGTAGTTGAGATATGTTATAGAATAAAACAATAAGGTAGTTGAGATATGTTATAGAATAAAACAATAAAGTAGTTGAGATATGTTATAGAATAAAACAATAAAGTAGTTGAGATATGTTATAGAATAAAACAATAAGGTAGTTGAGATATGTTATAGAATAAAACAATAAAGTAGTTGAGATATGTTATAGAATAAAACAATAAGGTATAAAGTAGTTGAGATATGTTATAGAATAAAACAATAAAGTAGTTGAGATATGTTATAGAATAAAACAATAAGGTAGTTGAGATATGTTATAGAATAAAACAATAAAGTAGTTGAGATATGTTATAGAATAAAACAATAAGGTAGTTGAGATATGTTATAGAATAAAACAATAAGGTAGTTGAGATATGTTATAGAATAAAACAATAAAGTAGTTGAGATATGTTATAGAATAAAACAATAACGTAGTTGAGATATGAAGCCCGTCTGCAGCAGACGGCGTTTTTAAAACATGTCGACAAAAGAAGAAATTGCTCAATTTTTTTTTTCCGGGTATGTTTTCAAAGTCGTCTGCTGCAGATTTGTTGTGTGTGGGAAAGGGTTACGGTTGGGTTTCTGGACGCACCACTCAACTGTGAGTATACTACGATTATTCTAGCCGATTATTTCTTACAGACGCTTGCGATATTCATTCTTGGCTGCCGTATTGTGAAACGGTTCTCCGTGTCTGATCCTGAACACACCCGATGTCAAGTGAGTGCAAGTTATAGCTATCTCATTTCTCTCTACCATCTCACGAACACACCCGATGTCAAGTGAGTGCAAGTTATATCTATCTCATTTCTCTCTACCATCTCACGAACACACCCGATGTCAAGTGAGTGCAAGTTATATCTATCTCATTTCTCTCTACCATCTCACAAACACACCCGATGTCAAGTGAGTGCAAGTTATATCTATCTCATTTCTCTCCACCATCTCACGAACACACCCGATGTCAAGTGAGTGCAAGTTATATCTATCTCATTTCTCTCTACCATCTCACGAACACACCCGATGTCAGCAAGTTATATCTATCTCATTTCTCTCTACCATCTAACGAACACACCCGATGTCAAGTGAGTGCAAGTTATATCTATCTCATTTCTCTCTACCATCTCACGAACACACCCGATGTCAAGTGAGTGCAAGTTTTATCTATCTCATTTCGCTCTACCATCTCGCGCAATTCAAACAATATAAGGTATACATTTGGTTTTTGTGGTATTGTACGCCGCTTTCAACAAGTGTAGTTATACCACGAAGAGTCCTGGGTAAGTTTTTAACCCGTTTTTAAACGCTTTCTGACGCCAGCTTTTTGAAAACATAGTGACAAAAGAAGAAATTACTCAAAACGAGCAATTACTCCTTTTTGCCACAATGTTTTACACTTTTAGTCGTAAGTTATCCCAGAGACATATATAAACACATGTGTTTATATGTCTCTGTGTTTATATGCCTCTGGTTATCCATTCAATTATAGAGATTTTCTATTTTTTGACAAAATATGTTTAAAGTCGTCTGCTGCAGAATTGTCGTATGAGGGAAAGGGTTAAAACGTTACTGGTTCATTACTCCTGATAACAGCGAGTCAGTCATAATGCTAGCTAACTAACTCTATCAACCCAAGCGCCAACGATGGGAAATTATTACTTAAATCTTTAAAGTATTCTGTATGACCAATCAGGGATCGAACCCGCGACCTTCCGCATCATAGAAGGACGCTTTACCACTACACCAACGAGGCCGAGTATAAACAAAGAATGCTTAATCTATATTAATCTTGTTCATTTAATATCGAAAGCGAAACAAGATTTCAGTTCATATTTGGAAAAAAGTTTCCTTGAAATCAAGTCAGGAGTTGCTCAGAAATAGCCCAGACAAAAGCAGAACGGATTTTCCTATGTCATATTATATAGAAATTAAAAGGGCAATAACTCTATGAAATATCATTGAACCGGAACATGGTAATAATATGCCCACCTCCTTTCGTTAGTGAAGCTTCCGATAAAGTTTCATTGAATTCATGTCAGTAGTTACTGATAAATAGCCCGGACAAAAGCGGGACGGACGGACGAGGACACGAACGGACAGACGAATGGACGAACGAAGCGGCGACTTAATGCTCATCCCGGACTAAGGGCTAAAATAAAATGTCACCAGCAATAGCAGGGGAAAACTTTGGAATACTTTTTACAATCAACACAAAAATGCTTTGCAAATTTTAAAAAGATCGAACATTTGTCTCTTTGGTTTTTTAAAAGCATTAACATATTGTTATTTAAATGCGCTTTCAACTCTTTTAGGATTAATGCACTTAATTCGTTGAGCTCGCCTCTAATACAGATGGCAGCCTATTACACCTGCACCATCATGGATAAAACAGTTTATTATACATGTACCATCTGAATCATCTCACCTTTATTTAATACAGGCGACGGCTTAATATGTATGAACCATCGTGAATTTATCCTTTGTATTTGATACATACAACAGCTTATTATGCATGAACCATCATGGATCTAACCTTTCTATTTAATACAGGTGACAGCTTATTATGCCTGAACCATCATGTATCTATCCTTTCTATTTAATACAGGTGACGGCTTATTATGCATGAACCATCATGGATCTAACCTTTCTATTTAATACAGGTGACGGCTTATTACACCTGCACCATCATGAATCTCGCATTCAGCTCACTTCACATAGCTTTTTCTGCAGTCGGGTACCAGTACTGTAAACAAGAGATGAAGACCGGGGAACAACAATGTCCTGAGTACGAAATACCACGTCTTATGCTAATGGGAGGCTTTAGTATGGCTTTCGGCATGGTCATCTTCTCCCTTTCACTGTTTGGAACGATTTATATTTCGACGGGCAGACGACTTAAAAAATTGACTGGAAGTCATGCGACAGGATGTGAATATTTTCGAGACTGTTAAGTACAAAACAATTGCTGCATTTAAGTTTGAAAATTGATAACTTGAACGAGAAAGAAGGACTAAGACGTTGAAGTAAATATAGGCAATAAAGCAACACATTTCTATTGTTCTTTATTTTTTTATAATGCCGAATGCTCAGGTAGAATACTCCATATAGAAGCAATAATACAATTGAGATTATAACGAAGACGTTGAACTCCGGAATCCTTTATAAATTGCCCTTTAATCCCATGTATCTATGAATGTCCTCTGCAATTTCAATACATCGTATAACTCTTTGCGTATCATGACTGTTAGAAATGTTTTTCTCAAGTTTGTCCATAAACAGTAGGAAATCTTGCATGAAAAGACCTGAAACGAAGAATATGAGAATAGCATTTTGTTTCAAATTGACTAAAACCCAGTGGAATTGGATTTTGATGTTGGTTATCCCTTTCCTTGATATATAACAATATGTGACGACTTTGAAGGAGTGGAGTTTTGAAAACATTGATAAAAAGAGAAAAAATACTAAAAAAGCAATTTCTATCATGATAATCCTTACAAATGTCTATGTAGATGACTCTAAACATATGGTATGAGCAGTCGACAACATAAAAAAGTATATCAATTTTTTATTTATGGCATAAATGCGAACAAAGTCAATTGTAGCTATATATCACTGTGCAATACTGATGAAATTCAAATCACAGTTGTGACATTTTTTGTGTCTTAACCCTTTCCTGCCTACAGACGACGTTTAAAAACATTGTGGCAAAAGGAGAAATTGCAGTTTTCCCTTTACCACAATGTTTTCAACTCTATTTAGTTAATTTCTTTCTATGTAGAGATTTTTGTTTTAGCCTAGTTCTTTTTTAAAGTCACCTGCTGCATATTTGATGTATGTGGGAAAGTGTTAATTGGGAATCGGTCATCTATATAGGGTCCAGTAACAAACTACTATTATATTGATACAAATACACAATGTACGCCCTTTGTAGTATCATTTTACTCTTTTCCATATCGAGGGCTTGGCGTGAAACGGTTGTAACTAATATTGGTATTTTTTTACCAAGGTTAATCACCTTGCCATAAAGTCTTTTATAAGTGTTAAATCTTTTTTCTTGGTAAACAATGTAAATTTAGGTGCCATTGCTCGTTCTGAGCAATGGCACCTAAATTTGCATTGTTTACAAAGGGGTCAAAATTGCCCCTAAACCAGGGTTTTCAAAATAGGTTTTAAGTTACAACCGTTTCACGCCAAGCCCTCGATATACAACAAATCTGCAGAAATAGAGAATCTATTAAAATTGAAGTTTATTTATTGAATAGAGTTGAAGAAAGTGGCAAAATGTGAAATTGCTTATTATGAGCAATTTCTACCTTTGCTACAATGTTTTAAAAAAAAAATCCACTCTAAATGAATTACAATTAGTCTGTATGCCGGTAAGAGTTAATAAATATTATAATATTACATAGGATTTGTGTAGTAGGCAGTCACAAAATAAAAGTTTGTGACTACCAGTACCTACTGTATCCTGAGGACCAATTTATCTTTTGCCACAATGTTTTCAATTGTCATCTTCTGTTGATGCTTCAAAATGTGTCTGCATTTAGGAAAGGGTATAATACGATACAAAACATAATGCACATCATAATTATTCATTAACTTTTTACCAAAGCCATAGACAGGTTACTGATTTTGGGCTGACAAGGCTGAACATATAAATTGATAACTAATAAACCATAGTATCAGAGAAACAATCACATGGTTTGGATAAGGGAAGCTAAGACAAAGTTCACCTGACCTCTTCCCCATGAGCCAAGCCCCAGTAGTTCAGTAGGTAGCGACACAGGCTTTCAAACTAGGGGTTGTGAGTTAAAACCCCAGCTAGGTCAACATTCTCTCCGACATTCGACAAAAGTCACTGTGACAAGAGTCTTTCGTCTTCCACCAATGGGCTAACAGTATATGTGGAAAAGCAGCCAGTTGCTTGAAAAGTCTGCTGTGTGGAGTGCTGGTGTGGGAAAGCCAGGAAACACATGAGTAGGTAAACCAGCCGCCGTGATACGACCAAACAAATTGTTGAAAACAGCGTTAAACCCAAATAAAAAAATCAATCAATCTTCCCGATGTTGGTTTCTGTGTCTTTCATAGTTCTACCTAAACACCTTTAATGTTCTTTCTTTTACCCCTTTCCCACATATAGATGTTTCCCGATGCCTCATTAGCAGACGACTTTTGAAAAAATTGTGACAATAGAATAATTCCTCAGAAATTCATACTGTTGTCAAAATGTTTTAAACTCTAAATCTCAACTAAACTTTTATATAAAAAGATTTTCCAAATTGTCTCCATATGTTTTCAAAGTGGTCTTCTGGTGATTTGTTGTAAGGGGGAAAGGGTTAAATATTTTCAATTTGGAAACTATTTTGTGTGAATGGCTATCTTGGTTCCCCATGCGGAAGCATGTTGACCCATCTGTAGCAGACAACTATTCAAAACATTAAAATAAAATAATAAATTGCTCATAAACAGCAATTTCTCCTTTTATCATAATTTTTTACTAATTATGGTTTGATTCATATATAGAGATTGTCCTAATGTTTTCAACAATGGTTTCGATTCTCTTCAGTAATTATACCTTCATTTATATCTGTAGGTTGTCCATATTTTTTTGCCTAGCCGTTTTTCAAAATTTGTCTGCAGCAGATTTTTGTTTGAAGTGGTTAACCCTTTCCCTCATATAGACGCTTTCTGATGCCTCTGCAGCAGACAGCTTTTTGAAAACATAGTGACAAAAGAAGAAATTGCTCAAGATGAGCAATTTCTCCTTTTGCCACAATGTTTTCCACTTTTAGTCATAGGTTATCCATTCAATTAAAGAGATTTTCTATATTTTGACAAAACATGGTCAAAGTCGTCTGCTGCAGAATTGTCGTATGGGGGAAAGGGTTAAAACATGTTCTCTGATTACCTGGTGGACCGCTTGAGGAATATCGTGAATCTGACGGCTTATTCAAAACTAATTCAGGGTTCTCTGTAAAAGTTGTACCTCCTTCAATAGTAAAAACTGCTGTCTTTTTTCTAGCTGTCCGCTCCTTCCTACGACTTACTGAAAGCGAAAGGTCACTGAAAAGTAATTCAAAACCTAACACTTGATACATATACATGTATATAGAGTAAATGGCTATAACAGACAAGTTGACAACTGTCACTTGATAGTATAGCTTGCCGGGTTGAAGAGTTTGATTATTATCGCTCACCAATACACACTTTCTGATGCTTCAACAGCGTACCACTTTTGAAAACATTGTGGCAAAAAGGAAAATGAGCAATTTCTCCTTTTGCAACAATGTTTTCAACCCTATTCTATAATTATTCTTTCGAATATATAGATTTTTCAAATTTTTGCCTAGATAATTTCTGCTGCATATTTATGGAATGTGGGAAGGATTTGATGTAGTGGTTACATATGGTATGTAAACTTCATTTATCAACACAACGATGGATGATGGCGTGACAACATAAGTTCATACAGGTTACAATACTGGCAAGTTGAAAACAAAGGCAAACTGGAGGATTGTCCTTTTAAGACAAATAGATAAGTATGTCGTTTCCTCCCCGAACATTCCCGTAAAGTTTCATGAAAGTAACTTGAATACTTTTGGCGATATATGCAACATCAATTGTCCGATCTCTTTAAGTTATTTCCAACTTAGTCCAGGGCAATATTATTAGCTGGGCTTCAGGAAATACAAAATCACAGGAGCACAACTTCACATGCTGAGAAACAATGCAGATACTTTTGTATTGAGTTCTAATATTATTTAGACATGCCAATACATTTTGAAACAGCAGACGAATTTTGAAAATATTGTGGCAAAAGGAAAATTTGCTCAAGATGAGCCATTTCTCCAATGTTTTCAATTATAATCATAAAACAATTAAACTTTCTTTTATAAAGGCTTTTTCCATATTTTAACTAGATGTTTTCAAAGTCGATTGCTGCAGATTTCTTGCATTTGGAAAATGATCAAACAATAGCATAATGTTTAGGTATTCCTTACTTGCATTTGGCACAGGTTAGTTGAGCTGTAGCTGTGAAGCCCGCCTCGTTTCTCTCAAACACACCACCCGTGGCCCTTAAATCTTCTCCAAATAGTTCATAAAGGGTCTGGATCAATGACACATTCGTGCAGAAAGGGCCCCCAGACCCCTCAATGTCC
This sequence comes from Serripes groenlandicus, assembly GCA_031761405.1. Taxonomy (NCBI): domain Eukaryota; kingdom Metazoa; phylum Mollusca; class Bivalvia; order Cardiida; family Cardiidae; genus Serripes; species Serripes groenlandicus. The sequence continues at coordinate 59,532,608 of JASEVX010000005.1, read as the reverse complement.
TCCGCCCAACCATTGTAATTTCCTGAGTTCAAACAGAGGCATAGATAAGATGGAGTAAACTGGTCTTCACTCCAAATCATCCATTTTTCAGCAGACGACTTGGAACATATTTGGTCAAAAAATAGAAAATCTCTATAATTGAATAGTTCACCTTTGACTAAAAGTGGAAAACATTGTGGCAAAAGGAGAAATTGCGCGTTTTGTGCAATTTCTTCTTTTGTCACTATGTTTTCAAAACGCCGTCTGCTGCAGAGGCGTCAGAAAGCGTCAGAAAGCGTCTATATGTAATTTCCTGAATTCAAACATAAAGACACTTTCTGACACTTCTGCAGCAGACGACTTTTGAAATAATTGCGGCAACAGGAGAAATTGCTCATGATGAGCAATTTCTCCATTTGCCACAATGATTTCAACTATTTTCAATAATAATGATATCATTTATTGAGAGTTTGTACATGTATTTTGGACTTGATAATTGCTGTATGTGGGAAAGAATTAACAGACACATAGAAATTGCTCATCATTGCCGCAATATTCTAAACTCTTTTCAATAAATAAATTCTCATTAATTATGGAGGTCTTTCACATCTTTGCGGATAAGTTTTCAAAGTCGTCTGCTACAGATTCCTTGTATCTGGTAAAGGGTTAAACCTATCCCACTGTCATCAAATCGGCAGCAGACGATGTTAAAAACATCTTAGCAAAAGTATTAAACAAGAGCTGTCCGCAAGACAGCATGCTGGACTATTTGGCCATTTGATATTATAGCCAACAGTTGTTACTGAGATAGTGGCTTGATAGTATAGAACCATAAATCAAGTTGGATAAGTCTTGTTTGAAAAGCATCTGCAGTTTGCGAGAAAAGGTCTTGCATGCAAAACTTTAACCCAAATTTCAAACTTCAACAAAGGGCCATAATTTATAATAAAATTCATTCAGGCATTACCTAACCTGATTGTTTGATACCTTTAAAGACTGTATTGAAGTTTTAATCAATCCCTGAGTGGTTATAGAGATAAAAGCATGAAAGTACCATGCATGCAAAACTTTAACCAAATTTTTAAAGTCAATCAAGGGCCATAATTTGTACTAAATTCATACAAGAGTTATCTAACTTGACTGTCTGACCCCCCTGAAGACATGAATGAAATTTCAAATCAATAGCGTTAGTAGTTACTGAGATATATCCATGATAGTACCTTGCATGCAAAACTTAAACCAAAATTTCTAAGTCATTGGCATTATTTCTGTCAAAAAAGGGCTATCACTTGCAGTAAGTGCAGGATAGAGTTATCTAACTTGATAATCTACATAGCTGTTATAGTTGGAAGGGTAGTATAAAGTTTCAATGCAATGCATCAAGTAAATACAGAGATATGGACTCCTAATGCGATACAGAGTTATGGGACTTGTCCTGCAATGTCATGTGATGATGTCCAATAAGTGTGTGAAGTTTCAAAGCATAAGCATCCGTGGTTTTTGAGAAAAAGCCTTGTATGTAAAACTTAAACCAAAGTTGCAAAGCCGATGCCACTGTCGATGCCGACACTGAAGCACAAGTGACTGTAATAGCTCTCCATATTCTTAAAATAGGCCGAGCTAAAAAATGTCTGTAAATTTTCATATTCATTATGAGCAGATTCTCATTTTGCAAACATGTTTTCAAATGTGAAAGGATTGGGCTACCTTACCTATCAGAGATATTTCTCCCTTCACAATGGGAGATTCAGCCTCACAGATCTGTTGTTTTAATGAACGAAAGCCTGGAGTAAGCAAAGCTATGTTTTCTTCATGTAACATCAGGCCTGAAAATAATGGGTTTGCAACATCATCATCATCATCATCACAACTACTACTAGTTTTGTATCAGAAGTGATTATTTATTAGATCAGCATACAGACAGTACAGGCTCTGGTTTTGGGGTAACTGTGTAAGCACAGGTTCATCTGAATCTACACTGTATGAATAGGTTTAACGCTTTCCCAACTATAGATGCTTTCTTATGCCTCTGCAGCAGACGACTTTAGAAAACACTGTGACAAAACGAGCAATTTCTCCTTTTGCCACAATGTTTTCAACTTTTTTCAGTATTAAATCAAAACTTAAATTATAGAGATTTTCCATAATTTTGCAAATACTTTTCAAAGTCGTCTGCTGCAGATTTGCTGTATGTGGGAAAGGGATAAAGATCCCTTTATTAAACTTGGTGCATCTCAATTTACATTGGCAAAGACCGAAGTGATATTTTACATATAATTTGTATAAATTTGTGTGTGCCGAGCCTCTGTAGCTCAGTCGGTAGCAAATTGGGCTGTCAATCCAGGGGTTGTGAGTTCGAATCCCAGCATGGCCAACATTCTTTCTGACATTTGTTAAAATACAACAAGGTCATTCGTCTTCCACCAATGGGTAAACAGTCTATGTGGAAAAGCAGCCAGTTGCTTGAGAAATTTGTTGTGTTAATTACTGGTGTGGGGAAGCCAGGAAACACATGAGTAGGTGAACTGGCCGCCGTGACATGACTGAAAAATTGTTGAAAACAGTGTTTAACCCAAATCAATCAATCAATCAATCAACATATAATTTGTTTGCTTTTTTTATTGGTGTTTCGTTCTCTTTAACCGTTTTCCCATATACAGATTCTTTGTGACTCCTCTGCAGCAAATTACTTTTGAAAACAAGGTGGCAAAAGGAGAAATACTGAAATTGCTTAACCCTTTCCCTCATACGATAATTCTGCAACAGACGACTTATTTTGTCAAAACATAGAAAATCACCATAATTAAATGGATAACCTATGACAAAAAGTGTGGCCAAAGGAGAAATTGCACGTTTTGTGCAATTTCTTCTTTTGTCACTATGTTTTCAAAACGCCGTCTGCTGCAGAAAGCGTCTATATGAGGGAAAGGGTTAAAAAGTTGAAGCAATAATACCACCTTTTTCTCTTGCTATGTTGTAGAACTCTTTAGTAACACTAGCAGATGGAACAACCGGGAATTCTACCAATATGTTCTTTCCATGATGGAGTGCTTTTCTGTAAAGAATATTTCAAAAAGCGTCAAATGAGCCGTCCTGCAAGAAAACCAACATTATGGCCTATGCGTAATGTATCGACCCAAATCAGTCTGCACAGTCCACGCACACTGATCCGGGCCGACACATTCTGTCTCAGGGGGATAAAGGTATATAGTAATGATTCCTGAAACAAAAAATCCACAGGAGGCGAAAAATGTCTATCCGGCTAAGCCTGCGCGGCATGCTTAGGCTGATCCGGGTCGATACTTTACGCAGAGTCCACAATGTTGGTTTTCTCAGGGGACGGCTCATAAGTATCCAAAGGCCTTCAGAAGCTTCTATTTTTATTGAAGAAATTTATCCCTCATTATAAAGCCGAGCCCCGGTAGCTCTGTTGGTAGCAATGCAGGCTATCAATCCAGGGGTTGTGAGTTTAAACCCCAACTCGGCCAACATTCTTTCTGATGTTTGACTTAAGTCAATGCGACTAGAGACATTTTTCTTCAACCAATGGGCTATCAGTCTATGTGGAAAAGCAGCCAGTTGCTTGGAAAGAATGTTGTGTGGAGTACTGGTTTGAGAAAGCCAGGAAAAACATTGGTAGATAAACTGGCTGCGATAGTTTTTAGTAAAATGGCATTATTGCTCATGCCTCCTTTGGGTCTACTTTAAGCCTAATTTCTCATTTTTCTCTGAGAGCTAGGAGACATATTCTACAATAGCACACATGAGAATCCCAATTAAATCGGAGAATATCTGGCACAAGTATGTCACTGACTTGTCTCACAATTGTTTCTTCTTCTTCATGCTCAATATTGAGCTTACCTACGGAAGCAGGTCATTGTATTGCACTCTGTGCATCATGATGTACTGTTGACATACATAGAGGATATTTCATGAGTGTTTATTTCCCACATACAGCAAATCTGCAGCAGACAAATTTTAAAAACATCTCAGCAAACACATACAAACTCTTTATAAATGAAGGTTTAACTACTGCAAAAAGTTGAAAACGTTGTGTCAAAAGCATAAATTGCTGATATTGAGCAATTTCTCTTTTTGTCACAATGTTTTCAAAAGTCGTCTGCTGCACAGGCGTCTAAAAGCGTCTATTTGTGGGAAAGGGTTAAAGGAGTTTAATAAGATGATATGCCGCGAGCCTTGGCGAGTGTCATAGTCAACTTAGTTAACGAAATTAACTGACTAGTGTTCTATAACTTTAAACCGCTGATGTGGCGTTATTTTCAATGTTGGGTTTCCGCGTTGTAACAAAAACTTGAGCCCAAGACTGGAAACCAAACTAGTAGTGTCATATGATATTTATATAATGGGATTTTGACACTCCCAGAGAGTGCTTTATGTGATAATGTATACAAATCATATAGGCAAATATCTGGAAAATCTCTATAAATTAAAGTTTAATAATTGACTCGAATTGAAAATATTGTAGCAAAAGGAGTAATTCCTTACTATGAGCAATTTCTCCTTTTGTCACATTGTTTTCAAAAGGCGTCTGCTGCAGAGGTGTCAGAAAGGTCTTGTTTTAATTGTTTGTTAAGTGGTAACCATCTTATTTTAAAAGACGAGTATCATGCATTTTTCATTTGCCCCAAATATTCTATTGTAAGGGAAAACTATCGATTTAACTGGTATTGTGGAAGAACTGAAACGGTTGATTTTATTAACTTAATTGAAATTAATAATTGTAAAACCTTAAAAACTTTTAATGATATTTATTACAAAACTTATGAGGGAAATTGATCATTTGTAGAAACATTTATTTCATAAGACATGAATTTTGTGTTTTCTGTAATGTAAATTGTTTGTTTTGCATATATAGCATATTTATACTTAACATATTGCAATTGACATAACCTTTTTTTCACATGATGTATTATTATTTGTTACATTTGATTATGTATTTTGGGCCGGTGGCCTTTGATTACATAAATTATAATAAATTGAAAATTGAAAAAAAAAAAAATATGTGGGAAAGATTTAAAAGATACAGTGGGGCACCGGAGATCTAGAGATCAATCCCTTTCAATAAATGCTAAATGCAATCTCTCTTTGTCTGATTAACACCATACATGCAAACAGGTAGTAGACAATTTCTCCCCTAAAACTGAGCATTAATCTGTCTGTAATAATGCAATGAATTATCTTAGATCAAACATAAGTAAAATTCAAACCATTGATACACTCCAACCTAGATTCAGATACATGCACTGACTATCGTGACATACTTAAATTAACAGCTTCACAGTTCACAAGTTCGTTGTCAACAATTAAGTGCAGTAAGACAATCTCTCAGCCAGATACCTCCACTGTCTATTATGACGTACTTAAATTAACAGCTTTACAGTTCACAAGTTAGTTGTCAACAATTAAGTGCAGTAAGACAATCCCTCAGCCTGATACCGCCACTGTCTATTATGACGTACTTAAATTAACAGCTTTACAGTTCACAAGTTAGTTGTCAACAAGTAAGTGCAGTAAGACAATCCCTCAGCCTGAATCAGGATAACTCCCTCATCCCTAGTTACCTGGATTCAGATACATGCACTGACTATCGTGACAAACTTATATTAACAGCTTCAGTTTACAAGAAAGTTGTCAAAACTTAAGGGCTGTTTTGTTTGTTTTATTGGGGTTTTACGCCGCTTTCAACATTATTTCAGTTATATCACGGCGACAGTTCACTTATTCATGATCCCTGGGTAAACAAACCAGTACTAGGCCAGAAAATGTGCCTTGCCCAAGGGCACTCCACCATGACTGCGTGCCACGACTGGGGATCGAACCCGGGACAACCAGTTGCAAATCCCCAACACTAACCACTCGACCACAGCGGATTCCTAAACTTAAAGGCAATAAGACAATACCTCAGCCTGAATCAGGATAACAATTAATCCTTTCAAACGCACAACAAAATCTGCTGTAGATTACTTTGAAGACTTTGAGGTCAAAATAAGTTAAATTTCTTTAACCCTTTCCCACTTGCATACGCATTTTGATGCAAAAGCAGCAGAGGACTTTTGAAAACATTGTGGCCAAAGGTGAAATTGCTCATGATGAGCAATTTCTCCTTTGGCCACAATGTTTTCAACTTTATTTAACAATAAAGCTATCTTTTATGGAGATTTTTCAGGTTTTTGTCACTATGGTTTCAAAGTCGCCTGCTGCAGATTTGTTGTATGTTGGAAAGGATTATAGAAAAGTTTAAATATTGAATGCAGTTTAACATATTGTGGCAAAAGGAGAAATTGCTCATAATGAGCAATTTCCCCATTTGCTATGTACAATGTTATTAAAGATCCACTACTGAAGATGTGTTTCAAATGTGTCTGCACGTGGGAAGTCATGAAGAGTTATTACTGCCATTTTTGAAGTGATTGGTATCATAATATGACCCAACTTTGGATCAAACTCTATTCTGCAATTCCTGAGGGGATAATGTCCAGTTACCATGCAGTTGCCATAAATGCCATTTTTAAATTGATTTGTATCATGGTATGACCCAACTGGTTGTAGGACGTTTCGGCCAACGGACGTTTTAGCCCGGACATTTCAGCCTGGACATTTCGGCCTAGGACGTTTCAGTGAAATATTTTCATCAAATAGGACTTTTCGGCCAGACAGGTTTTAAGCCATTTATAATAAGACAAATATTTATTTTATATAATATTTTATTATATAATGTCTTCATGATTTATTTTAATAATACAAAAATATTTACATAATATCAATCTTTTAATTTTTATGCTATTTTTCACTTTTTCTAATAGTAAAAAGAATGATTGATTTTGTAAAACATTATATATTCCCAGTTAACCCTTTCCCTCATATAGATGCTTTCTGACACCTCTGAAGCAGACAGCTTTTTGAAAACATAGTGACAAAAGAAGAAATTGCACAGAACATGCAATTTCTCCTTTTGCCACAATGTTTTCCACTTTTTGTCATAGGTTATCCATTCAATTATGGAGATTTTCTATGTTTTGACAAAAAACGTTCAAAGTCGTCTGCTGCAGAATTGTCGTATGAGGGAAAGGGTTAACAGCAACACTGAGTTAATCCTTTCCCTCATACGACAATTCTGCAGCAGACGACTTTGAATATATTTTGTCAACACATAGTAATTTCTCCATAATTTAATGGATAACCTATGACATAAAGTGGAAAACATTGTGACAAAAGGAGAAATTGCACGTTTTGTGCAATTTCTTCTTTTGTCACTATGTTTTCAAAAAGCCGTCTGCTGCAGAGGCGTCAGAAAGCGTCTATATGAGGGAAAGGGTTAATCAAATAAGGATAATGGTCTTTGATCTTCTTTTAGTAACTTGGTATAATTTCTCTATTTATGTTTGCAATGAAAATCTTTAATGACAATCAGAGTAATTAGTAATAAAAAATAAAAAAATTGTTTGCATTAAAATGTTAATTAGATAACAACATTGTAATTTGGATTAAAAATGTGAGAAAATGCATTTATAATATAAATATAATGTTATTATACTTCTTACGTTTCTTAAATAATAAGAAGGATTCAGAATGTGAGAAAATGCTTTTATAATATTAATATATAGTGACTTGGCCAAAAGATCCTATCTGAAAACAATGTCTGGCTGAAAAGTCCTAGGCCGAATCGTCCGTCCACTGACCCAACTTTGGACCAAACTCTATTCTGCCATTCCTGAGGTGAAGAATATAATCCACTTCACCACAGAGAAAGGCCTGTTGTAAACAATGTGTAATAAGAAAGGCAGTCAGTTAACCCTCTCCCTCCATACAGAGGCTTTCTGATGCCTCTACAGCAGACAACTTTTGAAAACATTGTGGCAAAAGAAGAAATTGCTCATGATGAGCAGTTTCTCATTTTGCTACAATGTTTAAACCCTTTCCTACATATAAAAAATCTCTCTAGAAATGAAAGTATGTTTATAGAATAGAGTTGAAAACCTTGTGGCAAAATGAGAAATTGCTCTTTTGCCACAATGTTTTCAAAAGTCGTCTGCTGCAGATGCTTCAGAATGCGTCTGTATGTGGGAAAGGGTTAACCCTTTCCCTCATAAAGACGCTTTCTCACGCCTCTGCAGCAGATGGCTTTTTGAAAACATAGTGACAAAAGAAGAAATTGCTCAAAACGAGCAATTGCTCCTTTTTCCACAATGTTTTCCACTTTTAGTTATAGGTTATCCATTCAATTATGGTGATTTTCTATTTTTTGACAAAATATGTTCAAAGTTGTCTGCTGCAAAATTGTCGTATGAGGGAAAGGGTTAAACTCCATCCAAAATTTATACTTTCATTGAAGAGATTTTTCATATCTTTTCCTACATGGGTTGAAAGTCGTCTGCTTCAGATGTGTTTGTATGTGGGAAAGGATTGACTGGTGAAAATGTTTTGAGGAGATTTGGTAGTGGAATGACATGAAATAAGTAGGTATTATTTTTAGAACTAACCTCACAGACATGACTTACCTCCTGTGAGAAAAATATCTTAACCATTTTCCTCATACTGACACATTTTTTCCTCATACTGACACATTTTGACAACTCTGTGGGAGACGACTTTCATAATGAGCAATTTCTCCTTTTGCCACTATGTTTTCGCCTTTATTCAATAATTATTTTCCATATTTTTGACTTAACCCTTTCCCACATACAACAAATCTGCAGCATACAACTTTGAAAACATGGTGATAAAAACCTGAAAAATGTCCATAAAAGATAGCTTAATTGTTAAATAGTGTTGAAAACATTGTGGCCAAAGGAGATATTGTTTGTTTTAAGCAATTTCTTCTTTTGACACTAAGTTTTCAAAAGTAGCCTGCTGCAGAGGCGTCAGAAAGTGTCTACATGAGGGAAGAGGTTAATAATTTGCTGTATGTGGGAAAGGGTAAGATCTAACTATCTATCTATCTTCCAATAATGCGGAACCCTATACAATAATATCACAATAATAACTTGACACTGTTTACCTTCTATATTACCTGATTATGCTCTCATGATGGGCCGGTTCTGTACACACAATAACAACATTCACATCCTCTCGCTTCAACATCTCTTCCTCTGTCATAACTGGTGCTGGATTGTCATCTAGAGCTCTCCTTTTATAAAGGTAAACCAGAAATTGTCAAATTTTAATATACATTATATAGCTCTCCTTTTATAAAGGTAAACCAGAAATTGTCAAACTTTAATATACATTATATAGCTCTCCTTTTATAAAGGTAAACCAGAAATTGTCAAATTTTAATATACATTATATAACTCTCCTTTTATAAAGGTAAACCAGAAATTGTCAAACTTTAATATACATTCTATAGCTCTCCTTTCATAAAGGTACACCAGAAATTGTCAAATTTTAATATACATTTATAGCTCTCCTTTTATAAAGGTAAACCAGAAATTGTCAAACTTTAATATACATTCTATAGCTCTCCTTTCATAAAGGTAAACCAGAAATTGTCAAACTTTAATATATACATTCTATAGATCTCTTTTTATAACGGTAAACCAGAAATTGTCAAACTTTAATATACATTATATAGCTCTCCTTTTATAAAGGTAAACCAGAAATTGTCAAACTTTAATATACATTCTATAGCTCTCCTTTTATAAAGGTAAACCAGAAATGGTCAAATTTTAATATACATTCTATAGCTCTCCTTTTATAAAGGTAAACCAGAAATTGTCAAACTTTAATATACATTATATAGCTCTCCTTTTATAAAGGTAAACCAGAAATTGTCAAATTTTAATATGCATTATGTAGATCTCTTTTTATAAAGGTAAACCAGAAATTGTCAAATTTTAATATATATTATGTAGATCTCTTTTTATAACGGTAAAACAGAAATAGTCAAATTTTAATATACATTATGTAGATCTCTTTTTATAACGGTAAACCAGAAATTGTCAAATTTTAATATACATTATGTAGATCTCTTTTTATAACGGTAAACCAGAAATTGTCAAACTTTAATATACATTCTATAGCTCTCCTTTTATAAAGGTAAACCAGAAATTGTCAAATTTTAATATACATTATATAGGCTCTCCTTTTATAAAGGTAAACCAGAAATTGTCAAACTTTAATATACATTCTATAGCTCTCCTTTCATAAAGGTACACCAGAAATTGTCAAATTTTAATATGCATTATAAATAAATGTAGATCTCTTTTTATAACGGTAAACCAGAAATTGTCAAATTTTAATATACATTATGTAGATCTCTTTTTATAACGGTAAACAAGAAATTGTCAAATTTTAATATACATTATGTAGATCTCTTTTTATAATGGTATACCAGAAATTGTCAAACTTTAATATACATTATATAGCTCTCCTTTTATAAAGGTAACCCAGAAATTGTCAAACTTTAATATACATTATATAGCTCTCCTTTTATAAAGGTAAACCAGAAATTGTCAAACTTTAATATACATTCTATAGCTCTCCTTTTTATAAATGGTAAACCAAAAATTGTCAATATCTTTTAACAAAAAAATACTCTCTCCAACTTCATCTTGCAGGACTTTAGCATGTGCATTTGACTAGTCTCATCGACAAAATCTGTACAACAGTCATATGTGACAACAATGGAAATATCTCACTTATCACCAAATCCCTGACGTAGTCGAGTGGTTAGTGTCGGGGACTTGGACTTGGGTGTCCCGGGTTTGATCCTCAGTCGCAGTGCTACGGTCATGGTGGAGTGCCCTTGGGTAAGGCACATTTCCTAGCCTAGGACTGGTTTGTTTACCCAGGGATCATGAATAAGTGAGCTATTGCCAAGATATAACTGAAATAATGTTGAAATGCTGTAAGACCCCAAAAAAAAAACAAATATCACTGAATTTGAACACTGAGCTTTGGATGATGGTGTTTACATTTATGAACTTTTACCAAAAATTGAAACAAGTGTTATAGTTGTACGTTGAATAAGGAAAGAGTTATTTCAGACAGAGTTCAATAAAAACATTGTGGGAAAAGAAGATATTGTGCATTATGACCAGTTTTTCCTTTTCCAATCATGTTTTTTAAATATTGACTGTTTCAAAGGTGTATATTATATAATATGAGTCATGTTGCATGATATTCAAGCAAAAGCGTATTTATGAAAAGCTTATGATTCAAATGGTCATTAGAAGTTTCTTGAAGTTGTCAAAGTTGACAAAAAGAGCAGAACCAATTCAACCTGTACATCTACACTGGTTGTAAATTTATGCCCTATGGTCAAATTCACTCAGTGTTTACTTTTTCCCACATGGAGGCATATTTTACACATCTTCAGAAGACAAATTCCGATAACATTGGCGCCAATGAAAAAAATTGCTCTTTATGAGCAGTTTCTCCCTTTGCTTCTATCTTCTTAACCCTTACCCTCATATAGACGCTTTCTGACACCTCTACAGCAGACTCTTTGAAAACATTGTGACAAAAGAAGAAATTGCTCAAAACGAGCAATTTCTCCTTCAGCCACAATGTTTTCCACTTTTAGTCATAGGTTATCCATTCAATTATAGAGATTTTTTATTTTTTGACAAAATATGTTCAAAGTCGTCTGCTGCAGATTTGTTGTATGAGGGAAAGGGTTAACTTCATTCAATATGGAGATTTTTCCATATTTTGACCTCAATGTTTCCAAAGTCTTCTTCCCCAGATTTGTTGTATGTTGTAAAGGATTAAATACCACGAAATAAAGCTAATACCTAGTGACAATTCCTTCCAGTTTCCATTTTCCTTCCTCATTAAATTTTTCACTGGAAATGTCCCTCACACGCGCTCGTCCTGCAATTCCTAGGCCAACCACTACAACACCATATTTAGCCATTATGTCTGGAAACACAGTGATGTTGGCTAATCTAAAAGTATTTAACCAGTATTCACCAATTTCTTAGAATGATACTTTAACCCCTATAATTTAATTTTTAATTTTGAGAGATTATACCTAATCTCAGGGACACTATATTACATGTAATATAGTGTCCTTAATAATCTTAACCCTTTCCCTCATACGACAATTCTGCAGCAGACGACTTTGAACTCATTTTGTCAAAACATGGAAAATCTCCATAGTTGAATGGATAACCTATGACAAAAAGTGGAAAACATTGTGGCAAAAGGAGAAATTGCACGTTTTGTGCAATTCTCTTCTTTTGTCACTATGTTTTCAAAAAGCCCTCTGCTGCAGAGGCGTCAGAAAGCGTCTATATGAGGGAAAGGGTTAAATGAAATTGTAAATAATTTAATATTGCTAAATATAAGCAAATTTCGTCTTTTGCCTCAATGTTTTCAAAAGTTGTTTGCAGCAAATGCATCAAAATGCTTCTCCATTTAAGTGCAAGGGTATCCACAGTATAGGGTTTTGTAATCAAATAAAGATTTTAGAAATTAACACCTCTTATTTAGAGCCCTGCATCTCTTTAACCCTATCCCTCATAAAGACGTTCTCCGACGCCTCTGCAGCAGACGGCTATGTCAAAACAAGCAATTTCTCCTTTTGTCAAAATGTTTTCAACTTTTAATCATAGGTTATCCATTTAACTATAGAGATTTTCCATTTTTTGACAAAATATGTTCAAAGTTGTCTGCTGCAGAATTGTCGTATGAGGGAAAGGGTTAACCCATTCCCACATACAAACGCATTATGATGCATTAATTAGCATCAGATGACTTTTTAAAACATTGTGATAATGAGCAATTTCTCCTTTTGCCACATTTTGTTCAACTCAAATCAATGGTTAAACACAATGATGTGGTGATTTTTTCATCTAAGAATTTTATCTTAATATTTCGATGTTACCTATTGCATTTGATGCGAACAGTCAAACTATAAAATCACATTCGAAAAAAGGAACCCGGACAACTGAACAGCTGTCCCCTTCCCACAACTTTACAACAAACCTGCAGCAGACGACTTTGAACGCATCTCGGCATGATCATAGAATATTTCTTAAAGAGAAAGATTTGAAAACATTGTGGCAAAAGGAGAAATTGCTCATCATGAGCAATGTCTCCTTTTACCAAAATGTTTTTCGAAAGTCGTCAGCTGCAACTTTTTTAGGCGTAAAAATGTATCAGCATGTGGGCAAGGAATAATTAATACCTGTACCCCAAAACATTAAAACCAGCATACAAGGATGTAAAAGTTTTTAAGTTAGCAAACCAGTGCAGAAGAAGATGGGCTAAAAAAGGAGATTCTCCTTACTTCAGAGCCCAAAAACCATCATAGAGGTATTATATTATTATACTGTATGTACTTGTTGTCGTCTCAGGCTCGTCTCACTTCAATGAGTGTTTATATTTTGGCTACTCGTACCTGTGTATATTTACCATGCTAACTTTAACTATGCTGGCTTTAAAACTAGTGTCACTGTGTGAAAAAGTCATAGGTAGCGAAACTTACCTGGAACCAATTTAGTCAAATATACGGCTATCGTGATATGTACAGTACATCGGACCTACAATCTGAATAATTTTGCAGATTCTATGATCGTTATCACTTAGGCGGGTTGTCAAACCGGTTCGTGTAAACTTCCCGTGAACCATGTGTCATTCGTGTGTGTGAATAAACGTCTATCCATTTAGATACAATGTAGTCTAGACATACTTCATCAGCTATGTCAATGTACATACATGTACACAAACTTTAAATACAACAAGGGGAGGGTACTCTTAGCATATTCTTTCTAGATGGCAGACGCTTATTCACTGAGAACATAGCAGTTGATACAACAATATATATATGTATATTACAAATACAAAATTTGCTGCAGAATGCCGCAACAGAAATGAAGCGAAACTTAACAGTCTTTACATTGGCGCATGTGCAGCAGACAACTTCTGAAAAGATTTTGGCACAATTTATAAGACGTCAACATTTCGTTTATCATAGAATATATGCAGATAAGACTAACTTTATTATTACCAGGGACTTATCTATGTTATTACTAATCATATTTAGAGATTTGAAATGTCCTTAGTAGGCATATCAGAGACGTAAAAACCAATGTCTCTATAGCCTATATATCAGAAACGTTATAAATCAAAGCGTTGAAAGCACAGCACGAGGCACTAATAGTATATATATATAGCCTATATGGGCATCTGTAGGCCTATAGTTGATATGGAAAACTGTACCATCGGCATGTACACACACACACCCACACACACACACACACACACACACACACACACAGTTTGGAACAAATAAAAACATATTTATTAAAGTTTGAGGCCTTTCTGGTATAATTATAATGAACAAAAAGATGGACAAACAGCAGTTCAGATTCCCTTTAGTAGGGCCTATATAATTTCTAATTCAGTGGACACTCAACCCTCCACACTTAGGCCTACTATTTAAATAATGATGATAAATGACAGCATAATAAAAAGCAAACAGTATTTGATATCAATATATAAACCAACTGATTCATTCATTATGTAGAAATGACTGGGAAAATGACTGAATATATGAATAATAATGAATCACACTTCTTCATGTTTGTGACTCCAGTATTTACGACTGTAATGTTTCTATGAATTCACGGATATATTATTATTAATAATCCACACCTCTTCCTTGTTGTGATACCAGCTAGTGTATACGACTGAAATGTTACTGATCAATACCTATAACATAACATGAATCAACGTAAAATAAGTTCTTTGGAATTTTGCCTCCGACGATATTAAAAAACAAACACACAAAAACACCATTTCAACTGGGTAAAAAGTAGATATTTTTGCACCGCCTTTCTACATGTGATCTACATTCTCCTGAAATGCAAATGAACATATTGAACAGTGTGAGTTAATGAACTCGAACGTTCCACGGGGAAAGGCCGGACAAAATATAACATATAACACTCCGAAAATGATGTTATGTTATGTTTTTAGTGCACTGCACATCTGCATTTCAGAAGATATCTATAGGACTACACCAAGTTTGAAATTGATACTTTGGCAATTAGTTGAGACAATGTCCGAACAAAAAGAAGTTACGTTCCTAGTATTTTTCCGTTCTCCTTATCACAAGCATGACCACGTTGGAATGAATCGGCAAACAAAGTGTTGACCAATTAATGCAAAGAGTGGCGGACAGATGGAAGTACGGGGGAAAACAGACCTACAGATAGCCGGACGACGCAAAGGTGATCCATAAGTGCCTCCCAACTTTACAGGCAGAAGACACAAACAGTAACGATTATTGTCATCAAGAGACTGGTTCCGATGGTGTTCATAACCGTCTTCAGGAATCCGCCGTGGTCGAGTGGTTAGCGTCGGGGATTTGGGACCGGGCGTCGCGGGTTCGATTTCCAGTCGCGGCACGACGGTCACGGTGGAATGCCCTTGGGCGAGGCACAATTTCTAGCCTAGTACTGGTTTGTTTACCCAAGGATTATGAATAAGTTAACTGACGCCGTGATATAACTGAAATAATGTTGAAAACGGCGTAAAACACAAAAAAACACCTAAACATAACCGTTTTCAATATAGGCAATCAACAACATTATGAGCAGGATAATCGCCTAGTGGCATATCAATACTATTAAATACGTTGTTGCAAATGTCAATACAAGCATAGATGATATAAATACCTTGTGTCACCTCCGGCCTGTTTTACTCTCCGCATTGGTAATACATACTCTGAGCGTGGGCGTGAAACCAGGAGTGCTACAGCATAGCTCTCTGTTGTAATCTACATATCCTAGCTCTCTGTCGTAATCTACATATCATAGCTCTCTGTCGTAATCTACATATCATAGCTCTCTGTCGTAATCTACATATCATAGCACTCTGTCGTAATATACATATCATAGCTCTCTGTCGTAATCTACATATCATAGCTCTCTGTCGTAATCTACATATCATAGCTCTCTGTCGTAATCTACATATCATAGATCTCTGTCGTAATATACATATCATAGCTATATGTCGTAATCTACATATCATAGCTCTCTGTCGTAATCTACATATCATAGCTCTATGTCGTAGGCTACATATCATAGCTTTCTGTCGTAATCTACATATCATAGCTATCTGTTGTAATCTACATATCATAGCTCTCTGTCGAAATCTACATATCATAGATCTCTGTTGTAATCTACATATCATAGTTCTATGTCGTAATCTACATAGCATAGCTCTCTGTCGTAATCTTCATAGCATAGCTCTCTGTCGTAATCTACATAGCATAGCTCTCTGTCGTAATCTACATATCATAGCTCTCTGTCGTAATCTACATATCATAGCTCTCTGTCGTAATCTACATATCATAGCTCTCTGTCGTAATCTACATATCATAGCTCTATGTCGTAATCTACATATCATAGCTCTCTGTCGTAATATACATATTATAGCTCTCTGTCGTTATCTACATATCATAGCTCTCTGTCGTAATCTAAATATCATAGCTCTCTGTCGTAATCTACATAGCATAGCTCTTTGTCGTAATCTACATATCATAGCTCTCTGTCATTATCTACATATCATAGCTCTCTGTCGTATTATACATATTATAGCCCTCTGTCGTTATCTACATATCATAGCTCTCTGTCGTAATCTAATTATCATAGCTCTCTGTCGTAATCTACATAGCATAGCTCTCTGTCGTAATCTACATAGCATAGCTCTCTGTCGTAATCTACATAGCATAGCTCTCTGTCGTAATCTACATATCATAGCTCTCTGTCGTAATCTACATATCATAGCTCTCTGTCGTAATCTACATAGCATAGCTCTCTGTCGTAATCTACATATCATAGCTCTCTGTCGTTATCTACATATCATAGCTCTCTGTCGTAATATACATATTATAGCTCTCTGTCGTTATCTACATCTTATAGCTCTCTGGCGTAATCTAAATATCATAGCTCTCTGTCGTAATCTACATATCATAGCTCTCTGTCGTAATATACATATCATATGTCTCTGTCGTAATCTACATATCATAGCTCTCTGTCGTTATCTACATATCGTAGCTCTCTGTCGTAATCTACATATCATAGCTCTCTGTCGTTATCTACATATCATAGCTCTCTGTCGTAATCTACATATCATAGCTCTCTGTCGTAATCTACATATCATAGCTCTCTGTCGTTATCTATATATCATAGCTCTTTGTCGTAATCTACATATCATAGCTCTCTGTCAATATCTATATATCATAGCTCTCTATCGTAATCTACATATCATAGCTCTTTGTCGTAATCTACATATCATAGCTCTCTGTCGTTATCTACATATCATATCTCTCTGTCGTAATATACATATTATAGCTCTCTGTCGTTATCTACATCTTATAGCTCTCTGTCGTAATCTAAATATCATAGCTCTCTGTCGTAATCTACATATCATAGCTCTCTGTCGTAATATACATAGCATAGCTCTCTGTCGTTATCTACATAGCTCTATGTCGTAAATCTACATATCATAGCTCTCTGTCGTAATATACATAGCATAACTCTGTCGTAATCTACATAGCATAGCTCTCTGTCGTAATCTACATATCATAGCTCTTTGTCGTAATCTACATATCATAGCTCTCTGTCGTAATATACATATCATAGCTCTATGTCGTAATCTACATATCATAGCTATATGTCGTAATCTACATATCATAGCTCTCTGTTGTAATCTACATATCATAGCTCTATTTCGTAATCTACATATCATAGCTCTCTGTCGTTATCCACATATCATAGCTCTCTGTCGTAATCTACATATCATAGCTCTCTGTCGTAATCTACATATCATAGCTCTCTGTCGTAATATACATAGCATAGCTCTCTGTCGTAATCTACATAGCATAGCTCTCTGTCGTAATCTACATATCATAGCTCTTTGTCGTAATCTACATATCATAGCTCTCTGTCGTAATATACATATCATAGCTCTATGTCGTTATCTACATAGCTCTATGTCGTAAATCTACATATCATAGCTCTCTGTCGTAATCTACATAGCATAGCTCTCTGTCGTAATCTACATAGCATAGCTCTCTGTCGTAATCTACATATCATAGCTCTATGTCGTTATCTACATAGCTCTATGTCGTAAATCTACATATCATAGCTCTCTGTCGTAATCTACATAGCATAGCTCTCTGTCGTAATCTACATAGCATAGCTCTCTGTCGTAATCTACATATCATAGCTCTTTGTCGTAATATACATATCATAGCTCTATGTCGTAATATACATATCATAGCTTTATGTCGTAATCTACATATCATAGCTCTCTGTCGTACTCTACATATCATAGCTCTCTGTCGTAATCTACATGTCATAGCTCTCTGTCGTAATATACATATCATAGCTCTATGTCGTAATCTACATATCATAGCTTTATGTCGTAATCTACATATCATAGCTCTCTGTCGTACTCTACATATCATAGCTCTCTGTCGTAATCTACATGTCATAGCTCTCTGTCGTAATCTACATATCATAGATCTATGTCGTAATCTACATATCATAGCTCTCTGGCGTAATATACATATCATAGCTCTATGTCGTAATCTACATATCATAGCTATATGTCGTAATCTACATATCATAGCTCTATGTCGTAATTTACATATCATAGCTCTATGTCGTAATCTACATATCATAGCACTCTGTCGTAATCTACATATCATAGCTCTTTGTCGTAATCTACATGTCATAGCTCTCTGTCGTAATATACATATCATAGCTCTATGTCGTAATCTACATATCATAGCTCTCTGTCGTAATCTACATATCATAGCTCTATTTCGTAATCTACATATCATAGCTCTCTGTCGTTATCTACATATCATAGCTCTCCGTCGTAATCTACATATCATAGCTCTCTGTCGTAATCTACATATCATAGCTCTCAGTCGTAATATACATAGCATAGCTCTCTGTCGTAATCTACATAGCAAAGCTCTCTGTCGTAATCTACATATCATAGCTCTTTGTCGTAATATATATATCATAGCTCTATGTCGTTATCTACATAGCTCTATGTCGTAAATCTACATATCATAGCTCTCTGTCGTAATCTACATAGCATAGCTCTCTGTCGTAATTTACATAGCATAGCTCTCTGTCGTAATCTACATATCATAGCTCTTTGTCGTAACCTATATATCATAGCTCTCTGTCGTAATATACATATCATAGCTCTATGTCGTAATCTACATAGCATAGCTATATGTCGTAATCTACATATCATAGCTGTCTGTCTCAATCTATATATCATAGCTCTATGTCGTAATCTACATATCATAGCTCTCTGTCGTAATCTACATATCATAGCTCTTTGTCGTAATCTACATATCATAGCTCTCTGTCGTAATATACATATCATAGCTCTATGTCGTAATCTACATATCATAGCTATATGGCGTAATCAAAATATCATAGCTCTCTTTCGTAATCTACATATCATAGCTCTCATTTGTAATCTACATATCATAGCTCTCATTTGTAATCTACATATCATAACCCTCTGTTGTAATCTACATATCATAGCTCGCTGTCGTAATCTACATATCATAGCTCTCTGTCGTAATCTACATAGCCCTCTGTCGTAATATACATATCATAGCCCTCTGTTGTAATCTACATATCATAGCTCGCTGTCGTAATCTACATTTCATAGCTGTCTGTCGTAATCTACATATCATAGCTGTCTGTTGTAATATATATATTATAGCTCTATGTCGTAATCTATATATTATAGCTCTATATCGTAATCTATATATCATAGCTCTCTGTCGTAATCTACATAGCTCTCTGTCGTAATCTACATATCATAGCTCTCTGTCGTAATCTACATAGCATAGCTCTCTGTCGTAATCTACATATCATAGCTCTCATTTGTAATCTACATATCATAATCATCTGTTGTAATCTACATATCATAGCTCGCTGTCGTAATCTACATATCATAGCTCTCTGTCGTAATCTACATAGCCCTCTGTCGTAGTATACATATCATAGCCCTCTGTTGTAAGCTACATATCATAGCTCGCTGTCGTAATCTACATTTCATAGCTGTCTGTCGTAATCTACATATCATAGCTGTCTGTCGTAATCTATATATTATAGTTCTATGTCGTAATATATATATCATAGCTTTCTGTCGTAATCTACATAGCTCTCTGTCGTAATCTACATATCATAGCTCTCTGTCGTAATCTACATTGCATAGCTCTCTGTCGTAATCTACATAGCATAGCTCTCTGTCGTAATCTACATATCATAGCTCTTTGTCGTAATCTACATACCATAGCTCTATGTCGTAATCTACATACCATAGCTCTATGTCGTAATCTACATATCATAGCTCTCTGTCGTAATCTACATATCATAGCCCTCTGTCGTTATCTACATATCATAGTTCTCTGTCGTAATATACATATAATAGCTCTATGTTGTAATCTACATATCATAGATATATGTCGTAATCTAAATATCATAGCTCTATGTCGTAATCTACATATCATAGCTCTCAGTCGAAATCTACATATCATAGCTCTCTGTCGTAATCTACATATCATAGCTCTCTGTCGTAATCTACATGTATGGCTATTTGAACTGTCGACGGACAGGTTAGACTCACCTGTGTCTTCACTGTTTGTAGATGCAACAATTAAGATCCCTAATCATCTGACGCGATTGTTAAATCTCGGATCAGCGTTAATCATCATAGGGATTTATTGACATGGTAATCGCCTAGCACCATGCAAATTAAACTAAATAATGTAGCACTATTTATGAAGATTTGCAGGAATTGCGTCCCTTTCCCAGGCCTTCGATTAAGTCAAAAATCGATAATTGAGTTGTGGCCCTTCGGTAACGCTCCTATATTTGTATTTATCGATTATTTGTAAACAGATTTAATGACGTATTCGATTTCATACTAAGCCCGCAGGTGATCTTAACATTACTCTGCTCGATATCTGTATATCGATTATTTGCAAACAGATTTCGTTCAGTATTCGATAAGATTATTTACAAACATATTTTGTTGCGTATTATTTCATACTATGCCCTAGCACTTAACATTACTGTTTTCGCCTCGTGTTGGGGTTGAGCAACGACAGCTCAGTCGGTAACAACAGTAGCTATCAATATAGGGGTAGTGGGTTCGAAGTCCGGCTCGACCATACAAAGGCAATGCGACAAGCGTCATGCGATAGGCTCACTGGCCGTTATATGACTGAAAATGTGTTGAAAACGGCGTGAGAGAGAGACAGACAGACAGAGCTATTGGTGCTGGACGTATGAACTAAAAGATAGATAAAAGGGTACATATAAAAGGTAGCAACAACCAGTAACGGTTACATTTAAATGTTTAATACACACAATCAATACGACATAATAGTTTAATACAAGAGTATAGGGATTTCAAACTTGAAAATAGTAATATTTATATCAAGCGTTTAAATTATTTGACTTCATAATGTTATATGTATCAACTACTGTTTAACTTTAATTTTCGATCTGAATCACATACGTATTCCTAGTTAACTCTTTCCGACGTAGACGTAGACGATTATGAAAACATTTAGTCAATATACTTTCTCTGTAAATTTGAAAATAATGATGCAAACAGTTTAATTGCTCCTTCAACGTAAAGCGTACATTTCTTACTACCGCTCTGTTTTAACAATCATACACAATAATAAACTGTTAAATATACAAAAGTAAATGTTAAATTTGCACTACTGTGATATACTGTTAAAGCACATTACTTCTGTTAAGTAAAAAATATATACACAAGCACATAATTGTACCCTTCAACTGGGTCTCTTCGTCCCATAACAACTGTAAATTTGAAAATATTGATGCTAACAGTTTAATTGCTCCTTCAACGTAAAGCGTACATTTCTTACTACCGCTCTGTTTTAACAATCATACACAATAATAAACCGTTAAACATACAAAAGTAATTAAATTTGCACTACTGTGATATACTGTTAAAGCACATTACTTCTGTTAAGTAAAAAATATATACACCAGCACATAATTGTACCCTTCAGCTGGGTCTCTTCGTCGCATAACTAAATTTCAACTGTAAATTTGAAAATATTGGTGCAAACAGTTTAATTGCTCCTTCAACGTAAAGCGTACATTTCTTGCTACCGCTCTTTTTTAACAACCATACACAATAATAAACTGTTAAACATACAAAAGTAAATGTTAAATTTGCACTACTGTGATTTACTGTTAAAGCACAATAATAAACTGTTAAACATACAAAAGTAAATGTTAAATTTGCACTACTGTGATTTACTGTTAAAGCACAATAATAAACTGTTAAACATACAAAAGTAAATGTTAAATTTGCACTACTGTGATTTACTGTTAAAGCACATTACTTCTGTTAAGTAAAAATATATACACAAGCAGATAATTGTACCCTTCAACTGGGTCTCTTCGTTGCATAACTAGACTTCAAGTGTACTTCACACTAATCAATTAATTCACTACAAATTTTCTCGGATTAATTCAAATAGTTTCTCCCTCTTTCTAAATTTTGATATAATTCCAAGACTTTTTAATTTCATTTTCAACTCACTATTTGTCATTTCATCCAAACTCTGTTTAGGCTGAGTTTTAACATATTTTTCATTGGCTTCTGCAATGTCTAAGCATATTTTTCTTCGTTTTTGGATTACAGCGTCCCGACGACCTTCTGCCCAGTAGTTGATAGCTCGTTTAGTGTATTGGGATTTTACTCGTTCACAGTTTTGATCATATAATAGTTCCAATCGTTTTCTGGTTGTTAATTCGTCAACTGTTTGGTTTAATTTATTTGAGGATTTTTGGTGAATATGTTTTATTTCATCGTTTATTTTTTCAATACCCTGACCGCTAACGGGGAGTCCAAATCCACTTTTATACAACTGATCTATTTAATTTAATGATCACTACCGTTATCGTCTTCATACACCATATGGCAGTAATTTCCTATGTATATGTTGATTGTGATGTTTTTGTAAGTTCGAGGTATTGCTATGAGCAAACTTGGTCGAGCAAGATAGGGGAATCAACGCAATTAAATATGTTTAGCACTGTAATAGCACATATGTTTTTACCAACTACAATTAAGTATATTTATATGATAATGCGACACCGAATGACGTAATTTATATTCCCGTAATATTGATAATTACATATTAAAGAGTTGAGGGAAAAGTAACATTAAAAGAAATCAACACATGCATGGGAAAGCTAAATGTTTACTATGTCTAGATCAGCCTATGCAACCACACAGTATGTTCAAGAGCTATACTTTTCACATATAACTAACCAACTGTCAACTACGACTTTAGAAAAAGGACATTTCGTGGACAATGCAAATTAGATATTATTTATATAAAGTTATTTACGTGTTTGTTTGCTGTTCTTTCATTTGATATTAGTATTAATCTTTCATTTATTTTATATCATATCGACGAACAACGTATTCAATTGACTACTTGTGTGCGCCCAATTTAACCGCATTCACACATTACAACCCAATTACGCAAGAGCTATAAATTAATTAAGTGTGCAAACCCTTCGTTCCACCGCATATCGTATATCAATTCATATAATTTGTTGGTATGCTGATCAAAGAGATATAGTTCTTCACACATTATAACTGTTAGAGTAATCAGGGTAATTAAGATAATTCGAAGGTTGTTAATGATTGATTTTGTAACTGGTTTGACTTATTAAACCAGTAAAGGTAACTTGCAATTTGTTTAAAATATTTTCGTATTTAAATTTTAGCTTCTCGGCTAATCATTATGTATATTTAAGGTTAAATGTATATGTATAGTTAATACTATATGCAATTCTGGAGATATCGAAGACGAGTATCACTTTGTACTAACATGCATGGCATATAGCGAAATTAGACCAAAATACATTAATAAATATTATTACGTACGTCCTAGCATGTCTAATTTTGGTAGTTTATGCATATATACATGTGTTCATATCAAATGATTACATATATAACTTATATATAACTTTTAATAGCACAACAGGTGTTGGAACGTTAATGTATATATTACGATGAGGTTAAAGACCATATTGTTGATAATTGATGTATATACACATGAGATAATTTTGGTAACAGTAAGTGAACAGGATATTAAATACGTGTGTTAACGAAGACCCAGGACAGACTATTTTAAATAATTAATCTGCATATTTAGTTCATCATAGGTCGTTAATGATTGATTATGTAACTTGTTTGATTAAGTAATTATATTGATTGCATGAAATAAAAGTATGTTTGTAACAACGTCAATTCAATTAAAATGTATATTTGTAACAATGTCAATTAAATTAAATAGTATGCATGGTAATTGCGATAGTTCAAAGGTCGTTAATGATTGAATATGTAACTTGTTTGATTAAGAAATTATATTGATTACATGAAATAAGTGTATGTTTGTAATAACGTTAATTCAATTAAAATGTATATTTGTAACAATGTAAATTCTATTAAAATGTATGCATGGTAATTACGATAGTTCAAACATCGTTAATGATTGATTCATCACATTAGCACCAAATTGGATACTATACAAACATTTGCATCCCCTCTCAATCTTCCAACGCATTGATATAGCATGAGTGGAACATGGAGAAATGCTCTTTTTATCACAATGTTTTTTCCTCTTAAAACTGTTCTATCTTACAATGACTCAATCAAGATTACGGGAATAGAATAATTATATCACATTCAGTCACTCGTCAATTCAAAGAAGAACAATAGCAGTCGTTCAAAATTAGTGACGGCTCCTTTTCTAACATGAATAATACCTTTTCCAAGTTTTCGACTCAATCAAGATTACGGGAATAGAATTATTATATATCATTCAATCACTCGCCATTTCAAAGAAGAAAAATAGATAAATCCGGTGCCAATGGACACTGCAATTTTGTTGGCAGGAATTGTTAACTTTCTGCGATATATGTAATAGGAAAAGTTCTCACACTGACATTTTAACATTTTTTGCATTACCAGTACATATCCTTTTATTATATAAACTAGATGTATCACACTTACCACTTCAGTTTTCTTTTGGTATATAATCCTTTCCACTGTATAACTTTCCGGCAAAACACGCACTACATCACACCTATTATTATATTCACTACGAACAAATTCACCATCATTTAATAATTTGTAATCAACTTGCTTTCTAACACGCAGAGATTTGGAAAGAGACATGATTAAGCCACTCTTTTTAAAGGGATTATATATACCAAGGAACATACACAAGTGAGCAAAAGATGTCAAAGCAGTCTTTGTTTGTCTGTGTTTGTTTTGATAATGTGTATATTAATTAGTATATGACAAGGTGTGACAAGGTGTTAAAATTGTCGGACAAGACTCTGGCTAATCAGTCTTTAACACTTGGTAATTTGTAACGGCGGTTTTTATATACTGTCATAATAACATATTACTTAAATCTCTTTGTTGTAAAAACAATTGTCATTATCAAGACATGAAAATGGACACTTCAAATTCACAGGTGACAAGTTGTTTAATTAGTCATTGCTTTAATTTATTTTTTTCCATGCACTGTTAAATTGTTCTTTTCCTAATACGTTTTGTAATCATATTAGGTCTTTGAATATATAAAAGCTGGAACAAGTTCATTTTCGCATTCGCACCCCACCCACCTATCTACATACACGACATTAGTAAGCGATCAAAATAGATCTAGTCATTACAAGATACAGTCGAGCCTCGTTAAATCGGACGCCGTTAATCCGGAAAATTCGCGATCCGGACATAAAATACATTTTTACATTTTTAGGCGTTTTCTGCATTTTTAAATGAAAATGGAAGTATCAAGACATAAACATATTCGTTTGAAATTTGTATGACTAGAAAGAATTAAAAATAGACTCTCCGATTATAACTTATAAAATTTCCATAGAAAATAGGAAATACGGTAAAAATGGACTTAAAAATAAAAAATTCGCGATTTTCCAATAATTTACATGGAATAAAGAAGGAATGCATGTTGTCTATTAAAATCAAAAATGGAAGTATCAGGCAGTTAATCTATTTTTTATATCTTTACATTAAATGAAAGCAGACATATTGACCTTATAGAAAAAAACTTATAAAATATTGTCATCAAAAAAATTAATGACTTTATATCAATTTTAAAGATCTGTCCCTATATAAATCCATATAGCCTAAATACCAGGTCAGAAAAGGTTAGTGTAAATTGTATCGATTTCAAGGGGAGTAACTCTCTCGATTAAGCCAGTCACTTTACCAAAATAGTGTAGTATGACTTTGGCAGATATATTAGCAATGCAAAGCGAATCAATCAGCATAATCAGTAGGTTTCAAGTGAAATTTCAGAATTAATTATTAAGCTGTATTTTAAGTCTATTTACATTTAACACGGTTAAATCTTCCCATATATTTTCTTTTTCTGGCCCCTCTGCAGCAGACGAATTTTGAAAACATTGTGGTAACAAGACGAAAATTCTCACAATCAACTATTTGTCCTTTTGCTTCAATGTTTTCAACTTTATTCGATAATTGCACTAACATTAGTTTATGTTTTCTTATAAGTTTATTCAGATGTTTTTTTAAGTCGTAAGACGAGATTTACCGTAAGCGGGAAAAGGTTGAATGAAAGTAACGAAGCGGACAGATTTTAGATATTGAATTTCAAGTCAAAAGTCGAAAGGGCGACAGAAAGATCGAAGTTTAATGATATAACATAGTGTCTGTGTCAACAAAACCTTGATTTGTTTGTTTGTTATCCAAGAGGTTTAACGACGCTTTTAGCCAAAGTATATCGAGGGCTTGGCGTGAAACAGTTGTATCTAAAATTGGTATTTTTTTACCAAGGTTAATCACCTCACCATAAAGTCTTTATAAGCGTTAAATCACTTTTCTTGGTAAACAATGTAAATTTAGGTGCCATTGCTCGTTCTGAGCAATGGCACCTAAATTTGCATTGTTTACAAAAGGGTCAAAATTGCCCCTAAACCAGGGTTTTCAAAATAGGTTTTAAGTTACAACCGTTTCACGCCAAGCCCTCGATATCCAACCTATTCTATCATGACCAGTATACTAACTTGTAAGTGCCTGGTAGCGCCCAAACATATGAGCATTTCCACGAGAAAACAAACATTATGGACTCTGCGTAATGTATCAACCCAGATCATCCTGCGCAGTCCGCGCAGGCTAATCCGGGCCGACACATTCCGTCTCAGGGGGATACAGGTATAGAGTAATGATTCCTGAAACAGAAAACTCCACAGGAGGCGAACGGTGTCTGTCAGGGTTAGCCGCGGCATGTTTAGGCTGATCCGGGTCGATACTTTACGCAGAGTCCACAATGTTGGTTTTCTCGTGTAAAGGCTCATACAATAATGCACAGCGACTAGTTTACCATTGGCAAGCAATTGGCTCCATGTACCAGTGGGTTTTTTGTTTACTGATACAGATGACTCTAGAAGCCTTCGGAGCATACGAATTTTGAAATATTGCTAAAAGATACCAAATTCTGTATTTCTCCAAGTGTTTCAAGAATATATTTCTTTTTTTTACGAGGTATGAACGTTTTACTCCGGTAGTTTTCAAAGCAGACGACTAAAACTAGTGTATGAGGAAAAGGGTTAAATACATTTGGTAATTTTATTGACAACTTTGGCGATACGATCAAAAAGAAAATGCATGAATGGCTCCGTCTTTACGGCAAAGGTCGTATTTTTCCTAGAGGCGCAAACAGCCGTCGTTGTCAGGGAAATAGTCAATGGAAACCGTATGTTCTGTTTTGTGACTCATAAGTATAAACAAATCAAAGGTATTTAGTGAGAATATCTCCATTCCCCATAATGTTGTCATCAAACAGCGGTCGTTGTTAGTGACATGTATTTAGTCCATGGAGGCAAGGTTTTCTGTTACTTAACCTGTTTATATATTCAATTAACCCAACGCATGTAGTTAAGCTTTGAAGTGTTCGAAAGTATAAACAAATGCATTGAAATATGTTATCTGAAATTACCGGGTCAATGAAGCCTTTTTTTTTAGAAGGAGACCCGACCCGCCTGGTTAAAAGGGGTCTATCACTATTTAGAAAAAAATAAGACCGAGGTTGAAGCTAGATAAACCATTAGTCTCACTATATAGCATTGGCTGGCAGCATGCGTATACTATAGACTTAGACGTATACTATATACTTAGACGTGTACTATATATTTAGACGTGTACTATATACTTAGAGGGTCGAGTCCGGTAGCTCAGTCGGTAACGACGCGGGCTGTCAATCCAGGGGTTGTGAGTACGAATCCCGGCTCGGCCAACATTCTTTCCGATATTGGTAAAAGTCATTGCGACATGCGTCATTCGTCTTCCACCAATGGGCTCAGTCTATGTGGAAAAGCAGCCAGTTGCTTGGGAAGATTGTTGTGTGGAGTACTGGTGTGAGAAAACCAGGAAACACATGAGTAGGTTAACTGGCCGCCGTGATATGACTGAGAAATTGTTAAAAACGGCGTTAAAGCCCAATCAATCAATCAATCAACTATATACTTAGACGTATACTATATGCAAGCGCTAGAAGTGTAGTCCTATTAAACTATTGTGACGGCGACATTTTGTGAACTCAAAAGTAGTTTGCGATAAGTTAATTTGTGTCGGACGCATCCCTCTGATAAATGTGAGCCTTGCCACACACACCCGACAGTCGAAGGTGTGAAATTAATGGCAACTATGGTAGCTCAGTCGGTAGCAACGCGGGCTGTCAAATCCAGGGGTTGTGAGTTCGAATCCCAGCTCGGCCAACATTATTTCCGACGTTTGAGTCACCGTGACATGCGTCATTCGTCTTTCAACAATGGACTGTTTAACTGTCTATGTGGGAAAAGCTGGTGAGGAAAAGCCAGGAAACGCACGAGTAGGTGAACTGGACGCCGTGATATGATTAAACAAGTGTTGAAAACGGCGTTAAACCCAAATCAATCAATCAGTCTAAATGGCATACTTGTAAAATCGCTTTTCATCCATTACCGATCTCCTGAGACTTCCTGGATGATTGATTAATTAGACGCGAGGAGTTCCTGACTAGGTTGCGTGAATGCTCAAACTGATATATTGATACCTCCTGTTTGTAAAATCCAAAAGAACGGTTTTCCCGTAACGCGATCCATTTGTTACCCAACAATACACTTTAACCCTTTCCCTCATACGACAATTCCGCAGCAGACGACTTTGAACATATATTGTTAAAAAATAGAAAATCTCTTTAATTGAATTGGTAACCTATGACTAAATGTGGCAAACATTGTGGAAAAAGGAGAAATTGCTCGTTTTGAGCAATTTCTTCTTTTGTCACTATGTTTTCAAAAATTGTAAAAGCCGTCTGCTGCAGAGAGATCAGAAAGTGTCTACACGAGGGAAAGGGTTAAAATTGAAGAAAAAAACCCACGATAAAATTGAATTATGATCCCATTGTTTTACAACATTTAAGTATAACGCAACGTTTTTCTATTTAGGTATGGTCATGTTTTAAACCGTGATTTATTGGTTATGTCATATATAGCTTCTTATACGTTGATCGAATTTCAGTGCGATTCCTGGAAATAAAAACACGTTCAGAATCGCGGTTTTAAACAGATCTGGTAAACAATGTAAGTTAACTTTTATCATACTCACTTTCGATTAGATTTTCGTCAATATTTAACCCTTTCACACACCACACAGACGCTTACTGACGCCTCTGCAACAGACTACTTTTCAATACATTGTGGCAAAAAGAGAAATTTCACATTTATAATGGACAATCCCCCTTTTGGCCACACTGTTTTCAACGATATTCAATTATAACACATTTTTTAGAAATTTTGCATTTTTGTATATTATGTTTTTAAAGTCGTTTGCTGCAGATTAATGATTATATGTGGGAAAGGGACTGGGTGCATGTTAACCCGTTCCCACCTGCAGACGCATTATGACGCAATAGCAGCAGACGACCTTCGAAAACATTGTGGTCAAAGGTGAAATTGCACAAAATGAGCAATATCTCATTTGGCCACAATTTTTTTAACTTTATTTAACAATTAAGCTATCTTTTATGGAGATTTTTCAGGTTTTTGTCACTATGTTTTCAAAGTCGTCTGCTGCGGATTTGTCGTATATGGGAAAGGTTAAACATCGAAAGGGATCAGTGAACTAGTACTCATCCTTTAAAGGATGAGTTCCACTGTATATTAGTTTGTCCGTTTTGTGATAAATTAAGGAAGAGAATAATACCAAACTGTTAAGCACATAGTTCAAATGTCTAAACAGTCATTGAACTCGTTAAAAGGAATAGATAAACTTATTTATGAATTTGGATAAACAGTACGGATATTTTAAATGATATTTACGCCTCTTTCAATATTATTTTAGCTATAACTTGGCGTTTCCTGGGCAAGTTAAAAGTACAATTGAACCTGTGCTAAAGACCACCTTGGAAGAGCAATGCCCTGTTTATTTCAACCACAATCAATTTTAGTTTCTTTATTACTGATTTTCCTCATAAATGACGCTGACAATAAAGACCACCTGTGATCAACGACCGGATTGTTGTCGTCCAATTGGTGGTAGTGTCGCTGTACGACTATTTGTTTTATCCTGACACGGAAACATCTGTCGTAATGCTATATAGCCTCTGACAAGATTACACAGAAAGGAAGCCATTACTTCCTGTTTTAAAAGTATTGGAATCGGGCTCGAAGCCTCAACTACAATGTACAGCTCCCGAGGCCGCCATTTTCTAAATGAAATAGCAGTCTTGCAAAAAAACACGGATTGAAATTAATCGTCGACTAGTGATTTCTGCTTACCAATGATACACTATCGACATAATTACGTTATCTGATGATTACATCATATAGTTTACTGCAGTATTTTATTATTCGCATCTATTTATTTATAATGGTAATTTGACTAGTTAACAATGGCATATTTCATAGTGCTAGTGTTACATCGACAGAACAACCAAGAAGATCTTTTACACTCAAAACTTCTATACAAACTTTAAGATGTATCCTTTCTATGTCCTTCGTCTTGGAGATTTCAAAATTTCTCTCGAAAAACTTTGATTGAACCTAAAAATGGTCATATAATTGGAATAAGGTCGAAGTATCGAAGTAAAAACAACGAACTTTACGGTGCAAAACATTCAGCGCTTTAAAACCCTTGTCTACTTATGCTCTCTGATTCAAAATAAATGATCCAGTATAATTAAATATTGTTACAAGATGTTTATAAACTCATTTACAATTTTCATGTTATTATTTTCAATATTCGCATGTAACTAAGTAGCTATAAAGGAAACGGTTCAAAGCTTTCCGGGCTAACGTTCGCTTTTTGACGCATGTGCAACAGACGGCATTAGAATACATCGTGACGAGGGAAGAAATTTCTTTATCGTGACCCATGTCCTCCTTTTCCACAAATGTTTCAACTATTTTAAATAATTCATGTTCATATTTCCCCACTAGATGTAATGCAAAATTACTCGTTATCATTCATCTGTTGCAGGTTATTAAAAAAAATGTGTCTGAAAGGGGGGGAACGGAAAAAAATGTCTGTAGTAAAACGTTTTTATATCTTAAGTATGAAAAGAAATAATTTGAAACGTGTTTAAAAGCATTGTGTGAAAAGGAGGACTTGCTCATTGTCAGCAATGGCTCCATTTCCCACTGTATTTTCAATATTCGACTGTTATTATATCACGGAAAGGGTTCGACTTTTCGAAAAGCATGATTTTTGTTTTGTAAATACAATAAGTATGTACTAAGTTTTATTAGCACGTATAGTCTACACATATGAACGCCTAGATACACTTTTCTTTCAGCGTTTTTAAAACAATATACAATCAAACCTGTGCTAAAGACTAAATTTGTTCAGCAATTCCTTTTTTATAGCAATCGCAATTTTAATTTCCCAATAACTGCTTTTCTGCATAAATGACACTTTAAGACCACCTGTGAACAAAGACAAGATTGTTCTCTTCCCATGCATGGTCTTTAAACACAAGTTGGAGTGTACGTACACAGCGGGTTGAAAGGTTCATACTTTGACAATTGTTACTACGTATTTCGGTTATGGCACAGAACTGTTGGAACCAACAATAACCTAACTATTTATGTGTTAAGTAAATCGCAGTAGACCCCGGATATTTATTTCTGTATTCGCTTTGAATACACTAGTCTTATTGTTCGTATTTCATTTGAAGAGGTGGCTTCGAAAGAATGTTGTGCAAGTACTGGTGTGGGAAAGCCAGGAAAACATAGGTAGGTGCACTGACCGCCGTGATATGACCAAAGCTGTTGAAAGCGGCGTTAAACTCCAAACAAACAAACAAACAAACAAACAAATCATTTGAAGAGAATATTACATTGAACACTTCTATGTTTCTAGTGAGCAGCCAATATTTTTTGAAATAGAACAATCTTAAATGTTTCCGTATCTTGGACATTTGAAAATCGTATATATGTAACTTATATACTTATAATTGGGACTGGTCGTCATGTTAACCCATTCCAACCTTCAGACGCATTTTGACGCAATAGCAGCAGACGACTTTTGAAATAATTGTGGCCAAAGGTGAAATTGCACATAATGAGCAATTTCACCTTTGGCCACAATTTTTTCAACTTTAATTTACAATTAAGCTATCTTTTATGGATATTTTTCAGGTTTTTGTCACTATGTTTTTAAAGTCGTCTGCTGCGGATTTGTCGTATGTGGGAAAAGGTTAAACATTGTAAAGGTACCAGTAAACTTAAACCCATCCTTTAAAGGATGAGTTCCATTGTTTATTAGTTTGTCCCGTTTTGTGATAAATTAAGGAAGCAAATAATACCAAACTGCTATGCACATAGTTCAAATGTCTAAACAGTCATTGAACTCGTTAAAACGAATAGATAAACATATTTATGTATTTGGAATCTCAGTACGGATGGACGTGCAAGTTGGTCATTTGCACTAAAACTGATTATCCATGAAGTGATTATATTTTAAATGATATTTACGTCTCTTTCAATAGTATTTTAGCTATGAAACGGCGATTCCTGGGCAAATTAAAAGGATAGTGGAAACTGCTAAAGACCACCTTGGAAGAGCAATGCCCTGGCTATTGTAATCACAATTTTAGTTTCCTTATTACTAATTGTCTGCATAAATGGCCCTGCAAATAAAGATCACCTGTGATCAACGACTTGAATGTCTTCTTCCAATAGGTGGTCTTTGTACACAGGTTTCACTGTACGATTGCTTTTTTTTCTTATCCTAACACCGAATCATCAGTCGTTATGCTATATACCCTCTGATCAGATTGCACAGAACGCCATAGTATACTGCAGTATTTTATTATTCTCGCGCATCTATTTATTTATAATGGATATCTGATTAGTTACATGGACAGAACAACACAGAAGATCTTTTAAACTCAAAACTTCTATAAAAACTTTAAGATGTTTCCTTTCTATTTCCTTCGTCTTGGAGATTTCAATATTTCTCTCGAAAAACCTAGATTTTGACCTAAAAATGGTCATATAATTCGAATAAGGTCGACGTATCGAAGTCCAAAGAACGAATTTTACGGTGTAAAACATTTAGCGCTTTTTAACCTTTATGTGCTAATGTTTTCTGGTTCAGTATAATTAAATATTGTACCAGGATCGTTATAAACTCATTTACAACTTCCATGCTATAACCTATAACTCACTCACCTTTAAACCACATCGTTTTCCAATAGGTGGTCTTTGTACACAGGTTTCACTGTACGATTGCGTTTTGTTTTCTTATCCTAACACCGAATCATCAGTCGTTATGCTATATACCCTCTGATCAGAGTGCACAGAACGCCATAGCATACTGCAGTATTTTATTATTCTCGCGCATCTATTTATTTATAATGGATATCTGATTAGTTACATGGACAGAACAACAAAGAAGATCTTTTAAACTCAAAACTTCTATAAAAACTTTAAGATGTTTCCTTTCTATTTCCTTCGTCTTGGAGATTTCAAAATTTCTCTCGAAAAACCTAGATTTTGACCTAAAAATGGTCATATAATTCGAATAAGGTCGAAGTATCGAAGTCCAAAGAACGAATTTTACGGTGTAAAACATTTAGCGCTTTTTAACCTTTATGTGCTAATGTTTTCTGGTTCAGTATAATTAAATATTGTACCAGGATCGTTATAAACTCATTTACAACTTCCATGTTATAACCTATAGCTCATTCACTTTTAAACCACATCGTCTTTCTCAAAACAATGATTTTTGTTTTGTAAATACAATAAGTATGTACTAAGTTTTATAAGCACGTATATTCTACAAAAATGATCGCTTAGATACACTTTTCTTTTAGCGTGTTTGTTTAGCAATTCCCTGTCTATAGCAACCACACTTTTAATTTCCCAATTACTTCTTTTCTGCATTAATGACTTTGTAATTAAAGACCACCTGTGAACAAAGACCATATTGTTCTCTTCCAATAACTAACCGATGGTCTTTAAACACAAGTTGGACTGTACTTACAAAGAGGGTTGAAAGGTTCATACTTTGACAAATGAGCCGTACCACGAGAAAACCAACATTGTGGTCTCTGCGTAAAGCATCGATCCGGATCAGCCTAAGCATGAGACGGAATGCATCGACCAAGATTTTTACGAATTTTACGGTGTAAAACATTTAGCGCTTTTTAACCTTTATGTGCTAATGTTTTCTGGTTCAGTATAATTAAATATTGTACCAGGATCGTTATAAACTCATTTACAACTTCCATGTTATAACCTATAGCTCATTCACCTTTAAACCACATCGTCTTTCTCAAAACAATGATTTTTGTTTTGTAAATACAATAAGTATGTACTAAGTTTTATAAGCACGTATATTCTACAAAAATGATCGCTTAGATACACTTTTCTTTTAGCGTGTTTGTTTAGCAATTCCCTGTCTATAGCAACCACACTTTTAATTTCCCAATTACTCCTTTTCTGCATTAATGACTTTGTAATTAAAGACCACCTGTGAACAAAGACCATATTGTTCTCTTCCAATAACTAACCGATGGTCTTTAAACACAAGTTGGACTGTACTTACAAAGAGGGTTGAAAGGTTCATACTTTGACAAATGAGCCGTACCACGAGAAAACCAACATTGTGGTCTCTGCGTAAAGCATCGACCCGGATCAGCCTAAGCATGCCGCCCAGGCTAACCCGGATATACACTTTTCGCCTTCTGTGGATTTTCTGTTTCAGGAATCATTACTCTATACCTCTATCCCCCCTGAGACGGAATGTATCGGCCCGGATCAGTCTGCGCGGACTGCGCAGGCTGATCTGGGTCGATGCATTACGCAGAGGCCATAATGTTGTTTTTTTCGCGGGACGGCTGAAATGTTACTACGTATTTCGGTTAAGGGAACAGAACATATTCAAAGGAATTGCACGTACTTTAACCGTTAATTGGACTGTATTAACATTTACATAGCGGAGTGTTTTTGTTATTGCGTTGACAGTTGCTGGGTAAGAACCTAAAATACCAACTAGTTGTATGGCTACCATATCGTTTAGATAACTGTTAGAACCAACAATTACCTAACTATTTATGTGTAAAGTAAATCTTAGTACACCCCGGATTTTAATTTATGTATTCGCTTTGAATATATATATACAGCAGAGAAAAACTATCGGACATTTTGAAAAACTTAAAGAAATATTTTATCATGTTACAGAGTTGAAAAAAACATTGCGTGAAAAGAAGGCATTGTTCGAGGAATAAATATCCCGAGAATGTTTTCCAAAATCGTCCGCTACAAAGGTGTCAGAAGTCGTTTGTAACAGGAAAGGGATTAAACTTTTAGTCTAAGTGCCGTCTTACAAACGAAGTAAGAAAACGAAAAAAAAAGGGTCTATAGTATTATACATGAGCCGTCCCGCGAGAAAACCAACATTATGGCATCTGCGTAATGTATCGACCCAGATCAGCCTGTGCAGAATGATCCGGGCAGACACATTCCGTCTCAGGTGGATAGAGGTATAGATTAATATTTCCTGAAACAGAAAATCCACAGGAGGCGAAAAGTGTCTATCCGGATTAGCCTCCGCGGCATGGTTAGGATGATCCGGGTCGATACCTTACGCAAAGTCAATGGTGTTGGTTTTCTCGCGGGACGGCTCACATTATCTTTACGGAATTGAAGAAAATAAAACCTCCTACTTGAATGAATCGTTAAAATCTGAAACAAAGAATCTGTGTAAAAAGGTAGCCTTATGGTTGATTTCTGCAGAGTGCCTCTAACATTCATAGAACCAGAGACATATATGTCTCTGATAGAACGAAAGAAAGATTGCAAAACTTACCAATAAACATATGCACAGACACATACAGAGAAACATAATATTATACAGTATAGACAGAAACATACGGAACAGGTGTGTACTTTTAGATAAGGCGGACTCCTTGTCACGCAATCTATTTCCATATACCCAACCGAACATCACTGAAACTATTCTTAGTACCCGAAGCCAGGGGTCAGAGGGTCAACTAACGATTGTAAAACCTTGGAAGCTCCCCTTATCGCAATACCGGCAGGATATGACAAACACAGAGATACAACAAATACGATGTCGATTCATTTATTGTTAAGGGATAAACCGACCAAATTAAATACCATTCCCAATTACTTTTCCACAAATGTTTCAACTATTTTAAATAATTCATGTTCATATTTCCCCACTAGATGTAATGCAAAATTACTCGTTATTGACGCCGCGTGGGAGCGCGGCGTCAGTATGGGATAGGTTTTAATTTTGTACCATGGGGTGACGTAATCGAAAAGGGAGAAACCAATGTTATTATTGTTAAAAAAACCTCTGTTGTTTGATTGAAAAAAACAACCTTTATGAATCAATAAATTGTATTAACTGATTTAAGAAACAACAAGATACAAAATACGTTTGTCTTCTACCGTTATTACAAAACTTTATACACATTTAATTTGTATTTAATAACTTTTCCCCAACTGTCTAGGCTACGCTGTTTTTGATTGTTTGGTTTACGGCCCTGACCCAATTCATCAAAGCTCAGAGAAAAAGTTCACTTTTCCCAAACTTTCTAGGCTACGCGTTTTTAATTGTTTAGTTTACGGGCCCAAAATTCGCCGGATGTTTTTGCCTATTTATAAAAGTGTGTGAAGTTGGCAGAGCATTAGACGTTAGACATTAGACATTCAAAAAAAATATTCGAATGTCTAATTAGACGTTAGACATTCGATTAGACATTCGCTAATTTTGATTATCGAATGTCTATTTAGACATTAGACATTCAATTAGACATTCAGAAAAATCGCAAATGTTAAATATCGAATGTCTAATTCGACATTAGACATTCAATTAGACATTCGCAAATTACAAGATCTATAACCCAAATTCGTCGGAGGTCATTGTACATTCAAAAAACGAATGTCTAATTGGTCAGTTAGACATTAGACATTCGATTAGACATTCGCAAATTAAGGGATTTAGGTACCAAATTCGTCGGAGGTCATTGTACATGCAAAAAACGAATGTCTAATTGGTCAGTTAGACATTAGACATTCGATTAGACATTCGCGAATTACGATATTTAGGTTCCAAATTCGTCGTAGGTCAACGTACAATCAAAAAACGAATGTCTAATTGGTCAGTTAGACATTAGACATTCGATTAGACATTCGCAAATTAAGAGATTTAGGTACCAAATTCGTCGGAGGTCATTGTACGTGCAACAAACGAATGTCTAATTGGTCAGTTAGACATTAGACATTCGATTAGACATTCGCAAATTACTATACTTAGGTTCCAAATTCGTCAGAGATCATTGTACATTCAAAAAACGAATGTCTAATTGGTCAGTTAGACATTAGACATTCGATTAGACATTCGCAAATTACAAGATCTATAACCCAAATTCGTCGGAGGTCATTGTACATTCAAAAAACGAATGTCTAATTGGTCAGTTAGACATTAGACATTCGATTAGACATTCGCAAATTAAGAGATTTAGGTACCAAATTCCTCGAAGGTCATTCTACATTCAAAAAACGAATGTCTAATTGGTCAGTTAGACATTAGACATTCGATTAGACATTCGCAAATTAAGAGATTTAGGTACCAAATTCCTCGGAGGTCATTCTACATTCAAAAAACGAATGTCTTATTGGTCAGTTAGACATTAGACATTCGATTAGACATTCGCAAATTAAGAGATTTAGGTACCAAATTCGTCGGAGGTCATTGTACGTGCAAAAAACGAATGTCTAATTGGTCAGTTAGACATTAGACATTCGATTAGACATTCGCAAATTACTATACTTAGGTTCGAAATTCGTCAGAGATCATTGTACATTCAAAAAACGAATGTCTAATTGGTCAGTTAGACATTAGACATTCGATTAGACATTCGCAAATTACAAGATCTATAACCCAAATTCGTCGGAGGTCATTGTACATTAAAAAAACGAATGTCTAATTGGTCAGTTAGACATTAGACATTCGATTAGACATTCGCAAATTACTATACTTAGGTTCCAAATTCGTCAGAGATCATCGTACATTCAAAATACGAATGTCTAATTGGTCAGTTAAACATTAGACATTCGATTAGACATTCGCAAATTACAAGATCTATAACCCAAATTCGTCGGAGGTCATTGTACATTAAAAAAACGAATGTCTAATTGGTCAGTTAGACATTAGACATTCGCAAATTACGAGATTTAAGTACGAAATTCGTCGGAGGTCATTGTACATCCAAAAAACGAATGTCTAATTGGTCAGTTAGACATTAGACATTCGATTAGACATTCGCAAAAAATAAGAGATTTAGGTACCAAATTCGTCAGAGATCAATGTACATTAAAAAAACGAATGTCTAATTGGTCAATTAGACATTAGACATTCGATTAGACATTCGCAAATTACAAGATATATAACCCAAATTCGTCGGAGGTCATTGCACATTAAAAAAACGAATGTCTAATTGGTCAGTTAGACATTAAACATTCGATTAGACATTCGCAAATTAAGGGATTTAGGTACCAAATTCGTCGGAGGTCATTATACATGCAAAAAACGAATGTCTAATTGGTCAGTTAGACATTAGACATTCGATTAGACATTCGCAAATTAAGAGATTTAGGTACCAAATTCGTCAGAGATCAATGTACATTAAAAAAACGAATGTCTAATTGGTCAATTAGACATTAGACATTCGATTAGACATTCGCAAAGTAAGGGATTTAGGTACCAAATTCGTCGGAGGTCATTGCACATTAAAAAAACGAATGTGTAATTGGTCAGTTAGACATTAGACATTCGATTAGACATTCGCAAATTAAGGGATTTAGGTACCAAATTCGTCGGAGGTCATTATACATGCAAAAAACGAATGTCTAATTGATCAGTTAGACATTAGACATTCGATTAGACATTCGCAAATTAAGAGATTTAGGTACCAAATTAATCAGAGATCAATGTACATTAAAAAAACGAATGTCTAATTGGTCAATTAGACATTAGACATTCGATTAGACATTCGCAAATTAAGAGATTTATGTACCAAATTCATCAGAGATCAATGTACATTAAAAAAACGAATGTCTAATTGATCAGTTAGACATTAGACATTCGATTAGACATTCGCAAATTAAGAGGTTTAGGTACGAAATTTGTCTGAGGTCATTGTACACGCAAAAAACGAATGTCTTATTGGTCAAATAACTTGAACATATTGATAACTCGAACATATCGATATCTCGAACATACCGATGACTCGAACACATCGATATATCGAATACATTGATAAAACGAATGTTTTTAACCTGAACATTTATTGACAAATCGAACATATCGATATCTCGAAACTTTCGATATCTCGAACATTCCAATATCTCGAACTTTCGATATCTCGAACTTTCCGATATCTCGATTTTTTTTTTTTATTTATTTTTTTTATTTTTTTTTCTTCTCGATATCTCGAACTTTCCAATAACTTTTCGATATCTTTAATTATTTTTTTCTCGATATCTCGAACTTTATCGGAAAGTTCGAGATATCGACAAGTACGAGATATCGACAAGTTCGAGATACCGAAAATTTCGAGATATCGGAAAGTTCGAGATATCGAAAAAAATATGGAAAAAAAATGCTAAGTTCGAGATATCGGAAAGTTCGAGATATCGAAAAAAAATATAATTTTCTTTTTCGAAAAGTTCGAGATATCGGAAAGTTCGAGATATCGAAAAGAAAAAAAAAAAAAAAAAAAAAAAAGATATCAATATGTTCGAACATTTCGATTTCTCGATTATTTTTTTTTATATTTTTTTTCTCGTTATCTCAGAAATTTGCGATATCTTGATTTTTTTTCTTTTTTTTTTTTTTTTTTTTTTTCTCGAACATTTCGAGATATCGATTTGAAACCGTGTATTGGTAAAAAATTAAGAAACTTCATGTTGTATGGTAACCTTTTATTATAGGCTATGGTAGCCAGGTGAGCAATATAGGCACATCTTGGCCTTTTTGGTTATGATAAAGGGACATTTGGCCTTCTTGTTCGAAATATTTACATCCTGTCTGTTTTCACACGTTATTTAAATGTACTGAACTACATCTGCTTCCTTTAAGTCATGCTTCAAAATCATGCGCGGCGTCCTTTGATGCTCTGCATCAAAATTCGTCTTGTCATTCATCTGTTGCAGGTTATTAAAAATGTGTCTGAAAGGGGGGAAACGGAAAAAAATGTCTGTAGTAAAACGTTTTTATATCTTAAGTATGAAAAGAAATAATTTGAAACGGGTTTAAAAGCATTGTGTGAAAAGGAGGACTTGCTCATTGTCAGCAATGGCTCCATTTCCCACTGTATTTTCAATATTCGACTGTTATTATATCACGGAAAGGGTTCGACTTTTCGAAAAGCATGATTTTTGTTTTGTAAATACAATAAGTATGTACTAAGTTTTATTAGCACGTATAGTCTACACATATGAACGCCTAGATACACTTTTCTTTCAGCGTTTTTAAAACAATATACAATCAAACCTGTGCTAAAGACTAAATTTGTTCAGCAATTCCTTTTTTATAGCAATCGCAATTTTAATTTCCCAATAACTGCTTTTCTGCATAAATGACACTTTAAGACCACCTGTGAACAAAGACAAGAGTGTTCTCTTCCCATGCATGGTCTTTAAACACAAGTTGGAGTGTACGTACACAGCGGGTTGAAAGGTTCATACTTTGACAATTGTTACTACGTATTTCGGTTATGGCACAGAACAGAACAGAATTTCGTTAATTGGGCTGTATTCATATTTACATAGCAGAGTGTTAGTGTTACTGCTATGGCTAAGAACATAACAGACCATATATGTGTATGGCTAGCATATCCTTTAGATAACTGTTAGAACTAAACTTAACCTAACTATTTACGTGTTAAGTAAATCGGAGTAGACCCCGGATTTTTATTTCTGTATTCGCTTTGAATACACAAGTCTTATTGGTCGTATTTCATTTGAAGAGACTATTACATTGAATACTTCTATGTTTCTAGTGAGCAGCCGATATGTTTTGAAATAGAACAATATCAGATGTTCCCGTATAATGGACATTCGAAAATCGTATATATGTAACTGGCATACTTTGAATTTGGGACTGGTCGTCATGTTAACCCATTCCAACCTGTAGACATCTTTTGACGCAATAGCAGCAGACGACTTTTGAAATCATTGTGGCCAAAGGTGAAATTGCTCATACTGAGTAATTTCTGATTTAGCCACACTTTTTTCAACTTTGTTTAACAATTAAGCTAACTTTTATGGAGATTTTTCGGTTTGTGTCACTATGTTTTCAAAGTCGTCTGCTGCAGATTTGGCGTATGTGGGAAAGGATACACATAGAAAGGGATCAGTGAACTTGTACTCATCCTTTAAAGGGTGAGTTCCATTGTATATTAGTTTGTCCGTACTGTGATAAATTAAGGAAGCAAATAATACTAAACTGCTATGCACGTAGTTCAAATCTCTAAACAGTCATTGAACTCGTTAAAACGAATAGATACACATATTTATGTATTTGGATAATCAGTACGGATGGAGGTGCAAGTTGGTCATTTGCACTAAAACTGATTATCCATGAAGTGGATTATATTTTAAATGATATTTATGCCTCTTTCAAATGTATTTTAGCTATGACACGGAGTTTCCTGGGCAAGTTATAAATACAATGGAACCTGTGCTAAAGACCACTTTGGAAGAGCAATGCCCTCTCTATTGCAACCACATTGAATTTTAGTTTCCTTATTACTAATTGTCTGCATAAATGGCCCTGTAATTAAAGATAACCTGTAATCAACGACTTGATCGTCTTCTTCCAATAGGTGGTCTTTGTACACAGGTTTCACTGTACGACTGCTATTTTTTATCCTGACACCGAATCATCAGTCGTTATACCCTCTGACAAGAGTGCACAGAACATCATAGTATACTGCAGTATTTGATTATTCTCGCGCATCTATTTATTTATAATGGATATCTGACTAGTTCACAATGGCAAATGTTATAGTGCTAGTGTCACCTGGACGGAACAACCAAGTCGATCTTTTACACTCAAAACTTCTTTACAAACTTTAAGATGTATCCTTTCTATTTTCTTCGACTTGGAGATATCAAAATTTAAAAACCTAGATTTGAACCTACAAATGGTCATATATTTGTTCAGCAATTCCCTTTTTATAGCAATCACAATTTTAATTTCCCAATAACTCATTTTCTGCATAAATGACACTGTAAGTAAAGACCACCTGTGAACAAAGACAATATTGTTCTCTTCCCATGCATGGTCTTTAAACACAGGTTGGACTGCACGTACACAGAGGGTTGAACGGTTCATAATTTGACAATTGTTACTACGTATTTCGGTTAAGGCACAGAACAGAACAACATTAAGGTAATTGCACGGTTTCTAATCGTTAATTGGGCTGTATTCATATTTACATAGCAGAGTGTTAGTTGTACTGCTTTGGCTAAGAACATAAAATACCAACTATTTGTATGGCATTCATATCCTTTAGATAACTGTTGGAACCAACAATAACCTAACTATTTATGTGTTAAGTAAATCGCAGTAGACCCCGGATATTTATTTCTGTATTCGCTTTGAATACACTAGTCTTATTGTTCGTATTTCATTTGAAGAGGTGGCTTCGAAAGAATGTTGTGCAAGTACTGGTGTGGGAAAGCCAGGCAAACATAGGTAGGTGCACTGACCGCCGTGATATGACCAAAGCTGTTGAAAGCGGCGTTAAACTCCAAACAAACAAACAAACAAACAAACAAATCATTTGAAGAGAATATTACATTGAACACTTCTATGTTTCTAGTGAGCAGCCAATATTTTTTGAAATAGAACAATCTTAGATGTTTCCGTATCTTGGACATTTGAAAATCGTATATATGTAACTTATATACTTATAATTGGGACTGGTCGTCATGTTAACCAATTCCAACCTTCAGACGCATTTTGACGCAATAGCAGCAGACGACTTTTGAAATAATTGTGGCCAAAGGTGAAATTGCACATAATGAGCAATTTCACCTTTGGCCACAATTTTTTCAACTTTAATTTACAATTAAGCTATCTTTTATGGATATTTTTCAGGTTTTTGTCACTATGTTTTTAAAGTCGTCTGCTGCGGATTTGTCGTATGTGGGAAAAGGTTAAACATTGTAAAGGGATCAGTGAACTTGTACTCATCCTTTAAAGGGTGAGTTCCATTGTATATTAGTTTGTCCGTACTGTGATAAATTAAGGAAGCAAATAATACCAAACTGCTATGCACATAGTTCAAATGTCTAAACAGTCATTGAACTCGTTAAAACGAATAGATAAACATATTTATGTATTTGGAATCTCAGTACGGATGGACGTGCAAGTTGGTCATTTGCACTAAAACTGATTATCCAT
This sequence comes from Serripes groenlandicus, assembly GCA_031761405.1. Taxonomy (NCBI): domain Eukaryota; kingdom Metazoa; phylum Mollusca; class Bivalvia; order Cardiida; family Cardiidae; genus Serripes; species Serripes groenlandicus. Next base: position 59,488,565 of record JASEVX010000005.1, on the reverse strand, counting down.
GAAGTGATTATATTTTAAATGATATTTACGTCTCTTTCAATAGTATTTTAGCTATGACACGGCGATTCCTGGGCAAATTAAAAGGATAGTGGAAACTGTGCTAAAGACCACCTTGGAAGAGCAATGCCCTGGCTATTGCAATCACAATTTTAGTTTCCTTATTAATAATTGTCTGCATAAATGGCCCTGCAAATAAAGGTCACCTGTGATCAACGACTTGAATGTCTTCTTCCAATAGGTGGTCTTTGTACACAGGTTTCACTGTACGATTGCTTTTTTTTTCTTATCCTAACACCGAATCATCAGTCGTTATGCTATATACCCTCTGATCAGAGTGCACAGAACGCCATAGTATACAGCAGTATTTTATTATTCTCGCGCATCTATTTATTTATAATGGATATCTGATTAGTTACATGGACAGAACAACACAGAAGATCTTTTAAACTCAAAACTTCTATAAAGACCATATTGTTCTCTTCCAATAACTAACCGATGGTCTTTAAACACAAGTTGGACTGTACTTACAAAGAGGGTTGAAAGGTTCATACTTTGACAAATGAGCCGTACCACGAGAAAACCAACATTGTGGTCTCTGCGTAAAGCATCGATCCGGATCAGCCTAAGCATGCCTCACAGGCTAACCCGGATATACACTTTTCGCCTTCTGTGGATTTTCTGTTTCAGGAATCATTACTCTATACCTCTATCCCCCCTGAGACGGAATGCATCGACCAAGATTTTTACGAATTTTACGGTGTAAAACATTTAGCGCTTTTTAACCTTTATGTGCTAATGTTTTCTGGTTCAGTATAATTAAATATTGTACCAGGATCGTTATAAACTCATTTACAACTTCCATGTTATAACCTATAGCTCATTCACCTTTAAACCACATCGTCTTTCTCAAAACAATGATTTTTGTTTTGTAAATACAATAAGTATGTACTAAGTTTTATAAGCACGTATATTCTACAAAAATGATCGCTTAGATACACTTTTCTTTTAGCGTGTTTGTTTAGCAATTCCCTGTCTATAGCAACCACACTTTTAATTTCCCAATTACTCCTTTTCTGCATTAATGACTTTGTAATTAAAGACCACCTGTGAACAAAGACCATATTGTTCTCTTCCAATAACTAACCGATGGTCTTTAAACACAAGTTGGACTGTACTTACAAAGAGGGTTGAAAGGTTCATACTTTGACAAATGAGCCGTACCACGAGAAAACCAACATTGTGGTCTCTGCGTAAAGCATCGACCCGGATCAGCCTAAGCATGCCGCCCAGGCTAACCCGGATATACACTTTTCGCATTCTGTGGATTTTCTGTTTCAGGAATCATTACTCTATACCTCTATCCCCCCTGAGACGGAATGTATCGGCCCGGATCAGTCTGCGCGGACTGCGCAGGCTGATCTGGGTCGATGCATTACGCAGAGGCCATAATGTTGTTTTTTTCGCGGGACGGCTGAAATGTTACAACGTATTTCGGTTAAGGGAACAGAACATATTCAAAGGAATTGCACGTACTTTAACCGTTAATTGGACTGTATTAACATTTACATAGCGGAGTGTTTTTGTTATTGCGTTGACAGTTGCTGGGTAAGAACCTAAAATACCAACTAGTTGTATGGCTACCATATCGTTTAGATAACTGTTAGAACCAACAATTACCTAACTATTTATGTGTAAAGTAAATCTTAGTACACCCCGGATTTTAATTTATGTATTCGCTTTGAATATATATATACAGCAGAGAAAAACTATCGGACATTTTGAAAAACTTAAAGAAATATTTTATCATGTTACAGAGTTGAAAGAAACATTGCGTGAAAAGAAGGCATTGTTCGAGGAATAAATATCCCGAGAATGTTTTCCAAAATCGTCCGCTACAAAGGTGTCAGAAGTCGTTTGTAACAGGAAAGGGATTAAACTTTTAGTCTAAGTGCCGTCTTACAAACGAAGTAAGAAAACGAAAAAAAAAGGGTCTATAGTATTATACATGAGCCGTCCCGCGAGAAAACCAACAATATGGCATCTGCGTAATGTATCGACCCAGATCAGCCTGTGCAGAATGATCCGGGCAGACACATTCCGTCTCAGGTGGATAGAGGTATAGATTAATATTTCCTGAAACAGAAAATCCACAGGAGGCGAAAAGTGTCTATCCGGATTAGCCTCCGCGGCATGGTTAGGATGATCCGGGTCGATACCTTACGCAAAGTCAATGGTGTTGGTTTTCTCGCGGGACGGCTCACATTATCTTTACGGAATTGAAGAAAATAAAACCTCCTACTTGAATGAATCGTTAAAATCTGAAACAAAGAATCTGTGTAAAAAGGTAGCCTTATGGTTGATTTCTGCAGAGTGCCTCTAACATTCATAGAACCAGAGACATATATGTCTCTGATAGAACGAAAGAAAGATTGCAAAACTTACCAATAAACATATGCACAGACACATACAGAGAAACATAATATTATACAGTATAGACAGAAACATACGGAACAGGTGTGTATTTTTAGATAAGGCGGACTCCTTGTCACGCAATCTATTTCCATATACCCAACCGAACATCACTGAAACTATTCTTAGTACCCGAAGCCAGGGGTCAGAGGGTCAACTAACGATTGTAAAACCTTGGAAGCTCCCCTTATCGCAATACCGGCAGGATATGACAAACACAGAGATACAACAAATACGATGTCGATTCATTTATTGTTAAGGGATAAACCGACCAAATTAAATACCATTCCCAATTACTTTTCCACAAATGTTTCAACTATTTTAAATAATTCATGTTCATATTTCCCCACTAGATGTAATGCAAAATTACTCGTTATCATTCATCTGTTGCAGGTTATTAAAAATGTGTCTGAAAGGGGGGAAACGGAAAAAAATGTCTGTAGTGAAACGTTTTTATATCTTAAGTATGAAAAGAAATAATTTGAAACGGGTTTAAAAGCATTGTGTGAAAAGGAGGACTTGCTCATTGTCAGCAATGGCTCCATTTCCCACTGTATTTTCAATATTCGACTGTTATTATATCACGGAAAGGGTTCGACTTTTCGAAAAGCATGATTTTTGTTTTGTAAATACAATAAGTATGTACTAAGTTTTATTAGCACGTATAGTCTACACATATGAACGCCTAGATACACTTTTCTTTCAGCGTTTTTAAAACAATATACAATCAAACCTGTGCTAAAGACTAAATTTGTTCAGCAATTCCTTTTTTATAGCAATCGCAATTTTAATTTCCCAATAACTGCTTTTCTGCATAAATGACACTTTAAGACCACCTGTGAACAAAGACAAGATTGTTCTCTTCCCATGCATGGTCTTTAAACACAAGTTGGAGTGTACGTACACAGCGGGTTGAAAGGTTCATACTTTGACAATTGTTACTACGTATTTCGGTTATGGCACAGAACAGAACAGAATTTCGTTAATTGGGCTGTATTCATATTTACATAGCAGAGTGTTAGTGTTACTGCTATGGCTAAGAACATAACAGACCATATATGTGTATGGCTAGCATATCCTTTAGATAACTGTTAGAACTAAACTTAACCTAACTATTTACGTGTTAAGTAAATCGGAGTAGACCCCGGATTTTTATTTCTGTATTCGCTTTGAATACACAAGTCTTATTGGTCGTATTTCATTTGAAGAGACTATTACATTGAATACTTCTATGTTTCTAGTGAGCAGCCGATATGTTTTGAAATAGAACAATATCAGATGTTCCCGTATAATGGACATTCGAAAATCGTATATATGTAACTGGCATACTTTGAATTTGGGACTGGTCGTCATGTTAACCCATTCCAACCTGTAGACATCTTTTGACGCAATAGCAGCAGACGACTTTTGAAATCATTGTGGCCAAAGGTGAAATTGCTCATACTGAGTAATTTCTGATTTAGCCACACTTTTTTCAACTTTGTTTAACAATTAAGCTAACTTTTATGGAGATTTTTCGGTTTGTGTCACTATGTTTTCAAAGTCGTCTGCTGCAGATGTGGCGTATGTGGGAAAGGATACACATAGAAAGGGATCAGTGAACTTGTACTCATCCTTTAAAGGGTGAGTTCCATTGTATATTAGTTTGTCCGTACTGTGATAAATTAAGGAAGCAAATAATACTAAACTGCTATGCACGTAGTTCAAATCTCTAAACAGTCATTGAACTCGTTAAAACGAATAGATACACATATTTATGTATTTGGATAATCAGTACGGATGGAGGTGCAAGTTGGTCATTTGCACTAAAACTGATTATCCATGAAGTGGATTATATTTTAAATGATATTTATGCCTCTTTCAAATGTATTTTAGCTATGACACGGAGTTTCCTGGGCAAGTTATAAATACAATGGAACCTGTGCTAAAGACCACTTTGGAAGAGCAATGCCCTCTCTATTGCAACCACATTGAATTTTAGTTTCCTTATTACTAATTGTCTGCATAAATGGCCCTGTAATTAAAGATAACCTGTAATCAACGACTTGATCGTCTTCTTCCAATAGGTGGTCTTTGTACACAGGTTTCACTGTACGACTGCTATTTTTTATCCTGACACCGAATCATCAGTCGTTATACCCTCTGACAAGAGTGCACAGAACATCATAGTATACTGCAGTATTTGATTATTCTCGCGCATCTATTTATTTATAATGGATATCTGACTAGTTCACAATGGCAAATGTTATAGTGCTAGTGTCACCTGGACGGAACAACCAAGTCGATCTTTTACACTCAAAACTTCTTTACAAACTTTAAGATGTATCCTTTCTATTTTCTTCGACTTGGAGATATCAAAATTTAAAAACCTAGATTTGAACCTACAAATGGTCATATATTTGTTCAGCAATTCCCTTTTTATAGCAATCACAATTTTAATTTCCCAATAACTCATTTTCTGCATAAATGACACTGTAAGTAAAGACCACCTGTGAACAAAGACAATATTGTTCTCTTCCCATGCATGGTCTTTAAACACAGGTTGGACTGCACGTACACAGAGGGTTGAACGGTTCATAATTTGACAATTGTTACTACGTATTTCGGTTAAGGCACAGAACAGAACAACATTAAGGTAATTGCACGGTTTCTAATCGTTAATTGGGCTGTATTCATATTTACATAGCAGAGTGTTAGTTGTACTGCTTTGGCTAAGAACATAAAATACCAACTATTTGTATGGCATTCATATCCTTTAGATAACTGTTGGAACCAACAATAACCTAACTATTTATGTGTTAAGTAAATCGCAGTAGACCCCGGATATTTATTTCTGTATTCGCTTTGAATACACTAGTCTTATTGTTCGTATTTCATTTGAAGAGGTGGCTTCGAAAGAATGTTGTGCAAGTACTGGTGTGGGAAAGCCAGGCAAACATAGGTAGGTGCACTGACCGCCGTGATATGACCAAAGCTGTTGAAAGCGGCGTTAAACTCCAAACAAACAAACAAACAAACAAACAAATCATTTGAAGAGAATATTACATTGAACACTTCTATGTTTCTAGTGAGCAGCCAATATTTTTTGAAATAGAACAATCTTAGATGTTTCCGTATCTTGGACATTTGAAAATCGTATATATGTAACTTATATACTTATAATTGGGACTGGTCGTCATGTTAACCAATTCCAACCTTCAGACGCATTTTGACGCAATAGCAGCAGACGACTTTTGAAATAATTGTGGCCAAAGGTGAAATTGCACATAATGAGCAATTTCACCTTTGGCCACAATTTTTTCAACTTTAATTTACAATTAAGCTATCTTTTATGGATATTTTTCAGGTTTTTGTCACTATGTTTTTAAAGTCGTCTGCTGCGGATTTGTCGTATGTGGGAAAAGGTTAAACATTGTAAAGGGATCAGTGAACTTGTACTCATCCTTTAAAGGGTGAGTTCCATTGTATATTAGTTTGTCCGTACTGTGATAAATTAAGGAAGCAAATAATACCAAACTGCTATGCACATAGTTCAAATGTCTAAACAGTCATTGAACTCGTTAAAACGAATAGATAAACATATTTATGTATTTGGAATCTCAGTACGGATGGACGTGCAAGTTGGTCATTTGCACTAAAACTGATTATCCATGAAGTGATTATATTTTAAATGATATTTACGTCTCTTTCAATAGTATTTTAGCTATGACACGGCGATTCCTGGGCAAATTAAAAGGATAGTGGAAACTGTGCTAAAGACCACCTTGGAAGAGCAATGCCCTGGCTATTGCAATCACAATTTTAGTTTCCTTATTAATAATTGTCTGCATAAATGGCCCTGCAAATAAAGGTCACCTGTGATCAACGACTTGAATGTCTTCTTCCAATAGGTGGTCTTTGTACACAGGTTTCACTGTACGATTGCTTTTTTTTTCTTATCCTAACACCGAATCATCAGTCGTTATGCTATATACCCTCTGATCAGAGTGCACAGAACGCCATAGTATACAGCAGTATTTTATTATTCTCGCGCATCTATTTATTTATAATGGATATCTGATTAGTTACATGGACAGAACAACACAGAAGATCTTTTAAACTCAAAACTTCTATAAAGACCATATTGTTCTCTTCCAATAACTAACCGATGGTCTTTAAACACAAGTTGGACTGTACTTACAAAGAGGGTTGAAAGGTTCATACTTTGACAAATGAGCCGTACCACGAGAAAACCAACATTGTGGTCTCTGCGTAAAGCATCGATCCGGATCAGCCTAAGCATGCCTCACAGGCTAACCCGGATATACACTTTTCGCCTTCTGTGGATTTTCTGTTTCAGGAATCATTACTCTATACCTCTATCCCCCCTGAGACGGAATGCATCGACCAAGATTTTTACGAATTTTACGGTGTAAAACATTTAGCGCTTTTTAACCTTTATGTGCTAATGTTTTCTGGTTCAGTATAATTAAATATTGTACCAGGATCGTTATAAACTCATTTACAACTTCCATGTTATAACCTATAGCTCATTCACCTTTAAACCACATCGTCTTTCTCAAAACAATGATTTTTGTTTTGTAAATACAATAAGTATGTACTAAGTTTTATAAGCACGTATATTCTACAAAAATGATCGCTTAGATACACTTTTCTTTTAGCGTGTTTGTTTAGCAATTCCCTGTCTATAGCAACCACACTTTTAATTTCCCAATTACTCCTTTTCTGCATTAATGACTTTGTAATTAAAGACCACCTGTGAACAAAGACCATATTGTTCTCTTCCAATAACTAACCGATGGTCTTTAAACACAAGTTGGACTGTACTTACAAAGAGGGTTGAAAGGTTCATACTTTGACAAATGAGCCGTACCACGAGAAAACCAACATTGTGGTCTCTGCGTAAAGCATCGACCCGGATCAGCCTAAGCATGCCGCCCAGGCTAACCCGGATATACACTTTTCGCATTCTGTGGATTTTCTGTTTCAGGAATCATTACTCTATACCTCTATCCCCCCTGAGACGGAATGTATCGGCCCGGATCAGTCTGCGCGGACTCGCGCAGGCTGATCTGGGTCGATGCATTACGCAGAGGCCATAATGTTGTTTTTTTCGCGGGACGGCTGAAATGTTACAACGTATTTCGGTTAAGGGAACAGAACATATTCAAAGGAATTGCACGTACTTTAACCGTTAATTGGACTGTATTAACATTTACATAGCGGAGTGTTTTTGTTATTGCGTTGACAGTGCTGGGTAAGAACCTAAAATACCAACCTAGTTGTATGGCTACCATATCGTTTAGATAACTGTTAGAACCAACAATTACCTAACCTATTTTATGTGTAAAAGTAAATCTTAGTACACCCCGGATTTTAATTTATGTATTCGCTTTTGAATATATATATACAGCAGAGAAAAACTATCGGACATTTTGAAAAACTTAAAGAAATATTTTATCATGTTACAGAGTTGAAAGAAACATTGCGTGAAAAGAAGGCATTGTTCGAGGAATAAATATCCCGAGAATGTTTTCCAAAATCGTCCGCTACAAAGGTGTCAGAAGTCGTTTGTAACAGAAAGGATTAAACTTTTAGTCTAAGTGCCGTCTTACAAACGAAGTAAGAAAACGAAAAAAAAAGGGCTATAGTATTATACATGAGCCGTCCCGCGAGAAACCAACATTATGGCATCTGCGTAATGTATCGACCCAGATCAGCCTGTGCAGAATGATCCGGGCAGACACATTCCGCTCAGGTGGATAGAGGTATAGATTAATATTTCCTGAAACAGAAAATCCACAGGAGGCGAAAAGTGTCTATCCGGATTAGCCTCCGCGGCATGGTTAGGATGATCCGGGTCGATACCTTACGCAAAGTCAATGGTGTTGGTTTTCTCGCGGGACGGCTCACATTATCTTTACGGAATTGAAGAAAATAAAACCTCCTACTTGAATGAATCGTTAAAATCTGAAACAAAGAATCTGTGTAAAAAGGTAGCCTTATGGTTGATTTCTGCAGAGTGCCTCTAACATTCATAGAACCAGAGACATATATGTCTCTGATAGAACGAAAGAAAGATTGCAAAACTTACCAATAAACATATGCACAGACACATACAGAGAAACATAATATTATACAGTATAGACAGAAACATACGGAACAGGTGTGTATTTTTAGATAAGGCGGACTCCTTGTCACGCAATCTATTTCCATATACCCAACCGAACATCACTGAAACTATTCTTAGTACCCGAAGCCAGGGGTCAGAGGGTCAACTAACGATTGTAAAACCTTGGAAGCTCCCCTTATCGCAATACCGGCAGGATATGACAAACACAGAGATACAACAAATACGATGTCGATTCATTTATTGTTAAGGGATAAACCGACCAAATTAAATACCATTCCCAATTACTTTTCCACAAATGTTTCAACTATTTTAAATAATTCATGTTCATATTTCCCCACTAGATGTAATGCAAAATTACTCGTTATCATTCATCTGTTGCAGGTTATTAAAAATGTGTCTGAAAGGGGGGAAACGGAAAAAAATGTCTGTAGTAAAACGTTTTTATATCTTAAGTATGAAAAGAAATAATTTGAAACGGGTTTAAAAGCATTGTGTGAAAAGGAGGACTTGCTCATTGTCAGCAATGGCTCCATTTCCCACTGTATTTTCAATATTCGACTGTTATTATATCACGGAAAGGGTTCGACTTTTCGAAAAGCATGATTTTTGTTTTGTAAATACAATAAGTATGTACTAAGTTTTATTAGCACGTATAGTCTACACATATGAACGCCTAGATACACTTTTCTTTCAGCGTTTTTAAAACAATATACAATCAAACCTGTGCTAAAGACTAAATTTGTTCAGCAATTCCTTTTTTATAGCAATCGCAATTTTAATTTCCCAATAACTGCTTTTCTGCATAAATGACACTTTAAGACCACCTGTGAACAAAGACAAGATTGTTCTCTTCCCATGCATGGTCTTTAAACACAAGTTGGAGTGTACGTACACAGCGGGTTGAAAGGTTCATACTTTGACAATTGTTACTACGTATTTCGGTTATGGCACAGAACAGAACAGAATTTCGTTAATTGGGCTGTATTCATATTTACATAGCAGAGTGTTAGTGTTACTGCTATGGCTAAGAACATAACAGACCATATATGTGTATGGCTAGCATATCCTTTAGATAACTGTTAGAACTAAACTTAACCTAACTATTTACGTGTTAAGTAAATCGGAGTAGACCCCGGATTTTTATTTCTGTATTCGCTTTGAATACACAAGTCTTATTGGTCGTATTTCATTTGAAGAGACTATTACATTGAATACTTCTATGTTTCTAGTGAGCAGCCGATATGTTTTGAAATAGAACAATATCAGATGTTCCCGTATAATGGACATTCGAAAATCGTATATATGTAACTGGCATACTTTGAATTTGGGACTGGTCGTCATGTTAACCCATTCCAACCTGTAGACATCTTTTGACGCAATAGCAGCAGACGACTTTTGAAATCATTGTGGCCAAAGGTGAAATTGCTCATACTGAGTAATTTCTGATTTAGCCACACTTTTTTCAACTTTGTTTAACAATTAAGCTAACTTTTATGGAGATTTTTCGGTTTGTGTCACTATGTTTTCAAAGTCGTCTGCTGCAGATTTGGCGTATGTGGGAAAGGATACACATAGAAAGGGATCAGTGAACTTGTACTCATCCTTTAAAGGGTGAGTTCCATTGTATATTAGTTTGTCCGTACTGTGATAAATTAAGGAAGCAAATAATACTAAACTGCTATGCACGTAGTTCAAATCTCTAAACAGTCATTGAACTCGTTAAAACGAATAGATACACATATTTATGTATTTGGATAATCAGTACGGATGGAGGTGCAAGTTGGTCATTTGCACTAAAACTGATTATCCATGAAGTGGATTATATTTTAAATGATATTTATGCCTCTTTCAAATGTATTTTAGCTATGACACGGAGTTTCCTGGGCAAGTTATAAATACAATGGAACCTGTGCTAAAGACCACTTTGGAAGAGCAATGCCCTCTCTATTGCAACCACATTGAATTTTAGTTTCCTTATTACTAATTGTCTGCATAAATGGCCCTGTAATTAAAGATAACCTGTAATCAACGACTTGATCGTCTTCTTCCAATAGGTGGTCTTTGTACACAGGTTTCACTGTACGACTGCTATTTTTTATCCTGACACCGAATCATCAGTCGTTATACCCTCTGACAAGAGTGCACAGAACATCATAGTATACTGCAGTATTTGATTATTCTCGCGCATCTATTTATTTATAATGGATATCTGACTAGTTCACAATGGCAAATGTTATAGTGCTAGTGTCACCTGGACGGAACAACCAAGTCGATCTTTTACACTCAAAACTTCTTTACAAACTTTAAGATGTATCCTTTCTATTTTCTTCGACTTGGAGATATCAAAATTTAAAAACCTAGATTTGAACCTACAAATGGTCATATATTTGTTCAGCAATTCCCTTTTTATAGCAATCACAATTTTAATTTCCCAATAACTCATTTTCTGCATAAATGACACTGTAAGTAAAGACCACCTGTGAACAAAGACAATATTGTTCTCTTCCCATGCATGGTCTTTAAACACAGGTTGGACTGCACGTACACAGAGGGTTGAACGGTTCATAATTTGACAATTGTTACTACGTATTTCGGTTAAGGCACAGAACAGAACAACATTAAGGTAATTGCACGGTTTCTAATCGTTAATTGGGCTGTATTCATATTTACATAGCAGAGTGTTAGTTGTACTGCTTTGGCTAAGAACATAAAATACCAACTATTTGTATGGCATTCATATCCTTTAGATAACTGTTGGAACCAACAATAACCTAACTATTTATGTGTTAAGTAAATCGCAGTAGACCCCGGATATTTATTTCTGTATTCGCTTTGAATACACTAGTCTTATTGTTCGTATTTCATTTGAAGAGGTGGCTTCGAAAGAATGTTGTGCAAGTACTGGTGTGGGAAAGCCAGGCAAACATAGGTAGGTGCACTGACCGCCGTGATATGACCAAAGCTGTTGAAAGCGGCGTTAAACTCCAAACAAACAAACAAACAAACAAACAAATCATTTGAAGAGAATATTACATTGAACACTTCTATGTTTCTAGTGAGCAGCCAATATTTTTTGAAA